>OZ024907.1:52244993-53444993 GCA_964017125.1 Flabesymbios commensalis | reverse complement strand
TCAAATCAGATCTGGGGATAGGACTCACAATTTCGTGACACCCAGTGTCAGTGATAGAAACAAATTATTGAGTCTATCTCAGCCACTCAGTCCCAATACCTACGAAAACATGGTACACAGTTAATAAATTGCAGAAATAAAAAATAGGCAAATGTGCCAACCGTGGCACTACCCTCTGTCCTATCTCCAAATGTCCTCATTGAGATCAAAATCCTTGTATGTTAACTATAACATTATGACATATATAAAACACTTCCTTGAAGTTTAAACCGTAAAAACGGTAATGTTCTTAACAAAATATGGTAGATCTTGATATCTCAGTGAAAATGTTCAGCAGTGCCGAAAAAGCACATGTACCGGGTACTCAATGTTCACAAAATATATCCTGTTGCACACGGCTGTTGTGGTTGATGCTCTTCATCAGGTTCAGGGCTGCCTCTTCCTTGGAGGGGGATCCCTTATTTTCTTCTCTCAGGAAGGAGTGTTCTGTGCGGAGAGAGACCACCATAAAGCTGAGCTTTCGCCGTACTTCTGACATCCTCATAGAAAACATCACAGGTGACATCACAACCTCACTGGAAAAGGGGGGGGGGGGTAACATCACTTTCACATAAGAAACATCACTGATCTGAAAACCTTGGAAAAGAAAATAAGAAATCTTCACGGACATCACTGGTCATCTTCTTCACCAACGGAATCTGAAAAATTGTTTGGTGTGAAATGTTTGAAAAATACTCTGGGTTACCCTCTGTCCAATCTGAAAGATGGGGTAACAATGAGGAAACATCCCAAAGGAGTACAACCATTAAGGAATCATATATCAGTGAGGGGAATGGTTTGTTCAGAAAACTCGGTGTAGTAATTCTCTTAATTGTTCCTTTCTGCATTTGTAACTCGGGAAAATATTTGCTCTGCATATCTTGGGCTTTCTTGGTACACTTGTTACATGGTCCACATGCCAACTCCACTTCATCACTATCTTCACATTTATGAGGGATGATTGCAATAATAACCAATAATGTTGTACTGTAATGGAGTAGTGTCACTGAGCCCACAACACATCATCACTTGCATAGATTTTTAGGAATCCATGTTTCTTCACATTCATGAGGGATGATTGAAATAATAACCAATGAAGTTATGTCAGTATGAAAGTTATTTAGAGGTAATGTAATACCAACTGTAAATCACTCAATCTCAAAATAAATGAATTATTAACATTGAGATTCCTTCACATTTACTTATAGTCAAGCATTTCAACTATAACCCTGATGCAGATAACATGAAATCAACAGAAATATAACTGGAATATGAATGTGCATCACAAGCTGAAATAAAATTGAAATATGCAAAGGTGCATATTTGGACATCACATATATCTGGAATATAAAAGTATACATACAGGTTTGTATACTTGACATCACAAATCTGAAATTGTACACAGGTTTGCATACTTGACATCACAAATCTGAAATGTATACAGGTTTGTATACTTGACATCACAAATCTGAAATGTATACAGGTTTGTATACTTGACATCACAAATCTGAAATGTACACAGGTCTGCATACTTGACATCACAAATCTGAAAATAAGACCTGAAAATAAGACATCACAGATCTGAAAATAAGACATCACGGGTCTGAAAATAAGACATCACAGATCTGAAAATCAGACATCGCAGATCTGAAAATAAGACATCACAGATCTGAAAATAAGACATCACAGATCTGAAAATAAGACATCACGGGTCTGAAAATACCTGTAAATCACAATAATGGAAGCAAAAACATATATCTGGCAAGGATACATCCTTTTGATTATTGCTGAAATAGACATACACTAGCAACCTCTGTCAATACACACATTATGTAATTATTATACAGACTGGGTGTTCAACAATTAATATTTAATATATATTTGGCCAGTTCCTATGTGTCTATATATTTAATCTCTATATGAGTATTTGTGTATTGGAATTGCCTCTCAATTTATCAGCAGTCAAAACAGAATAACATCACGACATCGCTTGGAATCATCACAGGGAATGGAAAATAAAAACAACTTATTTCAACCATGAACAAAACAAGACAAAAAAAAACACAAGACTGGGTTCGTTTCACCGGATTCAAACTACAAGACAATCCCAGGAAGATGATAAAAAAACTAAAACGCAAACTGGAGTAATAGCAATAAAACCAACAAACCTCTGGAATAGCATCTTGAATAATTAAATCAATCAAAGAATAGCTGAATAAATAAATGAATGAATCAATCACTCTTCTCCAATTGAATAAATGAATGAATCCCACTTCTGACACCAAAAATGTGACGGGTTACTTGCATCTCACCAGGGTATAATCTACAAATAGTAAGAAATATTCCAAGGGCAAAATCCAACGTTAAAATCTGACGTAAAATCGAGCAAAATCGCAGAATCTCGAACCTCGGAACAAAATGTTTAAAGATAGTAAAGAAAAGTAAAATTAAACCCCGAATGAAAACATGACGACCTAATTATACATTAGCCCGAGCGGTCAAAGGATGGATGTACAAAAAGGCTACATGCTGCCACATAGAAAAGTAAACGTTAAAAGTTAACGGCGTTATAATTATTTATAACAAAATTAATTCCTCAAAGAGAAAATATCAGGACTGACACCAGATGCCTTAAGGACATCAATCTCAAACAATTAGCTAAACGGAAAATCTAACTAACGTCCAAAATATCGGATCACCCGAATGAAGTAACAACCAAAGAATGAATCCAAACACACGCATGAATTAATCACAACCATTTCTTTGAAAATACAACTTTAATTAGTCTAGAAAAATAACAATAATATCAACAATAAATCGGGTTTGATCAGCATAATTATCAAAAATCAGTCATGAACTATATATCAAAATGATTAGAAATTACACATGAAATCAATATGGCAACCAGATAATATCACTTCTGAACTAGCTAAAATCACTTGAATTATTTACAATGATTATCACAATCGCTGCTTGCTGCTCATCACTTCTGTGACCAATAAAAATATACATAAACCTTCTCGTTCCCACGTGTCAATCTCTAACTGAGACCTGGGAACCAAAGGGTCAGACTATACCACTCATATAACATAAACCCTCTCATCCCCACGTGTCAGTAACTATACTGACACCTGGCGACGAAACAGTCAAACTTCTGGTATACACTGTTACACAACACTGCCTTCAATATACTTGAAGGTAAAGTAATAATAGAAGAGAGATAGGAGCTTAGAATATAAAATGTAAAGTAAAATTTTGTAACAATCAATATAATTGTATCAAACACACTCTGCCGAGGTAAAATGTTATATTATGACAACTAAAGGTACGGGCTATTGGAAAGCAGCTTAGGCGGAGACAGGTGAATGAACCTAAACTCTATCCTAGTGCAATGTCCCCGACATTCAACACCTCACCCACAACATGGCAGGCGCCGCTGTCCAGCAAATCCAGTATTGCCGAGCGAAAGAAACTAGAGCTCACGCGGAACAAACCCAGGTACACAATCGTACGGTCAACCAAGACTATCTTCGCCGTCAAAGAAGCCTATCGAACTTTCCTCCAATTAATCGCCATGAACCCACTGTAATAACATATGGAAAAATATCACCAAGGAGTAACACTGGTAGTTACTACCACACAACTGTACATAAAATAAAATAAACAAAATAATAATATAATTTAGTAGAAGTCGTCTCCTAGAACACCAAAAGTAGAAAAATGGAAGGGAAGGCCTGCATCACAACGACATCGCATCGCTTCATCACATCAACCTAGGGAATATCATCACTCTTCACTGCAGTTGGCCTGTCACTGCACATCACTGGGAAAATGTGAAACTTAAATAAAAGAAAGAGTTCCTGAAATCAAACTTGCCTGAAAACCCTATAACATGCATCAACATTCCTACTCCATCTGGGCACCAACCCTAATTCAGAACCTTGCATGCAACAAATTATAGCTCGCCAGGGGAGTCAACACAAAAAACTATACTCTTGGTTTCTGCTAAAGAAAAGGGTAAAAAATGGGAGATTTCACCTGTAACCAGGCTGAAAACCTTGTCAACAATAAAATGAACCTAGCCCAACTTTTGAAGTTACAAGCTATATCAAAATCAACATTATACTCAAGGTTCAACCTACTTCTTGTCTTGAGTCCACTTCACTTATGTCTTCACAGAATCAAGGAGTAAAAATAATAGAGAGAGGAGAGTCTGCTGGTACTGCTAGTGCTACTGTCAAGTTAAATACAACCTTCTCTCACCAGCAGGCCAGCCAGAACTTACTGCCTGCTGCTGCTACTAATATCAATACAACCTGCCCCCACTAACAAACCAGTCAGAACTCCCTGCTGCTGCTAATAATATCAATACAACCTTCCCCCACTAACAGACCAGACAGAACTGATTCTGAATGCTGTGTCAGCTGGTTTTATCCAGTGGGGAGGGGGTGGGGAAATACTCTCTAAGCCCCAACTAATACCACATTTAAACATAATAAAGTTACAAGACAATACCTAAAATGCCTCCTTATCTAAAATAGAATTACTGTAAAACTTTCATAGTAATTGATCACGTTTTAAGAAAAATAATCTATTTCAACTCTACCCACAATCATACAAATTGCGCAATAACTACAAAAATAATCATATACCTTCCTTCAAATGACACCAAATTATGCAGAAAATACAAGTTGTCAACATTAACCACTGATATCATTAAATCAAGTAATAATCACACATTATTATACCACCGAGTTCGAAACTTGAGCTTATTTAATTTCAAAGTTATACACTCCCAAAGCTACAAAAACACAATCAAAATATTGACAAAATGAATGATCGTCATCTCCCTCAACAGGCTGACATGCGCTGGTTGGGAGAATATGAAACGGTTAAGAGAATATGTAACTCTTTATCATGACATCGTTAAGAAATGACAACAGGTAAAAACCCAAAACAACTTCTAAAATACACCTCCGGATTTGGCAATCAATCGACTCAAAAAGATTTATTATAGTCATGCGGAAATCACAGAAATAACATCAAATTTCCGTAAGATCACATAATATCGCCCACCGACACGCAATGTTTACATAATCAGGACAACTCACCAAGTCAAATAAATAACGGCATTTTATCAAAATATGACTCTAAAACAAACGGACGATTCGGCAAACTTATACATACAAACACTTAAGACCTTAGAAACATATGAAAAATACAAAGGAGGGCTAAATTACTGTAAATAGCCAAAAAACAAATACAATTCCGAATCCTAGCAGACAGCTTGGTCCACGCTGGACAATCAATTCTTGTAATTGACGCACACTGTCAGTAAGTGATCAAATTCGTAATTGATGCAAGGCCGATTAACGATCTCAAATCAACCACAAAATCTCACAAACTTTATATTTAATTTAAAACATATATCTTTAAAATAATTAGTGTCACAAATAAAATTAAAAAAACGTTAATCTGACACCTAATTGCAAATACCATCAAATCAGATCTGGGGATAGGACTCACAATTTCGTGACACCCAGTGTCAGTGATAGAAACAAATTATTGAGTCTATCTCAGCCACTCAGTCCCAATACCTACGAAAACATGGTACACAGTTAATAAATTGCAGAAATAAAAAATAGGCAAATGTGCCAACCGTGGCAGTATTATAATGTCACTTAAAAGACCTTTTGTGCCGAAAAGTGACGTAAAGCAATGATTTACTACTACTACTATATGGCTCTAATCCTATCAAAAGTTCTCTGAATCGAAGCGATATTTTTCATTTAAAAAATTTATGATCGCAACTTTTAGGCAAGAAAGATATTAATATTTCTTGAATTTGCCCAGGGGGATATGACAATCGAAACACCCAATTATGGCGTTTAACGATTGCAAATGAATTAAAAAATAGTTCCCTCCTAATCGCTTAAAATAGCGTAAATAGGAGGAAATTTTTGTCGAAATTCCTAATAGTAAGGGTTGGGAAAATCAATCCAATTTATTGCGTTACTCGTCGTGTCCGCTATCTTGAAAAAGATAGAACGCACGTGGTTTATGGCCAAATTTAATGAAATTTTCGCCGTTTTCAGCGAAAACTCGTGCACCTCTCTTCAGATAACCTTTCTAACTAAACCTACTGGCATTTGTTTAATAATGACCGACAATCGTCACATACCTGACAAAAAATGGTGTGTCATATTTTTTGAAAAAATCCCCTAATTTTTTAAAAAACTATCTTTTGCTGACTCAAAACCAGTGGTTTTGCGCGAACGTTTCAACGTCGGGTCACCATTATTGTGTGGTTGGGTGAGGCGATACCAATATCGTGGTAAGTTGATCTGGGGGATTGTCAGTTGGCACGCCGGCAAACCGCCCTTACCAAACTCTGATATATGATGGGGTACTGGGATGATTGCTAGTGGTAGTACTTTGCGCCCCCATCCGGGGAGGGTCATTAGGGATCTGTTTCGTCTGTTGGATGCTGTGTACGTCATTGTACGGAAGCACTAGTCTACAGCAATCATCCAAGAGTAGCTGCAATGTCACTTAAAAGACCTTTTGTGCCGGAAAGTGACGTGAAGCAAAGATTTACTACTACTACTGCTGATATATAATATATCAATCTGCCGTCTTGGCAACGGCGAGTGAATAACTTCTTTAACTCGTTCTTCTGTTCATTCTCTCTTTGTTATTGTCTAGACATTAAACCGTGCACACAGTCCCAAGTGGAGCGCGACGACCTCTCGCCATGAGGCTCTGGCCCTATAGTCTAGACGGAACGTCCGCCCAGCTAAGTGCCTGTGATGAAGGGAGTGCGGTCGGTCGGTTGGCGGCGAAGCTAATCCGAGCGAGGCTACCCGGGAAACGGCCACTCGTCAGTGGAGAAAGAAAGCATTCTTAACAAGCAAAGCCTTTAAATATTGTAGATCTTGTTATTTTTGTGTGTTTAAATTTTGGCGAATTTCCGATTTTGGGACTTTTCACAGAGTTTAGAATTCGCGAATTTTATTTTTGTTTAGTAGCGCTATTATAATAATAATTTTTGTGAGATTCTTGAATTCACTAATTTGTCCTGCTCGCAAAATTCACGAAAATTTAAACTTTGCGAATATTAGCAGATCTACAGTATAGCGGGTGACATCAGCTCCTCACTTGCTATTTAAACCCAATACCGTTAACAGTGATTAAATATCTCGAATGTAGGTTGTACGGTACTTCACTCTTACATTAAGTTGTATGGGTGTGTGTGTGGGGAGGAGGGGGGGGGGGGCTACAAAGCTCTTATTACACCTCGTACACTTCTCATACCACTCTGTTACAACTTGCAGAATACTCCGATATTGTTGGCAATATCTGATCACTCGTATTTCACTTGTATAGAATGCTTGTATTTTACTCGTACACAAGAGCTTTACAAACCCCAAAGAAGGAGTGATATACCAGCTCTAAGAGTATGCTATAAGCTCTAAGAGTGATTTACGGCCTGCACAAGTAAATTACGAGTAGGCTGAAGTGCAATGAAAGAGCTTTATTGTGAAAGAGTTTTGAACATGTTCCAAAATATTTCTTCAAACGCCGAGCATATGGCCTACTTGTAAAGAGAAAAATGTATCTTCTCCCAACAAATTTGAGCTGTAAATTACTTATGAGGTAAGCCCAGGCCTAATTAAGTATAGGCCTACTAGTTTAACTCGGGCCGCTGTGCTCAGCTTCCAATTCGGCTATGTGTGAGAGCCCTCCAGACACAGAATTCGAGCCCTGGAAGTCTGAGGCCGAGCACGCTACCTCTCGGTCACAGAGGCTTCGCACAATATTGAATCTTTACGAGTGAGCAGGGAAGAAACATTTCGTTTGTTTGAAACTTGAATGCCAGAGCGGCGCTCGGACCATCTCTGACTTTCCAAGCAGGCAGCTTAACCTTTATCACTGCACCAGTGTCGTCCTCTCCGAGGCTGTGGATTGATGTATTTGCTTTACTCGAAAAATCCAATATGGCGGTGACTAAAAGCGATCCTGACCCCAAGGTCTGAAAAATGTCCATAGCTTTTTAATGACTGAACGACCTCTGAGCTGAGCATGCGGGCATGAAACTGAAATGCTACAATTCTAAAAAAAAACTTTTGACCTGAATATTCAGCGATACTTCCCGATATGATAGTCCAAAGAAATGTCCCACGATTTTGTGCGCCGTCTATCTGTGGCTGAAACCTGCTTCAGCCACTGGGGCTATGCACCAGGGCCTCTTTGAGGAACAACATTTAAACGCTCAATTTGGACCAAAATTGTTTTCTGGCCTATATTGTTTTACTACAGAAAAATAGTATTAAAACTTAACTGATCAAAACATCACTGCAATGTTGATTCAGCTGTTATCGTTTGTATACACAACAGACTATTAATGGCGTTGTGGAATCTCTGCCTCCCTAGATCATCGTGACAGTCGACCCCAGTCTCCTCGGACGCGGGGGGAGGGCGGCTGGACGGCTGCCTCGCTTTAGTATATTAGTGACGTGCGCATAAACCCAATCACCACACGGTCGTGGCCTTTTTCGCTACTTGTAGTCTAGCCCCTGAAGACTGCAGACGTGTTGCAGGTTGGCAGATTAGAGTCAGCCTAGGGGCGTGTCGTGTGCGAGACTGTAGTAGTAGTAGTAGTAAATCATTGCTTTACGTCACTTTTCGGCACAAAGGGTCTTTTAAGTGACATTATAATACGATAAAAACGTTGTATTCAATTGATGAGATGAATGATGTACTGATGATGATGTGAGGGTAGGGGTGATAGGGCATGGTGGATTATTGAGAGCGTTTTCCTTCGCTCGCCCGATAAGGGATTCTGGGCATGTCTAGGGGATATACCCCCAGACATGCCCAGACGGCCGGGGACTTAAGTTTCGCTGTACAATTTAATGATGAAACTCTGTGGCATTTCGCGCAGCTCCGCTATCCTCAGGTCGGATAGTCCCCAGAGTAACAATAGGAAGGATCACTCCCTCTAGGTAACTCCATTCATACCACGTGAGAGACCTAATGTCAAACACGCTATTGCCGGTTATTTAAGGCTACCACGGCCTACATCAGCGCCAGCACTGATGCGGGTGCTGCATTGGCTCCGCTGTTGAGCAGAGGAACCAGGGTACGCCACTGGTAATCCGCCCGAAGATTATAGCCAGATACGAGGAGGCTGCAGCTCCCCTTGGATGATTGCTGTAGACTAGTGCTTCCATACAATGCTGTACACAGCATCCAACAGACGGAACAGATCCCTAATGACCCTCCCCAGATGGGGGCAAAAAGTACTACTACTAGCAATCATCCCAGTACCCCCCGCGCGGGACTGTACATTGCCGATGTTTTATGTCTAGACAAATAAATATAATGAACTGAAGAAGAGTTTTGTGAAGTCAATCGGAACCGTTGACCCGACGGGGAAGGAAGGAAGATAAAATGGTGAATGATAAACGGGTCTTGCCGTTCACCCTACCGGTAGACCCTCCTGCTATTCCCCTACTGGTGACCCCTGACGTTTGAGCGTGATCGCAACAGTATTTTCACCAAGCAACAAGATGAAAACCTCTGTTTTCAAGGATAGTTTTTTTTTAAATTTTAAGGGATTTTTCCAAAAAAATCATGAGCATTTTTTCCTAAAAGGTACGTGAAATTTGTAGGTCACGCTAAATATGCCAGCTAGAACTAGCTAGAAAAGTTGTCAGAAGAGAAGTACGCGTTTTTATGCCCAAACGGCGTAATTTTATCATTTTTTGAACGAATTCCACGTGTTTGGCGCCTTTTCAAGATGGCCGACATGTAGGTTTTTTAAGAAAAACCGTACAATTTTTTTTTTTTTTCATTCGTCTTTTCAAGTACGAGTTCCTAGAATGCTTTCATCCCATTAATGCCACTGTAGGCGAGTAGGGAGTGGGTATTTTTGAAAACTCCATTTTTATCGTTGTACGTCATACTTGGGTGACTCGATTTTAAAGTTCAATAGACGAAGTCTCATCAGATTTCGATTTTTCAGAAAAAATTGACAAAGAAATTTTTTTTGAAAAATATCGCTTTGACTCAGATAACCTCTAATAGGATTAGGACCAAATAAAATTGTTCGCCTGAAAATAAATGTGAATAAACGGTCCTAGTTGGTCTGTAAAACATATTTCCAGGACCGTAGGTCAATATTTTATTATTATAACAATATTTTATTTCAGGGAATGCTGTTAATAATGAATGTATTTGGTAAGTGAGCGCCATATTGGACGCTGGTTTCCCTAACTTAGCTACTCGCCCGTCAAGCGTCCCGCCATACACGGCATGCACCTTGACGGTGGACCCATGTCACCTGATCACATTAGCTCTCAAATATTTTTTTTACATATATACAAAATTTCTTTTTCAAAACCATTAAAGTGAGAGAAAATATAAAATACGCAGTTTCGGAAAAGAAATTATAGCACAAATTGTGCGAGATTTTGATAAATTTCATAGTCTAAATTTTCACGTCGAAACGCCCCCTGGTGTTCGGCGTCGTTCTAGCCTACTCCTCGCGCCTTTTCTGGTACAGGGTAGTTCATGAATATGCTAATGTGAGGCGAGACGCGCCTACTGCTCAGTTTTGCACGTACACCCATATCACAGGCCTGCTGGCCCAAGCATACAGCAACGAGTTACTGGCTGGGTCTACGCGGCTGTGGTCACGTACGCCATATTTGATAAACCGATACAGGCTGACACTTGTGCGACCGGCCACACGTTAACGGCAAACAATCATACACTACACCACACCCGCCTTAAACCTAATAAACGCAACCACCACGACGACAACCGAATTACACGACAATAAACGAAACGAAGCGAGCGATCGATTCGGACGTCATCAAGAATGAATCGGCGATGAACATACCATATAAAAAAAAAAGTGGAGTGTTCACCGCAGAAATCATTCGTCAGTGAAATGATATATTATATCATCAGTTTGCGTAGACTACTGTCAGTCATGTTTTAAAATACTATTCTAAAACAAATGTAGCTGTTTTTACTGCAGTCACATTAACCCTATCAGCCAGAGAACGAAATTTTCTCATGATAGTTGATTTCAGTAGATCAAACTTATATAAATAACGAAATATTCGATTTGACAGTTGCGCTATAGCGAAACACTTTTAGCATTTGCATGTGTTTTTCGAAAAAAAATGTTCCACCCAAGTCGATTTACTATATACTATTATCATAGCTTAGCATAGCATGTAGTAATTATTTCTGGCATTCTATATACAATCTTGACCTACAGTTTTCACAAACTATATATATGTGTGATTAAGTGAAAAGAAAATATATGCAATCCCAGTGAAGAATATTCAAATATCTCAGCAACCCCTGTATCTCGCAACATGTGACATAGCATGGACAATCTCAAAAACCTACACTGCTACAGATTCAACATATAGTGACATTTTTATTAAAGTCTAGACGGCAATGTACAGTCTAACCCACGTACGACACATCACCGAAATAGCTAGTATGTGTTAAAATGACATACCATTTCAACACCGTTTGAGATAGTGCATAGAGCCAATAGGCCTGCATTCTCAAACGTTTTATTAATTAAATAATTTTACTCAACCAAACATTTCAAAATGTCTACAACACACGAAAGTGAAGGTTTCGTGCCTACGCCTCTGGAAGGTCAGGGGGCTCGCCTAAAAGACAATTATTACTTGGAAAGCAAGGAGAACGAAGTTTCCGCGAAGCTGACAATGAGTACAAAAGGCTTAAAGAGGATTTTGCTCGAATCGCTCGAAATCGACGAACAAGAAATCACTCTAGGAGTGACTCATCAAAAAGCCCTTCACCATGCAGAAAACAGCCCCCGAGACGTTCAACGAGCTTACCTAAATTCAAGATAGCAACCTTTTTCGCTACAGATGTTGAACTATGGTTCAACCAGATCGAAACACAGTTCGATCTTCATCAAATTAACGACGATGATGAGCGGTACAGTCTGACATGTGCAGCACTTTCAGGCGAGGTCGCCTCTGATGTGAGAGATGTCCTACTCCAACCTTTCAGGTCGCACAAGTACGAAAGTTTGAAAAGTATATAAATTGAGCGACGAGGTTTAACCACACCCGAATGGGTAAATAAGGTGATTTCCGGAGAAAAGATGGGCTCGGACATCCCCTCAAGATTTTTAAGAAGACGGCAGGTTTTGGAACCCAAGCAGTGGTCGGAAAGGCGGTTATACGCCAAGCATTTATCAGGCAAATGCCGACTTCAATTCGTGCCCATTTGGCCACACAGCCAGATAGTGCTACTTTGGAGTGTTTGGCCATGTTGGCCGACAGGGCCCTAGCTTCAGAGATGGATGTGGAAGAGAGTAAGCCGGGGGTTGCAGAGATTAAGATCGACGAAACTGCTAGATTAGTGGGACTGCTCGAGGACTTATCAAAAAGATTAAAGAAATTGGAGACCGCGACAGCAGCGGAAAAGAAGAGGAACTCAGGACGTGGACGTGCTAATGATAATTATGTACCTAGGCCCCCATTCATTCCAAACGCTCAGGCCACAGAGTTTGTTCCTAGCAAACAAGGTAATTTTAAAATTGACAAGCAAAATATTCGTCCATACGCACCGCCGCAGAACGCATGGCAAAATGATGTTGAGAACCGGATCGATACGGCTAATGCACCTGTTTGCTACTTTCACCAAACTTTCGGTGACGAGGCACGCACGTGCAGAAACCCTTGCGCATTTTCTTTAAACTGCTAAGCCAGAGCAAGGTAGCGACTCTTGCATCTGTCGGGATAACCGAGACGCGACAAGACTCCGTGGAAGCTACCCTTCCCAAGTTGTTTCACTCTAAGTTATTGTACATCGCAGACAAAAATAATAAATGCAAATATCTGATTGACACGGGCGCAGCGGTCAGCGTTCTGCCGAAATCTTGCGCTAACAGGATTTCGGACGCAGACTGCCTCCCCCTGGTGGCCGCTAACAACACTACTATCAATACCTACGGCAACAGTAAACGCATCGTCGACGTCGGCTTAAAACGTGACTATCCGTGGACATTTATAGTGGCGGACGTGCAACAACCCATCATAGGGGCCGATTTTTTAATTCCTTACAATTTGCTAGTAGACCTAATCATCGTCAATCAGACCACTGTCATTGAACAGAGTGGACACTGTTCATAATGAATACACTAAACTTTTAGGTCAGTTCCCGGAACTGACTCGCCCTACGACAAAGGGTGAGACTGTTAAACACGGTATTACACATAAAATCGTAACGAAAGGACACCTGGTGTTCGCGCGCCCACAACGATTGGCACCCGATAAACTTGTCACTGCGAAACGTGAGTTCGACGACATGATCAAGTTAGGAGTTATCGAACCCAGCGACAGTGAATGGTCCTCAGCGCTTCATATGTTACCAAAGAAAAATGGCGACTGGAGACCATGTGGAGATTACAGAAGCTTGAACGCTCAGACCGTACCCGACCTTTACCCAATCCCACATATTCAGGATTTCACGCAGCGATTAGCTGGCTCAATTTTTTTTTTAAAAATTGATTTGGTTAGAGCATATCACCAAATTCCTGTGGAACCGTCAGACATACACAAGACAGCCGTCACTACACCTTCTGGTCTTTTTAATTTTACCAGGACACCGTTTGGTCTGCGAATTTCCGGCCAAACGTTTCAGCGTTTCAGAGACCACGTCACAAGCGAACTTGATTTCGTTTTTGTGTATTAAGACGACCTACTGGTAACCAGTCCAGATCATAAAAATCACAAAAAACATTTAAAAATTCTTTTTGCCCGACTAGCCGAATACGGCATCATCATCGGTCCTGAGAAGTGTCAGTTTGGTGCAACTGAGTTAAGTTTCTTAGGCCACCACGTTTGCTGAAGGAATTTCGCCGTTACCCAGCGCCGTCTACGCCATAGTCAATTTCGTAAAGCCCGAAAAGCAACGAACATTGCGAAGATATTTAGGAATGGTAAATTATTATCACCGTTTCATACCGCAATGCGCAGCGAAGTTGACGCCATTAAACAATTTATCGACAGCAGTCAATGAGGATCATACAAGACTGTCACCGAAGTCGAATTTTGAATTGAAGTGGGACGAGAATGCAGAGTCAGCATTTTCCGAGTCCAAGCAAATATTGGCAAACGCTACCCTTCTGGTACGCCCAGATCCTATGGCTCAATTAAACATCACGTGTGATGCTAGTGATGTCGCCGTAGGTGGCGTTCTGCAGCAATATTTGAATGGTATGTGGCAGCCACTCTCGTTTTTCAGCAAGAAGCCGAGTCCAGCGGAGACACGCTATAGCGCGTTTGACCGTGAGCTTTTGGCAGTATATGCCGTAATTGTCCGTGATAGACAATGAACCAGCGATTAATTATAAAGATTTAAGTATCGATCAAGCTCAGGACGCAGAATTCACGAGACTGCGACACTCGACTTCATCCACTATGAATTTCAAATTACTCAAATCATTTGACAATCAGCTGATTTGGTGCGATGTGTCCACGGGACATAACCGGCCGTACATTACCGCAGAAAAGTTTTTTCAAACCTACACGGTTCAGGCCACCCATCTCATAGAGCTACAGAACCTTTGATAAACACACGATTTGTTTGGCATGGCATGAATATTGACATTGCTAAATGGTGTCGTTCCTGTAATGGTTGTAATGTTTCACGTCACAACACACCAGTTTTCGGCAAGTTCACTGAACCTACCAAGAGATTTGATCATGTCCACATTGACATAGTCAGACCCTTACCCTACGCTAATGGCTTTAGATATCTACTGACTTGCGTCGATCGTTTTACACGTTGGCCGGAAGCCATACCCATTGTAGATATTCGGGCCGAAACGGTCGCCGATGCTTTCTTCAGCGGGTGGATAGCACGCTACGGTACTCCCGCCACTATCACCACAGATAGGGGCGCGCAGTTCGAGTCAAAAGTGTGGGATAATTTGTGTAACCAATTCGGGATAATACGGAATCGCACCCGAGCTATCACCCCCAGTCGAATGGCATGGTCGAACGTTTCCACCGCCAGTTGAAAGCCGCCATTATGGCGCACGAATCACCGAATCCATGGACTATTACTTTACCCTCAGTACTTTTAGGCGTTCGTTCCGCAGTCAAAGAGAGGCTAGGCAGATCGGCTGCCGAGATGATATACGGTACGACACTCAGACTCTCAGGAGAGTTTACGCAACAGTACACCGTCGACGCCAACACAGATTTGGAGAATTACTCAGACAAGCTACGCGTAGCCATGTCGCGTCTCCGTTTATGTCCACCACGTGACACACACCAGAAAAACATTTTCCAGTACAAGGAAATAGAAACATGCACACATGTATTCTTGCGACGAATCGCAATTGCGCCGCCTCCGACCGCCCCTTACGATGGCCCATATAAGGTCGTCGCGAGGAGTGGCAGAGTCATGAAAATCCTGATTAAAGGCAAGGTGGTAACGGTCTCGTTAGACCGAGTTAAACCCGCACATTTAGAGTGCGAGCCTACGACAGGTCCGACAACCCAGCGTACTACGCCAACAAAAAAACAGAGATCGAAGACTACCAGGATCGCTAGTGGGAATCCACAGGACCCATCAAGACCTAGTAGTGCGAACACTCAGACGTCCAACAGGACGAGTGTTAAACAGACACAGTCGACGGCAGTCAGAAACAGTACCAAATTGGCCACTGTCCCACAGCAACCAGCTGATAAAGTTAAATTGCCTAACAAAGGCAAATCTTATGTAGCGCCACATTCGCGAGCCCCCGCCGTGTCCCGCGCTAACGAGGATGGCGACGGTTTGCGAACGTACTCACGCATACCTCTACATTTACGGGGTAAAACCCCTGGTTCAGCCGATGCCGTAAAAGACTCGAATACAGGAAATAGTTCGAATATCGCTAATCGCGACAAAATTTCTACGGACGCAACCGTGAGGAAAACCAGAGTCGGACGAACAATCCAGACTCTTGCCCGGTTCGTGCAGATGGTCCACGCCATAGTGGCGCCTAACGACATCTATGGGGGGACCAACCACACGTACCGTAATTATGATAAGTTTAATTTGTAAATATGAATTCGCCAGGCCTGGCAACATTAATTAGAATAGGTCAACTGCAATTCAATTATTGAGCAAAATATTTGCTACCTAATAATGGATGTATTAATTAGATGAATCGGTTGGTCGCAGCAACACAGCATAAGTAATTCAATGGACAATTGGTGTTATGAGGATGGGACAATTAGTGTTACGAGGATCGGACAATTGGTGTTATGAGGATGGGACAATCATTTTAACAACGGATGCTGCGACCACAACCACCCACGCTGTATTTTTTTCACCACAACCACCCACGCTGTATTTTTTCACACCTGACTGTTTTAAATAGTTATAAGAGGTTAAATTTCGTTGACAAATTTCGTCGCCGATGCGCTGTCACGACCGTAAGTGTCCGTGATAGACAATGGACCAGCGATTAATTATAAAGATTTAAGTATTGATCAAGCTCAGGACGCGGAATTCACGAGACTGCGACACTCGACTTCATCCACTATGAATTTCAAATTACTCAAATCATTTCACAATCAGCTGATTTGGTGCGATGTGTCCACGGGACATAACCGGCCGTACAGTACCGCAGAAAAGTTTTTTCAAACCTACACGGTTCAGGCCACCCATCTCATAGAGCTACAAAACCTTTGATAAACACACGATTTGTTTGGCATGGCATGAATATTGACATTGCTAAATGGTGTCGTTCCTGTAATGGTTGTAATGTTTCACGTCACAACACACCAGTTTTCGGCATGTTCACTGAACCTACCAAGAGATTTGATCATGTCCACATTGACATAGTCGGACCCTTACCCTACGCTAATGGCTTTAGATATCTACTGACCTGCGTCGATCGTTCTACACGTTGGCCGGAAGCCATACCCATTGTAGATATTCGGGCCGAAACGGTCGCCGATGCCTTCTTCAGCGGGTGGATAGCACGCTACGGTACTCCCGCCACTATCACCACAGATAGGGGCGCGCAGTTCGAGTCAAAAGTGTGGGATAATTTGTATAACCAATTCGGGATAATACGGAATCGCACCGAGCTATCACCCCCAGTCGAATGGCATGGTCGAACATTTCCACCGCCAGTTGAAAGCCGCCATTATGGCGCCCGAATCACCGAATCCATGGACTATTACTTTACCCTCAGTACTTTTAGGCGTTCGTTCCGCAGTCAAAGAGAGGCTAGGTAGATCGGCTGCCGAGATGATATACGGTACGACACTCAGACTCTCAGGAGAGTTTACGCAACAGTACACCGTCGACGCCAACACAGATTTGGAGAATTACTCAGACAAGCTACGCGTAGCCATGTTGCGTCTCCGTTTATGTCCGCCACGTGACACACACCAGAAAAACATTTTCCAGTACAAGGAAATAGAAACATGCACACATGTATTCTTACGACGAATCGCAATTGCGCCGCCTCCGACCGCCCCTTACGACGGCCCATATAAGGTCGTCGCGAGGAGTGGCAGAGTCATGAAAATCCTGATTAAAGGCAAGGTGGAAACGGTCTCATTAGACCGAGTTAAACCCGCACATTTAGAGTGCGAGCCTATGACAGGTCCGACAACCCAGCGTACTACGCCAACAAAAAAACAGAGATCGAAGACTACCAGGATCGCTAGTGGGAATCCACAGGACCCATCAAGACCTAGTAGTGCGAACACTCAGACATCCAACAGGACGAGTGTTAAACAGACACAGTCGACGGCAGTCAGAAACAGTACCAAATTGGCCACTGTCCCACAGCAACCAGCTGATAAAGTTAAATTGCCTAACAAAGGCAAATCTTATGTAGCGCCACATTCGCGAGCCCCCGCCGTGTCCCGCGCTAACGAGGACGGCGACGGTTTGCGAACGTACTCACGCATACCTCTACATTTATGGGGTAAAACCCCTGGTTCAGCCGATGCCGTAAAAGACTCGAATACAGGAAATAGCTCGAATATCGCTATTCACGACAAAATTTCGACGGACGCAACCGTGAGGAAAACCAGAGTCGGACGAACAATCCAGACTCTTGCCCGGTTCATGCAGATGGTCCACGCCATAGTGGCGCCTAACGACATCTATGGGGGGACCAACCACACGTACCGTAATTATGATAAGTTTAATTTGTAAATATGAATTTGCCAGGCCTGGCAACATTAATTACAATAGGTCAACTGCAATTCAATTATTGAGCAAAATATTTGCTACCTAATAATGGATGTATTAATTAGATGAATCGGTTGGTCGCAGCAACACAGCATAAGTAGTTCAATGGACAATTAGTGTTACGAGGATCGGACAATTGGTGTTATGAGGATGGGAGAATCATTTTAACAACAGATGCTGCGACCACAACCACCCACGCTGTATTTTTTTCACCACAACCACCCACGCTGTATTTTTTCACACCTGACTGTTTTAAATAGTTATAAGAGGTTAAATTTCGTCGACAAATTTCGTCGCCGATGCGCTGTCACGACCGTAAGTGTCCGTGATAGACAATGGACCAGCGATTAATTATAAAGATTTAAGTATTGATCAAGCTCAGGACGCGGAATTCACGAGACTGCGACACTCGACTTCATCCACTATGAATTTCAAATTACTCAAATCATTTGACAATCAGCTGATTTGGTGCGATGTGTCCACGGGACATAACCGGCCGTACAGTACCGCAGAAAAGTTTTTTCAAACCTACACGGTTCAGGCCACCCATCTCATAGAGCTACAAAACCTTTGATAAACACACGATTTGTTTGGCATGGCATGAATATTGACATTGCTAAATGGTGTCGTTCCTGTAATGGTTGTAATGTTTCACGTCACAACACACCAGTTTTCGGCATGTTCACTGAACCTACCAAGAGATTTGATCATGTCCACATTGACATAGTCGGACCCTTACCCTACGCTAATGGCTTTAGATATCTACTGACTTGCGTCGATCGTTCTACACGTTGGCCTGAAGCCATACCCATTGTAGATATTCGGGCCGAAACGGTCGCCGATGCCTTCTTCAGCGGGTGGATAGCACGCTACGGTACTCCCGCCACTATCACCACAGATAGGGGCGCGCAGTTCGAGTCAAAAGTGTGGGATAATTTGTATAACCAATTCGGGATAATACGGAATCGCACCCGAGCTATCACCCCCAGTCGAATGGCATGGTCGAACGTTTCCACCGCCAGTTGAAAGCCGCCATAATGGCGCCCGAATCACCGAATCCATGGACTATTACTTTACCCTCAGTACTTTTAGGCGTTCGTTCCGCAGTCAAAGAGAGGCTAGGCAGATCGGCTGCCGAGATGATATACGGTACGACACTCAGACTCTCAGGAGAGTTTACGCAACAGTACACCGTCGACGCCAACACAGATTTGGAGAATTACTCAGACAAGCTACGCGTAGCCATGTTGCGTCTCCGTTTATGTTCGCCACGTGACACACACCAGAAAAACATTTTCCAGTACAAGGAAATAGAAACATGCACACATGTATTCTTACGACGAATCGCAATTGCGCCGCCTCCGACCGCCCCTTACGACGGCCCATATAAGGTCGTCGCGAGGAGTGGCAGAGTCATGAAAATCCTGATAAAAGGCAAGGTGGAAACGGTCTCATTAGATCGAGTTAAACCCGCACATTTAGAGTGCGAGCCTACGACAGGTCCGACAACCCAGCGTACTACGCCAACAAAAAAACAGAGATCGAAGACTACCAGGATCGCTAGTGGGAATCCACAGGACCCATCAAGACCTAGTAGTGCGAACACTCAGACGTCCAACAGGACGAGTGTTAAACAGACACAGTCGACGGCAGTCAGAAACAGTACCAAATTGGCCACTGTCCCACAGCAACCAGCTGATAAAGTTAAATTGCCTAACAAAGGCAAATCTTATGTAGCGCCACATTCGCGAGCCCCCGCCGTGTCCCGCGCTAACGAGGACGGCGACGGTTTGCGAACGTACTCACGCATACCTCTACATTTACGGGGTAAAACCCCTGGTTCAGCCGATGCCGTAAAAGACTCGAATACAGGAAATAGTTCGAATATCGCTAATCGCGACAAAATTTCGACGGACGCAACCGTGAGGAAAACCAGAGTCGGACGAACAATCCAGACTCTTGCCCGGTTCGTGCAGATGGTCCACGCCATAGTGGCGCCTAACGACATCTATGGGGGGACCAACCACACGTACCGTAATTATGAAAAGTTTAATTTGTAAATATGAATTCGCCAGGCCTGGCAACATTAATTAGAATAGGTCAACTGCAATTCAATTATTGAGCAAAATATTTGCTGCCTAATAATGGATGTATTAATTAGATGAATCGGTTGGTCGCAGCAACACAGCATAAGTAATTCAATGGACAATTGGTGTTATGAGGATGGGACAATTAGTGTTACGAGGATCGGACAATTGGTGTTATGAGGATGGGACAATCATTTTAACAACGGATGCTGCGACCACAACCACCCACGCTGTATTTTTTTCACCACAACCACCCACGCTGTATTTTTTCACACCTGACTGTTTTAAATAGTTATAAGAGGTTAAATTTCGTTGACAAATTTCGTCGCCGATGCGCTGTCACGACCGTAAGTGTCCGTGATAGACAATGGACCAGCGATTAATTATAAAGATTTAAGTATTGATCAAGCTCAGGACGCGGAATTCACGAGACTGCGACACTCGACTTCATCCACTATGAATTTCAAATTACTCAAATCATTTGACAATCAGCTGATTTGGTGCGATGTGTCCACGGGACATAACCGGCCGTACAGTACCGCAGAAAAGTTTTTTCAAACCTACACGGTTCAGGCCACCCATCTCATAGAGCTACAAAACCTTTGATAAACACACGATTTGTTTGGCATGGCATGAATATTGACATTGCTAAATGGTGTCGTTCCTGTAATGGTTGTAATGTGTCACGTCACAACACACCAGTTTTCGGCATGTTCACTGAACCTACCAAGAGATTTGATCATGTCCACATTGACATAGTCGGACCCTTACCCTACGCTAATGGCTTTAGATATCTACTGACTTGCGTCGATCGTTCTACACGTTGGCCGGAAGCCATACCCATTGTAGATATTCGGGCCGAAACGGTCGCCGATGCCTTCTTCAGCGGGTGGATAGCACGCTACGGTACTCCCGCCACTATCACCACAGATAGGGGCGCGCAGTTCGAGTCAAAAGTGTGGGATAATTTGTATAACCAATTCGGGATAATACGGAATCGCACCGAGCTATCACCCCCAGTCGAATGGCATGGTCGAACATTTCCACCGCCAGTTGAAAGCCGCCATTATGGCGCCCGAATCACCGAATCCATGGACTATTACTTTACCCTCAGTACTTTTAGGCGTTCGTTCCGCAGTCAAAGAGAGGCTAGGTAGATCGGCTGCCGAGATGATATACGGTACGACACTCAGACTCTCAGGAGAGTTTACGCAACAGTACACCGTCGACGCCAACACAGATTTGGAGAATTACTCAGACAAGCTACGCGTAGCCATGTTGCGTCTCCGTTTATGTCCGCCACGTGACACACACCAGAAAAACATTTTCCAGTACAAGGAAATAGAAACATGCACACATGTATTCTTACGACGAATCGCAATTGCGCCGCCTCCGACCGCCCCTTGCGACGGCCCATATAAGGTCGTCGCGAGGAGTGGCAGAGTCATGAAAATCCTGATTAAAGGCAAGGTGGAAACGGTCTCATTAGACCGAGTTAAACCCGCACATTTAGAGTGCGAGCCTATGACAGGTCCGACAACCCAGCGTACTACGCCAACAAAAAAACAGAGATCGAAGACTACCAGGATCGCTAGTGGGAATCCACAGGACCCATCAAGACCTAGTAGTGCGAACACTCAGACATCCAACAGGACGAGTGTTAAACAGACACAGTCGACAGCAGTCAGAAACAGTACCAAATTGGCCACTGTCCCACAGCAACCAGCTGATAAAGTTAAATTGCCTAACAAAGGCAAATCTTATGTAGCGCCACATTCGCGAGCCCCCGCCGTGTTCCGCGCTAACGAGGACGGCGACGGTTTGCGAACGTACTCACGCATACCTCTACATTTATGGGGTAAAACCCCTGGTTCAGCCGATGCCGTAAAAGACTCGAATACAGGAAATAGCTCGAATATCGCTATTCACGACAAAATTTCGACGGACGCAACCGTGAGGAAAACCAGAGTCGGACGAACAATCCAGACTCTTGCCCGGTTCATGCAGATGGTCCACGCCATAGTGGCGCCTAACGACATCTATGGGGGGACCAACCACACGTACCGTAATTATGATAAGTTTAATTTGTAAATATGAATTTGCCAGGCCTGGCAACATTAATTACAATAGGTCAACTGCAATTCAATTATTGAGCAAAATATTTGCTACCTAATAATGGATGTATTAATTAGATGAATCGGTTGGTCGCAGCAACACAGCATAAGTAGTTCAATGGACAATTAGTGTTACGAGGATCGGACAATTGGTGTTATGAGGATGGGAGAATCATTTTAACAACGGATGCTGCGACCACAACCACCCACGCTGTTTTTTTTTCACCACAACCACCCACGCTGTATTTTTTCACACCTGACTGTTTTAAATAGTTATAAGAGGTTAAATTTCGTTGACAAATTTCGTCGCCGATGCGCTGTCACGACCGTAAGTGTCCGTGATAGACAATGGACCAGCGATTAATTATAAAGATTTAAGTATTGATCAAGCTCAGGACGCGGAATTCACGAGACTGCGACACTCGACTTCATCCACTATGAATTTCAAATTACTCAAATCATTTCACAATCAGCTGATTTGGTGCGATGTGTCCACGGGACATAACCGGCCGTACAGTACCGCAGAAAAGTTTTTTCAAACCTACACGGTTCAGGCCACCCATCTCATAGAGCTACAAAACCTTTGATAAACACACGATTTGTTTGGCATGGCATGAATATTGACATTGCTAAATGGTGTCGTTCCTGTAATGGTTGTAATGTTTCACGTCACAACACACCAGTTTTCGGCATGTTCACTGAACCTACCAAGAGATTTGATCATGTCCACATTGACATAGTCGGACCCTTACCCTACGCTAATGGCTTTAGATATCTACTGACTTGCGTCGATCGTTCTACACGTTGGCCGGAAGCCATACCCATTGTAGATATTCGGGCCGAAACGGTCGCCGATGCCTTCTTCAGCGGGTGGATAGCACGCTACTGTACTCCCGCCACTATCACCACAGATAGGGGCGCGCAGTTCGAGTCAAAAGTGTGGGATAATTTGTATAACCAATTCGGGATAATACGGAATCGCACCGAGCTATCACCCCCAGTCGAATGGCATGGTCGAACATTTCCACCGCCAGTTGAAAGCCGCCATTATGGCGCCCGAATCACCGAATCCATGGACTATTACTTTACCCTCAGTACTTTTAGGCGTTCGTTCCGCAGTCAAAGAGAGGCTAGGTAGATCGGCTGCCGAGATGATATACGGTACGACACTCAGACTCTCAGGAGAGTTTACGCAACAGTACACCGTCGACGCCAACACAGATTTGGAGAATTACTCAGACAAGCTACGCGTAGCCATGTTGCGTCTCCGTTTATGTCCGCCACGTGACACACACCAGAAAAACATTTTCCAGTACAAGGAAATAGAAACATGCACACATGTATTCTTACAACGAATCGCAATTGCGCCGCCTCCGACCGCCCCTTACGACGGCCCATATAAGGTCGTCGCGAGGAGTGGCAGAGTCATGAAAATCCTGATTAAAGGCAAGGTGGAAACGGTCTCATTAGACCGAGTTAAACCCACACATTTAGAGTGCGAGCCTATGACAGGTCCGACAACCCAGCGTACTACGCCAACAAAAAAACAGAGATCGAAGACTACCAGGATCGCTAGTGGGAATCCACAGGACCCATCAAGACCTAGTAGTGCGAACACTCAGACATCCAACAGGACGAGTGTTAAACAGACACAGTCGACGGCAGTCAGAAACAGTACCAAATTGGCCACTGTCCCACAGCAACCAGCTGATAAAGTTAAATTGCCTAACAAAGGCAAATCTTATGTAGCGCCACATTCGCGAGCCCCCGCCGTGTCCCGCGCTAACGAGGACGGCGACGGTTTGCGAACGTACTCACGCATACCTCTACATTTATGGGGTAAAACCCCTGGTTCAGCCGATGCCGTAAAAGACTCGAATACAGGAAATAGCTCGAATATCGCTATTCAGGACAAAATTTCGACGGACGCAACCGTGAGGAAAACCAGAGTCGGACGAACAATCCAGACTCTTGCCCAGTTCGTGCGGATGGTCCACGCCATAGTGGCGCCTAACGACATCTATGGGGGGACCAACCACACGTACCGTAATTATGATAATTTTAATTTGTAAATATGAATTCGCCAGGCCTTGCAACATTGATTAGAATAGGTCAACTGCAATTCAATTATTGAGCAAAATATTTGCTACCTAATAATGGATGTATTAATTAGATGAATCGGTTGGTCGCAGCAACGCGGCATAAGTAATTCAATGGACAATTGGTGTTATGAGGATTGGACAATTAGTGTTACGAGGATCGGACAATTGGTGTTATGAGGATGGGACAATCATTTTAACTACGGATGCTGCGACCACAACCACCCACGCTGTATTTTTTTCACCACAACCACCCACGCTGTATTTTTTCACACCTGACTTTAAATAGTTATAAGAGGTTACGTTCTGTACAGTTCCCGATGCTTTCACGATGCAGTCTCCTACACGCTAGTTGGGTTCCTACGTTATCACTAACCAGGGGGTAATGTAGGATCTCTGCCTCGCTAGATCATTGTGACAGTCGACCCCAGTCTCCCCGGACGCGGGGGGACGGCTGGAGGGCTGCCTCGCTTCAGTATATTAGTGACGTGCGCATAAACCCAATCACCACGCGGTCGTGGCCTTTTTCGCTACTTGTAGTCTAGCCCCTGACGACTGCAGACGTGTTGCAGGTTGGGAGATTAGAGTTAGCCTAGGGTCGTGTCGTGCGCGGGACTGTACATTACCGATGTTTTATGTCTAGACAAATAAATATAATGAGCTGAAGAAGAGTTTTGTGAAGTCAATCGGAACCGTTGACCCGATGGGGAAGGAAGGAAGATAGAAATAAAATGGTGAATGATAAGCGGGTCTTGCCGTTCACCCTACCGGTAGATAGCGTCATGCATTAGGGTGGAGTTTTATGCAAGTTTCCATGAGGCTTTGTAACACAGTGAAATTCCGAAACACTGATGACGTTTGTGTTCATTTTGCTGGGAGGGGGAATATTACGAATGTAGCCTTTTTGGTATAAAAACAATATTAAAACTAGTTCTTATCTTCGGAAGCGATTGGTCTTGACTGTAGGCTATATACATGTATTATCGATGGTGGTTTGACTTTCAGTTATCCATGATTGTATATGCATTAAATTACAATGCATGATTTCGTTTGCATAGCATTGTGTTAAATTCAGGTTAAAGCAGTTTTGCTTCCCTGAACTATAATATTTTACAGTGCGTGGCCGTCGGACTTCTGTGGACGTTGACCATGCCATGCATGTGATGGGCCCACAATGTTTACTCGGCGAATCACTAGGACCCACCTATACCATTGATTTGCGTTGTAGTCCTTTTTTCAATCATAGGGCCTATGTAAGGCCTGTATACTTGCTATTTTATCATGTTTATTTATAACTGGTTCAAAAGGGGTTTATAAATAAAAATGTCACACAAATAGTTCTGATAAAAAAAGCAGTTGTGGTTGATATACATTCACAAAAATACTAAGTGATCTGATGTATGCAGTAGCCAGGGTAGGAAAACAGACAAAACCACAGAGGATTGAATCTGAGCAAAAATGATCAGTTCTGAGATGTTTTAATGTTAAAGGAAAACGACAGATTGCCTTGTCTGCCTCTCATGCTGGCTATATGGTCTGCTCCCCCGGGCTATGTATCACAATATTTATTCACAATTAGATATTCATTACTTTTGACATAGTCCTATATTTTATTGACAAAGTAAAAAGTAATTGCTGACTTATTTGACATAAACAGGATATAAATTATGCATAGGCCCCTACAAATAGTCAGCTTAGTGAAATCACAGGTTTTTATTAAAACGTGTACATGGTAACTATTTAAAAATCAGTCAGAGTACATTTTTTTTTAATATTTATCATTAGGCCCTACTAAAATCCTTCCAATTGTTCCATTTTATGTAAGTTTTAAACCACACTTAGATGCCACCAGATGTCACCAGAAGGCAGTGAACAGAGTCTTAAAATGCAAATTTTCTTGGGGGAGCATGCCCCCGAACCCCCCTAGGACAGCACGCCGGTGGCGTGCACCGCGCCTGTGGCGCGCGATTGACATGGACTACTGCACATCAGGTTTAAATTGAAGCACCCCCCTTTGGAAAATCCTGGATCCGCCCCTGGACATATTTACATCATATCATCATATTAGAAAGCCAAAATAAAATTACCGATTTTTATGATTTTAGCCTGATATTGTGTCGCTTCAAACAGAATATGTACACTTACAAAAAGTTAGTTTTATAAAATCACAGGTTAAAATGTGTGCTGGAAGGAGCTACAAGGCGCGGCAAAGATATGTTGGTAGACAACCAGGGCTACTCATATACAGTTAAGGTAGGAATGAGAAGGATATACCGCAACCCATTAATAATTAATATTGTTAGTTGTTTAGTATGGTATGATAATGCAATAGTAAATGGAACTATTTTAAATATTACACATTTTGTTACAAAGTACGATAATGTGAATTAAACTATTTTGAATATTACAGATTTTGTTACAATAGTAGGCATATGTACAATTATTATAACCGTTTTTGTGTTTCAGAGAAAGAGTGGAGCTACTGTAAACTGGTGGTGTAGTGTGAGGAACAAGAATGTCAGTTGTCCAGCAACTGTACGACAGAAGGGGGAAGAGTTTGTCGAAGGCAGGATGGGACACACACATGCAGCTGAACCAGTCGTCGCCACCAAGCTGCAGATAACGGCAAAGGTTGGTGTTTATTAGAGTTTCTAATCAAGTAGTGTGGTGCTATTCGTTTGATAATAAACAACTGCACGCAATAAAATTACATATTCATAGCTCCTGCTATATATGTGTCTAGAGTTCAGATAATTTCGAGGACGGACATATTTAAGTCTGCTGCACTACTTGTTGAGGATGCTTTGTTAGACTTCGACGACAATTTGCCGGATACCAGCCGGCCTGTACCTGCAAACCTGGTTCGCAGTGCTAACAGACTCAGACAGGGAATGCGACCCGCGGAACCATCTGATCTGAACTTTGAGGTGGGTTACCTATCATTAACCGTTTCGCGGCCAATAACCAATTTTTTCAGTTCATAAATTAATCAGAGTATTATTTATTAGTATTATTTAATTCATTTACGTATATATCAAGCGTATAATTAATCTTTTCTTTATATTGCAGCTCCAGGATGAATTCCTTCCAGACGAATTCCTCTGCAGCGATATTCATGTGGGCGACCAGCGTCATTTGTTGTTCGCCACGGAAAGGCAACTTGAATATCTGGCAAAGGCGAAATCATGGTATGTGGACGGCACCTTTAAGGTAGTGAGGAAGCCTTTCACACAGCTATTCAGCATACATGGTTTTGTGAAAAAGGACGACAAAATGAAGCAGGTACCTCTGGCATTCTGTCTCATGTCACGAAGGAGAAAAAAAGATTACAAAAAGGTAAGTTTGACATCAATTTGCTTAGTTATCCCTTATCGGTACTTTATCCTTTTCATAATTTCATTTTATAAATATGAATGAATTATATTTTTTTCACACAACATATCTATGCTTCCAGGTGCTAAAGAAACTCATCAGATGTCTGCCAGCCCCACCTGCCGTAGAAAAGGTCGTTGCTGACTTTGAGAGTGGCGTCTGGGGAGCAGTGAGGAGTCGGCTGCCCCAAGTGCTCCTCAGAGGTTGTGCCTTCCACTGGGGGAAAGCTGTGTGGAGGAAGATACAGGAACTGGGCTTACAGGTTAGTAGGAAAAAAATATAGTACAACGTATAATTTATCTAAGTTAAAATTCATTTGATCACTTATATCGAATATATTAACATGTATTAACATTGTTTATTTTTGTGCTTACAGGTCGCATAAACCAGCAAGGATGGCGGTTATCGATTCATGAGGAAGCTGCTTGCACTCCCCTTCCTCCCCCATGAGCGCATCATAACCGCATTTACAGCTTTTCAAAACAAGGCAGAAACTTCTTCGCAAGCGATCCGAGATCTGGTAGCCATTGATGTCAACTGGATCAGGAGCACCACCTGGCCCCCCAGCAGCTGGAGCGTGTTCATGCAGGCTGTGCGCACCAATAACGACGTGGAGGGATGGCACCGTCGTCTGAACAGAAGAGCTGTCGGCTGTCAGGTCCCTCTGTATGTGTTGGTGCCACTGCTGCATAGAGAAGCCAAGCTTGTATCAATACAGATGAAGTTGGTTAGCGAGGGCAAACTGTCGCGCTACCACCGTAGACAGTACAGGACCCAGCAGGCTCGCCTTTTCAACATGTGGGAAAGCTTCACCGACAACGAACTTACCACCGCTCAGCTGTTGTCTAAATGTGCCTCTGTTTACGGACCAACCCTGTAAAGATAATAAAAAAAGATTACATGAGAAATAATGTTCATTGCAGTAATAAAATTGTAAATACCAATCTTAAAACTTGTTGTTTGTTGTTGTTTCTTTTAAATAGGCCTAATTGAAAAATAAACATTTACTTACCTGCTACGACTAAATATCCGTCACATTTTAACGACCTTGATCTCCGGTAAGCCGCCATTTCATGGCCTAATAATTATGTAAACAACGTCAGATCACGTTGAATGAGTGATAACCTTCGAAAAAACTGTGGCGACAGGTGGCAGTATGACATAACCTTGAAAACGATATATATTTTGTAATATTGTAAGCGATTTCAACGATGTGTCACACTTGATAATAAATTGTTAACTGTCAAAGTTAGAAGTGGTTCAAATTCGAGTAAGTTAGCCTGAATTGAATACTGAAGTTTTACATTAATTGTCGTGAATTTAATGCTGCTTTAATACCCTAAATCTAACACAGTAAAAAGTTAAAATACGACGTTTTGTAACAGTTATTGTAATAAAGCGATTCCAACAATGTATCACACTTGATATTTTATTAAAAACTGTCGAAGTTATAATACGTCACAGCTCATTCAAATGCATGTAGGATCCCGAGCGTGAATCTACTGTTAGAGTTTAGAAAATATATATTCAATATTGTTATTGTTATTATTATATCTACTGTTATTATTATAAGATTTCTAATAGACTCCATCTCGCGACATAAAACATTAAAAAGTGGTACGAAGTGGTAGGTACGAAGTGGTAGGTAGAGGTGGTACGAACTGGTAGGTAGAGGTGGTACGAACTGGTAGGTCTATTATTTTTTGTGGTACGAAGTGGTAGGTTACGAAGTGGACATGGTATGAAGTGACCTGCTACCGGCCTAACTATTTTAAAATTAGTTAAAGCGACATTGATGTGTGTGAAAGTACATTTTTTTTATATTAAAAGGCCCTACCATTAGCACTGATAGCCCCTACTAAAATTCTTCCAATTGTTCCATTTTATGTAAGTTTTAAACCACACTTATATAGCCTAGATGCTACCAGTAGAAGGCAGTGAGCGGAGTCTTAAAATTCAATTTTTTCCCAAACCAGCCACTTCCCCCCCCCCCCCCCTCTAGCACAGATTACAGCAAAAGGGTGCGAAACGTCGAGGCGTCGTCCTAAGTAGCCTACATTATCAGTCCTGCAACAGCCGACGATAACGTTACACACCGGTAATGTCGAACGCAGCATTTCATTCACGGTCACATGACCATGATGACAGACATGTTTTGATTAAATTGTTTGCATGTTTTGAGCATTATTATTGTCATTTGCGCATATAATTGACGTCGTCGTCGGCAATTAATCGACGGCATCTGTTTGTGGTAATCTGTTAAGAAAAGGCCGCTCGACCGGAGTTGACAGAGTGGTCGATAAGACGTTAAAATTGAACTTCAGTGTTGAAATCTTGACCTGGTTCCGGGCCCGGCCAGTTTATCACTTTATGACTCCATCCATCCCCGTCACTCCAAAGCTATCTATCATGTTCCATACCAGGTCTAGGCCTACAGTATATAGACATACTACTGAGCCAATGCGTGCCAAGTAGCTGTCCGTCACTCCGCCAGTGGCAGTGTCATGCCTGTGCCTGGCTGTGGCCCTCGAGAAGGCCAAGGCCCAAGCCCAGAGGCCAGGCCAAGGGAGATGAACTGGCCGATGATGTGGGTTACTTATAATTATAGATCTTAATTATAGGCATAAAAGCTGAATTATTTATATATAGATCTAAACCATGGAGACCAAGGCCTAGGGTTTTTTCATTTTGAAGTCATCATGTCTTACTCTCTTAGAGTTAGACTTAGAGCAATGCCAAAGTGCCCTAAGATTAAGTTTGTGTACCTAAGCAGTTTATTGAATTTATCCAGACATCTACATCTTGAAATAATTTTGTGTCCGGATGTGTTGATAAAACATGAAAATGTGGAACCAAAAAACCCAAAATTATGAAAAAGTGCTTAGGAAGACCGGAGAGGAATCTATTTTTCACATTGGGAATGAAGTGCCAAAGTTCGTGTGGGGTTGCCTAAGTTCGATCAAGGTCCTGCATGAGGACCAGGGAGGCGTTTCACTAACATTCCTTATCCTTAAAATCCACCATAACTCCTTAAACTGCACCTTAAATAAGGATTTTCCTTAAATATTTTTTTTACAGTTTCACTAACATTCTTTCCTTAAAAAATCCTTGTTTTTCACCTTAAATAAGGTGCAGTTTAAGGAGTGGTCTGAGGCACTCCTTAAATTCAATAACAGGATAGCTGTCGTGGAAACACAGTGTAAAAACTTCATATTTTGACCATTTAAACATTATTTAAAAAATAAAATACAGCCCTCCATGAATATTTAGAGATATTTCAATCAAATTATATAAATCCGGCAGCTAAACGCCTAGGCTATGGATTTGAATGACCTCTTTTTTGAAGTAACAGTTACATGCATGCATTTTATGTTAGTGCATACTGCCGGATGACATTTTGTCATCCTTGAACAATATGGATTCTTCGCTAGGGGGGGGGGGGGGGTTGAAGGTCTAAAAGGTCAATTTCAAGGTCAGATATTATTTTTAGCAAATAAATGTAGTAGCAAGTGTAATATAGATCATTTTCGTGTAATTTTTTACTGAAAACCCATTTCTTAGATTACTTTAATGGTCCAAGGTCATTTTCAAGGTCAAAAGGTCAATTTCAAGGTTAAGTGAATGAAAATCAGATTTTTAACAAATATAGTTAGGAGCATGTGCAGGCCCTATGATACCTCTTTTTCATGGTATTTTGATTGGAAAATCCATACACTTTTTATGTTCGTGATTCAAGGTCATCTGCAAGTAGTCCGCTGTATGTAAACATAACCCCCTTTTGGCTTTTTCAAGATGACCGCCATTTTCCAAGGTCAAAGGAGAGAAAATACGATTGTGCAACAAATGAAGCTAGTGTAATACCTCATTTCTGTGTAATTTTGACTGCAGATTTAATTTCTGATATTATTTTCAATGTCAAAAGTCAATTTGAAGGTCAAAATTGCAAAAAAATGATTTTTAGCTCATACAAATAGGAACAAGTGTAACACGTCATTATTATGTGATTTTGACTGGAGAATACTTTTGTAGTATTATTTTGATGATTCAATGTCATTTTTAAGGTCAGAAGGTCAATCTGAATGTCAAATTTGGATTTTTTTTTCATAAATATAAGTATGAACAAGTGTAATACCTCTTTTTGATGTGATTTTGACTGGAGAATATGTTTATTTTGACTGAAGAATTGATTTCTAATAATATTTTGATGATTCAAGGTCATTTTTAAGGTCATAGGTCAATTTGAATGTCAAATTTGAGAAAAATTATTTTTTATCAAATACAAAAAGGAGCAAGTGTATTGGGCCCTACTGCCTTTTGATTTAATTCGGTCTTTGGAATACATTTTTTTGTGATTCAAGGTCATCTGCAAGATCTTAGCGGCAATTTCAAGGTCAAATATGATTATTCAACAAATAAGGCTAGTTACTGGTGAGACACACATCTCTCTGCATATCCGCGTACAATAGATGTCATGAAAAGATAACGCTGGTGTAAATAAAACATATTTGTGGAAATCCGTTATAAAATGATCATAATATGTGGGGTCTGGTCTAATTTGTAGGCTAATAATCAATCAGCAGTAGGCATGAAGAAACTTACACTAATATTCAGCTGATCAATCCCAAATGGAATTCCCTTATTTTTAAGCCAAACTGGCCCAGGCGACAAACGCAAACGGTTTTGGGACTGCGAGTGTGATTACGTTTATGTTTGTCGCGTATGTATGTATGTATGTATTTGTACCTACTTGTATTTGCTAAAAATAATATTTTCGCAAATTTGAGCCCTCCAATTGATCATTAGACCTTGAAAATGACATCAATCATCAAAAAAAAAACCATAAAACTATTCTCCGGTGAAATCATACCAAAAAGAGGTATCACACTTTTCCTATTTTTATTTGCTGAAAATCACCACCAAAAGTAGATAATCCAACCCAAAATCACACCTAAGCGAGATAATATGGAACTGAAATGTGTAGCGTATATGATAAAATCATATTTGACATTGAAATTGAGCTCTTGACCTTGCGGATGATGTCAAATCACCAAAAAAATACCAGAAATGGATTTCCCAGTGAAAATCACATGAGAAAGAGATACCGGTATTACACTTGTTCCTAGCGTTATTTGTTAAAAGTCATGTTTCCCTGATTACTTGACCTAAAAATTGACACTTGAAGTGACCTTTGATATGAAATAGTATCATGAATGGATTATTCAATCAAAATCGCGTCAAAAAGATGTATTATTTGTATTTGTTGAAAGTCAAGTTTCTTTTACACTTTTTTGACCTTGGAATTGAACTTTTGACCTTGAAGATGACCTTGAATCACCAAAATAATACTATAAATAGATTTTACAGTTGAAATCCCATGAAAAAGAGGTATTACACGTTCTCCTTGTAGTCCGGCAGCCAAGTCCCTTATTTTGCTCTAACCTGGACTTGGAGTATATAGTTTTTTTCTTTGCAGAATATTGTTGTCCAGACCACCCACTTAAAGAATCCAGAGGGTGTGGAGGTGTCACCCTTGGGCAATTTAAGTTATTAAAGTTTTTCAAAATGGCCGCCAATAGCCTCAGTGGAAATGTAACTTTTTCACTTTCTGCCCTAGAAATATGTGTAATACCACTTTTCCAACTAAATTGACCACGAGAAACTCATTTCCGGCATTATTTTTTTATTCGGAAGCTTAATTCGGGCATAAATCCAAGATGGCCGCCACCACTACATTGGCAATTCACATTTTGTATCATTAGAAGCATGACGTTTAGGTACAGGTACCTGGTACCGGTATACAACTTTCTAAGCCTACTTCTGACTTTACAAAGGCTATCACATTTGGAGGCATAGCACTAGACTCTAATATAGACTAATCTAGGACTATAGCATACACTAAGTCCCAATACAATTATTTTCTCCAAAATATTGGTCAGGCTTCAAGTTCATCAGTTCCCATAATTATATCAAGAGATTGACAAATTTAAACTGGTTTGCATGTCTGATCTGATGCAGCTGTTAGCAGATATTGCCAACAAGAGCACAATTTCAAAGATTTGGGTAGATCTCCAACTAAAACCTGTTATGGTCATGATAATATATATATGTACGCGCTGAAAGGGAATCAGATTGACCTAATTGTCATCAATCAAATTATATGAGGTACGGGCATAGTCCTGGGGGGGGGGGGGGGGGTAAAGCCATGTATGTAGGCCTATAGACATGGTCGTTTAGCCTACATTTTCAGAATATGGATGCCAATGTAACAATTCAGATTCAAAATAAGCATAAAGAACAGTTTTTAACAAGGATTTTAGATGACTCTAAAGACCGGTTTCTTCACGGAAAAAAATGCACCACCAGTAATATAATATCATTACATGATAAAAACTTAAATAGAGCTATAGAAATTAGCATAACATTTATGTATATATTTGAAGCTAATTGGTCTGAAGGTTTTCGCGATCCAATCACCAAGCAGATTGTAACATTTACGTGGGTTGGAAATCCGTTGAAACTTGGTACTGAAATGGTGTATGACCCTGCAGTAATTTATGGGTTCTTTAATCAAGTCCCAGAAGTACCAATATTAATGATAGATTGGTACACGAACTGGCTCCATTCGCAACTGCTATGTTTGACACTCCATTTGAAACGAAGACAACTAAATCAAAGTGTAACCTTAACAACTTCAGGTAGACATATGTCGTAGAACTGTGAATGCCACTAGCTTGGTGGTCGATGGTTCAGTAGTGATGTGGACAATAGCTTGGCCTACTAAATGAACTGTCGATGACTTCACTACAAAATTTAGGTCATTTCTTTCTACTAAGCTCATTTCCGTCAATGTGTATGAGTATCTAATATCGGATAAATGCAAAGAATTCAGCCTTAAGGGAAATGCAAGATTATGCGGTCCACAAACTGGTTAACAATGCACTTCTTCCTGCTCAAAATGTGATCCTCACGGTTAGTGAAAATTAAATACAAACTAATCAGAGCCATCATCAAATAGGGGCCTACATTGAAGAGGATACAGTGTTCCATGACCTGTACAAATCGACACATCAACTGGATGGCATCATGCACAAGTGGGCTAACCCACATTTTGACGACTTTGAGAAAAAATCGCGAAGTAACATGAAGTACAGGATAAAACGAATAAATACAAATTAACACAAAAAGATAACAAAATCAGTGACCAAATGGTCTAACCCTCAATGTGAACTCGTATATTGATCAAGTTGTTGCTATCAATGACATATATTTTCATTGTTTTTTAAATGTGAGTTAGCCCACTTGTCCATGATGCCATCCAACTTGTAATCACTGGTGCTGATAATGTGCCAACAGAAAGTAGTCATGATGATATAATACTTAGACCAGATGTAAGCACCTCGCACGAAGAATCAGAAAATTGTTATTAGCCACTTGTGTGCACTGAGAAAGAAATTACTCATGGGGTAAGTAACGTTAGTGTTGTCTCAGATGACACAGGTGTTTTTAGTTTGCTTCTGTGCCATTTTGGAAAAATTCTCAATGGATATGTTCATGGAATCTCCGATTGGGTATCGCAGCATCATAGATATAAAAGTTGAGAAGTACAATCGTACCTGATAGTTATATTGGTCGGCATTTCATATCAGTGTACGATACATATACAGTCACTGAAGATAAATACGTGTTCAAGCTGGTTGTTCGTTTTGTCGCATATGTGACCAAACTCAGTAAATCACAGACATTTTTGAACAAACAACTACATTTATGGCAGCATGTTATGGTCTGAATACAAGGCTATTCCGCCGAGCTATGCAGCTCCGGCGAAAAAGACTTGTATTCAGGGCTAGTTATGGTCAGCCACAATTCTCTACCATGACAGAAGGTAGGCATAATCATTGGGCTGGCAAGCAAGCACCTGACCATTGCCCCATAACTGTGCTCATTGCCTCCAAGAACAACGGATGCCTTCACAGGAAAACTTTAAAACAGCACATCTACAGGTACAGCTTTGAAAATATGCTCTAAAATCCCCTCCTAATTTGGACCCAAATGACTTTGGCTCGCAAAATGGACGGGTTGCTAGCGGGTTCCTCTTCTCAACAACGGTGCAAAGGCAGTTCCCGCATCTGCGCAGGCACTATGGTGTTGGCCGTGGTAGGGCCTTAACCTACCTGCAATAGAGTGTTTGCCATTAGGTCTATCACTACGGATGAATGGAGTTACTCTCAGCTATTGCTACTCTGTGATTATCATACCCGAGGATAGCGGAGCTGTGTTTCGTATAGCTAAACCCAAGTCTCCTGACCGTCTGAGGGTAAATCCTCTAGACATGCCCAGAACCCCTTATCGGGCGAGTGCAGGAAACCACTCTCAATAACCCACCATGCTATATCACCCCACCCTCACATCGTTATCTGTACATCATGTAGCTCATCAATGGACTGCACTGGTTTTAGTGTATTACAATGTCACTTAAATGACATTTAAAATTGGTGTCAAAAGTGGCATTAAGCATTATTCTACTACTACTACTGTGTCTCCATCTGCCTGAGGCCGGCTACATTAAGTAGTCAGGTTGTCCATCTACATGTATAGTATGTCTGTACGGCCATCCCCAATTCCTCCTGTCAGTTCATGCAAATTAAGCTCTGCAGCTGAGGCATAATCGTCGGCACCTTTTTAGTTTTTAAAGTAAAGTTATGATGTTTTGTGATTTTAATGTACGTATAGGCAGGCCTACAATTTACGATGTTCATGACAACTGAGGTCAGAAGGTATAAACAGTCATTATAGATTGATGGTAATTATATTTTACATAGCCCTACCTAATTATATATATCTAAGGTGGTTTATATCGTGAATACATGAGCATTTGCCTGTATGTCGTTGCTGCAGTAAATATGTTTTTACCAATATCTTTGCTGTTATTACGTTTTTGTTTTGATCGTGCTCTCGTAATTTTTATTATATATAATCTCGCTTAATCCACGTACATAATTAATCCACAGAGAACGTTTCGCTAGCAATGTAGTTTCACACTTGTTTCTGTTCAGAAATGTAGGGCCTAGGCCCTACTTGTTGGTGTGGTTGAGTAGTGGCGGCCATCTTGGATTTATGCACGACGGCGACATCTATATTAAAAAATAATGCCGGAAATGAGTTTCTCGTGGTCAATTTAGTTAGAAAAGTGGTATTATACATATTTCTAGGCCAAAATGTGAAAAAGTTATATTTCCCCAATGGCTCTTGGCGGCCATTTTGAAAAACGTGAATACCTAAAATTGCCCAAGGGTGACACCTCCACACCCTCCGGAATCTTCAAACAGGGGGTCTGGGCAACAGTATTCGGCAAAGAAAAAAACTATATACTCCAAGTCCAGGTATACCACCATGGCTGCCGGACTATTGCTTAATTTGTTAAAAATCACATTTTTATTGGAATTTTGACCTTGGAATTGACTTTAAAGGCTACCTTGAATCATAAAAATAAAAAAAGAAATGGATTTTCCAGTCAAAATTACACCAAAACGAGGTATTACACTTTTTCCTATCTTTATTCGATGAAGAATCATATGTGACCTTCAAATTGAACTTTGACCTTGAATTTTGCCCCCCCCCCCCCAACGCAAATTGCCCAAGGATGACAAATTGTCACTTTAGACATATATTGTATACATATACCCTTATCATCAATAATCAACATAAAAACCCTTAAAAAAAGAGGTCCAGTGCTAGTTCCGCCTGACTATTACACTAGAAGTAATGTCGATGTGGTGTCTCAAGTGAAATACATAGGAATTCGTATCCTTAAATAAGGAATTAAGGTTAGCTTAAGGATTATGTTAGTGAAACGCAAAATTAGGAAAATCCTTAGCAAATCCTTAATTCCTTGGGCGGGGGCCCTAGGGTAGTGGTTAGCACCGCTGCCTTTCACGCCAGAGTCCGGGGTTCGGTTCCCGGTCTCGGCGGTTTGAAAGAAACAAAATTGTTTCTTCCCCATCCACGTGTGAAAGTTAGTATTGTGGGGAGCCTCCGTGACCGAGAGGTAGCGTACTCGGCCTCAGACCGCCAGGGCTCGAATTTCGAATCCTGTGTCTGGAGGACAGTGTCATCTCAATCATCTCACCATCCTCAGGAGGTTCTCCTGGCCCAGTTTAGCCTATATGTGCACAAAGGTGGCCTAAAGCCCGATTCATTTCCTTAATTCCTTATTTCCTTAATTCCTTAAATAAGGATAAGGAAATCTTAGTGAAACGGTCCCCTGGGCCCTTAAAAAAGACGAAAAATTGACCAGGCGATGCCATATTTCCAGGCTATTCATAGTTCAGTTGATTTATTCACTTGGATTCAGTAACAATTATGCAGTAAGATTTAAAATTTAGGAAATCAATATTTTTTTCATTATTTCAGCTTTTTACCAACTATAAATTTTAGTAATCTGTATGTAAAGCCATTTTAAAAACCTTTCCCTTGAAATATAATCACCTCAAAGCTATTAAAACATGGAGATTGGACATCAGAAAGTGTTTTCCTTAAAGAGACATAAGCTAAAAACATTTTGAAAAAAAATAAGTAGAGATAATGACAATTAAATATTTTCTAGATAAAGTTATTTTGAACAAAAAGCGAACTTAGGCACAGGTGATTGAAATCGTTCCAAAGTTCGAGCACCCCACTAGCGCTTAGAGCTTGGATGCTAAACACTATTGGACGGTTTTTGAGCATAGCCTCAAACAATAATGGCCACGAAAAAGTATTTGTTTGAAAATTTTTTTTATTCCATTTGAAATATTTACTTATTTCTGATGTTATAAATGTTATGGAAAACAATAAAAAGACCAAAAAACGTATTTTCATAATATTATGATGTCAAGTAAAATGAAATTTCTCTTTACTTTGCTGATGTTTTTTTTATTCCAAACAAGTGCTATGTTATCACCGGTTCACGTTTTTTCGGTACCTATGTTTAATTTCCAGGTAAATCCCACAGGGGAAGTTCGCTGGCCTCCAAAATCAAATAATGATCGAACTTAGGATCTAATCGAACTTAGGGCACCTTGCTCTATACTTAGTCTGTCCGATGGTGGAGGATGGTCCAAAAAGAAAATTTTTTAGAGGGGTCCGGTGCACTTAGATTTCGTAAACAAGTGCATGCACTTATATTCGAACATAACACAATTTTAAAACATCCCTAAAACATGCGATTTTCACTTATAAGTGCATGCACGTTTATGCGCGTGGATACAGTATATGTATAACTCTCTTCAGTGTCACTTCACATTTGTATTTTATTTGGAGAACAAAATAGTTACATGTACCATTGATGCAAGCCAGCAGTCAGAATGAGACCTATTTAACCCATCCTCTTGCAGATACACATTTCAGCTCTAAATCTGCCAAGAGTTTAGTAAATAAAATATATGAAGTTGAATCACTAAAAATAGTGGTAAAAGATACTGCATGGCCTACTGTCTAGTATCGGTAAAAAAATCATTTCCGCTCTCACATGTCCAAACCTGCGCATTAACAAAGTTGCTATTGCTGTCGAATAAAAAGTTTTCATTGCTGTCAAATTTTTCGATCACTTGTCCGATCTCTAGAATGAGCCTGGTTCACGTTGAGAAAATGGCCGCCCATGCCGGCTAAAACGAAGATTGTGTTCTCTGTTTTTCAATTTTTTTACAAAAAACAACGGGTCTTGTACGAAATAGAAGTATTCGTGCAAAAATGATTTATATCAATACAAAAATAATAAAAACTTTAGCCACAAATTCTCATGGAATTTTTGGCAGTCCAAAGTAAAACTTGGCTCATGTAATTTTTTCCAGTCTAAAAAAACCTTTTTCCCAACTACTGCATGGAATTTTTCACACCTTGAAATTGGAAACATGGATATTTTTTTAGGATGGCCTAATAAACCTCCATGCCTGTTTATCCAACCTTGATTTACACATCTCATTGATTTAATGTATTACAAAGGCACTTCAATGACTGTTCTAATGTTTTTACTTACTTACTTAAGTTTTTCATCAAGTATTTGTGTATTACACTTATTCACCAGCTCATATATCAGATATCTCAATGTATGTCTCTCTGCCCCCTCTCTATATTTGTCACTTCTGCTATTATCTTTATATCTGTCGCTTCTGTCCCATTTTCTTACATTTGTCACACTTATATTCTCCTCCAGTATTTGAAGCTCTATGTAAACCATCTATATCTCAACAAAAGTTTGTCTCTTCAACTTTTGGGCTTCGTTTTGCTTCTACCATCTAAATCTGACGACCTACACTGTAGTTTTGTATCAATGATACTGTCATCAGATGTGTCTATCTCACATTTCTACCCTTGTCACTTCGTTATCAACTTGATTTCTCATCACATATATCCCACCTCTTTCACCCTTGTACCCTTCTTATTACCTTGTGTGTCTATCCCACATCTCTACCCTTGTCACTTGCTTATCAACTTAATCTGTCATCACATGTGTCCATCCCACCTCTTTCACCCTTGTCACCTTCTTATCAACTTGTGTGTCTATCACACATCTCCACCCTTGTCACTTGCTTATCAACTTAATCTGTCATCACATGTGTCCATCCCACCTCTTTCACCCTTGTCACCTTCTTATCAACTTGTGTGTCTATCACACATCTCTACCCTTGTCACTTGCTTATAAACCTAATCTGTCATCACATGTGTCTATCCCACCGCTTTCACCCTTGTCACCTTGATCAACTTGATCTGTCATCAGATGTGTTTATCCAACATTTCTACCTTTGTCACCTCTTTTATCAACTTGATCTGTCATCATTATGTGTCTATCCCACCTCTCTAACCTTGTAACCTCCTTATCATTGTCAACTGGATCTATCATCATATGTGTATATCCCACCTCTCAAACCTTGTCACCTTCTTATCAATATGATCTGTCATTATGTGTCTATCCCACCTTTCTAACATTATCACCTCATCATAAACTGGATCTGTCATCAATGTGTATATCCCACATCTCTAAACTTGTCACATCCTTATCAACTTGATCTGTCATAGTGTGTCTATCCCACATATCAATTCTTGTCACCTCCTTATCAACTGGATCTGTCATAAAGTGTGTCTATTCAACATCTCTACCCTTGTCACATTCTTATCAACTTGATCTGTCAATGTATGTGTTTATCCCACCTTTGCTCTCTAACCTTAACAAGTTAACCTTGTGACCTCCTTATCAACTTGATCTGTCATCATGTGTGTCTATCCCATATCTTCAACCTTGTTACCTTACCACTTTCTTATCAATTTGATCTGTCATCATATGCGTCTATCCCTCATCTCTACCCTTGTCACATCCTTAAAATTAACTTGATCTGTCATCATATGTGTTCATCCTACCTCTCTACCCTTGTCACTCCCATATATTCTAGATTTAGCATCATAGTTATTTGTCTCTTCCAATTCACCAGTTTTGTTATAAATCCACAGTACAACTCAAATCTGTCATCATTTCATTTCACATCTAACCAGATTTATCACCTCCTAACATTTTGATCTGTCTCCAAGTTGGTCTAACCACCTTGATAACAACCGGATACTGACTAGTGCCAATCTAACTTGCTACTGACCAGTGCTACTGCAATTTGCTTGGCAAGATCTAAGGGCAGACTTTTTCGAATTCGACGCAGCTCACGGATATGCCCTACATGTTTAGGATATATGTGTTTTCGGAAATTCAAGCTGCTGTCAAATACTACACCAAGATTGTTGGATGATGCCGATGCATTTGTGTCTTGACCTGGAATTAAGCATCAGAAATTATTAAAGAATTTTTCTCGCTGAAGTTTGGTCCCAATGAGAATAAATTTTGTCTTACTAGGAGTATTAAGCTTCAGCTTGGACCCCGTCATCCAGGCCAACACGGCCACTACACCATATTGCAACTTCTAAAGAGATTCCTTAGTGTTGGAAATGGATAGAGACATGTAAATTTGAGTATCATCAGCATAAAGAATGTGGTTTATGTCAAAACTAGAGATAATAGCACTGAGTGGTGTAATGTATAAGGTATAAAAAGCACTGGTCTCAGCACATATGAGAGTATGACTTTATCTGACAGTGTCTTTATTTTTTTACGGATTGGTTCATATTTTGCAAATAAGAAGAAAACCAAATTTGAGCCTGGCCATTTATTCCATACCAATCAGAAACTGTTACTGTTAATGTAGCATGGTCAATGATGTCGAAAGCTTTTTAATTTCATCTTCTGACGCATGTTCAAAAACGTTCATTTTTTATCTAATTTTCTGTTTTTTTTGCACTGGTGGAATATTCTGTACTTTATTCTGGAATATCCTGTACTTTATCTGACAACAGATAACTAGTTTCAATTTAATCCACAACATACTTAGAGAAATGATCATAAAGTGATTTTACTGATGTGAATGCTGGCAGAGCCAGTTGTGGAATTCTATGCAGAATGTTATTTATTGAGCTTCATAGGCGAAGGGGATTGTCCGAATTTTCTGAAATAACTTCAGCTAAATATTTCGATTTAGCTTCTGTCATAATTCTATTACATGTGTTTGTTTTACCCGGGAAAATCAACGTTTTTCAACATGGAGGTGACTCAGAGCGATCTCGACCCCAATGTCCGAAAAATGCCCACAACTTGACATTACGACAGATGAGCTGAGCATGCGATTATGTAGCTGAAATGATGCTGATTCTAATCAACCTATCGGCGCCCTGATTAATTGAGGCAAAGTCTTAGATATGATCGACCAAACAATTGTCCCACAAATTTGGTTGGGCGCAATCTGTGGCTGAAACCTTTAGGCTTTTGTTTCAAGTTATGTTTCAGCCACGTTGGGGCTATGTGTGTCCCAAGCCAAGGCAAATTCACTGACAGTGACATCTTGTCAAAAGTCAACATGCAAAGATTCAGTTTTCTGTCATCACATCGCATATTAGTCTTGTAAACAATGGCTCTAGGCGAGCAAAGCAAGCCATAGAGCCAAGTAGGCTATCAAAGTGGCATTGATACCAACTTTAAATTAAATTGCTAATCTGAACTACATATGATTAGCTACGGGCATGTCTATGCCTATGTCATAATGATCAATCTAATATCTTCCTACTTATAATAAATACATCTAATTACATTGCAGCTTATCTTGGGTTGATAAGTAACTTATTGTACCTGAATTGAATCAAATTCAACTATAATTCACACCCAAGATAGGCCTATTTTGCATGAGCTGCCATTACGGGGAGCGACATCTATGTGAGAAGAATTTGTCTGGAAATGCGGATGCTCAGAACCACGTAATCATGCGCTGTGCCGTCGGATGATTCATTAGAGCTTGTTGATAAACATGAAAACAATGTTATAAACATTGCTTTTATACTCGCCATTCAATAATACATATTGGGTTTGTCAAACTGTATGTAACTCCTGCAGACCACAAAAATAATCACAAGATAGAATTCCCGAGTGGACTGCTCTGAAACTAATTTCTACAATATCTAGCACATAGGTAAAATACCGTAATATGTACAGCCCCTTAAATGTTATTGATATATTTTGCAGATAGCCGATTCAGAACGAATAGAATTTGATCCCAAGAAATGTCAGGTTGCTTAGACAAATGTCAACTACCTGATTGGGAATGCCTGCAGGTTGGAGAGAAAAGAAATGCAATTGCATCCATAATTGCAGGATCAATGGTATAAACAAATCCGTAACTGTTCAGGATTTCCCCCAAAAACATTATAGATATTCTAACCACCCTAAAAGTGTTGAAATATAGAACAAAATTATCACCCACTTGAACTTATCTTGTTAGTGTGACCCACACGTTTAAGTGGGTATGAAAAATTTACAAGTACAATTTGAATCATCAAAATACATAACAAATATTAGCGAATTTAGTTTTTTCCTTAGATCATGTTGTTTGAAAGACATTATTTTGTTTGAAGAACGAAGAAAAAATATACAAAACAAATGCTTGTTTCATATACAGTATTAGAAAATGATCATATGCCACTAATTAAAAAGAAATTGAAATATAGTTACAATAATCTTATAATTGAAAATATATAGCCCTGGAATAGTATGTTTACAGTCAAATACCAAATATAATGTCACTAAAATTTTTATTTCAATTGTTTCAGTTCTTCATTGGCTGGTGGCTTGATATTGATGCTGCTGCTGCCTACCCTGACAATGGTGACTTTCACAAAGCCTGCCATGTATGCGGTGTTGTCGGGACTATAGCTCTGTTTATGTAAGTCATTTTAATGTGACTTTTTATTTCAAAATAATTTATTCCAATTATACATGTATTTATCTATAGATGTATAATATATATATGTCACAACAATTTCAAAGATCAACACAAAGTAATGGGTGGACAGCAGTCCAGAGAAAACTAATATTATCAGGGACATTTGTTCAGGTAATAGATCTTTGTCACCTGACTATGAAGTCAATTACCCATCTACGTCCCAATGTGAATAATAATATGGGTTATATTCAAATTAAACCCATGTAAATCATGTAAATTGCAACATACTTGTCTGCTGATAACAGAAAGAATTAGTTATGTTAATGATATTTCATGATGGTAGATGATTTTAAATGTCACATGTAAAAGAAATAGCACAGTTTTTTTATTTTCCGTAGGGCTGGGATCGTTGTCATAACAGTCTAATTGGAGCTGTAGAACTACAAAGCGAAGGGCGGCGATAGTGCCGTAGAAAGCTAATAGGCATTAACAGCTCACTTGTAATTACTTGTAGTTACTGCCTTTTGGCTTTGTAAGACGTTATACTACAGTTGTCTACCAGGTGCTGTCTTCTCGGTAAACACAGCCAGCCGATATTTATTTGATGTTAGATTAATAGCTAGCGTCGTTTATGCGCATTTAACCCAGCAAACACAAAATATTTGTATAACATTTATACAATGACGGACCAACGTGCGCCGAAGTTGTATGAAATTATAAAAATACAAATATTTTGTGTTCGCTGGGAAACTGATTTATCGGCAGTATAGACAATCAACAAAGGAATTAAAATATATATGAAAGCCAAACTCAAATATAATAACAATACATTTATTAATCATGCTAATTGAGTGTTGAATGATAACGATTGAAACAGATTTTTGTCGCCACGAGTGTAATATATGACAATGTTTTGATCCCCTGTAGTACTGAGAGTGTCAGCCTCAACAGATTAATTAGCGTCACGAGAAGAACAAATGGATTTGCAGCGATTTCACAATCAGACCAACAAACATGTGTCATTTCGCCAATACTGGTTTAATGTTGATCCACCGTCTGCGATGCTGGACCAACATTAAACTAACAGTAGACGTCTCGTGTATTTGCCGAGAGGTGCCCAGCAAACACTGGACATCGACCCAGCGCTTGTTTGTCCGCTGTCATCGACGCTGGCCCAACATTAATCTGACACAGGATCAACCTATCGTTTTTTGCTGGGTGAACAGGTTTGGCGAAGGTATGTCGCCTGCTCACAGTAATGTTGTAACAACCGTCTGAGACATTGGCCCAACAATAAACCAACACTTTCTTAATGCTGGCACGCCGTCCACAACGCTGCCCCGGCATGTTGAGTCTCCCGTGAGAAACACGCTGACTGTATTAACGCCGCATGACGTTGATTGCGATAATGACGAAATACCGCTAGCTAGGCTGTCTAGCTAAACTGGGGAGTTACCGGGAGGAATTACCGCTGCCTGTTGTACGCTAAAGTTGGGGATTGGTTTGTAACAGAGTTTTACTGGAAATCAAAACCAAAAAAAGAAGCTGGATAAATTTTTAAAGTTTGGGGTGCGGTTTCTAACCAGGATGCTGTTACTAACCATGCTAACCGGCAATATACGGTATAATGAATAATCTTAAAACTCATTGTATCAATACATAGGCTAATTTGAATTACTGCTTTCAACATTATTTTAATGCTCAGCATGACATCATCCCTCTGCTGCAGTGGAGTGGGTGATTTCTCACCCAAAAGAACCAATGTATTTTGTTTATTTTTCATTATGACATAATGTGCCTGAAAAATCCTTCTCATATTTTTTTCACTGGTCCTTTAAAGTTTGTTTTCCAAAATGGCCACTCAAAGAATCCTTTCAAAAATTTCTGACAGCAGCCATTTTGTCAAAATAGCCGTGTTGGGTGGGGGTGGGGGGGGGGGGGGTACATTAAAAATTATTGTAGTAATCTGACCAGTTTTTTTTTGTGGTAGCGTGATTGATTTTGAGGGGCGGGAGACATTTTTTGGAGGGTTGAATGATTTTTTTTTTACATTAAAAATCAGTGTGCCATAATTTGCACCCTGTCAGGCATTTCCGAAAAACCTCCTTCCCAATTAAGATTATTATTAGAACAACCTAGATGTAACAGTTATGTATGTAAACATAGCAAGGGATGACCACTGTCTACCATCAGCAGACATTATTTCATAATAGGTGTGTTTTACACAGGGTTGATCAGTTATTGTGACCTAGGTGGGGTCGAATGCCAAGTGGTTCATGTCGCCTTCTGATATCGGAAGTGCAACATGGGCCATGTTGCACTTCCAACATCAGAAGGCGACATTGCAGTCTTACTTAATCTTAACCCCTTAACTGCAAAGTTATTTAATTCTAATTTTCACCCACTCGAAGTTGTGTCTCGCTGACGCGATACACAACTCCAAGTGAGTGGAAATTATTTAGACCTGACAAAGTGGAGATTAACGATTTTGAAATCGTCTTGAATAATGTCACGTTTTGTTTTTGACATTTTTGAAAGCTAGTATTTAATGTGCTTATCAAAAAATTAAAAACCCGAATATAATCGGGCCCGGCGGTAGAAGGGCTAATAGCCTTAAATTATTCATTTAAATGAATAATTTCACATAATTTAAGTAAAACTTCCTAATATAATAATCAATATAGATCATGTAATATTCTACTGAAAATACATCAATAGCATCACAACGATCCATTATGCTGACAAAAGGATGATCACTGATGCTTTTAATAGCTCTTAAAAAATAAAGATGGATAAAAAAGTCAATTTCTTTATCAATTTCGGGCATTTTTTGTAAATTCCATTTCAATTCCAATTCCTATTTTGTAATATCAATTCCATTTGCAGTTCTTTAAATTATTGGTTTGCAATTGTTTTGACTAGAAAATATTTTGCAATGAATCGATCGATCAAAGAACGTTGGTAACACGTAATGTATACTATTTGTATAAAAGCACAGCTTAACGTGACGTTATTCTGTCAAAATCAGTAGTCCTACTAGTACTGTTTTAAGTGAGGGACTGCATTGTATAGTCTGTGACTCAACTTTTAGAATCTAGATTATTTAGCCACAGACAGGAGGCAGACAAATGCAAAAATATACAGGACCCGATAAACATACCCCACTATTTGCTGTTTATTTTTCTCCACCTTAAGATGAACTTCGCGAGCCTTTTTAAAGACACTTAGAAAGATGTTTAACAAGTTAATATAGGCCGTACCAAAGAACATTGTGTATAATTTTGAGCGATCACTACCGGTAACCAGCTAATAATCACTGCTCCACAGAGCTGAAAACACAAGTTGACCCGATGTTGGATTAATTAGGGAAACTTGTGTCACGCCAGCCCAGCAGTGAAATAACATTGAGTCGGCGTCTCATGTTTGACAGGGTTGGTACGCACCATCACCTGGAACCAACGTTGTTTTCTTGCTTTACGACCCTCCCTGCAAAGTGAATGATTAATCAAGGTATTTCAGTGAAAACTTCTAATAAAAACAAAGCTCGTATCTATATTAATATTTCTGTATTTGTAGGGTGAATTCCGTATCCAATGGTCAAGTCCGTGGTGATGCTTATACTACAGGGTGTATGGGACAAACAGGTCTGTACAAGCAACGACATCCCAATAATAGATCAATTATCACGGTGAACAATTATAAAGTGTAAAAGTGAACAAGCTAGTATAAAATATGTGTATATTAAATACAGTCCTGAATCAATATAACATAAACATAACTATGCACAATAATTTTTTTTTTTGTAAACTAAAAGATAGGTTTTTAAAACATGATTTATTTTTAAAAAATTTGTGAATGTTTTAAAGTCTAAGTTCAATGGAAAATATTTGCAATCTTTATTTGTGTCACATTTAATAGCCGCTATGTATACCATGATTATTTGTTGATTTAAAGGAGCTCGTGTTTGGATGTTTATTGGATTTTTACTGGGATTTGGAGCACTTATTGCATCATCATGGATTTTGTTTGGTGTTTATGTTGTACCAAGTAAGTTTGTTTCATTACATACAACTTTAAACAACATATCTTATATCATATTTAAATAAATGATCATGAAGAGCTTGCTAATAATTCTAATAAAGAAGTAACATGTATTTGGATATCTGTTTTATCTTGCTTGTTTTGTGAATGTTTCTACAGAAAAAGACACTGTCTGGCCTGGTGTGGCTACTTTTCTTCAAAATGCACTTATATTCTTTGGGTGAGTTTTGTATTACATTTCATAAAAAATGTCCGGTTACTTAACAAATAAGATATGACTAATGTGGAACCAACATAAAACTAAGTTTATCATTATGACTAACATTATGACTATCAGGTAAGGCTGCCCTTCCATGGACGCGTTGCGTTGCGACGGCCGCGGGGCAGAATTAAAAAGCGATCAGATACAATCACAATGTGACCTTTCCATTTAAACGAGATTGGCCGCTCGGCCAGTTCGCCGCGCGGCCAGCAATCGTACATGTAGCGATTTCTGCATTCATCCACCGCGCGTTTTTCTCCCCATTTGTCATTTTATATTTTTCCTGGGGAGTTTTCCGTCATGTCTGGTAGCCCAGCAAACATTAGACGTTGAACCAATGCTGGACTATCGTCTGCGATGTTGACCGAACATTTATTCAAAATTGGCTCAACGTCTGATATTGCTAGGTTGCTGTGACACTGAACGCTAGCCTATGTAACACAAAACATTTGTATAACATTGATACAATGTTGGAGCAATGTCGAAGACGTTTGGGCCGACGTGGGTTGTATAAAGGTGATACAAATGTTTTGTGTTCACTGAGAGAGTGCAGTGATATAATTATATATATTTACATTTGGATCATAATATGGGCCCTAACATTCAGCCTGTAGGCCTATAGTCCTGATCTTCCTCTCTCTAGTGGAGTTATAAGCCACACATTGAATTTCAATACATGTGGTATTTAAAGGGTGCGCGTAATGAATTTCTGAAGCATTAGAAAGACCTATTTTGGCATGTAAATGTAGGCTTAGGTTTATTTTATAATGACCGGTTGGCTGCATTGCGCGAAAATTCGACTGCATTGATAGGCCTACAACTACGAAGGACAGTCCAGAACAATTTCCCCACATTTGCAATGGAAAGGGTTTTGCCGCGCGGCGGAACGCGCGCGTTCGGCCGCGCGGCCATTTAATCGCGTCAATGGAAAGGCAGCCTAACACATTTTTTGTGTATCCAACTGTATTTTTTGTTTATAATCAAGACAGCACACAAACTTACTCCATGCATAGCTATTATAAGAATTGTAGTTGATTTTTTCTTCTCTGCTACATCTTATTGCTTATTGTAAATTTTAAACACCGCTGCTAGGTTGTAAAATGTATGAAGCTGCACAGATGATGGTTTAGTCACCATAATATAACTTTTACAGTCTCGGTTACACTAGGCCTATATATATATAACTTCCATAAATGCCGGACAATATCACGCATTGGTTATCAAACCATGGGTTAAACCTACCCAGCGAATAATAATGTTCAATGTTCGGCGGGCCAACTTTAGCTACTATTTACTGGGTATACTGTTTTAATGCTGGACCACCATCTGCAATGATATATACTCAGTCTTGTGTTTGTCGTGTAGTGGGACAATGCTGGGTCAGACTTAAGCTCAACATTGAGCCAGCTACTCTGATCAAACCTCTCCTGGTCTCTTAGACGACGTGGCACGTGATTACAAGCGGAACGATATCGCGAGTTGAATGATGTATCAGGCTCATTTTACGGGTGATATGTATGAAAGCTTTTGTATCAGAACATAGAGGTACCGTAGAAGAGATAGAGCGGCAACTGCCAACTTTGAAGGCCTGGTTTTATCTCCCGGAGCCGCCCCCCCTGGGTTTCTAAATGACGACCCTTATTTTAGCGGTAGGCCTATATTTAATGCACATTTAACGACCTCCTGTATCTTGATAAGAGAGGGGAGATTATCGTTTCGTCTATGGGAGCTTATGAATCCTGGTGCGGACTGAGTGCCAGCTTACCGTGTCCTGTGCTGATTTGACCTGACCTAGTTTTGTGACCTTTTATGTATTGTCACATAATATTCGGTTACCCAAATATCAATTATATTAATATAAATACATCCAGTTGCAACTGCCCGCCAAATTTGTCACTGATGGGGTCTGTACATGGGCCATAAAATGGGATATTATTTATGCAGGACTTTTTATACACTAACAACTTTTGTACAAATAATCACTTCAGTTATTGATAGTGGTGGTAGCACAGATATTCATTTTCTATTTCTTGTTGACATTCTAAGTTTAAGTCTGTCATTACGTAAATGAAATTCTGTGATTTTCGGTAAAAAGGTGCTCAAAACAAGGGGACGCATGCGCAGCATGGTCGACGTCTCCACAGGAGTGTGTCGGCCGTAACGTATATATATATTTTTTTGATCCAGTTAAGCATTTATAACGACCTACCTACTTTAAAGAATGTTTGAACATTAAAATATTCACCTGTATAAGAGATTTTTCGCTACTTATAATCTAGTTCAAACAAAGCTGACTATTTTATATCACTATTTCTCTTATTATTTTCTTCAGGTCATTAGTTTTTAAATTTGGAAGAACAGAAGATCTGTGGGGCTGAGAAGAGTCGTTGTACAGCCAAGTTTTGCAGTTTCACATTTTTATCTAATTTATTATGGATGTTTAACCTTTTCAACTCTCCACGTCATATCATAATCTGGATAGATAAATTATGTCAACTATCAAAATCAGTCAGTTTTAATTCACTGCGAGCTGTGAACTGCGTCAGCAATTCATTCCTCAATGTGAATGAAATTGAGAAGAACTACGTGGCTGTTGATAGCGTTAAAGATGTGGCGTTAGTTACTGCACCAATTATGATATTATGACTAATATCACTTGTGCTGCTGAATTTGTTTCTTTCTATTTTTCGTCACGCAAATTCCAGCTTCAAATGACGAGAAATATACGTAACTATTGACTAAAAATACACATCTCCAAAGTTGAATTTTTGGATCAACCCTTATCCTGCTAAGTAAATTTATTTGAATTTTCACCAACTTGAAGTTGTGTCTCGCTACCGCGACCCACGACATCAAGTGGGTGAAAATTACTCATATTTGTTTAATTTGAGATCTAACATTTGCAAATCCTGATGTCTAAGCACACATTTCTTTCCCAATATCAGTGATTTGATCGACTAATAAAATAGGTTGAAAACGACAATAGTCGTGATCAGCATGATAAGGGTTAATTGAACTCCTTATCAAACACGATTTTATCATTTCCAATGACATTTTATTTGGTTTGAAACTGCCATGAAACCGTATATATACGGTCCCAGCAGCACAAGGGGTAATAGTAGTTTTTTTTAACCCTTTGAGGCCTCACGATGCATCAAAGCATCATTACACACCCCCGAAAACAGACGTAATTTCCTTTCAACTGAGGGATTTTAGAAACAAATATTCCATGAAACTGCTTTACCAACTGTCCAATATTTGGCTATTTTTTTTAATTTGTCACCCGCTTCAAATCATCTTCATTCACTACAAGGCGAGAATTACGACAGCAATTCGCGGCTTGTAGTGAATGAAGATGACAATGGAAAAGTCAGGCTTGAAAGGGTTAAACAATATAAATATTATGACTGCGTTCCACCTGCTTTAATTGTGGTACAATTACAGTAAGCAGTGTATGATGAAGTTTGACACAAAATATATATATACATAAATTTTTTTAAAATCTTTCTTATTATAAAAACATTAACTCATTCCTACATTTCTAGTTTTGGCTCATCAATGTATTTAGTAAAATGTTCCCGTGGATACACATTTCATCAATCAATTAAAATTATCTGCATCTTATGACACATAAACAGTGTTATGCATATGTCATTTGATATTGTGGTAGAGGGTATAGATGTGCTTCGTATCCGAACTACTCAAATATTTTGAACACTATTCAGAAGGTGTCGGTGTTAGGATTGTGAAGGAAGCCCAACAAACAAACACTCTAGAAAAATAACATTATATAGGACATCGGTCAGATCATATCTGGACTATATTTGTACGATGTGAATCCTCATACACAGCATGATTTGGTGAATAGGTTTATATCTGCCAGCAGTGTAGTGTTGTTCGTTAGAAGGAGGTTTAGCGAATTACAAAAGAGTGTATAGACTGGTAAATATCCCTTGTAAAACACGAGATGTACAAGATCCAACTCCTAGAAATATGCTTGTATGTCACCTCGCTAATTTTTACTCTCAAAATGGCCAGCATATGATGGTTTTAATATTGTATTCATTGTGTTACTCAAAAGCTAAACTTTAACGAATGACTTCCGCATTTGAAGAAAAAAAAATACATCTGAACTGTACTAGTTTTGTCGTCCACTGTAGTTAGTTCATGTCATTAATCCTGTGATATGATTCAAGAATGTTGTATAATAATAATGATCTATAAGCAGCTTGAGAAACCTTTGTACTGTCAAAGCATATGTTATTATTTTTGTTGTTATATATTGTTATATATTGTTGGTATATATCCTTGAAACATGTTCAGGGGCGGATCTATTTTTTCACTGACGGGGGGGGGGGCTTAAAAACTTAAAAAAGTAGGGGGTCCGTGAGGGTCTGTAGGGTCTTCGTGGGACCCGCCCTTGGGAAATTTTTTGATTTCAGAGGCTTTCTCCTGTAATCTAAGGCATACTGGGCACTGTTTGTCCCTCAGTGCGTCCCCAGTTTATAAGGTAACTAGTAAAAGATGATGGATTTTTTCGGGAGGGGGATTTAAACCCCCAAACCCTCCCCCCTTGGATCCGGCACTGATGATAAGTTATTTATACAACATATAAACATTTTACAATACACTACCATACGTGTACATGATGCATAAGTATTTCGGCACAGGCCAGTTACGACCAGTGCGGTCGACTGGATCACTTTGTATCAATAATGATTTATTGTAGTTACATTTTTGTTTTGGATAAGGATCGAGGATCGCATGTGTTTAGAAGGTCACGTGTACAATATGATTAGGTACTTACCAAGAATCAATGGAGCTTTTCAATAATCTTCTTACAGACAATGTATTTTATGTTTATTTTGTACATAGTTCAAAATGTATTTTGTATTTTTATGTCATTATATGTTATGTAAGAATAAAGATATTATACTATAAATTGAACGATTTTATACGCCTATTCTCCCTCAGTCACATGACAATCTCTATAGATCAAATGAAAAATGAGTTAAGGTGTCAACTGACAGCGAACTAATATTTTGCTTTCTAATTGGATGGCACCATGCACAAGTGGGCTAACCCACATTAAAAAAAACAATGAAAATATGTCATTGATAGCAACAACTTGATCAATATACGAGTTTCTCCACTGAGGGTTAGACCATTTTGTCACTGATTTTGTTACCTTTTTGTGTTAATTTGTATTTATTTGTTTTATCTTGTACTTCATGTTGCTGCGCGATTTTTTCTCAAAATCGTCAAAATGTGGGTTAGCCCACTTGTGCATGATGCCATCCAATTGTAGCTACTAGCCATACTTTGGTATTTTAAGGGTATGCTCGTACACCCTGGTACATGCAGCTAGTCTGTTGCAGGACGCATATTCTAGTAGGGCATTAGTTGCTCAGGCTGCTGCAGCAAAAATATACTAATTCAAGAAATTCATAATATGTATTTTGCATTTCTGCTATATCACAATTTGTTGAATGTAACGTGTTTGGCTTCTTTACATGACCATATAATGTAAACATGACCATAGACTAGAAATGCAAAAGTTTTAAAATTTTTGTGTTGCGCATTCACAGTTAAACGAGATATAAAGACGAAATTCTCTATTTCTTATTTCGGACATGCATGTTCAAAATAAGAAATAAGGGAATTTTGCAGTACACAAACGCTGCACGTGCCAAGTTAAAACAAATCAGAGCATCCGCTTGATTTCAATTTATCTGTAAGACGGTGATGAGACCATTTATTTAGTTTGTTTATCACATCTGAGGCTGTAGGTTAGTTCATGTAGGTAGCCCCTTGGAATTTGTTTATATATATTTATAAGTAAGGCTGGGGAATTTGTCTGAATACGAAATTTTGGCAGTTCACGGCAGTCATTTTCAAAGTTGTATTTTCCTTGTGACCACTCACCAGCCTGAACAACACACACCTACAGTTTTCTTTTTGATCTGAAATGATTATTTCTTCACTGGACAAATGTGATGTGGAATTACAAAATAACTGTAGGGAGCAATTTTTTTTTCTTCAATTTCTGAAAATATCAAACATTCCATACTTGATAAAACATTAACCCTTTCCTAAACCCGGGAGGTTACCTACAAAGTGTACCATGTATACAATACAATTACATTTAACATCTGTAAAATAGACCTCGTCGAAATTTTGACACTGTGCCAACTCGACACCCATTTCCCACTCCTCAGCTTTAACCGATTTGCTGTATGTGTTGAAATGTTCTAGGGTCTTTTCCAGATTGACGAAATTAGAGATAAGTCGCACAACGTCAGTGTTCGGGCTCTTAGTCTACATTGTGTCACATAGGTCTGGTCAAATAGTTGTGATAGCTAATGCAAAAACAAATAATTGTAGGGATATGTCCTGAAAAAATTCAACTCTTAATAAATTAAAAATGGCAGACTATCAGCTATAATTAACTTTAATATGCTTGATATATATCTGTGCCAGATAGCTAGACCATTGCTATAAATCAAAATGTGCGGTTTCAGAATGGGATATGGCTTGAAAAATTTCAACTCGACCAAATTCAAAATGGCAGACTATGGGCCATAATCAACTTTAATATGCCGGATATCTGGCGAACCGTGCCAGATGGCTAGACCATTAGGTATTAAGATGTGTGGATTCACGGAAGGATATGCTCAAATTCAAAAATGGCCGACTTGCGACCATCATGACTGTAATATCTGTAAAATACATGGCAAACTGTGCTAGATGGGTAGATAATTACTGTAAAACAGAATGTGAGAGTTCAGGGAAAGATGCACCATGAAAAAATTATATCACGCGGGTGGAGCCAGAGTTATGGTGGCCGGCTGGACTCTTGTTTAATTTTGTGATCTATCTGCTCAATGATATCTAAGCTTTATGGCATATTTTCTCTAAAGTTTGCTATGTTTAAGCTTTATGGCATATTTTCTCTAAAGTTTGCTATGTTTAAGCTTCGTTGCATATTTTCTTATGTTGATGGTTTCACTTTTCCCAAGCTACTTTTGTCGATAACTTGGTAAATAATTGAGATATTTTCACAAGGCCCCTTATTCATTATTAACTCATTCTTTTGTAACTTGAGACAATTCCGGTTTTGATATGACATGTCGCTTATCACCAGCGTGAATATCACAAACATATGATCATGTTATGACAATATTTGGAAAGTGGGACTCAAAATGTTATACAAAAACAATGCAGCATACAACATTAATAATACTTTTATTACACACTTCGATTGTGAATTTTCTAACATTTATGTCATGTTGTTTCTGTTGTGTTAATAATTTAAAGAGAAAAATAAATATATTAATGTGATTTTAGTAGCCATTAGATCAACTTAAAAGATATTTAGATCAAGCGTGATTAATAGAGAAAGCGTTGTTTTTCTTTATACAAAAACAAGGTTATTATAATTTGTGATCTCGGCCACAAAATCTAAAATGTCTATAACAATTATATTTTGTGCAATTTGGACTTCACTAAACCAATCTTGACCGTACATGAATATTGCATATTCGCAATAGGTCACAAGCATGTGTGTTTACCGACATCCAATTGTTTCGTCACGGGCTGACCCATTAGTAGCTCAGTAACGTCATTACAGTTACACAGCATGTCGTACACTTAGGCCTACGTTACATGGCATGAGCAAATTATTGTACATCAAATCATTTCAACATTAGGTTCCAAACAAATTCATAATTCTTTTTTCATTTTGTTATTATAAAAGCTTGCATAAAGTTAAATAAAATTATGGTATCATGTACATATGTATGATTGGAAATACTTATTTTTATAAATATTTTTCATTCACCATTAGAAAAACAAATAAAAACGGATATAATACTTATTTAAATAAATAATTAAATTATTACGTTACTTTGCAGTTATGTTTGAAGCTGAATGAGAAAATACACGTTCAAATATCAATATATAATATATATTGAACATATTTTTGTTATATTATGAACTTGTGTTCAGCATACACAATATCACATATTCAGGCCAATCCATAACCTTGACTCCCACAATGTAATGCCACCAACAATCTGTCTTTCAGTTCAGCTTTGCTTGAATATTCTGGCAACTTCATGAGATTAATACTGAAAGTAAATGTGTTGTGATTGAAATGATAGTCATGTCTCAAAATCACCTATACATTGCATTAGGGTGTCCATGATTTCTCTGTATGAAGAGGTTCTTTGCGCGGACAACAATCAACATTTTCTATAAATAAATAGCACCTTTTTCATTTATACGCAATAATGGATATTTAGGGAAAAGGGCTGACCTGGCTGAAGTTTGACATTTTTTTTATTTACAGTACCTAGTCAGCTGCACTATATTTTCAATCAATTTGATATTTTCATATGTAGATAGATATAAACTGGAGTAATTACTTCACCATAACGTATAGAACATTTATCAGCTAGTTTTCACATAAATGAAGTGACGGACCATTTCACACAAATTACAACACACAAAAAAGTGTCCTTATGATATGACAACGATTCTAGACATTCTCTTGCCAGTTAATAGGTCACTTTAATTCACTTACCATGTGCTTGCTGTTGGCAATATTTGATTAGTGTAAGGCATGCCCGTAATTGAGAACTTCTGTTGTCCACCACCACCAGTCAAGTTGGCAAAGCCTCCATGAGGAACCCTTGAACTGCAAGCATAGTTTATTATGTAACTCTGGTTATAAAAACGTTAACCACTAGATCACTCACTAGTAAAATTACTACAAGCTTTACTGTGCCCGCCTGTGCATTTAAACACTTTTGATTTAGGTGTATTCGGAATCTTTTTTGTATGTTAAAGTTAAGAAAAAAACATCTTACCTGCCAGTAACAAACTGCAGGAGAAAAATTCTCTCCTGTTGACTAAACTCGTTGACACACTCCCAGAACCACTGAAAATACCATTTTGAACATGATAGACTGCAGTACAGACAGACAAGCAGATTGAATATTTGTTACATTTATTAAAAATCTACTACTATAGACATGATTAAACTTGCAGAGTAAATGTGCATTTCTAGACGTTAAAATATAGAATGGGAATAAACAGCTGCATACTTGTATTACAGGTGTCTCCTCTGTATATCCAGAACTGTAATCTGTGTTGTTCTCCCAATCTGTCAAATCTATTTCTGGAAGACCAGACAGCATCAATTCCTATAATATTTAAATTGTATTTAATGAAGTACCGGTACTAATATCTAAATGGAAATTTATTCACAATTTGGTAACGTTCATTTTAATTATAGACACATCATCGATTGAATTCCTACATCTTAGATATGAGCGACATAGCCTACTACCATGACCCTAGCCTTATTATTTTAACAGGTCCATGTCACTCATCCGACAGTGTAGAAACTGCCCCACCCATGATGCGAGAGACAGACATTGAGAGTGCTACCAATGGCCAATTCAAATAAAAGTGGTGATCACCCCAGTCAGTCGTATACACCAGGTGCACAGGCCTACTCCACTGTCAAATCTCTGCTCATCCCAGAGTCTCATCCTGTCTTTTACCTTAACCCATCCTCAGTGTTCTGTACTGAGGTCAGGCCTATTCAATTGGTACTGAAATTGAATTACCTTTAAGGAAAACCGTTATTGGGCACCATTGTAACAACTCGATAAGAATTTCTACAAACTCGAAATGAGTCTATATTTTTACCTCTTGGCCCGTTGGGCCCGAAGGGGTTTTGTCGTCCCCTTCGTGCGCCGCCGGAAACGGCGGCACGCGCACTCTTTTGGCTACTACACCAACATGGTGCAACAGATTGAATTCATAATTCATAGAAACATTCAACCCCTCCCGGCACTTTCTTTTACCCAAGGTCATAGGTCAAGGTCAAAGATTTAAAAAAAAATTCTTGTTAACGCTATAACTTGAAAAATAATTATAAAAATAATTATCTTCCCAAATTTTTACGTGAAGTCACCCATGAGTATGGAGATGACCTGATTAGATTTTCAGCTTTCCACCGATAATCAAAATGACCGCTACCTGGCGACTAATTTTTTTTTTCGACTTTATTATTTTTTTTCATAATTCTCTTAAAACATGGTATATATAGGTTTTCAGGGTCTGCGAGTCTATTTGCTTTGTCCGTTTTCGTGTGCTACTGAAAACGAGGCTATGGTGGCCATCTTGATTTTTTTTTTAAATAATTCCTTGGTAACGAGATAACTTTAAAAATAATTATTGGCTCTCTCCATTTTTTTATGTGAAGTTACCCATGAGTATGGAGATGACCTGATTAGAATTTCAGCTTTCCACCGATAATCATAATGGCCGTCGCCTGGCGACTAATTTTTTTTTCAACTTTTTTCATATACCTCGAAACCTGGTATATATATATAGATATTCGGGGTCTGCGAGTCTATTAGTGTTGTCTGTTTTCATGTGAGACTGAAACCTTGAAACCTGGCATATATAGAGTCACTGCATCAGCCGAGGAGTACTTGAGTGCTTGCACGGTCTTGCACGGTATTTTTTATCTTAACTGCTAGATCACCCCAATTTTCTTTATCACACTTGATGGTTCTTTTTTTGTTATTCTCATGGACTTTCATAGTTTTTTTCAGTTTGTCATTATATATTTGTCTAAAGGGACAGTCACAAAATCCTGTAAGAATATTCAAGACAAAAATAGGCTCTCGATAATTTTGGGAGCATGCATTGAGGTTTCAATCCAGCAAAAACTGATTTTTCCAGGAATGATACCCAGATATACCCTGATGACATCGCAAGGCTCTGACACAGTGACTTCCATTTTTAAATGTAATAGTTCTAATACGATCAAAATTGTACGCCTGCTGAAAATGGCCTAGTTTTCTCAGACACTTTAATATTCGTCTCAATTTCATGGCATCCGAGGTTTTTGGTAGGCAACGAGAGTGTTGTTTTTACACAGCTGGCTGTGGAAACAGAATGGCGGTCAGTATGACTAGGCCTCGCACAGTAAATGACTTAGGTGGCCCAGTCATACCGGGTAACTCAGATACACATTGAGATAATAATTCTTCATCGCATAATGAAGCTATATAATTGCCCATGTTTCTGCACATGGAATTACGGCTATATAACAACTTCAGCTCGCTCCAGTCACACTAAAGCGCAGGACATGATTCATAGAGCCATTAAATAGAGATATGATTGAAATGTTTTCCCTTAAATGTGCTAACGGGCGTTTCGTCGTAATTTCCAGAGTGAATAAAATGATTCATTATATACTTGATATATAATACTATTTAGTTTGCTTGTTATATTACTCGCTTGATTTTACTTATTTTTGACTAACTATTCTTGTTCGAGCCTGAAAATTTATTAACGTGATCAGAAAAAAATATTTGATCAATTTCTATTATTTGCTAAGTATAATATTGAAAGGGTAAAGTAGTCGTGTTGTCATATAACATTTAAAAAATTGCTGCAAAAAAATATGAATGATTTCTTTGAACCAATTAATACATTTTTCACGCCTTGTACTGTTTTGACAAAAAATAGTTAATAAATTGTAAAAACTTACTAGTTCATACTCGTCAAACATTTGCACAAGTGACTGTGGAATAAATACATGGAAACCAGTGAGAAAGCTGTCAATCTGAGGTTGAATGGCTTTTGTCATCCGTAATTCTGCTACAAGCTGTACATACTCATGCTAGAAGTAAATAAATCACAATTACAGAGGACAATATTAATAGCAAATTTCAAGTATTCTACGATAGAGTCAAGAGAACAATTCATATGCCAGTAGTTAATAACAAATAGAAACTTAATTGATACTTAATTAATATATTAAAAAAAAAGCACTTCTTGGTTGCATAACAAAAATTCACAACAATTTCACGCCAGAGTTCGGGGTTCGGTTCCCGGTCTCGGCGGTTTGAAAGAAACAAAAATGTTTCTTATATTGTTCAACAGTATTTTGTACTTTGTTATCTTCTCCGACCATGATAAGAGATCCTCCAGGCTTCAGCTCTACTTCTTCCATTACACCAAAAACGTCTGTTTCGACACTGAATGTCAGCTCTAATCCGAGGTCACGAATATCATGATCCAGAATCCACTAAAATACAAATTAGTTATAGCTAGAACTTACATTTGCATAGCAAATATGAAAAAGTCTCCACCTTCCACAATTATAATTTTATTGCCAATGCAGTAACAATGGGGCTATATGACAGGAATGCCATGGCTGCCATCTTGGATATGCAAATTAGCTAATTTTGGGGGCAATCCATCAGAGGGCTGTGTTAAAAAAACATTTGAGAGGATTGGATGAATATTGGCGACTGAGGGGGGGGGGGGGTTGGGTGGACGTAGTTCTTGAATATGCAAATTAGCCCATGGCGGCCATATTGAATATGCAAATTAGCTGATTTTCGAACTCAACCAGAATAATTCATCAGAGGGTGTTCAGAAAAAATTTCACGATGATGTGATGAATATTGACAACTGGAGAGCGTTCAATTCGATCTTAAATATATGCAAATCAGCCCATGGAGGCCATCTTGGATATGCAAATTAGCTGATTTTCGAACTTAAGCAGGATAATCCATCACAGGGTGTTCAGAAAAAAATTCGCGAAGATTTGATGAATATTGGCGACTGGAGTACGTTCACGTAGATCTTGAATATGCAAATTAGCCCATGGCTGCCATCTGGGATAGGGAAATTAGCTGATTTTCGAACTTGAGCAGGATAATTCACCAGAGGGTGTTCAGAAAAAAATTCGCAAAGATTACATGAACATTGGCGACTGGACAGCGCTCACGTCGATTTTGAATATGCAAATTAGTCCATGACTGCCATCTTGTATATGCAAATTAGCTGATTTCCAAACTTTAGCAGGATAATCCATCAGAGGGTGTTCAGAAAAAAATCGCGAAGATTGGATGAATATTGGCGACTGGAGAGCGTTTATTTCGATCATGAATATGCAAATTAGCCCATGGCTGCCATCTTGGATACGCAAATTAGCTGATTTTCAAATTTAAGCATGATAATCCATCAGTGGGTGTTCAGAAAAAAAATCGTGAAGATTGGATGAACATTGCGACTTTAGAGCGTTCACGTCGATCTTGAAAATGCTAATTGGCCCATGGCTGCCATCTTGGATATGCAAATTAGCTGATTTTCGAAGTTAAGCAGGTTAATCCATCAGAGAGTATTCAGAAAAAAATTCGCGAACATCAGATGAATATTGGCGACTGGGGAGCGTTCACGCTTCACATCGAACTTGAATATGCAAATTAGCCCATGGCTGCCATTTTAGATATGCAAATTAGCTGATTTTTTAACTCAAGCAGGATAATCCATCAGAGGATGTTCAAAAAATAATTTCGTGAAAATCGGATGAATATTGGCGACTGGAGAGCGTCCACGTCGTCAAATTGTTGAATAATAATAATAGGGGGCCTAATAATAATAATAATAATAACAATAGACAGCACTAGGCCTAAACCAAAAAGTCTCCACCTGGCCACATAGTGGGTGGAGTATTAATATTGAGATTATACACTGGGTCCTAATAAAAGATCATTTTTTATTTTGTACAGATTATCCATATCAATTACTGCAGAGGTCATTGTGTGCTGATAATAATTATTCTACACCAATTATCTGTACTAGACATCTGTGCGGGCGTCTGAATCATGCCCGCCCCGCGGGCGCGGGGGCTCGACTGAGCCCGCATTTGAATAAAGCCTATTATCTGTATCCGCACCCGCCCCGCCCTGTACAAGTTTGTACCACCACCCACCCCGCACAAGTTGAACCCACGCCCGCCCCGCATCCGCGTCATTTTTTTCAAGCCCGCAGCGACCCGCAAAACTCACATTGTCACAAATAAACAAAATACATATATGATGAAATATATTATTAATTGGCGTATTGTTTTCAGTTTTAGGATGCAGTTGGTATGATAAAATTGTTCAATGACGGTACAATGTTCGGTGTTATTTCACTAAATTATGTAAAGTAATTTGGTGAAATATCACTCTCAAGCCTTGGTAGTGGATTATCACAATTTGTATCAATCTGTATTATGTTGTAATTTATAGTGTATACTTTAATTTTGTGAATATCAATGTTCACGCAGAACTATTGTTTTCACAATTTCTCAGTCTCTTAATTCGCTGGAAAATGGTTTTCTTCCGTTTTTTTTTGGCCCGGAGACATTAAATAGTCACCTTGCCGTACCAATTATTGTCATCACACTTTCCGACCGGTAATCACTATGACGTAACATAAGTAAACATTACGTTATTGTCACTAATTATTTGGGGCTGATACCATATTAACCCCATCAATCCTGCGAGATATCATTCAATGTTATTTTAATGTTCGACTGCGCGAATAATAAAAAAATTTACAAAGTATTGGGTATAAAACGTGTTTTACTATGGGTGTTTTACTATCTGTATTTTTTGCAGAGGTTTATTAGTTTAAGTATACTTTTCTCAGCGACCGCATATACGACGGGAAATTGGGATGTGTCTATGCGGTGACAATCACTGCCATGTCTATAGTATACTTCTACTGAGGGAAGGAAACTTTCAAGCCCTTGTCATTTTAAAATGAGAAATGGACTATGTAGACTTTTGTTTTCTACTAAACAAATGCTACCATGGCATACCTAGTTCTTGTAGCAAATTATTGATGAATTTTCAAACTTTACGTGCATTAATAATCATTTTACGAGCTCGATTCTGACAGAAGCACTATTTCCAACAAAATGAAACATGTCGTGAATAATACACTGCAGTATTCAGCTTACTATTATATTGAGAAGTTACTGCCTTTTGGGTTTACACGAGAGAATAGTGGCGCTGAATAGCCCCTATGTTGAGCGTGCGGGCGTGAACAATAGGCCTAGTATGTTGAGATTGCTGCTTCCACGATTTCAGTGAGTTACCGACCTTGTATAGAAAACCAATGAGCATGCTGACCCTATCCCATCCAGCTGTGGTATATACAAGCTCTTAAAGAATTATTCAACTGCAAAACGCGCATGCCTGGGACGGTCAAGTGTAGGCCAACAGTAGCCTATTGAGTACAGATTGACGGCATTAATAGAGCCACTGAACTGATTACAAGATACTACTCAAATGAGACATTGATCCAATGCTGTTTTAATGCTAGGCCAACGTCTGCGACGCTGGCCCAACATTGAACCAACATTGAATAAATGTCAGTGTTTGAGAGAAAGTCCTCCTGCGCTGTCAATACAAACTTGGGGTCAAGCAGTTTCATCCCCGCAGTAATACAGTCAGTTTGTTTGCAAGCAAGCGACAAAGTGGGGGCAAGGGCAAAGAGCTTTGAATTTTTAACTCATAGATGTCGCTCAAGTATATATGAACTTGCTGTGATTTGAGAACTTGCTCTTAATGAGGCTTTGGGTATGAAACGCATATTTAGTATTATTATGGAATAGGGCCTTGACCTACCCACGGGCACTATTGCCTTCTGGGGGACCCTTGTCCTGCGAATTTTGACAGTTGACCACACCTTTAATATTGTGTTTTACATGTATTAGAAAGAATATAACTTGTATACAAGTCTTAGGTTTCTACGCTTTCCAGAATGCCTTTTCGGCTACCATCACCCTTGCTATCATGTATCGAATAACATATAAAGATATAATTTATCATGTATATATTAGCAGAAACATATAAGAGAGAATGTATTTCTGATATTAGATATTTATATCGTTCTATCTAAATCAAAAGGTTCAGCTATCCCAGCAAACACAAAACATTTGCATAGCATGTCTACGTTGGTCCAACATTGTACAAATATGATACAAATGTTTTGTGTTCACTGGGATGCCACCACGACACATTCATCTAACGCTGGTACAATGCTGCTCTAGCGTCGGAAGGAAAAATGTGTTCGCACCTCTCAGAAAGGGGGTGGTCTGTGTTCACACATACATGTTAAAACTACAAATTTCCAGGCCCGCGCACACAAGAGCTAGGGCTACCCGCAGCCCGCGCTATGTCGACATGCACTCGCCCTGCAAGGCTAAGAGAAAATCTAACCCGTGGGCTGCGGGTCCCACAAACCCGCGCGGGCGGGCTGCCCGCACAGGTCTCTAATCTGTACCATAGCATTTGGTCAGAACGCTATAATTTTGCTAGCAGACATAACGATGGTATGCATCTTGAATCACCGGATTTGTAAACCTATTTTCTGTCAACCTATTAATTGCACTAACAGCTCCACCAACGTGATGACTAAAGTGATATTAGCAAAGAACTTAAAGCATGGAACGCCCTAATTTCTACATATTTGCTTGAATATGCAGGATGCTCCTTCCACTCTAATTAGCCTGAACACTGGCTTGAAAGGGGCCAGAAACTGGTCTTCATTTGTAGGTTGTGAATGGCCAGCCTCACAGTCTTTGAAAGCTCCTCTCCTATTGGCTGATTTAAGTTCTGATCATAAGTGTGCTCATAAATAGATCGTTAAGAACTAAGCAGTAGGTTGTTGAGCAACGTTATGCGTGTCACATATGGTAGGCCTACACTGTAAACAATATAGGTTCTTCAAACCCTTTAGTACTATTACCATGCAACACCAGGAGAACCCTGCAAGGGTTCTCCAGGGGATGCATGGTAATAGTACTGAGGGGTTCCTTCTAAAGAACCTATATTGTTTACAGTGTATGGTAGCGGCAACCATAATCCCCACCATACCCGCGTGATAGAATTTTTTCAGGGCGCATCCTTCCCTGAACTCTCACATTTTGTTTTACAGTAAATGGTCCACCTATCTAGCACAGTTTGTACTGTATATCGCAGATATTAAAGTCAATGATAGTCCCAAGTCGCTCATCTCGAAATTGATCAAGTTGAAATATTCCTCCTTGAAACCGCACATTTTGTTTTATAGTAATGGTCTAGCTATCTGGTACAGTTTTCCTGATATTATTCATATTAAAGTCAATAATGGTCAGAAGTGCCAGATATCACGCATAATTCAGTTAATTATGGCCTATTGTCGACCATTTTGAATTTCATCAAGCTGAAATTTTTCAGGACATATCCTCCCCTGAAACCGCACATTTTGTTTTGTAGTAATGGTCTAGCAGCTATTTGGCACAGTTCGCCAGCTATCAGCAACATTGAAAAAAAAATAAGACTATTTTGCCCGAGAGATGTAGGTCAAAAAGTAGGTAAAAGGCACATTTACACCCCTAAGTGATGTGTGTGTGCAATATAAAGAAAATCCCCCCTCATGGATGGGTTTTCGACATCTGCTCCGGAGACGAAAATGCGAACAGACGAACGAACGGACGACCAGACATCCGGGGCGACGACATAACACCCCACCCCACCTTCGTCGGGCAGGGGATTAAAAAATAAATCACAATGGTTCCTTAATCAGGTAGTGCGCAGCCATACAATTTGGGCACAACATGCCTTTGGGGCAGATCAGTATATTTGGGGTACAAATTTGATTAATCTTATATCTGTCTCGGGGTACACTGGGTTTAGTCTTGCTCAGGTATCATACTGGGGACTATATTTGACTACTCACATGAGGAGCAGTATGATTTCCTTTCATGATTTGACAAAAGTAAGCTTATGTATAAGGATCTGTCCGAGTTCCCCTGCCATATCACAACACCCCTCTCACGGCAGTGCATTTTCGTATTTTTATCGTTACCAGTACGGTTTGATGTTCAGGATATTACCCAGTAACCACTGGTAACCACTCCGGACTCTACAAAAATATCTTACCTTGTCCAGTGTATCGCTACACCATTTTGGTGGGCATTACCAAAAAACACATTTTTGGCCACAACTTCGCTAAAAGATTGCATTAAATAATATGGTCTCCCAAAATTTTGATGGTCAGGGATGACAATTAAAACACTTTCATTTTCGTCAGATGTGCCCAATATAGCTTTCTATATCATGTAAATGTTGATTAAATGTCATACACAAGTAAAAGCAATAATTTACCTGTAAATTTTTGGCATATTCTGGGTCAATAGATGTTACATCTTTGTAGTTAACAGGAACACCTAAAACATATTTGTTTTGTAGATTCATCTCCTCAGTTGATACACCATGAAAATGCACCGATGAGATAATGACATACGTTAGATAACAGAGGGTAATATTTTCTTTAGCAGTCAACCACTGTCCATGTTACCATCGCTTATTGCAGGCCCAGCTCGGAGGTAAACTTTGCAATCATGAAAATGTATGTTGTAGTTATGTTGTAGGCCTAGTCTAATGTCAGACTAGCTTAATGTAGCAAAATGAAAGGCACTGCTGTGCTGATAGAAAGTACAAGTGCATCAATGCATAGTGTCCACATATAAGATAATTTCATAGCTTCAGGGGAATAAATCTTTACTTAAGGATCACAAAGTATTATTATCAACATCCACCAAAGTAACAGATATGGCACAATAATTAACATATGTCTTGTACATGACGGTAAAACCCTACCTTACTGAAGATCTCTGAGATCGTTCATAATTCAGCGACATGACGTTTTGTTACGTTTATCCAAATTGAAAGAGAAACATGCAAAACGAATTTGATTCAGGATACATGGAGAACCTGTCCACGTAATTGTGCGCATACGGTAAAAATAATGTTGTAAACTTACATAAATCGGACATTTGTTTTTTTAATGTTTTTATCATTATCGAAAATATCCGAGAATTGGTCAGAACAGAAACATCGACAACTGGTCAAGCTCTGACGCCACTCCCCCCCCCCCCCACTACTCTCCACGAGTGGTACCATTTTGTACAGGGAACTCAACTGTGAATGATATTAGCGATGTTACCTGAGAAAAAAATGGGGCGCGATATGGGTTTCGGCCATTTTTCAAAATGGCCGCCATGAAAATCTAATTTGGACAATATCTCCACTTCTAATTGACATATATTCATAATTTTGGTGTCTGCAAGGTCAAAGAATCGAATGAAACCACTTATAAAAATGTTGGGTCACTCCTATATAGCGAATTCGGAAAACCCACGATGGCCGCCAGCGAGAATCATTTCATGACAAAATCTCAATGTCTATATTAAAAACTAAATTCTATTTGCTGACATTGTATACAAAAAAATGTTATGGTAAAGAGGACAGGTATGGTTATAAAAGATAGCTTTGTGTCTCTGATCTTATGTATCATGCAGTTATCGTCCAAAAATATGTCTCGATATCCTAGGTTGGACATATAGCCAGGTCAATATCTCGAGTTCTAATTGACATAGAATCACAATTTTGGTGTTTACACCCATCTTTATGGGTAAACGAATAGACTGCAACCACTTAACAAATAATGGAACAATACCATAAGGCAAATTTGAAAGAAACCCACGATGGCTTCCAGCCAATGTTTTTCGAATCGCAATGACTATAATTATGACGACACTCCTGCGAAATTCGATCGCATTAACATATAAAAACAAACCACAGTTGTTTTAACTTAAGCGACGTCTGTGTAAATTAACAAGTAGGCCTATAGCTTAGATTTGCTAATACCTGTCTGATTTGACAATGTCCTGTGTAGCATACTTCTGGGTAGTTTTTAACCGTGAATCTGAAAGTTCACTGTCTAGCAATTTATAAAGGAGTGTACTGTGGTAAATTGACAGTTCGTATGTCACGAATATATGCACGAAGCTTGTGTCCTTCTGTGATATGATTGTATTTCATATTTGTAATGCAAAAGGTAAATATGCAGGGTTTATGGTCTGATATCAAGTCTGAAGATTTATCATCCGACTTTACAGCCTGGCCATTTAAACTTGACAGGGAGCATACAGCCTTGCGACCATTTCAGCGCTTCTAACGTTTTTACACCTGAGTGAAGGTGACGTGTATTGCCCAAGGACACAACATCTAGACAAATTCCAACGGTGAGAAGGGAGAAACATATATCTCTGAAAACCTGCACCAAGCAGGGATTGAACCCGCACGAAAGGCAGTGGCTATTGCAAAGCACCACGCTCGAGACAGTATGCGTCGTATTTTTAAAATATTTATTTTAAGGCCTAACAAGTGGTAATTAAATAACTAATCGTTCATGGGCATTGGCTAGATATTGTAATCACTAAACGCATTCTAATTCTGTTAACTAAGTTTTGTTCAGCGGCGTGTATTTCAGACGACTTTGTGGTAATATCAGAAATTGATAGTTGTAAGTCAAAATTTATCAAGTATAAACAATTGATCAAGGATACAAAATCATTCTGCAAAAAAAAATCGATTATCAGTCGAAACGATCGAACATTCATATTCAGAAAAAATACGCAGCTCTACTTATACAACAAATAATAATAAAAACAGCAAGGGTTGAGACACGACCACAGCATAAAAAGTGTGGAAACATAATCAATAAATATGCTCATGGCGTCTCATTTTAATTTACACATCACGTACGAATCATAAAAAATACACATACATATTACCTTATTACCTAAGATATGTTTATAGAATGAACGTGTAAAGTAAACACTCAGTAACTGCTTGTGGTATAACGCCATGCCCATCGCTTGTCCAGCAAAGTGAAAATAATTCAAGTGATCTGGGTTGACAGAAGAATTGCTGTTTGGCTGGAATGTGCTCCCTGTTAGAAATACAGTATTGATCTCAAAGATAACACATGATTAGAATACACATGTACAGTATAAATTGGCTTTTAAGGTTTCTGCATCTTTAATCACGATAATTAAAAAAATTAGAAAATTAGAAAAAACATTTGTAATGCGCCGTCATTTCTCATTAGATTCATGGGCGCAGAAATGTACATGAGGCATAAAGGAGACCACCATATGCTTCTCTAAATAAATGAGTCTTCACACCATTCTTAAATTATCTGAGTCTGTTATATTCCTTAGTTCTGCAGGCAGTGCATACCACAGTCGTGGCCCAGCAACAGCAAAGGTCCGGTCGCCAAAGGTCTTAGTTCTTGTACGTGGCTGTATGAATGTGATCTGTCGTGAAGAGCGCAGTGTGCACTTTACATCACGCTGCTTCAATAGCTCACACAGATATTCGGGAAGGTCAGCCATAGTACTTTATAGCAAACTCTCTGTTTCACTGGTAACCAATGTAGCTGCATTCGAACGTCAGAGATGTGTTCGTGACGACGCACACATGTTATCAGCCTTGCAGCACTATTTTGCACACGTTGCAGTCTATCGAGCAGGTACTGTGGTAAGCCCTGATATAGTGCGTTGCAAAAATCCAGCCTAGAAATCACCAATGACGGGACGATTTGGCGAGTGGCAGTAAGTGTTAAATCTGATGCGGCGAATATTTCTCAACCAGAAATAGGACGACTGGCAAACTTTTCCAATTTGGGAGTCCATGTTGAGAGAACTGTCAAAAATTATGCCAATATTTCTTGCAGATGTTGTTGGTTGAATATTAGATTCTCCAATTGTTATTGGTTCAACATCAATATCACCACCACTCTGTGACGACACAAGGTATACATACTCCGTCATGTCATCGTTCAGTTTCAACCTGTGTATGACCATCCATGCACGTATCTCTGCTATGCATTTTTCTATCTTGGTCAATGCGATCTTCCTATCAATATTATCATCAATGTTGAATGTCACATAAATCTGGGTGTCGTCAGCATATAGCTGGTAGCTCACACCATGTTTCCTACATATTGCTCCAATTGGGACTGTGTATTGTGTAAAAAGAAAAGGCCCCAGGACAGAGCCTTGGGGGACAACATATCTTAAAGGCACACTTTTTGATTTGACTCCCTTAATGATGACTGATTGATGACGATTGTGTAAATAGGACTGAAACCACTTGTGAGCCATGCCCTGAACACCAATATTTGACAGCCTGTCAAGGAGAATTTTATGGTCTATTGTGTCGAAGGCGGCTGAGAGGTCTAACAAGACCAGAGAGACAGCCTTCCGTTGGTCAAGAGAAAGCAGAATGTCATTGCACACTCTCACCAGAGCAGTCTCTGTACTATGTAGAGGGCGGTATGCCGATTGATGGGGTTCATGTTGATTGGTAACATCCAGTTCAATGATCTACGAAGCACAACACGCTCTAACACTTTGGAAACAAAGGGGAGATTGGAAACGGGCCTGTAGTTCTTCATACCTTCTGGATTGAGGGTTGATTTTTTCAATAGTGGAGTCACGAGAGCCTTGATAACTTGATTTTGGAGTCGATTATTAATAATGGTTGTCTTGGATGACGGTAATTAAATCACATCAATAGACGTGTTGACTATGTGATTAGTGATACACTTTGTTTATATAAGGTAAAGCGCTCTTCATATCTAATCATTATGATGTAATATCTAATAATTTAGATAAATAATGGTATATGATCATTCAATAAGGATTTCATAGTTACCATCGGCTGATTGAGTAAATAGTGCATAGTCAGGATTAAGAACTTCCTTCGAGATAACATCAAACCATTCTCTTACAACTCCTTGGCCCTAAATAGTAAAATAAAAAGTAAACACATTAACACATAATCACCTACTTGGGTTATTGTTCTACATTTATTTGACGTATGTGAATGTGGATGGATGGATGATTGAATGAATGCATCAATGAATCATTGGATGGAATATCAAAACTTATTTCATACTAAGCAGGCAAATAGCCAACATATATAAATACATCACTATTCACACAATGGTACAATATTACACGATGTCTCAGATTTAGAATTAAGAGTCAATTGTGATCATATGGTGATTGTTCTATTTCATAATTACAATACGCGTGTATATTGATCTATTGTTCCTTGTTAACTGCATGAGAAACGCCAGTCCGAATTCCCCGTAATTGAAATATGTTATGAGAAAATCTCATTTGATTTGTTCACCCGAGATGGGGCAGCCATTTTACTACAGAGCACCATGCATCATTTTGAAACCGTACAAAAATCTCATAATTATCAGTATGCATTGGCGTGATACTAAGCTATCTATGAACTTCGATATAGTTCATAATACATAGACCTACTACTTCAAAGATACATAATTGTATGTATCAAGTGTTTAGCGAGCAAGTTGTAATTTCGTCAATGTGTCAAAAAGTAAATAATGAGTCAATTTAAAAACCTACCACGCCATCCTCGCCGCTGAATTTGATGGAGATACCTTTCTTGAGCTTTTGTGGATCGATCTTTGACACTTCCTTACAGCTACTACGAAAAAAATGTTCTGAAAAAGGGATGTAAAACAATTTTTTGTGATATTCATATCTTATAATATCAACATCTAATGCTAGACTAGTACTATAAAATAAATTTATGTTTACACAAACACCCAGTATCAACTTTTCATATTTTAAAATAAATTATCAACAAGTAAAACGCGTAACAAATTGTTCGATCTGCTGGAGTTCGTTAGTGGAAGAAGTGCTTGGATATTTCAGTGGGGAATGAGGCAGTTTTAAATACCTGGAAGCCTGAAAATCCACAGTTGTTTAAAGTTGCTCCTGCAGTTTTTATCCAAATAAAATTAAAAATATTATTCTCATACTAATGTAAGCTGGTGTTTTGTGTGCTACGTCAGAGATATTTTGTACCATTTAAAAAATCGGACAGCTGTTTAAAAGGAGAAAATCACACGCGAGGAATGAATATAAAATAATATAAGAACGTATCTGTGCATCATAAAACCAACCAACCTCTTTGAATGACCAGCATGTCCTGGTCATAGGTAGCTACGTGAAGCATGTTCGTCTCCTGATCAGGTGGGTGTAAATTGTCATAGAACCAAGCCACTCTACCTTCAAAAGGCTGACACACAAGATACATTATAAAAATAATCATTTATTTTCAAGGTGCTTCAGTGTACTATTATTTTAACAACAACGATTAATGTACTGTTAACATGGTTAATCCAACATAAAATGTATAAATCTCATGTAATGATAAATGTAACATGCATTGCTTAGCTCAGTGGCGGCTCCAGAATATTAATGACGGGGAGACGCCCGATTTTTAGCAAGATAACCACCTACGCTTAGAGGGTTCCGGGGGCGTGCTCTCCCGGGAAATCTAATGTTTCAAATGGTGATTTGAATCCGCCACTATAACTGTAACTAGATATATACAGATAGCTTTATACACACCTGTGCTTTTATTATATGTAAAAATCTAGACATTAGCTCTGGACATTCCAGGAGAAAGTGGAAATGATCGAATATCACTTGCGGGTTTCTGAAAACAAATAATTGTGAAATCATGATTTAAATTTGAATGTGATTAAAGGATAATTTCACATAATAATTTATTATGCTTAATGTCTATAAGATAACAGTGGATGATGGAATATCCATGATTACTGACACGTATACATTGCTAGCTAGTTCTCGCATCATAATTAGAATCAGGGGTAGCACAATTAAGACAAAAATGACCGCTTGTAGTGAAAATACTACAAGAAATAATCAACCATTTAAATAAATATAGTGTTAAACTTAGTAATATCTTCTAAATAATGTTTCCATAAAGGAAATGGTGTAGCTTTTGTAGTCACTGTAGGCGAGAACAACTAGATAAAATAAACATTTCTTACTGGAATATTTAATGCAATATATCACAAAAAGAGTGCATGTTTTCCTACCTTGCTACAAGGAATTTTAGCACAGCGTCATGTCTACAGACAAATTCGATAAATCTAGGAGATGTCATTCTGGAAGAAGGAAAAATAATCTATAATTGATAACAATTTTGATGGCTCTAGTTCAAGCACATTGATATCATAACATAGTTTAAATTGTTTGATAATGGTCGATTTCAATAAAAAAATCAGACAAGCTTAGTCCTACGTTTACACCTACGGGTTTGATTAAATGAAGTTGATTCTTCGCCATTCATTTTTATACCTTCAGGCATGGTGATGGGACAAATGTAGCTAAAATTATCTAGATGAGGATTGTCTAACCCTTTAAGCACACCTGTCACACATTACATGTCATGTATAATTGCGTACCACTTGACCTATTTAAAAAAATATAACAATCCATCAAAATGAGGAAGTTATGAGGTTTCATTTTATATTCTGAGCTTGGAAGTTTTAAAAGGGATTATTTTCTTTCACTGCGACGTGGACGTTATAGTACGATTCACAGTTCACAGTTAGTGGAAATTTAATAAAAGTCAGTAGTAGTAAAAGCAATATAGTGATTGAGTTATTCATCAGGTCCTCAACTATTCTTACTCTAGGGACTACCGAACCAAGGATAGGGGAGCTGTGGAAAAGACCATGGTGTTTCAGCATTAAATTGCATAGCGAAACCCAAGTCTCCGACCGTCTGGGGATGTCGGGGGGTAAATCCCCTATGCCCAGAATCCCATCATCACGTCATCATCTGTACCGGTAGGCCCTACATCATTCATCTCATCAATGGACTGTACTGCTTTTAACGTATTGAATTACAATATAGATATCACTTAAATAGGCCTACTCATTACTATTATACTATACCCGCCGTCTGATTAACGGTTTCTCAGTCAATTCTCAACCGATTTTCATGAAATTTTGCAAGGACTATTTTCGAGTCACGTCGCGTGAACTTTAATTTAACCAGTTTAATGAGCTTATGGAGGGACGTCGTAATTACAAATTTATTACATGTCAAATTGTCTAACTTTTGAACTATATAATATTTTTTAATGAAAGTTTCACGGCAGTGGCCGCGTGACTCGAAAATAGTCCTTGCAAAATTTCATCAAATCGGTTGAGAATTGACTGAGAAATCGGCGAAAACATGCGATACATGCTAATCAGACGGCGGGTATAAGTACTACTACAATGCAAAGTACCGGTACCACAATTATAAAGGTCTCACAACAAAGTCTAATATAAGTAAATTGCATTAACTCGTTGAAGACGACATTCTCAGTACATACATGTTCCTGTGGACGGGACATTTTTTTTAAATGTACTTTTTATGACGTCACATATAGACCTTGGGCCCCCCCTCCCCCCTGGGTAATTTTGTAACCCATATTTTTTTAAAACTTATTATTTACCACGTTACGTCCGGATGGTCTGCAGATTTTCTATGCATGGCCAAGGTCACCAGGGGTAATCGAAGTATGGTACCCTTGACCCTTAGGCTGGTATAAGAATAAATAGGTCGAAACCCAAGCCAAGTACACATGGTGACATGGGTAGGTGTTGGGTTTCATATGGAAGTTATCCTAAAGTCATGGTAAGGTCATCTCAAGGTCACAGCAAGGTCAAAATCAGCTCAAAATGGTTGGACTAGCACTTCCAATAAATGTGTCGAAACCCAACCCAAGTACACATGGTGACATCGGTTGGTGTTTGGCTCCATACGGGAGTTATCCAAAAGTCACGGTCAGGTCACCTTAAAGTCACAGCTAGGTCAAATCAGCAAAAAACGGTTGAAAAAAGCTTATTTTTGTTGCTTTGTTAACATTATGTTCACTTGCAATGTATATGAGACTTGAAGTATGCCTAGATCCCAACACAGACCTACACAAAAAAGATTACATCTGATTATCAAGATAACTATGATGGCTTAATTGTGAAAAGAGAGATATCGGAATAAGAATAAGTTTGATTGATTCAGGGGCATCGACCAACATCATCCACCCCTAAAAATGCGAACTTATACCTGCAGAGCTTAGGCCGAAAATAAATCCACGTAACATAACATTGAGTTTGACAGATGGAATTCAGATGATGACGTTGGAGTTAGTTTGTCTTCCAGTTGAGTTAGATTGGGTTAAGCCAAGTTTATCTTGGCAGAAATAGAAGGCCCACAGGCACTAGTATCAGTGTATGATTTATTGTATTCCATCATCAATGTGTCCGGGACATTTAATGGGAATATCGTTCTTAAAGTGGGTACGGTGGAAGTGACTTGCGAGAAAGAGAGTCATGTGCGAACCCTTTTGCGAACCCTTTTCAAGATCGCTCTGACTGACACTGTAATTGCTCCCTCAATAATAGACCCGGACGATATAGTCCCCATCATTTGAAAAAAAACCATCAGAGTAGTAGTAGTAAATTGTTGCAGTCATATGTTGAGATGGATGATATACAGATGATGATGTGAGAATGAGGTGATTGGGCATGGTGGGTTATTGCGAGCGTTTCCTTCACTCACCCAATAAGGGGTTCTGGGCATGTCTGTCCCCATCAGAGTATTAAACCCCTCTGATGAACCAAATGTGTGCAAAAAACACTATGGCTACTACACCTACGCTGCTTATTATCTACATGTGACTGTGCTAACCAAATTCACTTGTAGCCATTATTGACTTAAAACCTATATATTCGCGTACACTTTTTGCATTCAATATTACACCAGAAGATATAATGTCATATTGTCGGGAGCTAGATAAAACACTTTCATCACCTGTAATTTATACAATATGATTGAAGAAGGTGTGTTAAACATCCTCCAAATTAAAATGACGTCAACCATTTTAAGATGGCGATATTTCTAACTGACCGACGTGACTGATTTTTTTAGTAGTTTTAATTATTCTCCTATTATCACCCATCATTTAGGGATGTTCTTTATGGATTTATAGGCCTATGTACAGGACAGATTTATTTATTGTAAGTAATGCTGATCTAAAATATACAAACAACTTTTAAAATTTCATGGTGAATGATGCTGTATTGGAGTATATATAAAAAAAAAGAACAGAAATTTAAGACAGAATAAACAAGAGGCCTAAGTCCTCTATCATCCCCCGCCATAAATTAGGTTAGACTTTTTGCGGTCACAAATATTTAAAAAGTCGATTTGTGGTGGCCATTTTAAATTTCAGTAAAATCACATGCACATTTTCAGATGGTTGGTAATGTGATTGTACAATGTGAATTATTACTGACTTCAATTTTCTAGTTTTTGTGCACACAAAAAAATTAGAAGTTCATCCATGGCGGCCATTTTGAATTTCAGTAAAACCTTAAAAAATCACTTGCTCATCTCCACATCGTTGGGAGTGTGATGGTAAAATTTGAATAATTTCCGACTTGAGTTTTTACGCCCACAAAATCTTTTAGAGATGACCTCTGGCGGCCATTTTGAATTTTGGTATCATCTCTAAAAAATCACTTGCACATCCCCATGTTGCTAGGAATGTCATGTTAAAATTAAAAAAAAATTGACCAGCAGTTTTTGAGTTTTTGCGCCCACAAGAAAACGTGACGCCGGACAGAATCCTGGCGCGATTAAATTCCCCCTTCCCCTAAGGGCGGGGGATAAAAATGAATTATCACAGTAAGAAAGTCAGATAGACTATCTGATAAAACTAAATGGAAAGCATTCAAATTATTTTTCATGTTTATCTATTTTTTAGGTGCAAAACTTAACGTTCTTTACAACTCTTCTAGCTCCCAACTCCATTATAGGCCCCGCTATAGCTTCAGGTGTAATATTGAATCCAAACATTTTACGTGAAAATATAGCTTTAATATGTGTAATATCTGGTAAATCGTGCCAGATAGCTATACCATTACCATAGAACAAAATGTGTGGTTTCAGAGAGGGTATGTCCTAAAAATTTCAACTGGATAAAATTTAAAATGACCGACTTGCGGCTATTATTGACATTAATAATATTTCGAAAACCATGCCAGATAGCTAGATCATCACAATAGAACACTCAGTCGCGCTACTGCCATGATTGTGGAGGGTGAACATGGGTTAAAAAACGAATCGAGCGAATCGCGCCGAAGATCGAGGATTGCATTTTCTGTAAAAAACGAAGCTAAAAATGTATATCTAGTGTAAAAAACTAAGTGTACTAGCTATAAAAAGTGTATTATAACTATAATTGTGTATATTATAACTATAATTGTGTTGATTGTTATAATGGTACTTCCATTATGACAAACTTCCTATTGAATTGTCCTAAGTCATTATAAATGTGAAAACTGAGGCGGAAATCTTATTAAAATGTGGACAATCTCTCATATATAAAGTGAAAATATTTTTCCCTTATAAAAAGTTAATAGTGAGGCAAAAAAATTGGTAAAAAGTGAAGTGGGAAGAATCCATAATTTCCAGGACCCATGTGCAGAAAGCAATATTCACTCACTATAGAACGCAATGCGCAGCTTCAGAGAGGGATATGCCCTCATAAATGTCAACTTGATTAAATTAAAAATGGTTAACTTGCGGCTATTATTGACTTTAATATGGAAAATCGTGCCAGATAGCTAGGCCATTGCTATAAAACAAAATGTGAGACTTCATGGATGTACATTGACAGATTTCAACTTGATCAAATTCAAAGTGGTTGATTTGCGGATATTATTGACTTTAATATGCATGAAATCTGGAAACATGACCAATTGGAAATAAATGGTCAAGAGATATAGTTATATATATGAAAAGAGATATAGTTATATATATGAAAAGTTATTGTCTATAAAGTTATGTTTTTTCAAATGATTTACCTTTTTAAACAATGATTAAAGGCTGAGGCCGAATTCTGTCTCTGACGGGTCTTGTTCACTCTGATGATGCCAAGAAAACTGCCTTTTTAACCCACAATGGAGTTTTGCAATATGCCCTTTCGCCTATGCTGTGCTCCAGCCAAATTGAAGCGTCTTATGGAGCGTGTATTAGCACTGCAGGAATGCGATGGCACGCATACCTTGATCAGTGGCGTACCCAGCTTTCCGATATGGAGGGTGGGGGTCAAAAGGTAAAATTGAGAAAAATACGGGGGTTTCGGGGGATGGGGCAGCCCCTGGGAATCCAAAAGAATTTTTGAAAATCAGGAGCTTAAGGGGGGCGGGTCAGGACCCCTCTGACCCTCCCATGTGTACGCCCCTGTTGATGATGTCTACAGTGAATTTTTTGAAGACCATCTCAGGTATTGAGAATAAGTTCTTTGTGACGATTGACTTTCCCCATGCCATCTAATCTACTCCACAGAATGATTGGGTTCCTGGGTCATATTGTCTCTAACCATGGCATTTAGGTTGATTATGAGAAATGATTGCTGTTAAAAATCTCAACACCAATGCGTGAAAGATGCATAGATTAACTGAGAAAGGCCTAAAGTTCAATTCGAATAATAAATGTCAGAACACATTTTAAAAACTTAAAGGGAATCATATTACAAATCCAATACTGGGTTACCCCGATAATTGCCCTTGCATCATTGATGCAGACACCAGTGATGTTGCAATTGAGTTCTATCCCAAGTACACATGGTATCCGCCGTGAATTATTGGATGTATTGATCCATAAAATATTTCCATCATTATCTCTTTAGGGATAGATTTCGAGTTCGAAGTGAGCATGGAGCCCTTCAATGGCATTTCAACTTCTACAACCCTGAGAGTCAGATAGTCCACTGGCTCGAAGCCCTGGGGACTTACAATTTAAAAACACAACATCGGCCAGAGAGGAGTCATGGCAATGCTGATGCTCTCTCGTGTAGACCTTGTGAGAAAGTGTGTAAGCATTGTTTAAGGCTAGAAGAGAAATATAATTCAGTGAATAATAGGCCTACCCCTGTTACAGCTGCGACTGTAATCCAGATGCAAAATGTTCAGGTACCTAGCCCAAGTCAGACGAACATTAATGTGATTGCCAGTGACATAAGAATGAGTCGTCTATCTGTGGGTGGTTCAATCAAAAAGACTGGTCTGATATTAGAAAATTCCAATTAAGTGAGCAATTCTATCCAAATATAATGTTGTGGTTAAATATATATCGGCACAGCGGGATAGATTGAAAATGATAAATGTTGTCCTACAAAGGGAATGGTTATGTTTTGGGGAAAAGTGAACAACAGGTTGTGGTTATTTTGGAGAACGATAAACTCGTATAAAGGTTCAGAAAAAGTTTCACTGGCATGAGCATAGAAAGGATGTCAGATATCACTGTTGAGCTTCTGATGTTTGTCAATCACAATGAGGTCCCCTATGAAAAGTCATGCCCCGATGCAACAATGCTGGGTAGCCTCAGACATTTGGGGATCCATGGCCACGACGATCCCAACCGTGGCAACAAGTAAATTTTAGTTGTAGAAGATTAATATTTCAGAAAGTGAGTAAATGCCATTCCAATTCCAAATCACGAAGCTTCCACAGTAGCCTTTGAACAATTTGTTTGCTGGTCTGGGGTCTACATGGAGGTACATACATGTACACTCTGATCACGGTCGTTAATTTGAGAGTGAGCTGTTTCAGAATTTGTGCCAGTTAATGGTCTTAATGGGGATGGATAAAACACGCACAACTCCGGGTGGCCACATATGATGGGCTGGTTTAAAGAATGAACTGAACTATAGAAATTATGTCAAGTGAATCTATTTCTAAAAATCAAAGTGAACGGGATGAACATTGACAGTTGGTATTATGGGATCACACATCATCCCAAAATGATACAGTGCTTTAGAAGCAATGACAGATACTAGAATGCCAGTAAATGTGAAGTAATCAAGGAAAACATGATAAAATAAGATATGAGAATGTCATTAGGTTTGCTGTATGGCAAGCCTAAACCCCCCCCCCCCCCCCCGTGAAAATATAAACAACATGCCCAAGTATGTTTCGGACCTAAGAGAAAAAATGTGGCATAAACATGAAGTAATCAGAGAGAACATGATTAAAGCAAATGATCGCCAGAGGAAAAACTATGATGGCAGATCAAAAGTTCAGTCTAACAAGCCGGGAAATTTGGCCTAGCTATGCAGTTCAATGCATAAGAAATAATTGTACCCTAAACTTCAATTGGGTAGTAATGTATGTCATACTGAAGTGGGTCTCAGACTTTGTACACCAAATTCAAAATCGACCTCTGGCAACTACCATGATGGCACATCGTGACATATAATCTGGGCACCTCTATTATGCAGCTGTTTGAAGGATACTGCCTTATCCTGAGAATTCTTACACCTTTGTTGGAATACGTGGGTCATATATGGCAATTGCTTAGAATTGCCCAGTAAAGTGTCAAGAGATCCCTGGATATTCAAGGCCAATTTATTGATTGTCGAGGATTTCAAAGGTTTTAAAAGTGGTAACAATTAGACAGCCGTGGGTGTCACAATACATTTATGTTGTTGTGAATTTAAAAAATGCTTGACTTACTTTTGATTAGTTTGACAAGAACAGCACATGTAATAGGCTTGTATAACAGCTGATATTCTAGGGGCTATAGCACCAATTATATCCTCTGTGTCCACAGTTTCTCCGCACACAAGACATTGTCCATCAGCCTCCTGCGATTTCGGATTCTGTTTTAATTCATCTACATCTTCAATCATAGAATTTGGCCGTTTATGTTGAATTGGTGAAGAGTCAGGTTCAATCGGTACATCTAACAAAGAAACATTTTCAAACCCCACTGCTTGAAGACTGCCAGCTAAAGTATGTATTCTGTTGTTGACACCAGCAGCTTGTTTTTGTGTTCGATCAGCTAATATCTTTAATTTGGCGATATTAGGTGAAGACCTGCATTCATCATGGCTGATTTCACTTCTCAGCAAATTAAGCCACTCCTCTAAAGAGGTCCACAACAGTTCAAGAGCCTTTAGATATAAAAAAAATAAGAATCAAACATGCAATCGGCAAAATAGAAACGTATATTCGATATGGAGCAAAAATGAATGTATCTCTCGCTATCCATTATTTTGATTGAGTTAACGCTATTGTAGGAAAAAGATGTAGAATTGTGCAAACTTACAAAATTTAACCAATATGAGCACATTTTATCTATTTAATAGTAAATAAAAAAATTAACTGTTCAAAAGTATATCCAGGCAATGCAATATTAACAAAATAATTTTGCATAAATGCTATTTTTTGTTAATTGTGGTTCTATGTCTACAAGATTTGTACTAACCGAACCCTTCTTTAAAAATGCACCCCCCCCCCCCCCAAAAAAAAAAAAAACATTTTTAAAAGTTGCAATGTCTACTTCAATCATTTTTGGTAAACACAATTTTTAAAAATGTCCAGACCCTACCATGACGATTTTTCCCGAAGATGGCTGCTGTCAAACATTTTGTTTATAATAGATTCTTCCCAAAAGGTACATTTTCCAGTGTCTGCTGGGATATGTCAGCTGCTGAGAACAGGTGTGACTTAATTATTACATTACTGTCTTCAACGACTATAATAAATGACATAAAAATAAATCTTGTAGACATAGACTGACAATCAGTCTCAGGAAAATGTAGCATTTATGCAACATTCTGTAAAAATAATTATTAGCCCCCCCCCCCCCCACACTTTAAAACATTTGACAGTCTCTATATGGTATGTGTAGTGTAAGCGTACGTTTACCACAGGTTTACTGTTGGCAGAATGTTGTAACTAATTCTGATATAGCGCCTGTTGTTACTAAAATGATTTGATTGCTCGGATATGACCAGGGTGTTTTCCATCACAGGGAGAGTGAAAACTAAAATTTTAGTTCTTGTAGCTTATTAATATCATCCACTTTTAAAAGTACAATATATTTGAATACTGGATCGGTATGAGAACAATAGATTAGAGATCTGTATACGCCCCACTATCAAAAGGGAAGATAGATTTTGTTTATAATCACCAGGGTTTTAGAATTGTTTTAATTAAAACATTTATTCGACAACAAGCTTAAAAATACAAACGGTGAAACCTCTCAATGCAGGCTATTTCGATGTTATTTATGTTCACTAAGGGAGTAACAGTTTTTCAGTTGCTGGAAAAAATCTCATAAATTTAGATTTTTAAGCATTTTTTTAATTAATTTATTTGTTATACCAGATATCCGATAAAGATAGCCACAGCGTCAGATGATCAACGATAATGTTTTGATATGGAAATATCCACTTACATTATTATGTGGAAAGCTTGCAGATGTTTCAATTTTTAAAACTAAATCAATTATGATCACGATAAAATATTATCAATTTGCATTCCGTTCTGTCCAAATTATATTCCAGTTTCATAGCTAACACTATAACTTGTTTTCTTGACATTACTATATTCCAGAACCATCCATTTTAAAATACAGGCATATTTGATATAGTCTTTGTCCGAACAAAAGTCACTCACTAAAATAAAAATTGACCGCCATGATATCATTATCACACGATGCTCTCAAAGATGTGTGTTACAGACAAAAATGCTGATCATAGCATTGGAAGGTCAAATATAAAATCAATGACGTTATCACTGTAGGGGTAATATTTTACAGTGTTTTTATTTTCATAATAGCATAGTTCCCTTATATTTTTAGAACAAATCCAAAACATCGCATTGAAAAATAGATCCAAAATAGATATTGTCTACAGTGAAATATAAAATGAATTAGTGATATTGCCATCATATCCACGTACCTTAAAACTTGCCACTGCCTTAGTAGCTGCACTGCTCACAGTATATGTGTCAAATCCAGGACCAGGCATAGGAGTGCTTTGTTTGAAAAGTCTACATAAAAACTTTGCTCCTCGCAAAAGATTTCCTACTTGAGTGTCTACATCGCTAGATACACTAAAATCAAAAGAAAACAAGTTTGTAAACCGAATATTATGAATTGACAAGCAGTAAGTTAGTCATTTATAATATGTAAATCGTCATGTACCAGTATAGGTGCTTTGCAGTACATGGCATTGGTCAATATGGTGCAGCTCATATTTTGAGACATATGTTTTGGTCAGAACAGTAAATGCTAATAGTTATGGAGGTACGTCAGAAACGATGTACGTGTCTCTTGTGACTTTGAAATTGATGTATATATTTTGTTGTTAACTGCGGGAATATGATGAAAACCGCTCAAGATAGCTACATAGGGTCACGGCATAGCTTTTGAATGAAATAAATTGTTATAGAAAAAAAATATATAATTGTTCATACAAAACCATTATTAAAACTGTCATATGTTTTTCCGATATGCTGAACACTTAAACACTTAAACACTTTTCATAATCGTCTTGTAATCAATGTAAATAAAGTCGATAACAGATGATTTGCAACTTGCAATTATCAACTCAAAGAAAATTCATTTTAAAATAGACCCATATAACCAAGTGGGGATTGTTTTTAATTATTAAAATGTCTATTGTTGCTCAAACAACATTATTCATTATTAATTTATAGCCTAATAAGGATTTAGAATCGCGGCTTTCACTTTTAAAAAAAATGTTGCATAAATAAAGGCTCTAATTATATAGGCCTACCTACATCATACTAAAATCAGGACTCAGTGCCAGTATTTATGCTATGGGTGGATAGATTATAAAATAGACCTGCTGTGATGTAGCACACAGACTGCTGTAGGTCTACAAAATGCGTGCATACTGGGCAGGATCCGGGATCGTGATTCTCTCTTGGGGGCTCTCATTCCCTTTCTGTGGGCTCTCCTTCCAGGTCTTTCGCTTTGGGCATTCGATAGCCATCTTGGCCCCCAATCGTGCTGTCAAGCAGCCTCAGCAGCATCATGATACGCGGCAGGGTAGCCTCACTCATGAGACACAGCACTAATGCTTCCTCATGACCCAGAGAATTACACCCCCCTTGTGATGCTGGAGAACTCCCAAAAAGCCAATTGTAATATAATGAATAAACTGTAGTTTGAGTAATTACTGACTTGGTCTCATTTCATTCGTCTTCATATATCACAATCGTCTGAACCGAACTTTTTCTAAACACTTATCGTAAAATTGACATAAATAGGCTATCATTGACAATCTATGATATCATCAGTGATCATGGCCTACTGGTAATGATTATGGATCTCGCTATGGACTCTACTTAACATGTAACAATAAGCCTAGATTAGCAAACTTGATCAATGGTCATGTTATATTTAGATTAGAGTGTGAACTGGCACAACTTCAACAACAGAAACTCGCGAATAAAACAAAAAATCGCTTCTGGACTGATTAGAAAACAAAGACCGAGGCCCAACATTTGCCAATACAACAGATAGAGGAGCATTTAAATCATAACTTAAATTATAACTTGAATGTATGGAGGTGTCCCTACGAGCGCAGCAGTACAATTTGCGCACTATTTGTAGCAGGGATTGTAACCTAGGATGTTATATTCTAACTAGTGCCTTTTTTCAACGATTCGATTGTTCCAGGGGGGGGGGGGATAAGAAGTAACCTCAGTGTGTGAGGACACACGTCAAACGTGACAGATGCTCCACACTTGGTACAGAAAGGTTTGCTTATAATATATAAACTACATACCGGTACATGTTAGGAAATAAAATAATAACCTGAGAAGTTTGTGACCAATGTGATTAGTTTGGTCAGCAATAGCAGCCAGACTTTTCTCACAGTAACTCTCGTCCAGTAAGCAAACATAAGACAGCACCTTGTATAACTGAATAAAGGGAAAGACAAGCCTCATGTTTTATACAATTTGTAATAAAAGATGGCTCAGTACATAGACTTAACCAAATAGTACAGTATTTCATTAAAATTACATTTAATCCTAGCCTACAGCACCAGAAAGATATTATAGAGTAGGCCATACACAAAGAAAAGTTATGGATTTTTATTACGTAAGGAGATGTTTCAACTCACCATTTGTTCATTGATATTCTCGTTTTGAATAAGCAATATTAATTGATCATACAGCTTAGGATAATGTTGCAGCAATATTTCGCATGTTTCACTATAGCCCCCCTAAAAAACAATGTGACAACAAATTAAATGATGATCAGCAATAAGTTATCATGTGTCTAAAAAAGGTGGGTGGAAGTCTTTTCAGAATCTTAATCCTGTGGTCGCCAATGACGACCATAATAGTTTTTATGCCTTTTAAATACAAAATATAATGGCTGTTTTGGATATTAAACGTTTTTGTTTGCCAATGTTAGACCTAAAATTAAATAAATAGAAGTATTGTTAATCAACTTGTAGGTGTGGATAGCGAGACAACTTAGAAGGGCTAAATCTAGAAATTTGCTCACAAATTATGCATTAACCTTTTCCAAGCTTACTTATTTTGGGTGATTTTAAAGTTATTGAGATTGTTTTCCTTCACTCACCCGATAACGGCACCCCCCCCCCCCAGTCAGAAGAGTTTAGTAGAGTTTTGAAGTATTTCCTAACGTCACTTTTTTTAGATAGAGAAGGGGACGTGGCGCTTTGGTAGAGCGCCTGAATGCCTCGCCAGTAATGCATGCGTCCCGGGCTCGAACCCCGATGTAAGTTTTCCAGAAAATAAACTTGATTCTCCCTTCTCAATTCTATGTGACTAGATGGCTTCGTCCGATCAAGGTTGAAACCAGTGTATCGATGCGCGCTCCTTCACACGTCACTTTTTACAGAGATTCATTCAAGTGACTTTGTAATAGTATGTTTAAAACGTCGTAATCTGTAAATAATAAATCAATGATGGTCATGGAGGGCTATTGATAATGTATACCTTCACTCACACACACAGTGAAGAGTTTTGCTAAAACAAACAAATAGCCTACTTGGGTTTTCCTGAAATTCCCACTAAAATGTTGTACCTTCGTTCAGCTTAGTTATTCGGATAGTATCCAGACTAACAATAATTGAGGGGTAACCCTATTCGTCCCAAGTTTTGCAATAATGTCAAACTCTCCTACTATTACCAGCTTAGTTTAAGAGAGTACCGCTGCCACATCAATATGTTCTTTATTGGCACAGTTGCTGAGAAGAGATCCACATCCCCACCCACTTCATATATGAACGATCTCCTCTACTACCAGTAACAAAGATACCAATCCCCAAAGACTGTCAGTCAGTTTTTTGTTGTGAAATTTTCACAGGGTATATTGTCGGACACAGGAGGCATGTACATCACTAAATTACGAGAAAAATGTTTTACTTTGTTATTTCTGTTATATTCAGAGGTCAATCAAGTTGACTGACATAGTTCAACGTATAAATAATTAAATACCGTTTTCTGGAATGTTGTTCCCTGGAATGTTGCAACGTTATTATGATACATATATATACGATAAAACGTAGTTGTATACGATTTTCACCTGGACGGATAACTCTAAAGCAGTGTTGCCTTTAAAATCCTGTTGTATTTTGCATCCTCTTCCTAGTAGTATTTTAGCGGTATCCACCTGTCCATGGCTAACAAAACAAATCAATGATTCAGTTATGATTATGATACATCTACCGTTTTCTAAGAATTAATCTTTTGTGTGTGAACATTTTAATTCTTTTCATATCATTTGAAAAATTGTATATCTAGTTTATACAGAAACATTTATGATATCAAAATACTGCGCATATAATTAATTGTAAGTAATTATGACAACTGACAACCTGCTGTGACCTTGATCATAAAAGTGATCAAGTAATCTAATCTGCAAAATAAACGTGTACTTTTTTTCATCTGTATACCAACTAATGGCTAGGGGCGATATGCTATCACCGATATAATAACTCAAGGTCAACTGGAGGTCAAAGACAAAGTGTGTAAAATGAGTTTAAGCTATAATTCGGAAAGCTACGGCGAATGAAAGGCGATAGGGACGACAGACTCTAAAGGGATAATAACAAGTGGTCATTGACTACCACTATCTTGGAGACATGTAACTTTAATATGACTGGTGTTGCTATGGATCAATGATTCATACCAGGCGTAGCATACAAAACCCTCTCCTGGCCACAACCAAAAGGACATACTGATAAGCAACCAAGCAAAAAACCTGACATTTTATGTAGATTAATTACAATGTACCTGCAAGCAAAATGTAATGGTGTTGATCCTTGTAAATTAGCGCGGTGAATGTCAGCTCCACTATCCAGTAAACAGATGACTGTCTGTGGGGGAAAAACACATTTTTTATTTAAAATTACTAGATTTTTTGTGCCAGTGTTTGATTTGGCTAATTTTAAACTCTTTTCAACTTTAACTTATATGCCACCGCAAGGTCACACAAAATTATGGCTGGTATATGACGACCCACAAATATTTTATTTTCTAATCAAAAAGCAACAACTCCAAAAGAAAGTGACTAATAAATATATTGAAAAATAATTTATCAATTTTTCAGGTACTAACAGATTTGTGTCCATTTTGACAGGCAACATGAAGGGCAGTTTGTCCTTGAGCATCCTGTAAACAAGACAAAAATAAGTTTTTGTTGAGATATGTAGGAGCCATCAAGAAATCTAGTTCAAAGTATTAGGCCAATCCTGGGATCTTTGATATTAATTGTGTGCAATATAGGCCTAACTGCAATCTGCCAATAGTTTTTATGATATAAAAAAATGGAATATCAACATCTCTAATTCACGGCAACATTTTGTTGCAAGAAGTGTTATAAATGCGATTATTAACGCATTATAAATTTGAAATTTTCGGCCCACCGTTGGTCCAGAGTGAAATAAATAAATTATTCTAATAAATTATTCTAATAAATTGTTTTAATGGTCGCCCCCTTAGAATAGATTATTGTACATACCAAATGACTGGTGCGAGCAGCGAGCCGACAGGTCGGACGTGTTTCTGGGCTGACTGGTGTTTAAACCCATTTATACATATATTCATAATAATGGTAATTACCGGTAATTACCCGTTATAGCACAAATCGTTACTACACGAATCGGATATAACACGATACAACCATGGATCCCAAATTTTTACACTATCTTTTTTGCCATTGTTCCAGAAAAACTGTGCTATAAATATTTCTACATCCGATTGAGCATGACATTTTCAGCTATCGTTTATCGACTATTGGCGGGCGGTTGTGGAATGCTCGGCGCCGATAGTAAAATGAAAGCCGTGGCTGAATGAGCGTATCAACCATTTCAACCCTACAGGCTTGATAGTTATTCTATGAATAATAACAGCATTGATATGATTACACGATTCGAAAAAACATCACAATCGTGTTGTAGCCTAGTTTTCTATTGCACGATATAAAAAATTGCAAAGACATCGTGTTCGTGTTATAATGTTTTATTGCGCGATTTAAAACATGTAATGGAATATCGTGTTTGTGTTGTGATGGTTTTTTTCCGATTTGACAACAATATTATTTCGTGTTATAATGTTTTATTACACGATTATAATAAACATGTCATTTTGTTAAATAATTTTTAAATTATTTTAGCATAATAGATTTAATGGTGTTGCATAAATATATTTATATGCTGACACAGATCACACTCAATCAGTTCACCGACAGGGCTGATTGACAAGCGTGCTCGAACGCTCATTGGTCAACATCTCCCTCCCATCTCAGCGGCTGGTAGAGCTGTCAGTATGATTGACAGGTCTGACCGTCTCGTATGATCTCACGTTGAGAGTGATATTTCACGAGACTTTGACAAGCACACATCTACCCTCAAAATGATGACAAATCACTGCACATGACACGGCCTCGTTTACACAGCCTAAATCTGGTGTCGTGAGTTCCGTATTCCCTGATTCAACTAATTTACCTTCTACTGTTTATATCAGACAAATTCAACCAATTCATTTCTTATTATTTACAAATAATAAATAATTGGGGCCTATATCTTCTAAACTCCGATACTCGTCCAGTAGGCCATAAATAACGTTTTGCTATGATCGCTATGATCGTATCCCGTGTAAGCCAATACCGTATCCCGCGTTTCTCCCGTCATATCCACCTATTACTAGTTCAAATCATGCCATTTTGTATAGAACGATCGTGCTATAACGAATAACTACTGTAATGGTATTATTATGTGAGATGAAAGTGACACATTTTTCGATTGTGTACTTTGCAAAGTCACATCGGCAAACAAGTGGTGTGAAAATAATAAAATGAAATTGAGTGTCATCAAAACCAAAGTAGCATTAATTGGTTCAAAACAAAGAATAAATAGAATAACAGATTCTGATAAATAAATTAAAATAATTATTAATGAGAACAAGTCTCTCATAGCAAGTTACTTGGTATTCACATTGATCAATCGTTGACATGGAATTTGCAGGTAGCGAAAATAAAAAAGACTGTGGTTTATAAATTATTTTTTCTTAAGCGTATACGACCCTTCTTGCCAACCCAAAGTGGGATTTTGTTTTTTAACCACTACATAAAACCGTATTTGGAGTACTGTTGTAGTATATGGGGAAACACATCCCAAGAAAACATAAATATAGTTGTAAAACTTCAAAAAAGAGCCGCTCGATTGATTCTCGATGCTGATTTTTCAATTCGAAGTAAATTATTATTCAGTGAGCTGAAAGGGATTCCCTTTCCAGAAATCGTTAAATTTCACCAGCTTAGTTTAGTTTTTAAATGTATTAATAATATTGTTCCCATTAACACACACAATATGTTTCGCTCCAAATCCAATAATCATACTTATTTGTTGAGATGTACAAAAGTTTAAAATGTGTAGAACTGGGATATGTCAATGAAATGGGGGTCAGCTGATGGGTTATAACGTGGGACAGTTTCAAGTATATCTTTAGATCCATCGATACCGGAAATAATAGTAATTATAAACAGATGCAAATAGGTACAAACAGTTTATGAACGTATTTACACAAAAAATATTCAGTATATAAAGAAGGAGAAGTGTAGAAGTGGGACACGTATGGAGAGAAGTGGGACGCCGTGTCCCAGTTCTCCCTATGCCTACCAGATTAATAACACATTTATTTAAAAATCACAATAGTAAACAACAGGTAACTTGTACATATCCATGATGGGAGGTATCAAAGATATCCCAAACAAAATAAATTTGAGGCACGTTACATATTTGGTTTTCAAATTTTCTTTTCTTCTTATTTGAAAAATAGGCACCAATCCATAAAAAAATAAAGACACTTTCAAATAAAGTCACACTGTTATGTCATATGGAGTTCAACAGGGCTCTGTGCTGGGACCAGCGCTGTTTACTTCATACACTACACCACTAAACCGCTATAGTATCCAGTTTTGACATAAACCACCATCCTTATGCCGATGATACTCAAATTTACATGTCTTTATCAGTTTCAAACGCTAACGAATCTCTTGAGAATATGCAACATTATTGAATGGGTGTGTCGGCCTGGATGACAGGGGTCTAAGCTGAGGCTTAATCCTAGCGAAACAGATTTTTTTCTTATTGGGTTCAGTGAGAATATCTTGAATAATTTCCAAAGCTTAATTCTAGGTCAAGACACAAATCTATCTGCATCATCAAATAAAAACATTGGTGTAGTATTCGACAGTAGCCTGAATTTCCGAAAACACATATCCTAAACATGAAGGTCATGCTTCCATCATATTCGCGACCTGCGTCAAATTCGAAAAAGTCTGTCCTTAGCTCTTGCCAAATAAATTGCAGTACCTCTGGTCAGTATGTACCTATCATGTAGTCAGGGGATATTGTTACATAATATTAGTTACCATTTTAGTGAGATGTAATGACAAAAAAAAACATTTTTCCATCGACCGCCAAAATGTAAATACATTTTACGACCCCGTATTTTATCGCACATGAAAGCACAATTTATGATTTCTGCAAGATTTTCATTTGAGAAATTTATTTCGATTATCTTTGGAAACAAATGAGCTTTATTTGATCTTTAAATTCAATACGTCCGCCGTTTAGTGTTACAATAATTATACGGCTAGACATGCTGACTATTGCCGGTAGCATAAGGTTTACGATATCCAACACTAGTGCCCGGACTGATGTGGGAGCTGCATTGGCACCGCTGTTGAGAGGAGAAGTCGGGGTACGCGCCCAAAGATTATAGCCAGACACGTGGTGGCTGCAGCTCCCCTTGTATAATCGCTGTATATAGTAGACTAGTCCTTTCACTAAGATGCCGTACAGCATTCAACAGACGGAACAGTTCCCTGATGAGCCAGGTGGGGGCGAAAAACTACTACTAGCAACCTTCCCAGTACCCCCTTCTCTGAAAGGATTGCAGACAATTATGCACCAATTCTAAATAATAAATGTTTCTACCTCAACATCCACATCTTCCACATACTGCAGAAGGTCGTGAAGCATTTCGGTCCTGCCATTCACTGCAAGCCAGTGTATCTGAAATAAAAAAAAAAAAAAAAAAATACATTTAGCTATTAATGAGCTATTAAATCGCTCAACATAATATCGATTATATCATATTTATGGCACTAGTAGTATTAGTATGTTTATTCCCCTTCTTTCAAGGAGAGCATATATAATAATACTTAACAATTCAAACGGTGCGTTGTAATACAAATATCAAACATATCAAACAGAGTATAATCATTGAGTTTATCATATTATGCGGAAACACACACATATGCTAGAAATATATATTACTTTAAAAAAAATTCATTCAGCTTGAAGGCTACCAATTTACAGTGTATAGTTTTGTTCCTTTTTTAATTTTGTACTATTCGTATTTCATTTTCCCGATATTTTGAATATCAAGCAGAGAACAGATCGATTTGTAAATTTCAGCATACATCTAAACAGTTACAATAAGAGGCGCTCTTATTGCACTAAGCTCTGTATGTTCAAATAAAACATGACATACATTTGCTAAATCATGACTATTGCACCCTTGGCATGTTGATATTTTTCAGGGCATATCCCTTCATGACAACGTACATTCAAGATATTACGCATAATAAAATCAATAATGGCCGCAAGTCGGCGATTTTGAATTTGATTAAGTTGATTTTTTTCAATGCATGTCCCTCTCTGGAACCGCATACTTTGTTTTATTGTAATGGTCTGACTATCTGGCAAATATCGGGCATATTAAAGAAAACTATAAGGGTCACAGTTTTTTGCAAACAACTGGAGATGTCTCCCCTCCAGCAGCATAACCATAAAGGTTGATAGCTAATAGATGTAGTGTCTATGGCTTTTGTAATTAATGTTATTAAATGGCTCCTGTGGACAGTAGAGACTATGTATTAAGCGTTATTATTCCGTTTTGGAACCACGCCGATGTGCGAAACATAATGTGGCTTGTCAACACTAGCCCAGCAAACACGAGACGTTGACCCAATGCTGGCCCCCCCGTCTGCGATGCTGGCCCAGGACCAAACCAGCACTGGTTCAACACCTCGTGTTTGCTGGGCTGCGTTCCATAGGACGCTGGTCTGGTAGTGCTTACTGCTGGTGGTGAGTACAAGCCGACACCAACCCAATGTCTGTTAAATGTTTGGCCAGCGTCGCCGGGGCTGGGGAGTATCCATTCAGCCCTAGTCAGTACTTCATGCTGGCGGTACCGGCACGCTGCTTTGAACCAAAGTTTGGTTAAGGCTGGCCCACCGTCTGTGACATTGGCCTACATTCAGCGTGACGCCAAACACAACACGGTAACCCAATACTGTGCCAATGTTGGCTCAGCGGTGGGCCAACATTGGGTCAACGTCTTGTGTTTGCTCGGACGGCCTCCCTGCCGCCTGCTCGATAGAAACCGCTTGACAGACGGACAGAACCGCTGGACAGACGGACAGAACGTGACAGACACACTGAGCAGACAGAGGTAAACCAGCATGTCCCCACCTCTGTCTACGAAGGGGGAGACATAATAATGGCTGATAGTTGGCCATTTTGAATTTGCTCGTGCTGAAGTTTTTCAGGGTGAATCCTTCTCACATTTTGTTTTGAAGTAGGCCTAATGATCTAGCAATATGACACGGTTTTCTAGATATTACGCATATCAAGGTCAATGATGGTCGCAAGTTGGCCATTTTGAAATTTGTAGAGTTAAAAAAATTCAGAGTAGGCCCCTATAGGCATCACTGAAACTGCACATTTTGTTTTCTAGTAATAGTAGGCCTATGGTTATCTGGCACTGTTTGCTAATTATCAGGCATATTTAAAATAAATAGTAGTTGTCCATCTAGAATTTGATCACATCTTCTCATGAAGATTCAAAATTTGTTTTATAGTAATGGTCTGTCTAGCTACCTAGCAAGGTTTCCCAGAAATTACACATATTAAAGCCGATGAATAAAGCCTTTTTGACTGAGTGATGTAGGTCAAAAAGTAGGTAAAAGGTCATAACCCACCACAAAGGATGTGTGTGTGCAATATGAAAAAAATCCTCCATGGGTTTCTGAGATTTCTGAGATATGCTCCGGAAACGAAAATGCGGACGTTCGGATGCGGTGACGTCATAACCACCGACCCAGCTTCTAGTAACCCAAAATAAGCCCATATAATAGCCAATCTGTGAAAAAATTCTTAGGAAGCTAATTTCAACTGATTTGGGTGAGTATGGGTATGAGTATCGGTATGGTACCAAAAAATAGTAAGTTGGGATCGGGGTTGTGGGGGAAACTTTTATTAGAAAATATATCGCCCCATAACGCCACAGAATATTGTGTTAGGTGTCTTTTTCCGATCAATTTTGACATAAAAATTACATTTCTGAAGTTATTTTAGCATTTAATGGTTCCCTTGCGCAGAAATCCAAGATGGCCGCCATCCGCACATATCGCATCATAGCTTTTGAACCACTGCTTTTGAACCACTGCTCCTCCTTTAAGGTGATTACCACCGCCAGCCTTTACTGTATCTTTTGAACCGTTGTACCAAGGGGGTCATGTGACGCCTCAAAATTTCGGCAATGGCATGTTATGAGGGAGAGGGTCGTTAATATATTTGCATACCCTAACATCGATGGTTTCGAAAATGTCGACCTAAAACTGACTTCAACATAATATTTTGCATGGATTGAGAAAATAATCTGTCCCAGACGGTACTAGACGTAATAATTAAGCAGTTTTAATTTTTTCGACGGCACCAAAAACACGTGGGTGCCGTAACTTCATGTTTGTCCATGTTCAAATTTATGCGGGCGATTATTGCAATATAGTCAGGGAGCTTAACCCATATTTAACCCTGAATTGTTCAAATTGTTCCACAAATTGAACCACTCATGAGCAAGGCTATGCCCTTTTGACCTTTCGCGGGAGTCAAGCTGGGCTCTCGCCGTGGCCGCCTTATTGGACAAATTGAAGATGGCCGCTATTCTTAAACAGGTCCATGTCATAACTATTAGTCGTAGAGACACATTTAATACCACTTTTCTTTGGTTTTCGACCATGTAGAATCTATTTGTCACTTTGTAAAGCTGATTTGGGAACTATTTAACGTGTTTATATATATTTATATATATATATATATATATATATATATATATATATATATATATATATATGCTGCAAACGCGAAAAGGCAGAATCAAGTTAAAAAACATTTGTGCATATTTTTCATCACGAGGGATCCATTTATTGTAATATTCAGGCAGTATTACAGTAGCATGTGTACTATGTGTACATACATTTCTACAATACAACATTTTCAAATCTAATTAAACTGCTTATTTCGAACCTAGGATAGTAGCATAATAGCTATTCTACACTAATATAATGTGAAGCATAATTATTGTTTAGTTGTATGCGCACAACTAAACCTACAACATTTACAGTTCCCCTGGTGTTTCTTTGAACAGCGAAAGAGTATGAGGAAGACACATGCTTGGTTGTCCAAAAATGGTTTGCTATGCTGTTTCGATAACCACTCTCATTAAGTGAAGTCAGCTACCATGTTCAACGAGCCCAGCATGGGTAGGTGGGATATTATGTACATCCACACAAAAAATCGTTCAATGGTTATGTGATCCACATGAGCACATTCAAGAGACAAGTATTGTGGATATTCAGCATTGTGGATATTCAGACCTGGATTTAATGTTGCCCAGCCACTCTTCTTGCAACAGGTCAGAATGTCGCAAGGATGTTGTAGGCCTATCACAAGCTGTTAAAGAATGAAATAATTGTAATGTTATTGTTTACGTCACTTTTCGGCACAAGTGGTCATTTAAGCGACATTGTAATACAATAAAAACCTTGCAGTCAGTTGATGAGATGAATTATGTACTGATGATGATGGAAGGGTGGGGGTGATAGGGCATGGTGGGTTATTGAGAGTGTTTTCCTTCGCTCGCCCGAAAAGGGTTTCTGGGCATGTCTAGGGGATTTACCCCCAGACATGCCCAGACGGCCGTAGATTTGGGTTTCGCTGTGCAATTTAATGCTGAAACTCCGTGGCATTTCGCACACCTCCGCTATCCTCGGGTGGGATAATCCCCAGAGTAACAATAGCAAGGGTAACTCCATTCACCCCACGTGAAAGACCTATTGTCAAACACTATATTGCCGGTTATTTAGGGCTACCACATCCTACACCAGTGCCGGCACTGATGCGGGTGCTGCATTGGCTCCGCTTTTGAGCGGAGGAACCAGGGTACGCCAATGACGATCCGCTTTTCCCTGAACGTCAGTTGGTTCTCTAGGAACAAAGTAACATTTAGTGATACATATTCTGCAAATGACTTGCTCTGAGTAAATAATGGTCTGCTAGAGAAGTGGGCTCACGTTGGCTTTCATAGTTAAACCAATGTTAGACTGCTATATCTCCTTCTCGTCAAGCTCAAACAGACAGAGGTAGTAATTGGGTGGTGCGTGTGGTGTTTTATTATTCAAACTTACTCTCCTTTCAATTTGAACGATTGTTAAACGTGAACAAATTGTTTTTATTGCATGTAAAAATGTACAAATGCATATTTCTGAATGAAGAATTTTACCAACTTTATTAATCTAGAATAGATATATGGCTATTTTCCATAGTATCACATGTATTAGGAGCGAAAAGCTATTGGCCTGTTCAGTGTTGCTGGAAATGTGTTGCCCATTACGGTTACAACTTGTATAAATAATGTACATCCATTATAATGTTTTGTTGTGAATGATGTACCTTTTTATTGTGATTAGCTGTCGATTTCGCTTTTTAAAATTACATTATGAGTGTTATCAAATTCATCTACATCCTGACATAATCTGGACCAGACAGCATAATAATATTATAACACCAGTGTCCTCTTGGAGATCATATGTACCACCATTGATTGATCATTGACCATATTCTGTACTGTGAAATTACATAAATTATACTGAAGGATGTTTTATAATAATCTTAACCATTAATGACGGGACTGTAATGGGTAAACAGCATGCAAAATTAGAGTGGTCCTGTGGGCGATTTCACCAACCACCCTGGTCTTAAGGCAGTCCTAAGCTGATTAATTGATAGAAATTTGATCACGTGATAATGTTTGAAACATTTTTTGGACTTAGTGTGAAACCGGAGCCATGGCACATAATCTTACTTTAAGGAGCTTACAAATCAACACATAAGTTATTCAAGATGGATTAGAAAAGACCAGTATTTAAGCATATGGATGTCATCTGATTCTCTCTGATTCTCCACATGTCAAAGGATTCAGGATCATGCCTAACTGATGTGTACTGAGTTTACACATTGCTCTTCAGCAGAAACAAGTGAAACATATGGCATAGAGTGGCTGATCAGTGACAGAGATAGCCTCCTGAGTAGGGCTGAGAAATTAAGTGCATTTTTCACTATGATATTTGTATGTTTCATCATATATAGTGAAGCAGCCTTATCAGAAAATAATGGGATGATACCAATCTGAGCACAAGTTTAATAGATGCTTCATTCATCACTGTGAATTAATTACATCATTTGTCTCTATTTCCCTTTTGTCTAGAACTGCTGCAACTTGTGAACTCCATGCTTCAGTCACACTACTATGGGACGGTTTGACAGCTTCTTACTCACTTCTCGTCACATATAAATCGTGGTCAGTATGGACACCATTGACCATGCTACATGAACAAAAAAGACTTTCAGGTTAGTATGGAATATCTGATCAGGCTCAAATTTGGTTTTCTTGTTATTTAAAAACAGGCATCAATCCGTAATTAAAGACATTTTCTGATATATTATGCAATATTATGAGGTGAATTGGTGAGTATATCAGATAAATAACATTACAAATGGACTTTCCGTACTCTCACATCTATAGAAAATGCACTTGAACTACGTTTCTACGATATCCGATTACGATATACATGTTGACAATTTTTCTTTGGTTGGCGGCCATTTTGAAATTGCCCAAAGTGGCTCACACACCAGAACTCTAAAGGCTGGCTCTTGTACAAAATATTAAGGATAGATCATAGCAACGCCAGACACAGATCCGTTGCTTGTTAAAAGATAAATAGAAAACCGAAGTCATTAAAACCACTATCATATTGAAAATGTCCTATTTTTGATAAAAATACCATTAATATATATTTTTGCACGTCAAATTATTCCCAAATCATCATAAATGGAATCTCTATAGTCAAAAACCATAGAAAAGTGGTCTTAAATGTGTCTCTACGACTATTAGTTGAGAAGTTATGACATGACCCAAATATGAATGGCGACCACCTTGGCTCCCGCGAAAAATCAAAAGTATATGCACTTCGCTTTAAAGGGACTGGCCCAGGCTAAAATCATCAAAAAATCGGTGATTTTATTTCGAGTTCTTAATATGACCATATGATGTAAGCATGTATATAGACTAGAACTGCAAATTTTTATAATTTTTGTGCTGCGCATCCACCAGTTAGGCTAGATATAGAGAAGAAATTCCTGATTTGTAATTATTGACAACCATGTCAAAAATAAGAAATGCGGGAATTTCGTCTCTATATCTAGTCTAACTGGTAAGTGCGCAGCACAAAATTTATAAAAATTTGCAGTTCTAGTCTATGTACATGTTTACATCATATGGTCATATTAAGAACCCGAAACAAAATCACCGATTTTTTGATGATTTCAGCCTGGGCCAGTCCCTTTAAGTGGTCCAAAATTGGTGCTTGTGGAACGATTTGAACAATTATATGAGTAAGCTCCCTGACTAATAGACGTGCAGCAGGGTTGGGGTCGATTACGATTGGTGATAACGATTATGATTACAGTTGATTTATTTTATCGATTATGATTACAATTACGATGACCTGTCGCAATTTTATTTTTAATTACGATCGGGATGCGATGTCATGACAATTTATTGATTTCACATACATTCTTTTTTTATAATTACGATTGCGATTACGTTAAAAATATGTCTTGCTTACAATCGCGATCACAGGTCATAAATACTATTTTAGGATTTTCTCCAATTGAACATATATTTTCAGCATGACTAGTTAGAATAATAACAAATGCGATTCAAAAATATTAATCGTGTTTGATTAATCCAAGGTCACTTCACACAATAATTTTGTAATTACAGATATATTTCTACATCTATAAAAGGTGACTAATTTTTTATTGACACCCTAGGATTGTTTTAGAAAATCGTCACTGCCCCCTCCTTTTTCCTATTTATTTGGCCGAAAAACGAGAGGACTAGATTTTACCCTGTATTATTAAACGTCTACCAGTGATTATTTTTTAATAATGACTGGGTGAATGTACTGGGCAACACTAATATCACTAGCAATTAAAAGTCACACTTCCTCGGATAGTCCCCAGAATAACAATAGTTGAGGGTAGCCCCCTCATACCCCCTCGTACCCCTCCCCCCCCCCACCTAGAAAATAATATTTTCAAAAACAGTTGAAAAAGCAAGCAGTTATTGCAATAAATATAAGTGCATTTCTTTAATTGACACCACCAGCCCCCGACCAATTATTATGGAACAGCCCTTATCTTTGAATTTCACCGGGAGCTAGACCCATGGAAATTAAAGCAATGCTAAAAAATCAAATTACTGTGACCTCAATGTTTTTACAATTGAACATTTTGTGTTTTGACCTCAATAGCGGACAAATAACATTCAAATTGAAGAAATTCAACAATCAAGGTCATCGGCCAGCTGACCATGCTCCCAATATGCGGGTCATCTGAAATTAAGCAATTATGCGGGCTGGGGTCGAGGAGCAAAAAGTCCTTTTTCAGATTAAATTTAAGTTCATTTGTTTAAAACTGACGGGTTGATGAACAATGATGTTTGACAATTGTGCAGCCTGTGTCCGTTTCTCCATGTATTGCTATGGCGAAAGGTGGTCTAGCTACAGCTCAAATTGCCAGAAAACAGGTTAGCAATATTGAGATTTAACACCAGATGGCACCGAATGACCGCTGATAGGCCACGGCAGGAAATATGAGGACAACTAATGCACTGAAGATCCCAGTGCGGTACAAAAACGTTTGATTTTGCACAGACACTAACGTTACGCATTGGGGCCAAGCGGCCACATGTCAGTGATATCAGTGAATGGGTGAAAGCGTGTGTCAGCTTTTTTTGGCAGTGCAACATGCAGAAACGGGTCATATAGGCCTACGCACTACTGTTGGGTGACCCACGTAAAAAAAAAGGCAGACACTCATCTTTAATAACCAAGCAATGAGTGGTATATTTCAGTTTCTTGAAACATGAAATATTTTGCACAGTATATCCATAAAGTGGTGTTGCGTTTCTTTTTTTGTTAAGTATAGTAACACCTACTGTAGTTAAACCTTCATTATTCCTCGTGTTTACATCAGCTTTGTGCTCTAAAAGCTTCCTCAGACACTTCTTCTGCCTATCAGACAAGAAAACATGGAAATGTCCATTATATAGGTTATATAGGTATACAAAATAGTTAGGACATGGTGTAGTTTACGGAATCAAATTGATTTGCTATATTTACCCATTTCTTGCAGCTAAGTGTAGTGCAGTACAGCCTGACATATCTTGAGAATTTATACAAATTCCTTTTTTCAGTAGAAGCACCACACACTCGTAGGATCCACAGCTAAAATAAAAATATTTAATCTTGAAATCACTTTGCCCTAGTATAAGTATATCATAATGTAACTAGTCCGAATTAATGGCACGATATTGAAAATAATTATTCATGAAGATTTGCAGAAAACTGTTACATTTTTTCCGCAGGACACGCTGGTTTTCGCGTAACCATAATATGGCCTTAGAAACACCTCACATTTCGCGTTGGTTTTCGCATTCCTGCGTAGCATGTCAGGCAAATTTCGCGTATAGTTGATGATTTATAATATATTCAGATGAATTAAAAATGTAATAATAGTTATCTTATGGGAGGACAATTTATTTATCTTTAAAGATTGTTTATATTAATATGATAATTTACCAATTTATTAGAGACCTAGATCTTGATTGTTCAAATAATTAGTACATGTATAACATAAGCTAAAGTTGTTTTAGTATATTATTTCAGTGTCGACTACCTCTTTTCGTGCGGAGGTGACTACTGTTTCCGCAATGCTTTCAACACAAATCAATGCCAAAATATTCAAAACAATGTATTAGTTTTAAACATATGTTTGTACACAGAGGAAGGGAATTAGAGTTGCATTTTTGGAATATCAGGTGTGTGAACGGTCAGCATCAGCATCAAAATACAGGACGTAAGAGAAAAGGCAGAGATGGTATGTCTGGTTTTGATTAAAAAGAACTGAAAAGCAAAATGAACGAAATAACAGGTATTTTGCGGAGTCCAAAGCAGGTCGTTTCGCTTTACTGATATATAATATTTACTTCTAACGGACCCCACTCTTTAGAATTTTGACCATGCTGTGCATGCGGGTGGGCTCACAACCTGTGCTCAACGATTTGTGTTGATCCACCGACTTTTGAGCAGCTGGGTCGTTAAGCTTCACTAAACGATAATATTTACATTGCAGCGGACCCCACTCCTAGGGGACGTTGACCATGCTGCGCATAGGTTCCATCGCATTATGCGGCCACAATGATTACTTATCGAATCATGACGACCCACCTACCTTAAGAAGGATAGCAAATCTACTTTAACCAAAAGACACATTAAAAACACACATGGAAAAGAAAATAGAACAGAGAACGGAGGTGACTATTTTGTTTAAGATTGGATTCAAACACAGATGTTTTTGTTGAGAGTGCAAGATTTAAATGGACAGGTACGTAAAGACAACAAAGGTCCTGTACCAGCAGCGATTACGCAGCTTCAAATAAAGATTACTAGACCAGGGGAGCTTTTCACGTTGCCAAAACGTTGGATTCTAAAATTTACCAAAGAAGAGAAGTGGCAGGACATAAAGTGTACACAATATTTTTCCCCGTGGAAGGACTTTAAAGTCTCTTTAAAGATATTTCTCTTAAAAGTATGTTAAAAGTACATGTCAGCAGTTAAAACAATTATTATGACAATGTACAAAAGAGACAAATATCAATTTGCTAAGCACAGAAAAAAAAATTCTTCAAAGCCGTATTTGATATGTTTAGGGAGTATAATGATTATAAAAATAAGATTAGGCCAGACAGAAAGAACAAAAGGCCAGTAGGCCACCATAATCCCCCCGTCCCGCCCGCGTGATAAAAAAATTACAAGGTGCATACTTCCATGAAGTCTTACATTCTCTTCTACAATAATGATCCATCTATCTAGCACAGATTACTGTGTATATTACAGATATTGAAGCCAATGATGGTCGCAAGTCAGCATTTTTTAATTTGAGCAGCTTAACAATTTTGAGGGTTTATCCCTTACTGAAACCATTTTGTTTTATAGTAATCATTGGACTGGTATATATCCTATGTAATTTGTGTTTCAAGGGCTGATGTAGGAATGCTTCGCATAGATTTAATGCATTATCAATGTGGAATTTTGTTGGATTTTTCTATGTTATGTGTTTTTCTCTACCAACACGATTATTAACAACCGGCCCATTTTGTTTTTTGTCTACTATCTTAGATTTATGCAAATTTGGACCGAATGTCCGATACTTAAAAAAGTTGAAATCATATTATTTTTTGGATCAGTAAAGTTAAAAAACTGTACAAATAACTTTTATCATCATGATTTTCCAAATTATGCCAATTTTGAAGGTTAGAGCATCCTGAATATCATATTATCACACATTGTTAACACATGTTTTGTAATTGAAAATTAAATCCGCCAAAATTTTGTCTGGTCCACTATATTTTCAAAGTACATTTGACCGGTGTCCACAATGACAAAAATATTTTTCGCGATCCCTGAAAATTATTTAATCCATATCAACTATCGATGTGCAAACTTAATTATGGCTGATAGTCGGTAATTTTAAATAGTAATGGTATAGCTATCTGGCACGGCTTGTCCGGTATCTGATAAGGCATATTCAAGTTAATTATGGCCAATGATCGGCCATTTTGAATTTGATCAAGTTGAAAATTTTCAGAGCATATATCCCTACCTAAAACTGTACATTTTCTTTTGTAATAATGGTCTAGCTATCTGGCATGGTTTGTCAAATATCAGGCATATTAAAGACAATTATAGCCGATAATCGGCCATTTAGAATTTGATCAAGTTGAAATTTTGCAGAGAATATCCCTACCTGAAACCGCACATCTACACCCCCTGAGGGATGTGTGTGTCCAAAATTAAAGAAATCCATCCACGGATTACCGAGCTCTGCCCTGGAAACGAAATGCGGAGATCCGAACGCATGCGCAGGGCGGATGGACGGACATCCGAGGCGACGCCAATATAAAAACAAGGCAACTATAAACGAGGACCTAATTATATTTATTATTTAACCCTCAGAGCTCTGATATATATAACTCTATAGCTCTGATATATTTAACCCTTTTATTTAACACTTATGAAGTTATGTTCCGCTGCTGTGATCCATGACTTCAAGTCAATGAAAATTACTTGTGAAAATAAAGTGAGGTCCCAACGAATATCAGTGTTTCAAGATGACATGATACCACTATTTACTATTAACAAATGTTTACACAAATGCTAATACACACAGAGATATGCTGCCATTGTCGACATCAGAGATGAGGGGGTTAATCAAACATCACAAAATGTATCAGAGCAGTGCTGATAATAACATGATAATAGAGAAAATCTGAAATGCATGTTTTTTTTATTTGAAACCGGCACAATATATATTGCAAGCATTAATGTTTCCAGTAAAAAAAAAAGTCATAAATATAAGCTGTCGTGTATGATGTCATTAGAATTCTGTAAAAACTACATTATTATTATTTAATCAAGGTAATAAATTAGTTGTTTAATACAACCTGAAATCAGATGTTTGTGTGAAAAGCTTGTGATTGTGGAACGGGGTCTAGTGTCAGGTTACCCAGTATGACTGGGCTGCCTAAAAACTCATTTACTTTGCCGTAGGCCCAGTCACAATGACCGCCATTTTTTTCCACAGCCAGCTGTGTAAAAACGACACTCGCGCTGCCTACTGAAAAACTCGGATGCCATGAAATTGAGACGAATATATCAAGTGCTTATGAAAACTAGGCCATTTTCAGCAGGCGTAAACTTATGATCGTATTAGAACTATACATTTAAAAATGGAGGTCACTGTGTCAGAGCCTTGAGATGTGATCAGGGTACTGTTAGGTGGCAGTCACGAAAAAGCTAAATTTAACCTTATACCTGCCCCGAGCAGCACCTGGGAGCCATGAATACCGCGACTGCCATTGACTGACCATTGCCATAATATATACAATCAATGGACTGACAGATATCGCAGCCAACATCTACTTGATTGCATCTGGCCCAATTCCACCCAATACCATTTGCTTGTCAAGGTTTATATTGCATGAACTATTTTCACCATGTTGCAAAGTGACAATGTGTAATCCCATCAAACAAAATAAGTTGAACCAATATTGATTTAATGATGGCCCACCGACACGACGCTTGACCAACATTAAATCAACGTTGGTTCAACGTCTTGTGTTTGCTGGGATGGTAGGCATGGGAGGAACTGACTGGGGCATGATGTCCCACTTTTCCATGTAAGTGTCCCTCTTCCCCATGTAATGGATATCCATTGTGTAAATGTGTTCATAAACTGTTTTTATCGATTCACATATATGTTCAACATTTCCTTGTGTTACTAGTATCCATGGATCTAAACCTAAAGAGATAAGTGAAACTATCCCACTTTTATCTTTATCAGCCCTATCATTTCTCCTTGAAATACCCACGTTATCCATCTTTTAATATTTTATTTGCCTGGTGGAAAAATATGCTTGGCCACATGGTAGATGATACATGTACACAAACTTAGAAAAGGCATCACAGTAAAACAGAAAGTAGTAAAAAAGTGTCCCAGTGAACTTTGCCCCCCCCCCCCCCTGCCCTGCCTACACTCCTGTGTAATTGATCGATGCATAATTTGGTTTATCTTATCTTTGGTTATACTTACTTAGCTGCAACATGTAACAAATTCCGTTGAGCTCTACCGCACGCAAAATTAACGTCATATTGGGAGTTGGTAAGTAGCTCTGAAATTGACCTGTAAAGAATGATATAAAGTACAATGAAAACATACCCTTTCATCCTTAACTTTGTTTTGATAGAGTCAATACTATACAGAAAATTCCAACATAACCCTGTATTCAGCCAGTAAATTTTAGTTAAACATATCATAACAAGAACCACGAGGCTCTGTGTTAGTGTATTGAAGCTACTAGTATTTTAAATAGATCATTTTGTAAACTACTTGAACAACATCTCATTTCATAGCCTATGTGTCCACTTATAATCACGATATTATGAAAATGCACTTATTATTTTTCCTGTAAACTGTAATTATACGTAGGCCTAAAGCGACTATGTTCTCACCATCTGATGTGGTTGGACATTAAAATAAGGAAATTCGTCAATAATACTGAGCATATTAGGCAAATAAAAACATTGTTTGTATACTGTATTCTAGATACTCACGAGATACATTATCTGATGCCAAATGTTGGATTTGTACTACATCGTCTAAAGTCATGCTTTACACATCATGCTGCATACACAGGGTAGTGTTTACCTGTCCCTGTGACCCTGTCACGAATATATCAATACATAGGCCTAAGCATATTATTTGATCTATTAGCAATTGTTTTTGCCCTACCTGTGCTGGTTTGCTATGGTCATAGGGAGCAACACGTAAAATGCTGTAGATGAATCTAAAAACAGAGATGCATAAACACTTAGTTAAATTATAAATCTTCATCAATTCATTTTGGACACGCTCATTTATCTTTTTGCAAATATATAAAACAATGAGCTGTGCCTCACTCATTATCTAATAGTTAACCAGACTACATAAGTCCAGGAGCTCCCGCTCCGAATCAGAATTTGATTTAAGCAATTTTGTGTAGGGTGATTAATTTGTCCTAGGCTAGGTCAAAAATCAAGACGCAAGACAACTAGGTCTAAGAGGCTCAGTCTAAGACTAAGATAAGAACTAGACAGTCTGTCAGAGATTGCAAACCTCCATTGAAATTAATGATACTAATCAGTATCCCAGTGATGGTCTACCTATCTGGCACGGTTTACCCGATATCAGGCTAATCGAGGTAAATAATGACTGATTGACGGTCATTTTGAATTCGTGCTAGTTAAAAAAAAGTCAGGGTGCATCCTCCCCCCGAAACCTCACATTTTGTTTTATAGTAATGGTCTAGCCATCTAATACAGTTTGCCAAATATTGGGCATGTGAAAGTAATTAATAGCCGATAGGCAAACATTTTGAATCTAGTTAAAAAATGTCAGGGTGCGTCCTCCCTCAAAACATCAGATTTTGTTTTATAGTAATGATCTAGCCATCTAACACGGTTTGCCAAATATTGGGCATGTGAAAGTAAATAATGGCCGAAAGGGGGCCATTTTGAATTTGATAGGGTCGAAATTTTTCAAGATGCATCCACTCCTGAAACGTCACATTTTGTTTTATAGTAATGGTCTAGATATCTAGCACGGTTTACTATTTCAAATAGCGAGATACCTTGAATGTCACAAGACCGGCCAATCAGATAGCGCTTGACAGCTGGCTGACAGCAAAGCTTGCTTGTTTCGTTGGTATGATAGGTCAGATAGATATATAAGCTCGGAATCTCACGCTGATGTCATTGTGTTCCCAGCTCCCTGAATGGCGGCCATTATATGATTACTGGCCGCCATGACGAAATTCGGTACACCTCACTATCCAAAACGAGATTCCCAACTTGTCTATATAATACATCTAGCAGCAGAAACAGGTAACTGTGCATGACAGATGAACAAGAGGTCAATTCTTCGTGACCTTTTATGACCTATTTATAAATCTGAAACATCCAATGAGGCTTGAATCACAGACACACCCCCAAGATGACCACATAAACAGAATAACTGATTGTAGTACTCGATACAGCCAGGCTCCTATGGTAGCACTCGCATGAGACTGGCCAAGGGAAGATAGCTTTACCTGATATCAGGCCTATCGAGGTAAATAATACCGTTTGTCGGCCATTTTGAATTCGATAAGAGTTAAAACTTTCAGGATGCATCCTCCCCCGAAAACTCACATTTTGTTTTATAGTAATGGTCTAGCCATCTAGCACAGTTTACCAAATATTGGCCATGTGAAAGTGAATAATGGCCGATAGACAGCCATTTTAAATTTGATCGATTCACAATTTTTCATATTATGGTCTCACCACCCTAAATAAGCCGAAATCACGACTAATGATAGAATCATCACACAAAATATTTTTATTGCGGCTATTCCAACATCTGTTGAATTGAAAACAAAAACACACAGGTTATAATTTTGTGAATATTTAATAAGCACACGCTGCTTCCGTCATGTAGAATATCAGATATAACTGTTTCATGATAATCTCGCAGGGGTACAGTGGGTTAAAAGAATGTGTGTCTGGTATGTAACAGAGGGTAAGAATAAGAGCTAATTTTGAGCTATTCTGACGTTTATACACGACATGGACTGTAGCTCAATATCTTTCTGGCTACCAAATATATAGCGGACCTGTTTTAAAAAAAACCAGATCAGGTGTTGTCATGATATGCGACACTACGTGTGGATATTGTCGAAAAGAGGTGAAATCGGCCAATGGAATAGAGGCAGTTTACATGTATTTCAATGGGGACGGCAAATCTCACATTTTGTTTATAGTAATGGCCTAGCCATCTAGCACGGTTTACCAAAGAACGACCATGTGAAAGTGAATAATGGGCGATAGGCGGCCATTTCGAAATGTTTAAAGATGCATCCTCTCCTGAAACGTCACATTTTGTTTTATAGTAATGGTCTAGCTATCTAGCACGGCTTACCTGATATCAGGCCTATCGAGGTAAATAATGCCGATTGTCGGCCATTTTGTATTCGATAGGAGGTAAAAATTCCCAGGGTGCATCCTCCCCTGAAAACTCACATTTTGTTTTATAGTAATGGTGTAGCCATCCGGCATGGTTTACCAAATATCGGCCATGTGAAAGTGAATAATGGCCAACAGACGGCCATTTTGTATTTGATCGAGTCGAATTTTTTCTAATGCATCCTCTCCTGAAATCTCACATTTCGTTTTATAGTAATGTTCTAGCCATCTAGCACAGTTTACCAAATAATGCCCATGTGAAAGTGAATAATGGCCGATAGGCGGACATTTTGAATTTGATCTAGTCAAAAATTTTCAAGATGCATCCTCTCCTGAAATCTCGCATTTTGTTTGATAGTAATGGTCCAGCTATCTAGCACGGTTTATCTGATATCAGGCCTATCAAGGTAAATAATGCCGATTGTCGGCCATTTTGAATTCGATAAAGTTTCCAGGGTGCATCCTCCCCCGAAAACTCACAGTTTGTTTTATAGTAATGGTCTTACCATCTAGCACGGTTTACCAAATATTGGCCATGCATGTGAAAATGAATAATGGCTGACAGGCAGCCTTTTTTAATTTAATCGCGTCGAAATTTTTAAAGATGCATCCTCACCTGAAATCTCACATTTTGTTTTATAGTAATGGTCTAGCTATCTAGCACGGTTTACCAAATATCAGCAATGTGAAAGTAAATAGTGGCCGATAGGCGACCATTTTGAATTTGATCAAGTCGAAATTTTTCAAGATGCATCCTCTCCTGAAATCTCACATTTTGTTTTATAGTAATGGTCTAGCTATCTAGCACGGTTCACCAAATATCAGCAATGTGGAAGTAAATAGTGGCCGATAGGCGGCCATTTTAAATTTGATCAAGTCGAAATTTTTCAAGATGCATCCTCTCTTGAAATCTCACATTTTGTTTTATATAGTAATGGTTTAGCTATCTAGCACGGTTTACCCAATAGCAGGCCTGTCGAGGTGAATAATGGCCGATAGGCGGCTATTTGAATTTAATAGTTATTTTTTTTCAAAATGCATCCTCTCCTGAAACCTTACAATTTGTTTTATAGTAATGGTGTAGCTATCTTGAGCGGTTTCCATGATGTTCCGCAAAATATTTCAGTCGGATTTACCGATGTTATAAATTAGGTCAAAGTGCTGGGGTCAACTTCAAGGTCAAGGACCAAAAACCTGAAAAGGCACAACTAGGGACCTTAGAGATCATGTATGTGCTATATGACTGTAATCAGCCCAGTAGTTTTAGAGATCTGCTCCGGAAACGAAGTGTGTGTCAAAACGTCTAAATAGGTCATAGTTCTGAACCAAAAGTAGGTCAAAGTTCATATACCCCAAAAGGCACAACTAGACCCCCTAGAGGTGTTGTGTGTAAAATTTGAAGACAATCGGACAAGTAAATTGTAAGATATGCTCCGGAAACGAAATGTTCACGGACGGCCCCACGCCGTAACATCATTTTCTCCTCTGCGACCTTGAGTATTGATAACCTGTGCATTATCCACCTAGAAGTAACCCGCATAGCCTACCAAAAATTGTTATCCTAGCTTATTTTCTTACAAAGTTATAGGCAAAAGAAGAGGTAAAAACCTGGACGGAGGCGGAATCCATAGCTCCCTCCGTCTCACCTACGGTGACGGCGGGAGTTAATAACAGATGGAACGCCTAGCGTTATTAATAATTTGCGCAGCTATGAGGTGTGACCAGTGGTAATGTAACCAGTGGTAACGTTCTACTAACGGCGTATACTAACAGCTTTTAACGTCAATATTTAAATATTCACGTAACTATATCATTTTGATTACTCATTTGATTACCTAAACTGCAAAGAAAGATAACTAACAAGCTTTGACTCGGGATAAATCCGCTCCAGCAAAACATCAAATTTTCACAGGCAGTTATATGTCTACATAACGGACTAGCTATTTTATCGTATTTGTGAATTTTAAAGTTATATTCTCGCGTACAATGTTTGGATTCAATACTACACCTGAAGCTATAGTGGGGCCTAGCATAATGTTGGGAGCTAGTTGGGTTGTGAAGAACATTAAATTTACAAAGTTTTACACCTAAAAAATAGATAAGCAAGAATAATAATTTGAATATACATTCCATTCAGGAATTAATTTTATCTGCTAGTCTAGCTGACTTTATTTGTTGTTGATTTATCTTTTATTTTGTCTTTGATTTCTGTTCTTTTTAATATATATATACTCCAATACAGCATCATCCAGTATTTTTTCTAGCTCCCAACATTATGACATATCTTCAGGTGTAATATTGAATCCAACATTTTTACGCGAATGTATAGGCTTAATCCGACCGCAGAATGTTATTTCATTTGAATTCTTAGTGTGGGCAGTGCTGCTCATTTAATTAGGATCAGGCGGTGTGTTGCAAAGCACAATCACTCGGCCTCCAAGAAGCAATACCATAACTCCCTGTTCAACACCTCATCCTTGCATTTAACCTCAAGGACAAATTATTGACTTAATGCGTGAATGGCATGTGAAAGTTGATAGATATCATCTGCACAGAAAGTTAAACTGCCGTTATCCCTGCCGACTGCCGTGTTATTTTATTATTTGCATATGATGAAACAGGAAAAATCACGGATCAATTGGAGCCGGTGCAGTGAAGTATGACGAACTACAACGATTCCACTCACTTTGCGTTTCATTGGTACACGTACAAGGGTAGCATATGAATAATACACAAATGGTTTGGTTTTTATTGTGCATCTCCCTTACTTACTATTTGTAATATCACAATAATTGCTTTATACGAAAAGATCACATGTTTAGCTTTGAATTACATTATTATGCGATCCTCAGCAAATAAACATTTTTATCGCAAAAAAACATTCCCAGTTACAAGGCCAAATTTGCGAACAGTGGGATAGCTTATTAAAAACTGTGAAAGTTTATTAAATCGTTTGCCAATATCTAGGTAAATAATCTTTTTGGATGAGAGTGTATTTATTGTGAAATATTGTTAAGAATCTATACATGTATAAATAATATATGATCCATGGTGCAAATTGTACATACTCCAATTTCAAAACGTGTAGTTCTATTTATATACAATGATACATAATCATGATATATGAGGAGAAAGATTTCTGCTGATGGAATCGGTAATGCGGTAGTGAAAACAAAGTCACTTATTTATCCTTGGTCAAAGTGAGGCGACATGGTAAGGAAAGTAGGTACGAAAAATGGAAGAGGTCCGTTGACATAGAATCACAATTCTGGTGTCTACACCCATGTTTCTGGGGCAACGACGAATCAATTGCAACCACTTAAAACATACTGGAACAATACCATAAGGCACATTCGAAAGAAATCAACGATGGCTTCCAACCAATGATTTTTGAATCACAATGTCTGTATCAAAAAAAAGCATTACCATAGAAATATATATATATATACGATATTCGTTGTAGTACTAAGACAGGTATAGTTAGAAAAACATCACTTCGTGTCTTTAAACTGTTGTATGGAGCGGTTATCAGAAGTGAGTGTTGTTATCAGACAGTGAAAATACACTGTTTTTATTCATAATATAGGTGTCTACATCTTCTAAACGATTTAAATCACTGATTGATATAATGTAACAATCCTATATGCCTATATAGCTAGCTTTGCAAATCTTATAGTCATTCCATTTCTGTGATTCGCATAGGTCTACTACAATCAACAATTACAAAAAAAGTGTACTTGTAAATAAATTACTGGTGGTACCAATACCAAGGCATGTTAATCAAAATAATCCATGCCTCTAGTTATCCTATTCAATGTCAGATTCGTAAAGCATATCATCGTACGAGTTCTGGGGATATTCATTCCAGTTGTTATTCTCATCATCTATGTATTCTTCTTCCTAAACTACAACATGTGGGGCAACCAGTACTCTATGTGAACCAAGGGGGCTGAATACATAGGCCCACATGTTTGATTAACGGTATATGACCACTATCCCATATTCAATGATATAAACATCTGATAAATAGCACGATAAATGTGCTGAAGCAGTTTTGACATTTTAATGCACTGGTGGCGCCACAGTGTGTAAACACAATTAGCATTTTTTAATAATTGTATATTCACAAGATATATTTTGCAGCTACCGATATTTGCTCAATAACCAAAAAAGTCAGTATCACAGGGCACAGGTTATCCTTTATTGTATATTTGCCCAAGAAATAGATTATGGATATGCGAAGATTTATAATAGGTACATATCCTTCCTTTGTCTGTTGAATGTACACCATATGAAAACAAACAAGAGCACACTCGACAATAGCCCGCCGCCATTATTGAACTTAAAGTTATTGCGCGCACAAGGTCAAATTATTGACGTAAAATGCAAAAAATCACAATAAATCGGCCATTTTGATTTTTTTTTCAGCCGTTATCGAACTTGTCCGAGAACTGCTTATTAGCAACATGCATAACACATTTGAGCAGGATAAATGATAAACTTTCAAGCTATCGCGCCCACAAGGTCAAATTATTGACGTAAAATGCCAAAAATTCGCAATAAATCGGCCATTTAGATTTTTTTTCAGCCATTATCATGATTATTGAACTTGTCCGAGAACTAGTCATTAGTAGCATGCATAACAAATTTGGGAAGGATACATGTTATCGTGCCCACAAGGTCAAATTATTGACGTAAAATGCGAAAACATCGAAATAAAACGGCCATTTTGATTTTTTTCAGCCATTATTGAAATTGTCTGAGAACTGGTCACTAGTAACATGCATAACAAATTTGAAGAGGATACAAGAAAAACTTTTCAAGTTATCGCGCCCACATGGTAAAATTATTGACGTAAAATGCGAAAAATCGCAATAAATCGGCCATTTTTATTTTTTTTCAGCCATTATTAAACTTGTCCGAGAACTGATCATTAGTAACATGCATAACAAATTTGGGAAGGATACGTGAAAACCTTTTCAAGTTATCGTGCCCACAAGTAAATGTTAACGCCGAAGCCGACGCCGCCGAACCTCAATCGCAATAGCCCACCTTTTTTAATTAAAATTAAAAGGCAGGCTAAAAATCAAATTCAGCACAAAAGAACAGCGAACAGAAAGTGAACTTACCAGTACATGTATGATGAAATTATATTTTCATGGCGGCCATTTTGAAAAATGCCCAAATCCACAGAGCGCCCTACTTTTTTTCCTGGTAACATCGCTAATATTATTCCCAGGAGTCATCTAAACAAAACGTTACCACTCATGGAGAGTAGTGGGAGAGTGCATGGTGACCAATTCTGCTCCATGGACTAGTTGGTAAGAGAGTGGGCTCTCACTATAGATTTAGAGCGACTCAGTCTGATAAGTAGCCATAAGTGAGATGCGTTGGAATTATAAATGGAGTTATCATAGGTATAATTGGTTAACCGAGAATAAAAAAAAAACTAACTACCCGTCCCTGTTTGAATAATACATGTATATAGCATGCGCTACAAACATATACGATAACATCACAGAAATATTTTCGCGAAGATCGGATGATTATTGGCGACTGATGAGCGTTCATGTCGTCAATTTGTTGAAAAAGATTTTTTTAAATTTCTCCTTAATATCATAGATATGTGAACGACAACAATAATAGGATTAATAATTTCATTCGCGCTGCTATGTGATAACACTAAAAAATATTTAATATTTTTTTTCGATAAGGTTTTGAATATTTTAACAGAAAGTTATGAATTAAAACTGAAAAGCGGTAACTCTCAGTAAACAACAGAGTGTGTTTCAATGCAGGTTTGATGTTAGGCCAGCGTCGCAGATGGTGGACCAACAGTAACACAGTACTGGATCAAAGTCTAGCCTTTTCTAGGCATGGAAAAGAGTTATTACCATTTAAAAATTATTATTAGTCTTGGCCCACAACAAAGAACGTTGCTATAACGTTGGACGAAAGTCTAACGCTGGCCCAACAACAGCTTTAAATCCCATGCTTGCTGGCCTACATCTGTCATACCCATATCTTGTGGACTGCGGCGTGGCAAACATAGGGGCATAGTCATGCTTGTAATAATAATAATAATAATAAATAATAATAATATTAACAATAATAATAACTAGAAGGGTCACAGTTTTTTTGTAAACAAAAAAACAGGAGATGTCTCCCCTCCAGCAGCATAACCATAAAGGTTGATAGCTAATAGATGTAGTCGTGTCAATGGCTTTTGTAATTGATGTTATTAAATGGCTCTTGTGGACAGTAATGGATTTATTATTCCGTTTTGGAACCACGCCGATGTGTGAAACACAATGTGGCTTGTCAACACTCCCAGCAAACACGAGACGTTGACCCAATGCTGGTCCAAAGCTGGTCCTCCGTCTGCGACGCTGGCCCAGCATCAAACCAGCACTGGTTTAACGCCTCGTGTTTGCTGGGCTGCTTCAAAAGCACGCTGGTCTGCTAGTGCTTACTGCTGGCGGCGAGTACAAGCCGACACCGACCGAATATCTCCTAAATGTTGGGCCAGCGTCGCCTGTGCTGGCCAGTATCCATTCAGCACTAGCCAGAACCTTATGCTGGCGGTACTGGAACCATGCTTTGAAACAAAGCTGGGGTAATGTTGGCCCGCTGTCTGTGACGCTGGCCCACATTCAGCGTGGCGCCAAACACGACATGGTAACCCAATACTGGGTTAATGTTGGCTCAGCGTCAAAGACGGTGTGCCAACTTTAGCCCAGCATTGGGTCGACATCTCGTGTTTGCTGGGGCAACCTCCGCCTCCATGATAGAAACGCGGGACAGACGGACATAACCGCTGGACAGACGGACAGAACGCGACAGAGACACTGAGCAGACAGAGGTAAACCAACATGTCCAGAGGAAAAAAAAGAAAAAGGAGAAGGAGAAGAAGAAGTGGGTAGGGACGTTAGATTGAGTATATGTGAAAAATGTAGAATACCTTCTGGTAGTTCAATCGTCCTTGCACTTTTAAGAGATCTTGTTAGATGTTGGAGAAATTCCATTTTCAGGATCTAACCTTTGAAATAAGCAAACAGAAACATATTTGAACAATGACCTCATTTTTTGATAACTCTTGTGACAAAAATAAAATGTTGGCATGGTGTGTAGTCAGGAGCTTCCAAGTAGCACAGAAACCGCCCTGTCCCCCCATCTTAGACCGTAAAAATGTATAAATTACATGAGACATGAGACAAATTTGCCGATATTTTCCATGAGGACAATTGACCATGACCAAGGACACCATTATAATTCTAAAACAAGAACCCTGCGGTTCTGAACATTATTATGAGTTATTTTTTGCATCAGACTGAAGTTGATATTAAAGCAATGGGCCATGCGTGTAAAACTGTAATCAAAACAAATATATATTTTTCGCCAATAACTACTTTAGATTGCAAAAACTTGCTTAAAAATAATTAGATGCACAAGTGCAAGATGTTTTCTTTGTTAGTTCACATGATAGCAGTATATTAAAATACTGTGCAAGCACTCCCAACACCCCGTCCCGGATGTAGTGACTTGTCTTAAAAATCGTGTAATAAATATTATAAAACAAACTTATATGATGTTTTTTATTAAATCGTGTTATAAGATATATTATAATTATCACTGATATTATATTATTCATAGGATAACTACCAAGCCTCTATAAGCAGGATTCAACACGCTCCAATAAACACAACAACTTGATCATTGTACTTACAACGCAACTTAACATGCAAACACGGGTGAAGCTTACATGTATAATATACGAACGATTATTATAACAAAAAATTGACCAGAATATAGTTGGACACAGCCCCCCCCCCCCCCCCACCTAATTTAGCAAGACCCGGAATGCGATAACGACTGCCATACTGAACGCCCCTTCTGATTTTCGCGCCTATGAGCTCGGGACAGCGAGGAGTTACCGGTAGGCGCTATAGAAATTTCATATAAATCCATTCATTCATTTCGTCACCCACATCTCTCGGATACATATATTATTAAGAACATTCCAAGATGAAATGCATGGTCTACAGGCTAACCGCGTACACGAGTAAACTATACAGTAACACCAGCAGTGTCCTTATATAATCTAGTGTTCCGTGGATGGGGTCATAATGCTGAATAATGGAAATGTATACCTTTTTACATTTTTTGAGAGACGTCAGTGCTTTAAATTGACATTTTGGGCCGAGAAGCCTGAAGCGTTCAGCCTTCGCCAAGAAGCGTTAACTTTGCTCCAAAAGTGCGTGTTTTTGTAATATGCCGTGTGATTAGGGTGCTTAACCCGACCCTCCCAGTCCCACAGGCATCTCAATATCATCATATATCCATCCTTTATGTGACGTTGAAAATCACTTTCCATCGTGATATTTTGATAATGTTCATTATTATTTACTTTGACGTTTGATCCTACTAAAATATAGTTAGTTAATTTCAATGATATTTTTTCATCTCTATGATATTTATTCACCTCGGGATGGGGATGTCTAGACAGCCAAGCTGATAATACCTGGATGTAGGCCTATACACTGCTAAAACCACACAGCGACCACGGGACAATGACCCAAATGCAGGTTCAATGCTGGACCGCCGTTAACAACGCTGGTACAACATTGATCCATACCATATAACAACATAGTTACAGTGATTGATTTGTGCTTGCTGGGAAATAAATCGTCATTTCCTCAATTTTCTAGCTGGAGGATTATAAAATGTGTCAATCTCGGATAGTTTGCGCTGAAAAGAACAAATATGTCATTTTTATTCCTTAAATATTAAGAAATAAAATAGATTTAATCCACAGGCAGTAGCTTAGTCATGTCACAGTGTAACATATTACATAATCACAGGTGGGTAGGCCTACAGCGTGCCAGTGTGTATCTTCTCGACATGTAGTGTATGATGATTAGCTGAACTGGGTGATAAATTGTAAAAAAAAATTGGCATATATATTGCTAAAACAGCTTCACGAAAAAAGTCGTTTTAAAACACTCTAGACCCTCAAGTGTAGAAAAAATTAAGTTAGTTTTCATGGATGCAAAATGATGCTTTGATGCATCAGATGCTTTGATACATCATGAGGGTTTAAAGGGTTAATTAAATGAAAGTTATTAAAGGTTATTTTCAAAGGGATTTATGCGGATGCACCCACCGCAAGCCTTTTCTTATTAGCAAAAGTAAGAATTTATACTTAGAAAAATAAAATGAAAATACGATGTGAATTAGGAAATAATTTATTAAGGTATGTTATGCTATTTTTTTCACATATTCACTAAAAGCACATTGTTTCCGCAAATTAAATTTTGTAGTGGACGGAAATTTCCATTGATGGACATAATATATGCTCCCAAAAATCATGGATAGTAGGCTCAGTAGGCCTACCTACAGTCTCAGATAAAATGTATAATAATTGAAAAACGTTTACAAACACATGGGACAAAAAATTAATAGTGAATCATGTTGCCAAGTACAAGCAAATTGCATCTAAAAGTAGTCAGAAATACACAAAAGTTCGGGGGGCATTAGAGAATCAAGAGTTGGGGCCGGGGTGGTCAATTAACAGTTTAATTATGTCTCCAAAAATTAATCTCAAGTGTGCTGGCCAGTATCCATTCAGCACTAGCCAGAACCTTATGCTGGCGGTACTGGAACCATGCTTTGAAACAAAGCTGGGGTAATGTTGGCCCGCTGTCTGTGACGCTGGCCCACATTCAGCGTGGCGCCAAACACGACATGGTAACCCAATACTGGGTTAATGTTGGCTCAGCGTCAAAGACGGTGTGCCAACTTTAGCCCAGCATTGGGTCGACATCTCGTGTTTGCTGGGGCAACCTCCGCCTCCATGATAGAAACGCGGGACAGACGGACATAACCGCTGGACAGACGGACAGAACGCGACAGAGACACTGAGCAGACAGAGGTAAACCAACATGTCCAGAGGAAAAAAAAGAAAAAGGAGAAGGAGAAGAAGAAGTGGGTAGGGACGTTAGATTGAGTATATGTGAAAAATGTAGAATACCTTCTGGTAGTTCAATCGTCCTTGCACTTTTAAGAGATCTTGTTAGATGTTGGAGAAATTCCATTTTCAGGATCTAACCTTTGAAATAAGCAAACAGAAACATATTTGAACAATGACCTCATTTTTTGATAACTCTTGTGACAAAAATAAAATGTTGGCATGGTGTGTAGTCAGGAGCTTCCAAGTAGCACAGAAACCGCCCTGTCCCCCCATCTTAGACCGTAAAAATGTATAAATTACATGAGACATGAGACAAATTTGCCGATATTTTCCATGAGGACAATTGACCATGACCAAGGACACCATTATAATTCTAAAACAAGAACCCTGCGGTTCTGAACATTATTATGAGTTATTTTTTGCATCAGACTGAAGTTGATATTAAAGCAATGGGCCATGCGTGTAAAACTGTAATCAAAACAAATATATATTTTTCGCCAATAACTACTTTAGATTGCAAAAACTTGCTTAAAAATAATTAGATGCACAAGTGCAAGATGTTTTCTTTGTTAGTTCACATGATAGCAGTATATTAAAATACTGTGCAAGCACTCCCAACACCCCGTCCCGGATGTAGTGACTTGTCTTAAAAATCGTGTAATAAATATTATAAAACAAACTTATATGATGTTTTTTATTAAATCGTGTTATAAGATATATTATAATTATCACTGATATTATATTATTCATAGGATAACTACCAAGCCTCTATAAGCAGGATTCAACACGCTCCAATAAACACAACAACTTGATCATTGTACTTACAACGCAACTTAACATGCAAACACGGGTGAAGCTTACATGTATAATATACGAACGATTATTATAACAAAAAATTGACCAGAATATAGTTGGACACAGCCCCCCCCCCCCCCCCCCACCTAATTTAGCAAGACCCGGAATGCGATAACGACTGCCATACTGAACGCCCCTTCTGATTTTCGCGCCTATGAGCTCGGGACAGCGAGGAGTTACCGGTAGGCGCTATAGAAATTTCATATAAATCCATTCATTCATTTCGTCACCCACATCTCTCGGATACATATATTATTAAGAACATTCCAAGATGAAATGCATGGTCTACAGGCTAACCGCGTACACGAGTAAACTATACAGTAACACCAGCAGTGTCCTTATATAATCTAGTGTTCCGTGGATGGGGTCATAATGCTGAATAATGGAAATGTATACCTTTTTACATTTTTTGAGAGACGTCAGTGCTTTAAATTGACATTTTGGGCCGAGAAGCCTGAAGCGTTCAGCCTTCGCCAAGAAGCGTTAACTTTGCTCCAAAAGTGCGTGTTTTTGTAATATGCCGTGTGATTAGGGTGCTTAACCCGACCCTCCCAGTCCCACAGGCATCTCAATATCATCATATATCCATCCTTTATGTGACGTTGAAAATCACTTTCCATCGTGATATTTTGATAATGTTCATTATTATTTACTTTGACGTTTGATCCTACTAAAATATAGTTAGTTAATTTCAATGATATTTTTTCATCTCTATGATATTTATTCACCTCGGGATGGGGATGTCTAGACAGCCAAGCTGATAATACCTGGATGTAGGCCTATACACTGCTAAAACCACACAGCGACCACGGGACAATGACCCAAATGCAGGTTCAATGCTGGACCGCCGTTAACAACGCTGGTACAACATTGATCCATACCATATAACAACATAGTTACAGTGATTGATTTGTGCTTGCTGGGAAATAAATCGTCATTTCCTCAATTTTCTAGCTGGAGGATTATAAAATGTGTCAATCTCGGATAGTTTGCGCTGAAAAGAACAAATATGTCATTTTTATTCCTTAAATATTAAGAAATAAAATAGATTTAATCCACAGGCAGTAGCTTAGTCATGTCACAGTGTAACATATTACATAATCACAGGTGGGTAGGCCTACAGCGTGCCAGTGTGTATCTTCTCGACATGTAGTGTATGATGATTAGCTGAACTGGGTGATAAATTGTAAAAAAAAATTGGCATATATATTGCTAAAACAGCTTCACGAAAAAAGTCGTTTTAAAACACTCTAGACCCTCAAGTGTAGAAAAAATTAAGTTAGTTTTCATGGATGCAAAATGATGCTTTGATGCAACAGATGCTTTGATACATCATGAGGGTTTAAAGGGTTAATTAAATGAAAGTTATTAAAGGTTATTTTCAAAGGGATTTATGCGGATGCACCCACCGCAAGCCTTTTCTTATTAGCAAAAGTAAGAATTTATACTTAGAAAAATAAAATGAAAATACGATGTGAATTAGGAAATAATTTATTAAGGTATGTTATGCTATTTTTTTCACATATTCACTAAAAGCACATTGTTTCCGCAAATTAAATTTTGTAGTGGACGGAAATTTCCATTGATGGACATAATATATGCTCCCAAAAATCATGGATAGTAGGCTCAGTAGGCCTACCTACAGTCTCAGATAAAATGTATAATAATTGAAAAACGTTTACAAACACATGGGACAAAAAATTAATAGTGAATCATGTTGCCAAGTACAAGCAAATTGCATCTAAAAGTAGTCAGAAATACACAAAAGTTCGGGGGGCATTAGAGAATCAAGAGTTGGGGCCGGGGTGGTCAATTAACAGTTTAATTATGTCTCCAAAAATTAATCTCAAGTGCACCCAGAAACAACCAAAAACGAAAATTCCTATGGGGGGCTCACAGTGTCCCCAAAACCCCCAGCTCCTACATTCGGCTCACTGCGCTCGCCTCATATTCACAATCATATGGACATTAAAATCTATAGGCTACCAATCAAAACATGACGCTATTTCGTGCGTACACCCAAATATTTCCTGACTACGCCCCTGGTTGATGATCATCTGCGAATAGGCGTGCTGTTTGACAATACACATTCAGAAAGATCATTATTGTAGCAGAGGAACAGTAGAGGGCCCAGCACTGTGCCCTATGGGACACTTGATGTCACTGGTGCTTTAGAAAATTTCTTACCCTCTAATACAACTTGCTGCCTGGGTGCGGTTTGCAAGTAGTGGCTCAGCTTTTTGGCAAGTCTAACATGGGGAACTTTGTCGAAAGCCTTCGGGAAATCGAGTAAAATTGCATCGATTAGGCTAGACTCATTATTAAGACACCTGGCAAGATCATCAATGGTAACTATGCGAAAATCGTGAGCTGTTTGTCATACAAGAAGTTGTGGTGGTCTAGGTGTGATATTATGCTGCTATGAATGACATGTTCTAAAACCACGTATGCTATGCACGTTAACAATATACGTCAGTAGTTTGGGGGCTTTCCACGATCACCTTTCTTGAAAACTGGGATGATACGTGTGTGTTTTCAAGCAGTTGGAATGATCCGATGGTCTAAGGAGGCTTTAAAGATATATGATAGTGTTCGAGCCAGTATAGAGGCGAATTTTTTAAGTAGTCTTGCGGGGATTTCGCTAGAGCCTGCGGCAGAGTGAGGTTTAAGATCACTCAGTAGGCTATCTTGCGTAGGCCTCCTCCTGGTTCGTGGATGTTGATGTCAGCCATATCAGGGACTGAAGAAGGACCCATATCAGGGATAGATGTTGTATCCTCGTTGGTGAAGGCTGGCGAAAATTGTTGATTAAGGATGTCCGCCTTGAAGTGGCTATCACTGTGAGAGATCCCATACACTACTGTTGTCACATTTCCTGCTTTTGATGAAGACCAAGAAGTTTTTAAGAGAGCGAGGTTCACCCTCTGAGCTACATCTGAGGCTGAGGCCACCATATCATTGATGTAGAAATAGTAGGCCTTCCGACATTCAGACTGAGTATAGTTTTTGGCCTCATGGTAGGCAGCTTCAGAAGACCTGGTTTTAAGGGTCCAGCGCAAGAGGGTTTTTTCCTGTGAGACATTCGTTTGATCTTGGTATTCGTCCAGGACTGGTTGAATCTCTGGGAAGTGAACTTGGATGGAATGTGTTCATCCATCGCTTTGCAGCATCTTTTGCTGAAACAATCCCTCATTTGGGTCTCTAGAGTATCTCTCGTACAATGTCACATCTCTCGTGTCTCTCACTTTTTTAGTCTTTCTCGTACCTCGGGCATCATCATGATTGCGTGTACACATCTCTCATCTCAGACGCTAATTTCGGACGCTAAATAAGTACCGGTAGATCTTAGTTAGCAAAAATATCATCCTCCACATGTTACAGAATAGGGTAAAGGGATGGTATTAGTCTAAAATAATTACGCACTAGGCCTTCGCTGAACATATTGTAATTAAAAAATATATATATATATATGATTTACTTTTAAATCAACGTTATTCATGTTATTGGAGCTAAAAATAATTATCCTATTATTTGTAACACGACCGTTTTAGAAACCTGACCCAATTACTTAATTCAGCCAATCACAGAGGGGCTTAAGTTAACGATCACGTGTCAATTTAAATGTAATTTAACGTCTCACCACACATAATACCCGTCCCATAGACTTACATGTATTATGACCCATACGCTCAGGCCTCCCAGCACTCCTAAAATGGGGAAATGTAAATAACCCTATATATCATTTTAACCATCCGACTGTTCTCTTTCAAAATACAAAATAAAAAAGGTATGTGAATCTGTTTGCTTTTCTGCTATTTTGGCCTAGAATAAGCTCTTGCGCCACTCTCCCCCGGGCGACCTCGTTTTTTAGAAGAGCCTTGTTACAGCAAGCGCAAGGACTTCCTGTTAGATCTATCTTTTATAATTTTGATGCTTTTGCTACAACAAAACATCACAGAATCGATTTAAATTGGTATCAAAATGATATATCCGTGATAATCACCACAGTAGGTTATGTAAAGAGCCACAATTTTTTAAAAAAGACTAACTTTTTTATTCTTAAACTTTATAATGATATGTGCGAATGAATTTGTGTGGTGAGACCTTAAATGGTTATCAATATCACTATCAGGTTATTATCAGCTTCTTTAGTTTGGTGAAATATTAAAATACACACTTCCATTGAAAACAAATATAGACAAAATATCGGCAGGAGGTGGTTGTTGGTTAGCGGAAAAGTCACAGCCCACCAAAATCACAGTTACCTGTTTCCGTTGCTAGATGTAGGTAGATTCAATAAATTTTAAAGTTGTCCTATAAAATTATGCTGAGCCTTTTTTCGTAACTGCTGACATGCTAGAATAAATATTTTGCCACATTCTACAGTTTTCACTGAGCAAGAAAAATGCTGTGCATATTGTAATTATTTTTTCACTCTGGAGGTGTTGAGACGATTAGAGCAATCTGCCTAACGGTAGCTGCCATCAATTAGGCGTAGTTCAGCGTTGACCGTGTTGTGACAACATTTCAGGGAGAGGAGCATCACTCTGATTACGTAACACTAAGTAACATATTTATACACACTTGAAGTTGTCGATCGCATTACCATGACACAACTTCGTGTAAGTGAAAATCCTTGTTTTGATCTTAATATCTATGAGAGGTAGAGTATAAAAATTGCATGTTTGATGAAATGTGCGACTTGTCATAATATCAAACTGTTATGACTGGTACTGGCGTGTCTGAGGCGCATGCCACTATATACTATGTTTTGTGCGACTTTGTCTATATTTATCAAAAAAAAAATTGCAATCCACTTCAGTTCATCTCATTCGTGTGTGATGATATGAACACAAGTGGATGATATTAAGTTTTAACAGTGTCATACATCAAGTGTGTGTATGCTGTATTTTTATATTAATCACATCCATATGTTGGGGTACCGGTGAGGCTAAGGTCCACACTGAATATTGAATGTTTGTGTGACTTGTCACAATGTCAAACTGTTATGACTGGTACTGGCGTGTCTAAGGCGCATGCCACTGTATACTATGTTTTGTGCGATTTAGTCTATATGTGTACAAAAAAAGTTTTGCGATTACACTATTAGTTCTGTCTATACACTACTTCTGTCCCCAGTTATTTTTTATGTGTTTGTGACGGGCAGTATTTTGATGTACATGCTGTACATATTGTACTACAGGTAAGTATGCACTGTATAATAATGTCTGCATGACCTGTGTATGTGAACGTGTGTGTGAATTGTATATGCGAGGAAAACGTCATGGGTCATTGACCATGATTTGGATTTTGTTCGTGCTAGAATGATGTGATTGGTTATGGTGAAACCGCGCGAAATCGTGTGTCCAAGTCGCCAATTTTGAGTCACTTTCTCATTTGATCTGGCAGCGTGAAGCTGTGGTTATTTGCTAATGACTGTTCGTCATTATTACAGAATGTGAAAAAAGACTAAGTAGTTGTTCAGTGAGACCTGAGTTTGTGTTTGATGTCATGGCAACGCTACCAGCCATCTCGTCCACCCCCTGCCTATGCCCTTAGACAAAGCAATTTTCTGGCATAAGCTGTGGAAGCAGAATGGCTGTCCACATCAGGGCATACTTGCATATATACGACAAAAAACACGTTCCCAGTATCACTATGCTGTACGACAAGCAAAAATAAATAGTGATATAGTGAAATCAAATTCAATAGCTAAAACTTTTGCAGAAAATGACCCGAGTAAATTTTGGCAAGATATAAATAAATTTATTGGTAAAAAAAGTATTTCGCCAAACAATATCGATGGTGAAACTGATAGTAACAAGAGACCCAGGGCCTTGAAACTTGTCAATAGCATTGCAAAATATCAGCTACAGGTTAGTCAGGAAATGTATATCTATGCTCTAAATTGCATTGTCATGAAAATAAAATATGTATAGGCCGGTAGTATATATTTATATCTCATCCATCATTGGAATTTATTATATGTTCGATTCCCATCATACATTTTGCTGATTTTACACACATTCTGCAGTAGGCCCACTGCACGTAATGAAAAATGCTTGACAAAAAATCATTTTTACAGGACGGACTACAATGTAAAAATTATGTACATACAAGAGTAGATGTGTAATTATTATTTCTTCTGGGTCTTTTAATAGGCCCCAGTTAGCCAAGAATTTTCACGAAGTCTTTATTCTTCAATTTCAATTATTCTGCCTTAAATAGGCCTAACAAAATCGTCACGGAGTTGTAAAATATCAACTTTTAATGTTTCTTACACAGCCGTGAAATCGACAGCAGCCCTAATCCATCATTATCACATGTAACCGTGATGTACTTTTACTACACCCTCTTACGTAATGCAAATTACGAAAATCACAATACTAACAGTAGATCGACCCAAGGATAAAGACCCATGAAGGCTTTCTCAACTCACACATCTTTGCTGCAATGTTACTGTAATGTTATCAGGCAAACGTCGAGTCAGGTCAGGTGTTAGTTGGCTTTATAAAATGTAATGAAATAAAATGAATGTGGTTTTACGCCACATTTGTTCACATATAGGCTAAACTGGGCCAGAAGAACCTCCTGGGGATGGTGATATGAATGAGGTGACACTGCCCTCCAGACACATGATTTGAAATTGAGCCCTGTTGGTCTGCGGCCAAGCACGTTATCTTTCGGTCATGTAGGCTGCCTACAATATTCAATCTTTACGATTGAGCAGGGAGGAAACATTTTGTTCTTTGAAACTTGGAATGCCAAAGCAGGAGACGAATCTGCGATCTCTGACTTTCCAAGCAGGCACCAGGCCCCCGCCCTTTGGTATTGTTGCTACATACAATGTCGGATCAAGAATGTGCAAGAGGAGGGGGCGTAAACCACATTTTGGCTGAAAAAAGATTGTTAGCTTCACTTTATTCAAAAAAATGCATGAAAATGCAATATTTTCACCAATAATGGGGGGGGGGGGGACGTACGCCGGGTACGCCCTATGCTGGATCCGCCACTGACATATATACAAACACATTACCTGAGTACTGATATCAAGATGATGTGCTGATTTGCTGGTATCTATAACCTGATTAGCAAAACGGTTCCAATTATTGATTTTAATGACATTAATGATGTACTATATTGGTTTAAATATATATATATATGAAAGTGATGCATTTGGACTTTATTTTGAAAAAGTTCATTTTCTCAATATTCAAAATAAACAGCGCCTTTATATTACGCATTCTGAAGCGCGGCACCTGCTCCTAATCAATAGCCAACTTTTTTTTGCTTTTGTAAATTTGAATTTTTTTAATTCACATTTTTTGAAAATCTAAAACTCGTGTAACCCTACGAATACAGCTTGTGTTATGATATCTGAGTAAATAAATATTACACAATATAAATATTTTACACATTATATCTATGACCTGAGCTGTGCTTGCCGTTTATTTGCTGAACCGAATTCATTGTGGAGCATGTCCACAAAATAATAATGGTAATAGCAAAATAGGTGCAATAAATTAAAGTGCATTTTTGTAACCATACAAATGCGCTTTCATGTTCTATAAAACGAATACTACTACAGATTAACACAAGCTATTTTCTCTGAATACACTTGTGGTACCAATGTATAATATGGGCAAGGTAACGTATCGGAAAATTATACCATTTTTTTAATTTCTTTCATTGAACAATACGGGGTTTTTTGATATGTGTAACCCTACGAATTTTAAATAAAGAAATGGCAGCTGTGGAATTCTATGAAAAGATATGAGGTTTACCACCTTGTCTAACAGAATAACCAAGGTACAGTGTACGCGACAGTCAGATTTCAGTGGTTAACATAGATATCTTGAAACGTTAGCAATGTTTGAATTTTTAATATATTCTACAAATTATCACAGTGCTATATTTCACCGTGCAGGTGTGGAGAATACAGGAGTTAATTGAATATCTATGATGCATTATCATGTCAGGACATGGCAATATGTTGACAATATCATTTAAAATATTATTATGTAATAGAAGAGCCACCAGAGACTGATGATATTGTCATTCGTAGGGCTACACAAATGTTAGGTATTCGTAGGGTTACAATCTGCAAGAGAAAAACGTTAAATGATTAAAAAATATATATTGTTCTCATTGCAAAACAGGCCAAGAATGAAGCTAACATCATAGTGAGCACTTATAAGGTGTAAAACTCAACAAGCTAATAAATATGTCTATCTAAAAAATAAAATACACGTTTTTTGAAGTTTGAAAATTATTTTAACTCACCAATGCAAAGGCTAATTTACTGTTAATATACTTTGTTATACATCATATTAAAATATATGTAACGTGTATTCTTTGTGTATTACAAATATTGGAAATATTAATTTAAACATATCTAGCATCTAAAAGAGTTCACCACTGTGTGCATTCGTAGGGTTACCAATTTCACAAATAGCTTCTATGCTGTATAACACAATACGTGTTTAATTGGCATTGCGAGACCTTTATCTAGAAACACGATATTTTTCAAAAACAAGATATACAAGCAAGCCAAAACAAGTGGTATTTTAAAATGCGTGCGATACAATAGCGACATAATCACTGTCTGACTTCAACAGTTGGAAATACATAAAATTATTTGACAAATTAGATATTTTGTTCAATGGTCTATGTGAAGTTAATTATAGCGTAGTAAATCTATTGGATATTGAGCAGTATCATACGGGAGAACACACATGTGTTTAAATAATATAATGAGCCGTCAATATTGCAGTAGGCCTACTGTGATGATTTTTCATAGGCCACCTAGATAGAGTAACCCTACAAATGACAGCGTAACCCTACAAACAAAGCTGGTATAAGCATTTTGAATCGACGTAGAGCAACCAGTTTTGCCCTTTTTTGTTCATATAGCTCTATCTGTCAAATACCTTTCACAAGTGAATAATATATGTATATATAAGTCTTTATATTTTTTAGGTTGACTATTATTTCAGTGACAAACAATAAATAAATTATTCTCGTGATTCTCGCGCACTTTGTTGCTAAAAACGCTTTATTCCATCCTTCTCTGATTGTTAATTAATGTGGCTGTCAAAGTAATGTTAGTTATCGATACAGATCGCTTATAACACAACAATTATGTTAATTAATAACCTTATTTGTCAATAAAATATCAATTTGTTACCCTACGAATACACCTTTAAAACCTATAAGAAAAACGTTTATATCAGCAAATGCTATTAAATCATGATTTTAAAGAAGATGCTCCATTTACATTTTAATATTCAACTTCTATTTCCACTCTAAGCCTTGAATTGAAATAAATATTATGTTTGACATGTATTTTTTGTATATTTTCTGAATATTGATTATTTGCAGCAGAGTAGAAGTTGGCTACAAATCAATATGTGCAGTATCAAATTTTCGCAACTGTTATTAAACTGTTCTAAACATTACCACCTAATTGTTACCACTTGAACAGCTGTACTCTTTGCGACCAAAGTTTTAGTTACATTATAACATTTACATATTACATAATATGTATTCGTAGGGTTACTCTGGTGTTCAATAATGAGCATGAACTCCATTCATGTTGCAACTATCATATATTAAGAGCTCGCATATATTTTTTGTGAAAGTTCCTTATGTCTGCGATATAAACTGAAGAATTCAGGACTGTGCAACAAAGTCGTTTTTTTGCCGATATGCATCACTTTCGTGGGAATCGACCATATATATGTTTTCATATGTGTCGTTAAAACTCACTTATGTAGCACAGAAGCAATTGACAATGTAGGACTATATAATGATGTGGCCATTCGTGCATATAATACAGATGTTTTAGTTATTAGGGGATGACAATATTATATCATCAAGTGACGAGACAGACAGTTCAAGTGAGGATAATTAATTATTTGACTAATTTAAAACATCAAAATATGATTTAACTTTAATGGTTGTCTTAAACTCAATATTATTTATAGCTGACATATTGGATACTTTATGCTTTGGCACAAGATAACGTCCAAAGAACTTTAATTTAAGCTTATAAGATACCCATGTTATGTTTCGGAATGAGATAAAACCGAATGATATGTGTTTATTTCTGACTAAATGTTTCACATATAATAATACATTGTTTTCAATGTGTTGTATTTCCACTAGGCCCATAGGGCACATACCGAGAAAGTAGAAATAGTTTAACCCTTTCATCCGTCCACCGGTGTCCGCCTTTTAGTCAGAAGGCCCGTTAGTCACAAGGCTAATTAGTCTGAAGGCCCGCTAGTCAGAAGGCCTGTTAGTCAGAAAACCAGTAAGGATGATTAGTCAGAAGGCCCGATTGTCAGAAGCCCCGCCACGCGAAAAGGGCCATAAGCTCAATTTTGTCAAAATTGATTTTTTTCAATTGATTCGATAGCCGTATGGTTCCTGTCTCAATATTGAAAGAATTTTTGAAAAATCTTTATTAGTTTTTGTTTAATTTGATTTTTAATATTTTAAATTAAGTTATGTAATAACTAAAATTAAATTTTAAATGACGTCATAAATAATTTGAATAAAGGATGGACAATAACAATAGGCTACCGTGATATTTCTATTATATGTGACGTTTAAAATCATCTACCATCGTGAAATTTCATTAACATTTAGAATTAATTATTTCTGCTTTCAGCCGACAAGTATGTTTCAATTTACATGATTTACATTACTTAAATTTGCTTGCATATAGTCCATATTATTATTATTCACATTGGGACGCAGATGGTTAATTGACTTCATAGTCAAGCGTCAAAGCTCACACCAACGCAGGTGAGGAAAGGCCTACCCTGTCTGTCAGTTGGTTGCCAGACCCGGTAAACACTCTTATTTTCACCGGAAATCGTCATGGCTCACACAGAATGTCTGGTTATAAACCGCACCTGTCGATTTTTTAGCTATTTTACCAAACATATTTCCAGTCAGTCAGTCCGCAGCGTGTGATGAAAGCTTCTATTTCAATGGTATAAACCGGTTTGCGAAATCGGCAATTTATTCCGAGTGTTGTCGGCAAGACGACGTCGTGAAACGGCTTGCAAATGTGCCACGGATTTCAACGATAACGTTACAAATGATAGAATTTCTCTGTCAATATAATTAGGCCGTCTCAGAAATAATACAACTTGTTCAATGGAACAATGGAGAACAGAAATCAACGGTCATATTCCCAGAACGGGCTAGTTCCACAGGACAAAAGTATGATTATTATCGCCTCAAGATTCTGTGATGTCGTACTTTTTGTCAGAGGCCGATGTTGTGACAGACTGTTGTTGCTGTTCAGTGATTTCTGAAATAAAAACTGTTAACCGGCGGTCGTAGCAATTTAACTGGATAGTGCATTATTACATTCACTAAGAGTTGATAACATTCGTGGAAAGTGACAACTTTGGCCAAAAATGTTATGGCCAACGGAAAACTACTCACCTTGTCATGTTGTGTGCTATTTCCCATTCACGTGATTTCGGATCAACTCTAGCCTACACTGTGTCTGTGGCCTGTGCCTGTGCCGTGGCTGTGCTATTTGATTTTCTAACACTAATACTAATAGACCCCCTAGGCTAAGGGCCTATTATTTGAGTGTTTAGGCCTACACAATTTTTTTTATAACAGTGTCTTTTCTATGTACCGGTATGTCTACGACCATTCAGGATTTCCACCAGGAATGTTTTGAGTGTGAGAGTGCTCCAAATTGGCAAAAGGGTGGGGAGGAAGGTGATTCCACAGACACAGTGACAGCCTAGACCCCCTGACCTAGACCCCCTATTTTAACTTAACTGAAATTACAACAAAATAGGGAATAGGTCACTATATATTTTCAAACACTTAGTAAATAACCAGCTTTTGTACTAAGGCCTAGGCCTGAGGGGGGTTGGGGGGGGGGGCAGCAGCGTCCGCAGCTTCCCGATATAGAGGGGGGTTTAAGAGGTACGATATTTAGAAAAACAGGGGGGTCCGGGGGCTCGCCCCCCAAAATCCACAGAATTTGTTGAAAATCTGAAGCTCGATGGGGGGGGGGGGCAGGACCCCTCTGACCCTCCCCTCATGCACGCCCTGGGGGGGGGGGGGTCTGAACCGAATCCTTCCCTCGGCCCCCTGTGGAAACCCTGCAATCTCGCCTACATAGACTTTGTCATAGGCTAGGGCCTGGTAGGCTATAGGCTACCAAATTAATATAATATAATGAAATAGGCTTAGAGTCTACTATAGGCCATGGACATTATCAGATTATAGATAGTCTTTAATATAATTATAAGTTGTTTAAATAAGCCTATATTAGGCATGCATATAGCTACATGCTATACTGTGCACAGTTACCTACAAAGCCCAAATGCAGTAGGCATATTCAGGGAGGGGGGGGGGGCAGCAGGCGTGTGCGCCACTTATTTTCGCCAAATACTTTGAAAATCCCCCTATTTAACTGGCTAAAATTTACCAAAAAAATTTAGGGGGCGAGCCCCATAGGCCCCCCCCCCTTTCTTCAGATGCTGGATCCGCCACTGTTATCTGTTTGCTTTACAACTAAAACAATTATACTGTATTTTGGCTTCGCAATATATCGTTATAGGCCTATTCTACATATTCAGGGGTGGGCAAGTGGTCGCCACATCGCCACATGTGGCGACAAAAGCAAAATATCTGTAATGTAAATATTTAAAAATGACCATTCAGAGCACCTAAAAGTAGGCATTTGTGGCGACAGGACTCATTTCGCCTGCCCAACCCTGCATATTCATGATATTGAGCTAAAAATTAACCCCTGTGCCTGGATATCTTTTGATCTTCAATCGATAAACTTTATGTCGCCTATCCTCAGCGGACAGAGCTTAGAGGCGCACAATACTATAGGCCTATTTTATTAAACCCCCAGGCCTACAGTGGAATGTTCCAGAAAACCTTTTGTCAATTTTTAAAGCCCCCGGCCCGCTCCGCATAGATCCGCCCCTGCATTAGCTTATAACCCTACAAGTACTCAACTCGGTGATGGGAAAATATATAGTCCGTAAAAGAAGTTGCCATTCTACACTAGCCAGGCCCGTAGTCACGGTCGGAAATCAGACAAGGCGAGTTCAGTGGCCAAGCCTAAATTTCTGAAAACCCTGAATTTCTGATAATTTTCAGTGATGAAAAGAAAAAAATGTGAAAAGACAGACAAGGCGGTTGCCTCGTCTGCCCCAGTCTATGGGCCTGCTAACTGTCACAATTTTTATTTCTAGCAATGCCCATGGCTAAAGGTAACATTATACAATGTTGGACAAATGTTTTCAGGGCAGGGCTACCTGAAACCACACATTTTGTTTTATAGCTTTGCCTAATGGTCTAGCTACATGTATCTGACAGTTTGTCAGCTATCAGGCATTTTTATTAAAAACAAAACAAAAGGCACATCTACACCCCCTGAAAGGTTAGTGTGTGTGCAAAATAAGAGAAATCCATGTCAATGCTATTGAGAATGCAATGACTGTTAGGGGCCTACACTGTAAACATCAACATCTGCAAATTTTTAGTCCCAAACTACGGTTCATTTCTACCCAATTGGAGTTGTGGGTCACAGTAGAAGAAGAAAATGTTTATTTGACAAATAACACAGTAAAATAATGCAAATTAGCGACACGGTAGCGAGACAAAATTTAAAAATTAGGTGATAATTGAATATATTATTCAATTAGCAGTGTGACTGAGGGTTGATGAGGTACAGTTAGCTTCAAAAGAGGGGGTGGGTCAGGATGTCCCTCTTCTGGATCTGTAACTTAACTGTAGGCCTACATAGTAGTAGCATGTAAGCCTTTTGTTTTAATGTGTTGTGCCCACAGCCCACAATCTCGGGTACATCTGTCAGAATAAAACATAATTCAATGACTAGGCCTACAAGGGCTCAGGTTTAGATACTGAATTTGACCCATATCTATGGTGTTGCAATTACCGGGTAGTGAATATTTTAGGCTTCTAGGTCAGGTCTGTATAATTTACCAGGCATTAGAACAGGTGGGGCTTCCCTAGCCAGACCAGTATTTAATGTAATTAAATTTGAAGTGTATAAAATAGCCTATATGGCTAGGTCTTATATTAGGCCTAATTTATACATCTACATAATATAGTTAGAGGTCTACATATCCTTAACATATACAAAAAAGAATGAAAAGTACCCCTACATAAATTTAAAAGTTTACCTCCTAAAATGTTTGTTTTTTCATGGACCTTCATACATGTGTACATTTGTGCAATCAATGCACCCTAACAGAATAATTAGAACAGCCCCATCCTAGTTTAAAATAATGGTAAGTTGGCCATTTCACCATCTAATGTTTTTGCAATAACATTTACCTGAAATAAATGTCAGACAAATGTGTTAACTTCAAATATATCATGAATAATATTTAGAATTCAATTTGAATAATGGAGGAATTATTACTTCATTTCACTATCACAGCTTTCTACACAACTTTCCAAACTCAGTTTATCTGACAGCTGAGATATTAACATAGAAAACCATGTTTGAGACACAAAAAGGCACTAGGCCCACCAAATTCACATTGGGCCACATGTAAAAAAGAAAACCTGGATACATCCCTAATTTTGGTAATACATATGTAATAATATTTTTGATTAATTTATTTGCATAATTAAAAAAGTATCTATCACCACAAGTTAAATGTGGAAGTAATTAACTGTCCATTCAGTGTATATTTGAACCACTGTGTATAAATATGTCTTTTTTATAACTAATCCCATCTCATTTGATACTGGAAATTGTATATAAGAAATTAAATGTTAACCATTTCTTCCAATTGTACATGTAAAGATTAGATCTAAAGTAATTAACCAATTTACTGAAATTATGCATAATACACAGTTGTACATTGTAATATGTGTAATCTTAAATAATTCACCACTTGCACTGACATATTAAATGTCTATTTTCTAAATGTAATCACAATTATTCTTCTAACATTGTGAAGTTCAGAACTGTTAATAATCACAAAAATATTAGTTACAGAAAAAGAAATATATTGTTGAAAAAATAATCATATTTGGGGTGTTTCACCATGTTCACTGCATTGATTTTTTGTTTAGATTTTTTGTTTCTATATTCCAGATATAAACTAGGCAGTGAGATACATTGCAGTGAATATATTCTGTGCTACATTGTGTATGAGGTTTCACTGATTATTAACAGTAAGTCAAATCGATTAATCCTTTAACTACTAATCATCACTTGAATTGATTTTAATATTTTTATTAGCAGGTTAAAGCAGTTATAAGAAATTACATTCAATTCACTAAAAGTGATTAATTTCTCTTGAAGGGGATGAAAAGTTAAATGACAGTTTGTAAATTATTGCATGCATTTATTCAGTGTTCAGCACAGACAAAAAATAGGTGGGGACATTTGTCTCACTACCCTGGAAAAAAGAAGACATTTGACCTCTAAGTGCGTAATTGACGCCCAGTGTTCAGCACAGACAAGAAATAAGTGGGGACATTTGTCTCACTACCATGGAAAAAAAGGAGACATTTGACCTCCAAGTGCGTAATTGACGCGATATCGCGGCCTGTGCTGAACACTGTTTATTGGTAAGTTTTCATCTTCTAGGCAAGTGAACGTTGAATAATAATCAACTCCAGAAATTTCTTTGTGGGGGAGGTACAACATGTTGAATAAAATTTGTTGCAGTCATTTCATAGTACTTAATGTTGTATTTTATGTAGTTTTGTTTAAAAGTGAACATTTAGTCTTAAGTGTATTATTATATTTAATCACTTTGATTATAGGAAAAAATACTTCTATATTCATACAATGAAATATATATGTTTGCAGACATGTGAGAGGTTTCTTCATGCATGCAACATGTTCACTGGAAAGAAGTGACCTGCTCTTTGGAAAAACATGTGCAAGATTGCTACAACAGCACATATTTCTCACATTTAACATGTACAGTTTGAGCCACATGTTGTATATTTTGAATACCGGGTTTATTCATCTGATTAATTGTAGTAGTATATTACATCCCAATTATAAAGAGGATGTACATGTATGTATTTTTATTATCCACATTAAAGGGACTGGCCCATGCTAAAATCATTAAAAAATCGGTGATTTTATTTTGGCTTCTCAATATGACCATATGATGTAAACATGTCCATAGACTAGAACTGCAAAAGTTTTTTAATTTTTGTGCCGCGCATTCACCAGTTAGGCTAGACATAAAGACGAAATTCCCGCTTTCTAATTATTGACAACCATGTCAATAATTAGAAATGCGGGAATTTTGTCTCTATATTTAGTCTAACTGGTGAATGCGCAGCAGAACACTTAAAAAACTTTTGCAGTTCTAGTCTACGGACATGTTTACATCATATGGTCATATTAAGAAGCCAAAATAAAATCACCTATTTTTTGATGATTTAAGCCTGGGCCAGTCCCTTTAAATTAAAATTAAAACTACAAGTAAAAGCTTAATAGGTTAATGTTCATGAATTATTTTGCTTGGTATGGGCATTTTTTAAGGACACATCATCAAAATCATATACAAATTTGGTATTCAGCCTCCAAGCAATGAATGTAATGATCAATTTAATAAGGAATTGTCAAACAATGATTTCTCAATCTTTTCAGCCTATTAATTAGGTTTAGAGGCACCCTCAGTTAATGTCAGGAGTGTCAAATAATGTTTAAACAATTTGGAGTGATATGATTTGGGAATTCAGACTCAAAATGTGATATCTTACACTTTTAAAATTGAAGGAAATGTAAAAGTTAGGAATATTTGAATTGAAATTATTTATGATTATAAATTTAAATTTACAGGGATTCATGAAGCAGTAGCTAAGTAATGAATTGACCAATTTTAGAAATAATAAAGTTAATGTAATGAATTAAAGAGTAGAACAATAACATATTTAAATTTATTTCTTCAAATTATTTGACATGGGCTAAATCCATGGGTCATGAAATGCATGGCATAATCCTTCCAATGATCATATTGTATATTATATGTGTGAAAGTAATCATGACAATGGTAAAATCTAAAATGGGATCCTCACTTATTTCATCTGTAATTTTCTAATTAATGGAAGCGATTGTAAATGACAATGTTGAGTAGTAATTGGATATCATGATTGTATTGATCCGTAAACCTGTTAAATCTATGCCACTTTCAACATCTTTGCTAAGGGGTAACAATTAAAAATTAGCGCTTTAACCGCCGGTCCCGAATATATTCAATTTCTTCAGTTTTTATTACTACATCATTTACCACATTTTAAACATGTTAAATATAAAATGTGACTTTAAATGAGCAAGATCTGAAAAAAGTTGATCTCCATTTTGTCAAATCTGAATAATTTTCACTCGCTTGACGTTGTGGATCGCGTCAACGAGACACAACTTCAAGCGAGTGAAAATTCAAATTGAATAATTTGCCGGTTAAAGGGTTAATACACATCATACATGAAAAAATACATCATATCAGGTATTAACGTACCAGTATTTATTAAAAATGTGTGTGTCCAGCCGAAGAGAAAAGTTATGTTTAGATTATAAGAAAAGGTAGTTGATTGATACAAGCTGTATAAATTGATGGCATAAACAGAGTGAACTGAGAATGAGAAAGAAAATGCATGTAGCTAAGTTATAACAATATAAAAAATTACAACTTCTTAGTTATATATAAAGGTTTACATTGTGAATTAACCATAATGTCCTATGCATTTATGTATATATGTATATATTGATCAATGGCAGTCGGCCATTTTTAAAGGGACTGGCCCAGGCTAAAATCATAAAAAAATCGGTGATTTTATTTCGGGTTCTTAATATGACCATATGATGTAAGCATGTCCATAGACTAGAACTGCAAATTTTTATAATTTTTGTGCTGCGCACTTACCAGTTAGACTAGATATAGAGACGAAATTCCCGCATTTCTAATTTTTGACATGGTTGTCAATAATTACAAATCAGGAATCTCGTCTCTATATCTAGTCTAACTGGCGAATGCGCAGCACAAAAATTATAAAAATTTGCAGTTCTAGTCTATGGACATGCTTACATCATATGGTCATATTAAGAACCCGAAATAAAATCACCGATTTTTTGATGATTTTAGCCTGGGCCAGTCCCTTTAATTGTTTTTATCCCCTACCCGTAGGGAAAGGGGGATTTTAGTTGTGCCAAGATTCCGTACAGCGTCCGTAATGTTTAGATTTTTTAAAGATGCAACAAAAATTCAAAATGGCCACCAGAGGTCAAGTTATCATTTTTGTGATTGCGAAAAAAATTTCAAAATCTTTAAATCACCTTCCTAACTAGGTGGAGATGTGAAAGGGAGTTTTTAAAGATGCTAACCGAATTCATGTGTGCGCAAAAAATCAAGTAAAAAATTATTCAAATTTTACAATAACTCTGCTCATGATATACAGCCCAGGAGATTTTTTAAAGGTTCTACTGAAATTCAAAATGGCTGCCACGGATCAATTTCATTTTTGTAAGCGCAAAAACTCAAATACTTAGTCAGAAATTATTCAAATTTTACGATCACATTTCCCACCATATGGAGATGTGTTGGTGATTTTAATTAAATTTGAAATGGCCGCAACAAGTCTACTTTTTTAATTATTTGTAGGCGCCAAAATTCAGAACCTAAGTTATGCTGGGGATGACATTGGACTTCAGGCCTCTTGTTTCTCATTATCTCGGAAAACTGGCATGATAGCTGATCTATCAACTTCTGCTTCCTCATACTTCACATATCCATCACATACCACTGGGAAATTGTTTTGGTGACATTTTGATCCCCATATCACCAACCCTTTAATTACTATGAGCACTAACAAAAAAATGCTCATTAGCGAATTTCAGGAACAAGTTGCCATCAGATCTTCTTTTAATTTGGCAAATATGTTCAGCTATATCAGCCAATGACCTGATTAACTTTGGGGATCAAACAATTTTAAAATGGCCGTTTTCAAAAACGATAATGGAGGGCTGATTTCGTGTTCGTTTCCGCACAACTCTTTCTAGTCACTATAATAGGGCCGACAACAAAGAAATACTCATTTCAGGAAAAAGTTCCCAGCATATCTTCTTTTTATTTGGCAAATAGGCACAGTGATATCAGCCAATGACATGATTAACTTTGGAGAGCAATAGATTTAAATATGGCCATAACGTTTAGCGGCCATTTTTAATTTCAGTAATTTTGTAATATTTTCGTCAATCCCAAACAAAGGAAAATAGCTGGACCAAGCATATAGAACAAAACGTAATGACTCACAGAAGGATAACCCATGACAAATTTCGCTGAAATAAAATCCAAAATAGCTGACTGACGGTCATTTTTAATTGTTTTTTTTTCGCATTATCTCATAAATCTTGCATAATAGCTAAAGCGCTAATATAAAATAAACCCTGAAAAAATGTACTGATCTATATCAAATTTTAAATGGCCGACTGGCAATAAAGGAGGGCTGCTTACGACTCTTTCTGGTTTGACTACGTTTTTGTTGGGTTTGAAATTTGTTTGTAAGACATATATATACTGATATTTAGTCATAGCAGAACAAGGGTTAAATTTATTTCTGCGGATCTTTTGCTGAGTATGTAGGCTTAGTTCATGACATGATGTACTATTAATGCCAGTTTTTTTATATTGTGTCAAATATGTATATTTTGTCATGTCAGAAAGTCATGCTAAGAGAAATACATGCATAACAAATGACAACATCACTGACTGATTTAGAAATAGTCCACATATTTATCATGAATAAAACAAAAATGACATTGATGTGAATACTTGTATTCAGTTATGATAAATCAGTCATTTCAGGCATGTATGAACTTTTGAGAATGTTATTCATAAAATATTAATTATGCATTAAGACGAAATGCAAATAGCTACACAAAAAGCATTCAATTTTAATCAATATACTAGTCTAGTACATTTCTTCGGGTATAATAGCCTTTACAAATGAGTTATAATTCATCTGGTGTAGTGTATTTATTAATGTAGAATGTTTTGATTGCACTTTGTACATGTTGTAGGCCTACTTATAGTATCATTATATATAAGAATTCAAGTTTTTTTGTGCAGTTCAGTGTGTGTTTTGTATTCATTTAAAAATGGTCAATAATTGTGTATAGGGCCTACAATACATGCAATATCTTCAAACAAATGTAGTAAGAAAATAAGAGGAAAATCAGAACTGAAAAATAGGGTGACAAATGTGTATGAAAACAAACGTTAAGAATTTATCATGTTTATGGCAATGTAAATTAAGTCTGTGAAGTTAACTTCTCTCACATTTTAGAAATAATAGGCATATGCTTGTTAAGTAGCAAGGGATATTACTGTCTATATATATTTTTTTTTAGCAATATATTGCAGCAATTTGTAAAATGTTGCTAACCAGATTTATTTTTCACAGAAAAAAAAAATTCTGGACAGATGAGGAATTATTTCAAGATAGGCCTACTTGAAAAATGTGTAATATACAGTTTTTGTATTGATAATGAGCATGATGAGGGTAAAATAAAAGTTGAAAATTTTTTTTTATTCCTATTCAATCAATCTAATTTTAAAATACTGATAGCCAATAGCAAGGTTGACCTCCTAGTTAAAAAGCAGTTAATTTTTCCTAGCCTGTTGGAGTCACATCCAGACCTAAAGTGTAACTGAAGAGGAATTGTTTTTAATTTTTTTGCGGGGGCAAACAAATTTTGGAAAATTTATATTTAATAACCACCCACAACAGATGTCGATTTTTTTTCGCCCGCATCCAGGTGGGATATATTCTTTTTTTGCCAAATGTTTTTAATACCCCCCTATATTAATAAATGGAACATTTTTGAGCTATCAATTAAACAAATAGGCCCAAATAGTCCCTTACATTGGCCTTGAGCCACCTGCGCCCCCTCCTTTTTCAAATCCCGCATCTACCCAGACCATGTCTAAATCTGGTGTAGGCCTACATGTAGCCTAATGACAGTATTGTAAGCCTATAGGCCTACATGTACTTGTAGACTATTGTTCCGGGTAGGCCTAAACGTTTACTTTAACAAAGGCTGCTGTATGACTAGATCTATAGGCTATATAGCCTATAGGCCTAGCCTAACATTACACCAGGGTCTATAGCTAGATGGGGGTCCAAATAGGGTCTATAGCCTAGTGTTAGGCCCTAGGCCTACATCAAAACGGGATCATGGCATGTTTGGCCTCTCGGCTAACCCTTCTATCATGACTGTCTAAAGCCTGAGAGTCAAGTTCAGCACCACCCCGCACACTGTCACTTCTTCACTTGAAGTTGTAATCAAACAGCATTTTGCAGGACCTAACTCGAGTAACTGCCGGGCCCACCAGTAGGCCTACCAGTGCAGCGGCGGCACGTTCATTGCCAATGATTGTGTCAATGTGTGCTTCACCTGTGAGGCTGTGTGAGCAGTGGTGGTGACTGGTATGTAGCCTATACACATGATACATGTGACTGGTGTGAGGGTTTGCCGGCCGCTGAACATGAACATGAGATACCGGTAGGCCTATTAATATCACAGTGCAGTCAGTGTAGTATGACACGCTCGAATTAAATCTGCGTAAGACAACTTCAAGCCATCTATATTCCATTAAAATGGTTTTAAAGTGATATAAACAGCTGTAAGATCATGACCGGATATTTATTAAACCTAGTGTAATACCACCTCTTAAATATCTTGGTTCTTTTTTTTGCCGATAACCGGCGGTCGCACCGAACGGCATGAGGACACGCCTTAAATTCTAGACTACATGAAAATTCAATCAGTTAATTGATTTTTTTCTGGCCAAAAAAAGGAACCAACAACGAAAAGGTGTAATTTAGAGAGAGCTATTCAACCTCTCTGTGGGTGTCACATTAAATCCTTTAAAATTCACTGATTTAAATAGATATTGTTGACACAAAATACGTAGAACAATTAGCTGATGTTGGTCTTACGTGAACAACTGGCAGAATGACTCAAGGCCAATTTTAAAACGTTTACAGCAACAATTAAAACCAGTTAAAATGCAGGATAAATGTTGTAATTCCGCGCCAAATTTTTACCCCCCGCGAAGCCTCTAAATAAATACAAAACAAAGCGACCTTTCCGCTAAAATAATCACGGCCTGCGGACTGACTGCAGTGATCAACCGCACCGGCAATATACGGTAGAGCTACGAGAACATCAGCACATCCTGTGATGACATCAACGGGACTGAGTGCGTCGTCACCACTCGCAAAAACGCCAGGCACTCCACAATGTATATTTAATATCGTCCTGACGTCTATTACATTGGCCCAACAATAAACCAACATTGGCTGAACGACTTCTCTCGCTGGAGAAGCAGATCATGGTCTTGATCAGAGCACAAACTGCAATTACAATTCGGCGAACAGCAGTAACAGTATACTTTCGTAGTACGTGTTACTGCCGTTTGCTTTTGCACGACAGCGTATTGGCGCTCATAACTAAATAATGTATGAACGGGCATTGCAAAAAAAGACGTTGTTCAGTCGTATTACACACTAGTGCAAAAAAGACGTTATTCAGTCGTATTACACACTAGAAATGTATAAATTATATGAATTTACAATGCCTTTAACTGCCAAGGCCAAAAATCTACTTTTAATAATACAAAATGTGATATTATTGAAGATAGATATCTTAGCCAAGACCTAACTTCTATATTGCATAACACTCCTCTAGATGTCAGTTGTGGGAGAAAGGGTGGGTGGGGGCTACCCCTCCACCACAGACTGCCGGCCAGTGAATCAGCCTCTCTGGTGTCACCTGGTCACAGCCACACAGCAAACACAGACATTGACACAATGTTAGCCTAATGGTGGCCCACCGTTTACAACACTGGGCCAGCATTGGCCTACCAGTAGAATGGCTTTAGCACGATATATGTTCACACAATGCTAGTTTAATGCTGGCCCATCATCTACAACCCTGGCTCAACAGTAAAACAGCATTGGCTAAACATCTCATTTTCGAGGGAGGCACAGGCAGCTTGATACACTGACACAATGTTACTTTAATGTTGGAACAGTGTTATAAATGATGGCACAACATTTAACCAACATTGGGTCAGTGCATTATGTTGACCGCCCAGAACAAGCATGACATAGAACGCTTCTGCTCACAGCAAAACCAAGTATCTGGTTTTTTCACAAGTGTGCAAATACTGTCTATTGAACATGCTGTTACTAACAAGAAGGAGGCAGTGACATCAGCATAAAGGAAGTATATACTTGATTTACAAGTTAGCAAATACGACCTTTTGGTAGCGCCATGGCAAGAGGAGCCAGTTAAGAAGAAGTAAATGCCTAGTTTACCAGGGAGCAGATAATGCCTTTTGACGTTGCACAGGCAGAACAGATGTAAAGCGGAAGTTAACGACAGACGTTTGTCTTGAAAGTCAAACTAAAAACTTGGAGACTCTGTCTCCAAGTTGATAAAATAGCTAATAATTTTGCTTGTAAATATGAAGAATTCTATAACACAGTATCGTTTATTCAAATTGAAATGAATGAATTAATGCAAAATGTTACCTCAAATATTAATTATAGATGTATTAAGGGTGGTTGCAATAGCCAGCACCACATATCAGTTACTAATATTGAGTCGGCTATGAAACATATAAAAAGCAATAAAAAAGATGGGTTTGACGACGTAAGCACAAGTCATCTTATACATGCCTCATCTGTTTTAAATATACATATGTCACTTCTTTTTACAGCAATGTTACATCATGGTTTTTCACTCAGTCAATTTCGATTTTCAAAGTTGATCCCCATTGTTAAAAACAAGCGTAAATCGTTACACGATAGTAATAATTACCTGCAGTTCGGCTTTAAGTTACATGTACATAAAGTAACAAACTACTACAACCAGAGAGGGTCAGACGTTTTTGTTGTGTTACTTGATGCCAGTAAAGCATTTGATAGAGTAAATTGTATCCATTTATTAATTGAGCTGAAAACAAAGGCTCTATGTCCCCTAGTTATACACTTTCTTATTAATATGTATATATACTCCAGTCAATGTGTGTATCATGGTAAAATGAGAAGTCTTTTAATTTTCTGGCATCCAACGGTGTAAAACAAGGTGGTGTTTTATCGCCAATATTGTATGGCATTTATAACGATTTATTGCTGACAATGCTGAAAGAATCTGGTATTGGTTGTTATGTGGGATGCACCTTTGTGGGAGCTCTTGCGTATGCAGATGATGTTGTTTTATCATGTCCTACTAAGACTGGTTTATTAAAAATGTTGAATATATGTAAACAATTTTCTTGTAAATAAGATTTTGTTATTAATGCTGACAAATCAAAACTTATTGTGTACTTGAATATTCAGACAAGTGTAAATAATATCAAAATCACATTTCAAGGTAAAGAAATTTCTGCCGTATCAGGTGGTGTACATTTAGGAAATATCGCTGGCAAAGATTCCCATAAAAAACGCATCTCAGATGGAATTTCTAATTTTTAATACGAGGCTTAATGTTTTATTATTGACCTTTTCTCATTGTCATTCCTCAGTCAAGTATCATTTATTTAAAACTTTCTGTATGCCGCTTTATGGCTCTCAGCTTTGGGACTTAACACTGAAAGAATCTCAACACTTATATACAGCATGGTATAAAGCTGTCAGAAGTATTTATAAAATTTCTCCTCGTTCACACCGTAAATTTGTATACGAGATAGCTGATGATCCCCCAATTGATTTCCAGATCCATAGAAGATTTATTAAATTTGTTCATTCACTACTTAGAAATGAAATGAAATGAATCGGGCTTTAGGCCACCTTTGTGCACATATAGGCTAAACTGGGCCAGGAGAACCTCCTGAGGCTGGTGAGATGATTGAGATGACACTGTCCTCCAGACACAGGATTCGAAATTCGAGCCCTGGCGGTCTGAGGCCGAGCACGCCACCTCTCGGTCACGGAGACTCCCCACAATACTGACTTTTACACGTGGATGGGGAAGAAACATTTTTGTTTCTTTCAAACCGCCGAGACCGGCAACCGAACCCCGAACTCTGGCTTGAAAGGCAGCGGTGCTAACCACTACCCTAGGGCTCCCGCCCTCACTACTTAGAAATAAAAACCGAATAGTCAACATGTGTGTGAAACTTGCCATAGAAGGAAGTTGTTCCCCAGTATGTAATAACATATCTCTAGTCTGTTTTAGTATTGGGATTTTGATAAAACCCGAGTGGATAAGTAAGTCGGAGGAAAGGAAGATAATATAATAATAAAAAAGTACTCACATTTTAATGTCTTTAAAATCTGCAGTTGCCAAAATTCACTTCGGCGAAGTTAATAGAACTTGTTAACAAAGGGAAAGTTAGGGGTTTAATAGGTAAAGGTAAGGTGTTATAGGTAAAATTCTGAAAATTGGGAAGAGGAGTGCTTATAGTGGTAGCAAACAGGGAAGTGACAGATTTGGTGGCAAAAGTATATGGCTTGGCTGTGTACGTGCAAAAGGCTGCGGGTTGTGGAAGTTGTACACAACGACAGGGTGCAATCAAACGAATGACAATTCCAATATTAGGTACCAATTAGACCGCAATGCCATTTTAAAACGCGCATGTGTGGGACGGTCAAGTGTAGGCCTACATTAGCCTATAGAGTACACTTTGACAGCATTAATATCAGCGACTGAACTGATTACAAGATACTACAATGCTGTTTTAATGTTAGACCAACATCTGCGACGTTGGCCGACATTAAACCAACATTTGGTGAGTGTGCCGTGTTGGCTTGGGATGCTCTTACTGTCAATATGCTGGAGGTCAACTGTTTCCAAACCCCCATGGTAACATAACCTTTTGTGTCACAACACAAAGCCCACATAAGAAAAATGGTGAATTATTTCCTCATAGATGTCGCTCAAGTATATATAGTTTATATGATTTGGGAGCTTGCTCTTAATGCGGCGATGGGTATGAAACGCATATACAGGTGTTGTCCTCTCGGTAGACACAGCCGGCCGGTATTGATTTGATGTTAGATTAATAGCTTTGGGCTAACCTTGTTTATGCGCATCTAAACCAGATGCATGAAAGCCAAACTCAAATATACTAATACATTTATTAATCATGCTAATTGAGTGTTGAATTATAACGATTAAAACAGATTTTTGATGTCACGGGAATAATATATATGACGATATTTTGATCCCCTGTAGAACTAAAAGTGTCAGCCTAATTACCGTCACGAGAAGAACAAAGGGACTTGCAGCGATTTAACAATCAGACCAACAGCATTTCGCCAATACTGGTTTAATGTTGGTCCACCGTCTGCGATGCTGGACCAACATTAAAATAACAGGAAGCAGACGTCTCGTGTATTTGCCAGGAAGTGCCCATCAAACACGACACATCGACCCAGTGCTTGTTTGTCTGCTGCAACGACGCTGGCCTAACATTAATCTGACACAGGATCATCCTATCGTTTTTTGCTGTGTAATCAGGTTTGGCGGGAATATGTCGCCTGCTCACAGCAATGTTGTAACAGCCGACTGCACCAATGGCCCAACATTAAGCCAACACTTTCTTAATGCTGGCACACCATCCACAACGATGCCCCGGCATATATTGAGTCTCCCGTGAGAAACACGCTGACTGTACTAATGCCGCATGGCGTTGACTGCGATAATGATGAAATACCGCTCTAGAGCTAAGCTGTCTGGCTAAACTGCGGGAGTTACCGGGAAGAATTACGGCTGCCTGTTGTACCCAAAGTCGGGATGCGGTTTGTAAGGGGGCCACCATTCATTCTCCAGAAGTAAACAAAAAGACATTTTGCCTCTAAACCTAAGTGCAATAAATAATTTGAGCTAAGTCAATGAAAAGTCACTTACTAAATAAAAACGTTTTTTTACACAGCGAATGTGTTTTGCTTATTTTTTTCTGGTGTTCAAAATAATTCATGCCCCTGACAAACGACCACCCCTCTCATATGACCGTTTTTATGTGGCAGTAACTGGGGTCGCATAACAGGGGTACCACTGTAGTATTATTATCTTGGCTGATAACTGTGGCTGTGGGGTGATATGTCATTGTGGAATGTCCAGGGGCCACTGTTGCATTTTGGGGACCACATTGTCCCGCGTATTTTGACAGTTGACTACACCTTTAAACGTATGCACTATTATAATTTAACAAATGACGACAAAGCTACTGTACAATTTGCTAAAGAGTTAATATCATCTCGTGATTACAGAGTAATAAATTTATGTAAAGAACATTTATCATTTTTGCTGGTCTAGGTTATATGTTATGTGATTAATATGTTATAATTTTGCTGTGTGAATTTCTTTTCTTTTGTGTATACTATGTATAATGTACTTCGAGTACGAAATAAATCTGAATTATTATTAAGCTCAGATCCGGATCCTGAACCCACGTAAAACGAAGTCGCAGGAGTGTGACTATGGAAGGGTGGTTTACAGCTAACCGAGAGAGAAATCCCACTCGTGACATGTTCATGTAAATTGCGATATTGACATCGCATGTAAATAACTTATTTTCAATGCTCTGTTTGTAGACGCTGTGTGCCTTTGACAAGCGACCTATTGAAAACCTGCGGTGTTGAGACCAAACAACTGAGCTTTGTCTGCAAGAAATGTGCCACCTCAGCTGACGGCTATTCACCTTTGATATTGTAATTTCATATTGCGTAGGCCTACATCGTCTAATAATCATGTATTAAATACCCCACATCAAAAAATAATGTGATCCTGTATAATCAAAGCGTCTTTAGGCGTCTTTTCGGTAGGCTGAACTTGTATTGACAATACATTACAATGTATAACTCTCATTGACGCACTTAAAATTGCCGAATTCGGCTACTTATCTTTAATATTTGTATTATATATTTCTTACATAGTCTGATAACAACTTATTAGACACGCTATAATGAGAATTAAAGCGATCTCGTATAATCCTGCTGTCTTTAGGTGTCTTTTCGGTGACGCGGGACTGCCCATTTTTAATACATTACAATGTACGGTAGCGCTCATTGACGGACTTTATAATGCCGAATTAGGCAAGATCTAATTTATATTTAATTTTATATTTCGTATACAGTCTGATGATCACATATTAAACATGGTATAATAAGAATTAATGCGATCTCGTATAATCCTGCTGTCTTTAGGTGTCTTTTCGGTGACGCGGGACTGCCCATTGATAATACGTACATTACAATGTATAGCGCTCATTGACGGACTTTAAAATGCCGAATTACGCAAGATATAATTAATATCTTTTTATAAAATTTGGTGTGTACACTGTGTGGGGCGTACTAAACACGATACAATATGAAATATTTAGTTCCTATATCGTCCACCCCGTCTTTTCGTGTCTTTTCGGTATGATGTCTGACCGCTTATAGACGCTTATTATAGATATAGTGTAGAGGGAGTTCGGTACACAATGACATCAGCGTGAGATTCCGAGCTTTCTATATCTATGATATCGACAACGGAAACAAGCAAGCTTTGACCAAAATGACTTATCAATATCACTTCTCTGACAGTTGTTGTGGGCGATAATAGAATTAGGTGTAACAGTGACAATGTTACATCTAATTCTATTATCGCTCACAACAACATGGAATTGACGGTGTTGTCAAAGTAAATAATCGTATAAATTCACGGACATTTTTTGTCCTGTACGTATTTGTAAAATTCGATTACATTTTGATGACAATAGTGAAAATTTAGAAGAAAGTAAAGTTACAGAATAAGGCATAATCGTGAAGAAATCAAACCTTTTCAAAGAATCTTCTCTGGTTGTTTACATTTCCCATTTCCTGTATAGCATGCGGTTTATCTAAAAAATGTAACAACACGACAGGCATGTACATCGATCGAGAGAGTACCACAGTTACTCGTCATGCGGCCCTTCGGGGCCAATGCACAGGCCAACATCTTAGTGTAGGGGACATTTAATATTCAATTCCAAATAAAAAAAAATTCATTGTGTAGCGAGCCCCGCCTGCTCATCCCTGAGAGAAGAGGTTTACCCAGTGTGCAGTGGGTCCCCATCCCTCCTGAGAGAGGAGGTTTACCAGGGTAGGAAGCATCCACGCATAAAAGGCGGGTATTCATACGGGCCCGGCCGTTTAAAAAGGGCCGGTGCCGTGTATTAATGCGTGGACGTCTTTATTTTAATGGACAGCAGCATGAACTGATGTTCAATGAATAAATAAGGTCATAGAAATTATTCTATGACTGTCATGGCTATAAAAACTGAATAATTAATTGCTGAGAGCGAATTACAATATATTCTATACTTTCTAGTGATCGCATTTATTTTCACTTCATCAAAATGTAATGTAATAATATATTGTAACTATGATCACCACTGTAACTTCTCGTCATGCGTAAAAAAGACACGGTAGAAAAAGCATTTATATGTTCAATGGAGCCCGACAAATATCTCTATAACTTAGCCGCATCATTAAGACATCGGTCGTAGCAATCATATCTAAAATGACAAAAATATAAAAAAAATCGTTCATTTTTTGTAAATACATTCCTTTTGATCTTCGTAATTGGGTTGGTCAAATAAAAAACTTAAATATGCCATAGTTGAATATCTTATTATTGAATTAAATAACAGAAAAAAAATATTTTTTGTAAGAAACATGGTTTTCTGAGCATAATGACGATGGTGTGCAAAACAATGGCTGAAAGTATTAAGCCATTGCATTCGTCAATGTCGGTACTCCTCTGTGATCAAAACAATACAATTGCATTTTAGTTACTATAGGGTAATGATTGAATATGTATAATAAGTCAAATATTAGACAATATAAATTTAGAACCAAATGCATTGGTGATTTAAAAGTAGAACGGGCTTCTGGATGTTTTTTGCTAAAACAGGTCAACGTTATTGGGTTGCATAATTTTAACAATGAGTGTACGAAAGCAGACGCTTTTTCTGATCCTCACAACAGCTGTCATTTTGCTGTCTATTATATATAATCTATCAATTATGTTTTCGTCCGTAGTATGTATTTTTTGCTTTATTGTACGTTTATATTACTAACAATGAATATTCAAACCCAAGCGTGTCTTTATAAAACTGCATTTAAATAAAACAGACACATTTCTGTCAGAATCACTCATGCATAACGTGATTCAGACAGGTGCGTTTAAAAGGACGTCCGCTAAAGCTCACGGCCACATCGACCCTTTAAAAGCGGCCGGACCCGTATAAAAAGCCACCCTTCATTCGAGTATGCTTCAATTATGTTTTCGTCCGTAGTATGTATTTTTGCTTTATTGTACGTTTATATTACTAACAATGAATATTCAAACCCAAGCGTGTCTTTATAAAACTGCATTTAAATAAAACAGACACATTTCTGTCAGAATCACTCATGCATAACGTGATTCAGACAGGTGCGTTTAAAAGGACGTCCGCTAAAGCTCACGGCCACATCGACCCTTTAAAAGCGGCCGGACCCGTATAAAAAGCCACCCTTCATTCGAGTATGCTTCCTACCCTGTTTACCTGGTGTGCAGTGGGCCCTTCATCCCTCTTGAGAGAGGAGATTTACCGAGTGTGCAGTGGGCCCCTTATGGCTTATCACTCCTGAGAGATGAAGTTTACCTAGTGTGTAGTGAGCCCCTCATCCCTCCTGAGAGATGAGGTTTACCTAGTGTACAGTGAGCCCCTAATCCTTCCTGAGAGAAGGTGTTTACCCAGTGTGAAGTGGGCACCTCATTCCTCCTGAAAGAGGAGGTTCACCTAGTGTGCAGTGGGCCCTTCATCCCGATCTTGAGAGAGGAGGCTTACAGAGTGTGCAGTCGGCCCCTCATCCCTCCTGAGAGAGGAGGTTAATCTAGTATGGAGTGAGCCCCTCATCCCTCTTCAGAAAGGAGGTTTACCTAGTATGCAGTGGGCCCCTCATCCCTCCTGAGAGAGGAGGATTACCTGGTGTGCAGTGGGCCCCTCATCCCTCTTGAGAGAGGAGGTTTACCGAGTGTGTAGTGTGCCCCTCATCCCTCCTGAGAGATGAGGTTTCCCTAGTGTGCAGAGAGCCCCTCAACCCTCCTGAGAGATGAGGTTTACCTAGTGTGCAGTGAGCCCCTCATCCCTCCTGAGAGAAGAGGTTTACCCAGTGTGCAGTGGGCCCCTCATCCCTCCTGAGAGAGTATGCAGTGGGCCCTTCATCCCTATTGAGAGAGGAGGGTTACCGAGTGTGCACTGGGCCCCTCATCCCTCCTGAGAGAGGAAGTTTACCTGGTGTGCAGTGGGCCCTTCAACCCTCTGGAGAGAGGAGGTTTACCAAGTGTGCAGTGGGCCCCTCATCCCTCATAAGAGATAAGGTTTTCCCAGTGTGCAGTGGGCCCCCCAACCCTGAGAGATGAAGGTTACCAGTGTGCAACCAGCCCCTCATCCCTTCTGAGAGATGAGGTTTGTCTATTGTGCAACCAGCCCCTCATCCCTCATAAGGAAGAGGTTTAGCCGGTGTGCAGTGGGCCCCTCACCCCTCCTGAGAGATGAGGTTAATTTGCCCACTGTTTAGTGGGCCCCTCATCCCTCCCGAGGAAGGAGGTTTACCTAGTGTGCAGTGAGCCCCTCGTCCATCCTGAGAGATGAGGTTTACCCAGTGTGCAGTTGGTCTCTCATCCCTCCTGAAAAAGGAGGTTTACCTAGTGTGCAGTGGGCCCGTCATCTCTCTTGGGAGAGGAGGCTGACCTAGTGTGCAGTGGGCCCCTAATCCCCGACTCTGCTTGAGAGATGAGGTTTACCTAGTGTGCGGTGGGCCCCTCATCCCTGATTCTGTCTGAGAGATAAGGTTTAGGGCTTAACCAGTGTGCAACCAGCCCCTCATCTCTGAGAGATGAAGTTCACCCAGGGTGCAACCAGCCCTCATCCCTGACTGGGCCTGAGAGTTACCACTTTGTGGACTAACGTAAAATGTTTATCTTATTTTAACCTACTGATGCCTAGAGCATAATAAATGTTATCTATTAACTCCATAGGCTAGAGTTTGACGTGTATTAAACCTCTGAAGACCAGATATAGTCCAGGAATTTTAGGTTTTGAAATGGAAAAAAATAATATAAAGCTGAAAATTTCAGGAAGTGTTCATTGTGTCCTGCTTTATTACCTGTCAAAAGTCCCAAAGTTTCCCCTGAGCGGAACATCCTTTTATTTGACAAAATTCAAAATGGCCGCCAAACGCCATGTAGAAGTTGTAATTCATGAACTATTTGACATATATTTTAATATAATACCTCATTTCCACATGATTTTTAATGCTGAATTCATTTCTGAAACTAGTAGTAACTTTTAGGGTTACGGTAAAGAATAAATCGAAGATGGCTGCCACTTAATGGTTTATTGGGAGCAAGTCTATGGTCATTAGTATTTGAGATACATATAAGCTTTTAAATCTATAGACAACCAGTATGTCCTCCTTTAATACCTGTAAAAAGTCGCAAGGTTTTAATGTAATACATCATTTACACATGATTTTTAATGTTGAATTCATTTCTGAAGTTATTAGTAATTTTTAAGGTTTCGCTAAAGAAAAAATCCAAGATGGCCGCCATCTTAGGTTTCATTGGGAGCAATTGTCATTCGTATTCGAGTTACATATAAGCTTTTAAATCTATAAATTACCAGTAATTAATGACCAATAACAAATAACTGTATATCCAAAAGAAATATGCAGTACACATTTTAGTGTATTTATTTCATAATACATGATAGCCAAAACATCATATTCAATCAATCAAACAACATTAGTCTGAGAGAGTTATGCCATTTTTTTCATCAACCCGAATTTCATTAATTCGAGATGACTTACTGCACCCAGTTCCCATTCAGCTTGTGTACCTCGCAGACCTGCTGCATCTTAACATGCAACCAACTTTGGCAACCACACCTAATCATTTTCATTAATTTAGGAGGTGCTGCATCAAGCTCCATGAAAACTGGTTACGGGTTTTTATTATAAAATTGACATCCCCCGCCAGTTGGTGGTAATCTGTTGCCATGGAATTATTGTACATTTAGATATGTCAGTGATACATGTTATTTACTACTGCTTCAGCTGGGGTCATAAGCAAATGTCCTGAGCAAGGGCTCACACTCAAGTCCACAGGGTCATAGGCAAGGTCTCACACACAAGGCTGCATTGTCCTAGGCAAAGACTCACACCCGAGCCTACATGTCCTAGGCAAGGTCTCACAACCGAGCCCCCATTGACTAGGCAAGGATTCACACACACACGTGTATGGTCCATGGGCAAGGAATCACACCCGAGCCCGTAGTGTCCTAATCAAAAACTCACACTCGAGTCGACAATGTCCTGGGCAAGGTATCACACCTGACCATACAGGTCCTAGGCAAGGATTTACATCCGAGCCTAGGGTCATAGGCAAGGATTATCCTAGGCGCGCATGGTATTAGGCAAGGACTCACACCCGAGCCCGCAGCGTCCTAGGCATGGTCTTAAACCCGAGCCTTCAAGTCCTAGACAAGGATTTTGCGTGAGCCCGCATGGTCTAAGGCAAGGACTTACACTCGAGCCGCCAAGGTCCTAGGCAATGACTCACACCCGAGCCCGCAGCGTCCTAGGCTAGGTCTCAAACCCGAGCCTACAAGTCATAGACAAGGGTTTACCATGAGCCAGCATGGTCTTAGGCTAGGACTCACACCCGGGCCGGTGGGTCCTAGGCAAAGTCATACACTGGAGCCTGCAGGGTCCTAGGCAAGCACTCACACCTAGGCCCTTGGCCTTATGGTCCTAGGCAAGATCTCACACCTCACATGCGGGCATACGGGTCAAATGCAAGGTATCACACCCGAGCCTGGAGGATCCTAGGGAAGGTCATATACCCTATTTATCATCTTTATATATATTTGATGCAACATTAATAGGAACCCGAATACGTTTGTTTGTGTTTGAAATAACGAGGCGGTCTCGATGGCACCTTCGATCCTACTATGGCTCGAAACAGTTCTCCAAACTGTTCAAAGGCATGGAGTGTGCAGTGAAGTCTATGGCACTGTGCACTATAAAGAACTTTTGAAGTTATTCGATAAGAGTAGGGCATTAAGTCCGTTCCTTCTTTCGCGATATTGTCATGATTGTGCAGAAAGCAACGTAAAGCAATATTCACTTGAAATAACGACACGTGCATAGATGACAGATATTTTGTAGTGTGGTTCAGCTGGGTAGGTCTATATCCTAAAACCTCAATGGGGCATATAAACGTGTCAATTTATCAATGGTGATAACGCTACTAAAATTGGTCTGTGTATGCACCTGAGGGTACTGTGAGAACAGCATATTAGCCAAACCTCAAAACAAAATGATCGTGATTTTTCAATATGACCACCATAATATGTAATAATAGGCCTACCTGAATTATTTTACTGACATTATTCATACGATTGTTTAGTTTGTATTCGATATTGTTATGTTTTAACATGTTTTAACATGTTTACAATTATTAAATTGATACATTTTTGTTTCTATATTTTGACAAACAAATCAACAAACTTGTCAAACTAAAAAATTAACCACCCCAAAAATAATATTGATTATTATATTATGAAAGGTATTTTAGTGCATCTAAAGACATTATGGTTGTTCTTCGTTAGATAAGCCTGACTGTGTTTATGCATTATAACATAGTATTTTTCTCCATACAAAAAATTACAATTCCCGCTATTTTTTAAGATGTCTGCTATTAAACTGATCCGTTCAACAGATACTAGTCAGTGACTACACTGAACACATGTCCGCAAAAACGCATTCCAATTTCTTGCTTCCCAATCTGTTTTTTTTAAATCCTTTTTCATATGCACAATGGCACAACGCACGCTGTTGTCACCGTAATAATTTCATGCATCTTAATTTATTATTATTATTATTATCACATGAAAGAAACCTCGAGGACAATTTACTGGACTAAACCACATGGCATAACCACTCTTGATTCCAGAAATACTTTTTACTGCCACTATGATTCCAAATAAAAAAAATATGTAGACAACAAATGACATAATTTCTGAAATTTTTCTTCTTCCTCAATGGCGGCCATTTTGAACTGTGGAATGACATGAGCTTTACAATGTTAAAATAGGACCAAATTAAGTTTCTCGTGAAAAATTATGCAGAAAAAAAGTGATTACAAAAGAATATATTTGAATTTCTTCATAAGTTACAATTTCAGTATTGTATCAGGCAGCCATTTTGGATTTTTGCAAACAAAACAAGAATAAGGCTTTAAAACTTAAAAAGAAGGCCTGAAATGAGTTCCCTGTAAAAAATCAACGGAAAAAGAGGTATTACAAAGGATTTTATGTTAACTTCTTCGTATGTTACAATTTTTGAATGGCCTCTGGCGGCCATTTTGGATTTTCGCGAAAAAAAACATGTTCCGCTCCTGGGAAACTTTGGGACTTTTTACAGGTCGTTAAGGATGATCATCTGAACAACTCCTGAAATTTTCAGCTTTATATTATTTTTTTCCATCTTTACCCCTAAAAATGCCTAAAATTCCTGGACTAATAGTCGATATTATCACGTGTGCCAGATATTAACCCTACGTGGACTAGACTATTATATTTCTTCCATATTAACCTTTTGATGTCTGGAGTATCGCATTTCTTGTTTATTAACCCTCTGTTGACTAGACTATCGCAAGTATTAACCCTCTGTGGTCTAGAGTATCACGCTTCTTATGTGTTAACCCTCTGTGGCCTACACTATCATGTTTAACTTATTTTAACCTACTGATGCCTAGAGTATCATAAATGTTATTTATTATTCTATAGGCTAGAGTTTGCCGTGTATTAACCCTCTGAAGTCCTGAAAGTCGATAGTATCACGTGTCTCAAATAATAACCCTATGTGGACTAGACTATTATATTTCTTCTATATTAACATTTTGATGTCTGGAGTATCACATTTCTTGTTTATTAACCCTCTGTTGACTTAACTATCGCAAGTATTTACCCTCTGGGGTCTAGATTACGGTATCATGTTTGTAATATATTCACCCTCTGTGGACTACACTATCATGTTTATATTTTATCTTATTTTAACCCACTGATGCCTAGAGCATCACATATATGATTTATTAAACCTCTACAGGCTAGATTACCATGTGTATTAATCCTCTGACTCTGAGGTCCAGAGAGTCTATAATATCATGTGTCTCAAATATTAACCTTCTGTGGACTAGACTACCATATTTCTTTGATATAAACCTACTGATGTCTAGAGTATCACATGTTTTATTTATTTACCCTGTGTTGACTAGACTATCGCATGTATTAACCCTCTGTGGTCTAGGGTATCACGTGTCTAATTTGTTAACACTCAGAGGACCACACTATCATATTTATCTTCTTTTAACCTACTGATGCCTAGAGCATCACATATGTTATTTATTAACCCACTAGAGGCTAGAGTATCACGTGTATTAACCCTCTGGGGCCCAGAGAGTCGATAGTATCACGTGTCCCATGTATTAATTTACCCTCTGTTGATTAGATTATTATATTTATTTTACATTAACCTTTTGATGCCTGGAGTATAACGTATCTCGTGTAATAACCCTCTGCGGTCTAGTCATATTTCTCCTCTGTTAACATTTTGATGCCTAGATTATCATATTTTTGCTATGTTAACATTTCGAAGCCTAGAGTATGACATGTCTTATTTATTAACCCTCTGCAGATTAGAATATTAAATTACATGTTTTATTTACCAACCCTCTGCGGACTAGCGTATCACATGTCTCTAGGGGCTAAAGACTCTCATGATTTATGTCTCAACACTGTGCGTCCTAGACAATTATATGTCTGGGGGCTATCGTATCACGTTGCGCATGTGTAACCCTTTGTTATCCAGAGTTCTACGTGTCTTATTTATTTAACTCTCTGTTGACTAGGCTATCATATTTAAGTAATTTAATTCAATTTAATTTATGTAATTTATGTAATGTTAACCTTCGCATGTCTTATATATTACCCTTATGGAGGCTAGATTATCACGTGTATAGCCGGTTTAGAGCATCACGTGTCTCAATTACCCTCTGTGGACTAGATTACCATTTTTCTTCTATGTTATCCTTTCAATGCCTAGAGTATCATATCTTATTTATTAAGCCTCTACAGACCAGACAATCATATTTCTTCTATATTACCCTTCTCATACCCAGAGTATCAAATCGTTTTTATTGGCCCTTTGCGAACTAGAGTAACACATGTATTAACCCTCTGCTCATATTCATTTATGTTAGCCTTCTAATGCCCGGAGTATCATTTATAAACCCTCTGCAGACTAACGTAACACATATGTATCAACCCAATGCAGTCTTGAGTATCGTGTGGCTCATGTATTAAACTCTCTGTGGACTAAGCCATTTTTATTCTATATTAACCTTCTGATGCTGGAGTATCACATGATTCATTTATTAACCCTCTGGAGGCTAGAGGAACGCGTGTCCTAACTCCCTGGGAGGTCTAGAATGTCGAGAGTATCACGTGTCTAAAATATTACTGTGGGCTACACTATCGTATTTATTTTATTTTAACCTTCTGAACTTCTGATTCCTGGAGTATCATATATATATTTTTAAACCCGCGGTGGCTAGAGGAGCATTGCGTGTATTACCGCTTGTGGTCTAAAGTATCACGTTTATGGTTTATGGTCTAGAGTATCACGTTAACGTCTCACCACACATAATACACTTCCCATAGACTTACATGTATCATGGCCCATACGCTTGGGCCTCCCAGCATTCTTTAAATGAAAAAATATATTTAAACATATATTTTTTTAATCATCAGGACATAATCTATCAATACAACAAATAAAAAAGGGTGCTTGAACGTCTACGTTTTTTTCTATTCGCGGATGTATACAGCACTTTCTTAACCCCTTAACCCGTTTGTGACGAGGCCCGGAGATTTAGGGAGACTATTCAGATACGAGGCCCGGAGATCTCCGGGTCTGATTGCATGAGATAACTATGACGTCATAAATAATCTCGTTTCAGAAACAGGGCAGTAGCATAATAATCTCGTGTTCAACGGGTTAAGTCACAACCGCGCTTGAAAGCGCACTCAATACATAAATAGTGAAGCATACATATATAATAAGCCTAAATAGTGACGTCACACACGATGTCTAAAATCGCACACTTGTGACGTCATATCTTTTGTAGTCGCACCTGCTCATTTTGTTTCGTCATATCTTTTATCGTCGCACCTGCTCATTAAGACACGTGCCTGTTTCACAAGACTCCCGGATTCAGCACAGTCATGTAGGGGAGGGACGGGCAAAGCGAGACATTGGGCAAAGTGGGACACTTAAGTTATAATGACGTCACAATTAAAATTAGCGCGTGCAGACAAAAAACTTAGTGCCACTTGATGACGACATCTGCAATACATTAAGAGCACAACCCTAGTATGGTGTAACGACAAACAAGGTATGTGGCATATAAAATGTCTATTTTCGTCACTATATTTATCAAAAATCACTTTCGGTAATGGTTAAACGCGTCAGCTATGTACTATAATAATTCGTCAGAAACTTGTTTTATATTAACTAAGATCCTTTCCCCGGGTTTTCAGCAATTTTTTAAAGGTTGGTCCACTTAGCCCTGTCAACTAGAGCCATGTGGATTTCTTTCTACCTTGTGGGCAAAGTGAGACAGGGTAAAGCGGGACATAGCCCACTTTGCCCAAGCATAGTCTCACTTTGCCCTTTGTTATCTTTTTGTATATATTTCAAATGAAAAACAGTCATTATTATTTACTATAGTAGATTTCTGCGTAATATATATATTTAAAATGAAAAACGGTCATTATATTATTTATTATAGTACATTTCTGTTTTTACTATTCATCAGAAACTCTTTAATAAACTACTGTTGAGAGTGCGCCCCTCATAAGAAGAGGAATTAGATTATGTTATCATGTGTTTGAATGTGCCAACGTAAATTTGTTAGGGGTGAAACATCTTTGATAAATTATTTGACTGTCAGCTGATTGACTCTATTTGTAGTAGTAGGTCTACCTATTTTGTATTTATGGTGCAGGAGCTTGTGTAATCCCGTCAGAATTCAGAGGTTAAAATATGCCACCTTCATGAAAATGTTCAGAATATAGACCACAGAATAAGAAAAAGTTTGAAGGAGTTCGCAAATGTGTGTTGAAACCCTCTTATCAGGCAAAATTCAAGATGGCCGCCATATGTTTTTGGTATCAAAGAATACACACGATACATTTATTTGACATCATCATCATGCAAAATTCAAAATGGCCGCCATTAAATTACTGAAGTGATCATATCGTCGTTAATATAATTGATAAACGATTATTTCACCAATACAAACCGCTATCAAGGAATGCAATGAAACAATACATGTATTCGACATCATTATCCTGCAAATTAAAAATGGCCGCCATGAAATCACTTAAGTTAGCATGTATTCTTCAATAATTGAGATAGAGACGAGATTATTTCACCAACCACATGTCTTCGGTATCAAGGGAGGCAAGGGATGGGATAGACACACAATATCTCTACACGACATCATTATATGTATCATACATAATTAAAAATGAACGCTGTATCATCATAATATCTTCCGCATTCTTTCAGACGGAGGCTTGATTTTTTGTTGCCAGGAAATTCAATGGCATCGTTTCTCGCTTTAGAAATCAGGATCTTGCCTGAAATACTACATGAGATAAAAAACGATTATGCTGAGTGTTATCTTCTATCCCTAAAAAACACACACAAAAGCATGAAGCGGTGGCCGTGGTGTACATGGTGTAGTGGTGAATGTTGTTTCACTGTCACATCGAACAATATAACAGGTCCATCCTCCGCGCTGGTATTGCGGTTTAAAAATGATTCCCCCTCACAAAGTCAAGAATTCAGTATTGTGGAGAACCTATGTAAACGAGAAGTAACGTGCTTGCTTTCAGACTGCCAGGACTCATTAGTTCATGGTTTCATTATTTACGCATGTTTCAGTGGCAGCTTTTTTGTACATATTAGGGCATTTGGTAAAAAAATAGGTTATACATGAGTGAGTGAAAAAAAATTGACCCCGCTTTTTGCTAATATCATGGGAGATGGAAAGCTTTCTCTCCTCTTATATTCAGGGGAGAATACTGCGCTGGTATTGTGATGTGTCCTGTGGAATACTTGAAGTTTGTTAATTTATAAACAGTGCAGACCACACAAAGATAAAATTATATTTATGATAATTATATTTCTATTTTACTTATATTATTAAATATCTGATATAACATAATATTTATATTTCGTGTAAGTCAATATCACATTTTAAACAAATCATTCGTTTGTAATAAAAAATGAAATGAAATGAATCGGGCTTTAGGCCACCTTTGTACACATATCTATGCTAAGCTGGGCCAGGATAATCTCCTATAGTGAGATGACACTGTCCTCCAGACACAGGATTCGAAATTCGAGCCCTGGCGGTCTGAGGCCGAGCACGCTACCTCTCGGTCACGGAGGCTCTCCACAATACTGAGTTTCACACGTGGATGGGGAATAAACTTTTTGTTTCTGTCAAACCGCCGAGACCGTGAACCGAACCCGGAAATCTAGCGTGAAAGGCAGCGGTGCTAACCACTGACCTAGGGCCCCCGCCCTCGTTTGTAATAAAGGTAGGGCCTTCATAATTTTAAACCTCTGGTAATTTCCCGCATATGATTTTTTATTCACATAATCATTGAAGTTCAAGTAGCCTATAATGGATGTTGACACTCAAATACAAGACATTGCAAGACAGTCTATGCAATTTGCGGGTAAAGTGGGCCCTTGATGAGGGCAAAGTGAGCCCCCCACGCGGGCAAAGTGGGCCCAGGCCGACTTTGCCCTGTCTTCTGTCCCACTTTGCCTAAGCATTGGGCAAAGTGGGCCATTGTGTTCATTTCTATTTATTTAACCTGCTTAATTTATTTTATCCGTTACAGATTAAAAAGAGCTAGCATTGCATACCATATGCATATTTCACGTCATTCATGCAATTATTTTATTTGTGGACGTCAATTTATATATCCTATGTGCTGAAACAGTTGCACGGCCCGTTTTGCCCGTCCCTCCCCTAGTCATCTAGATCAGGCTAGTAGTCATCATGAATACGCTATCTTCTATGGAAATAGACAGGATGCATTCAGACGGCATCTGCAGTATTTTACAAGCCAGAGTGTTCCCGACGATGGAAATGGCGACATAATATAGGCCTACACATACGTTGAGTTTTACATAGTTACCAACCGTAAATTATTGTGCATTGGACAATGCAATTATGCAAAATAAGCGTATTTGTCATGTTTTCCAGAGATTCGTTACCATGGTAACAAGAACAAACATTGCCATGGTACCGAATATTTCGGTAAATCAAGTATCTGTTACTGACATTACTGCTAAATAGTCACTTTATCTACCCTAGTGACAGTGTAACACTGCTAAGAAGAGGATGCTAACGTCATATTTTGCCAAAATAATGATGTGACTCAAAGGGTTAAAAACCAGCTTAGAATCACAAGAACACGCCTCCTAGCGAATGCTGGAAAAGCATTTTCACTGCCAGCGGAGGGACTATATGTTATGCATAAATTTGGTGATTTCAATGTTTTTGGAACCACAAATCATCTGTCAATCCGAATAAATAGTTAGCAAAATCATATTTATGTAATATTTTCCACAGAGGCTGCTGTAAATAGCCACAATTTGTAAGAAATCATGTAATTCTCTAACTTTATAATTATATGCGCGTATGAATTTGTGTGTTGAGACCTTAATGGGCAATGACATATATATTTTTTTTTTAAATTATCAAAATAAATGTATTCCCAGCCTAAAAAAAGTGTTTGTAGTGATATTTCTGAGAAAATGTGTCTGTATGAGCCAAATAAAAACAACTCTATTTATCAGGTTATTTCATTTATGCGGAAAAAAATATGTGAGAAAATGATTTTTTTTTCTGTCATAGGCCCCTATGGGTAACAGACTCCTGTAATCATCAAAATTAATAGTCACAGACTCATATGAAAAAAAGTTGCTATTATGATGTGACAAATGTTCATTAAAATTCTGAATGCTATAGCCATTAATCACCATGGTAACCAAGGAGTTGCTATGACAACAAATCGACCATAATGAAAAAAAATGTGTGTTTTCATTTTTTTCCATCCTTTTCCAATCTTTATGAAATCATTACTCAATTAATGTGATTTCAAGTTTGAACTATAATTCCGATGACAAATTCTTCAAAAAATTAATCATCTTAGCTTTACATTTGATAAAAATGGGAGATTTCTGAAAATACTGAAGGAATAATTATCAAGAATGGGGTCCTTTCAGAAAATGGCTTGATAGTCAATTATGTCTGTGCCATATATTAAATTGGACTCATACCCACATAAAAAAGTACATTCGGCTAAAATATATATTTTTTAAAAATACAGACATTACACAGACAGTAGAGTCTTACACCACAATAGATTGTCATAGCAACCCATTTTAGGTTTGTATATACAAACAGAATGTGGACCTTCATTTTGCCAATATCATTTGATTAACAGACTTGTGTGTATCAAGACTTGGTGGGATGAGTGAAGCAAAGATGCCTAAGGCTAAGGGTAAGAGATATAGATCTAAGGCACCCTGGTTATTTAAGAAGGGTAATAAGAGCTTCCCTAATAATACAGTGGGCCCTGAATCCAACCAGAGATTATTTCAAAGGTTGCCAAATGACCTATATATTGCCTCCAAAGAAGACAGTTTGATACTCCCATCCATTTTAAGGCCTAAAATTAAACAGGTAGATGACCACACACCTACTGTGTGTGCTGCTCAGTTCTTGTGTGATTCAAACACACAATTAAATGACAAATTGTCTATTTCCAGTTATATTTTGGCATAGAAAATGACAATTTGACATGTAGTTCCATGCCATCTACTAGGGGGACTAAAAATAATGTACCAAATTTTGTGGGAAATAGGATAAATATCCATGAACTGTTTGGCAAAGGCCATGAACTCTGTTTACCAAACACACAGTGACACATCAGACAATTGCAGAGGGGATTTTATATTCCCTGATATCAGTAAGACACAATACGGGCTGGGTACAGTACTCATAGTTCAGTATACTCTGTGTAATTTTAGAGACACATATAAAATGTTTGAAGAATTGATTACTAATGACCGTGGTCGACCTGCAGCCAAAACAAACCGGCAGCTGGCAGTTTTTCTGACAAAATCAGCTATATCATACAATGATGCAAGGCTACTATCTTCTTCCCTTGAAATTCCACCTTTATCAGAAACTGCCCTGACCAGACAGGTTAATTATGTTTCACCTAAATGGAGGAAAATAAATGAAGAAATGATGGATGATAATAGCAAAATATTGAAGATATTAAAACATCACAAGGAAGAATGTAGCAGTAGTGTGACATGTATGACGGATACATGCTATCACAATCCACCGAAAGGCAGATGCATGTATCAGCCTGGTACACAATATGTCACACCAATGCTAGAGTGTGAAACATAAAAAAATATAGTAATTGCACTTACATCTACGTCAAAGCTATGCAAAAAAGGTCCACGCTGGAACCTGTCACATCCAGGGTGTACTACAACTATGTTAGTAGAAGCTCCGATATCATCAGCGGAGAAAAATGCCTTAATAGCTAATGTCGAACAAGTGAAAAAACGTGGGTTGACTGTGAAAGAAGTGGTTTGTGATGGCACTGCGGCAAAACAATTAGATAATAAAAAATAGAAAAACAACATTGCATGGTGCATATGGCACGCTGCCAGAAAAGACGCGTCATTGGAGTTAAATTAAGCAATAGCATGGTTGCTAGTTCTGATAAAAAAATGCACATGGGATTTAAACAAAAATTAGCAAGAGCAATTAGTTGCAGATGTACCATGGAACTAGCGGCAAGAATTTTTATCCGCTACATCAAAGGCAAAAGATAACATATTGGACTGCTTTAGTGGTGACCATTCAATATGTAAGGAATCTTCTCTGATATGCTGCATACAAGCAAAAGAGATTAAAGACAACAAATAAAGTTGAGGCTATGCTCCTCTCCTGTCTAAAATTAAATCCTAAAATGAAAACTTACAGAAGAAATTTCTCATATAGAAACCATTCTGCCATACATTCTAATGCAATTGGTTTATCAAAATCAATTCTTGTCCTGATGTCAAAACTGAATATATACCCTAAATCATTCTCTGGTTTGAAATCACTGCAAAATAGTGCCAAATATCACGCCACCAGACAAAAATCTATTCGATTTTAAATTCTCAGTTCCAGAAATGCAAAGTCTGCTTTAATGTTTTAGGTCTATAATTAATATAAGAAGAATGTCAACATAAGGCATTATTTTTCGGTAACAAATACCTGGTAACTAATTACGAAAAATGCCCTTTTTTATCGCATATTTGATATAGGCCTATAGGCTCTAAATACATGTACAAGCAGGGAGAAATCAAAAGATTAGCGAGAAAAAAAAATAATTGAAAGCATTTGATCCTTGTAGATAAAAAATATTAGTTTAAAGAGCGAGCAGGGAAGCACATTATCTTGTGCAACAAAAAACAAACTGACAGACATACAGACAGACAATTTCGTTGGTTGGATGGATGAGGGCGGAGGCGGCCGGGTGGGGGGCTCCCTAACAGTTAATTTTTAAATAAAACTGGAACGTAAAATAGTGTAAAAAGCTGCTTCAAATTATTTAGGGAACAAAGAAAAACTTAACTTTATCCTAGTTACTAACGTTAGTCATTCTTATCATTCTAATTGGAGAATTTAAAACTTGCAATCCGCAAAGGGATTATGATCATTATGGCAATGGTCATTCTCAAAGCAAATCTTTCGACACATGTTGGTCGATTTATCTGGCATAAGTAGCCCAGGAGCATTAAGCACTATAACACTTGGAACCTGGAAAAAAATGCAGAAAGCAGAATTTTTCATGGATGGTTCTCTGTCATCTCCTGAGTGGACATATTCCAAAAAATCCCGGTTGTGCTAAATGCGTGGGAGCGTAAAATCCAAAATGGCAGCCATTTCGCCGATTTCGAAAACCAAACAATTGCTAATGTCATATAGGATCTTGTAATATATGATTTAAGGGGCCAGAAATGCATTGTAATTCTGTTTTTTATTCTAAAGTCATTATAACACTCTTAATTGAATTTTTGGCGAATTTATTGAATAAATATATCAGCAATGACCCCGTCGGCTCCAACATTGTATTTGTACATCATAAAACAAATGGTAGGCCTACTCTGATATATTTTCAGGGTTTCTGATACATTATAATATGTAAACTAATTATACAGTAAATATCAAAACTAATAATACTGTATTTTTATTAAAACCAACACCATACTGCTTTAAAGGAAAGATCTGGACAATGATATAATTATATATGCATTACTAATGACGCTCAGATATTATGCTGTAAATTTACTAGAACCAACACCATACAAACTAATCACACTGTATTTTCACTAAAACCAACACCATAGTGCTTTAAAGGAAGTATCTAGACAAGCATATATACATTGCTAATAACTCTCAGATATTATTTGAAAATAGCTAAATATGAGCGTTTACGTAGGACACAGGTGACACGACGGAAGAGGGAAAGAGGATCAATCTGAGATATCATTTGAAAAAAGCTAAATATGAGACTTAAGAAAGCCTCGTACCATTATTTAATCACCATCAAGCGGGCATGCATTACTGCAATTTTGCCCAATACATGTCGAACACATGACTGAACAGTGCAGGCCAGCCTTGCAACAAGAACATCGTTTCCCACAATCAGTCTTACACCCACATGACACCATATTTAATACAGAATCGGATGCAACTGGTCTGTCTGTGTAGACTGGACTGAGCATTATCATCATTATATTCCCATCCCCAGTCAGTGGTCTGTAACGAATTGCCCAACCATTCCTGCACAGCAATCCCCCGACGACATCAATGTGGGTAATGTGACCAGTATGCCTACAGAGATCTATGACCACTACACTGTGGCATGTACCATCAACACACACAACATCAATGTGATTGATAAACAGACATCTGTTTTGCGAAAAATTAGACCTTTTCGTAAACTCGACATGTCAGTATTGACGAAGAAACTCACTGATGCTCTCACGGACAAACTAGAAACACCATCCACTTCTGATTGTACAACTCAGCTAGATGACTACTGCGAAACACTCACCAAGGTGCTTGATGAGCTTGCACCACTCAAGAGCTGCAAGCCGAAGAAGAGAATGTCATGTAAGTGGTACACTGATGAGATACATCTTATGCGACAGCTACGGAGAAAAAATGAGTCCATCTGGAGGAAGTCTGGGCTGGAAGTGCACAGAATGATCTACATCAATCACAGAAATGAAGTCAATCAAGCCATTCGAAAAGCAAAATGTGAATACTACATAACCCTACTTGAAAAAGTTGCTTTCAGCACAGTGAATAGACTTTTGGCCTCTCCGTCACCACAACTACCAGATCAGCTAGGTGATGGGGAGTCACTTTGTGAAAAATTCGCATATTTTCTTACTGACAAAATCGACCGTATTCGTGCTGCTGTGGACAGTGTACCTGTTACCAACTTTGACCTGAACCACAACACGGATCTTGAACAATCTACAACAAACACACTTGACTACTTCAAAGAAACGAGTGAAACAGAAGTTGGAAAAATAATCAAATCTAGCAAATCGACAACATGCTCTTTGGACCCCCTACCAACTAAAATTACAAAGCAAACATCATCAGCACATATTCCAGCACTCACGAGGCTCATCAATACATCATTTAAAAGTGGCATCGTACCTGTGCCGCTGAAGAAAGCTCTGGTCACTCCGATTCTGAAAAAGCATGGTCTGGACGTTAACATCCTTGCCAACTACAGGTCTGTATCCAACCTCCCATTTACTGCAAAAGTGATGGAGAAAATAGCTGTGCAAAGAATATCGGAGCACTTGACATCGAATGGACTCCATGAAGAACTGCAATCAGCATAAAAACCATTTCACAGTACAGAAACAGCGTTGATGCGTGTTTCAACACGATATTGCAAATGCAATGGATACCAACCAGGCAGCACTATTAGTTTTACTAGATATGTTCGCTGCATTTGACACCATCGATGTAAACATTCTCATAGACACACTACACAATCGTCTAGGAGTAAAGGGCACCCCATTGAAGTGGTTCCGCTCCTACCTAAGTACGTGACAGATGTTTCGCTGTGAAAGTAGGAAACAGTCAATCAGCCGATCACAAACTGAAGTACGGTGTTCTGCAGGGGTCTGTACTTGGGCCTTTTCTATTCACGGTATATTCTGCGGCTACAGAGGCGATTCTGAAGAAACATGGCATCAAATACCATAAGTATGCTGACGATATACAAATCTACCTTTTTTACAGACCACATGTACCGGGCGATCTAGTATGTGCTATTTACCGACTACAAGCATGCTTTAGAGAACTTAAACAACTTCTCACTTCTCTCAAGCTGAAATTAAATGACTGTAAGACAGAATTCCTTGTACTCATGAGTCCCCATCAGCTCAGAAAGTATGGCTTACCCGACCTTCAGCTTGGTACAGTACTCATTAAGCCTGCTGTTTCAGTTCGAAATCTTGGAGCTCATTTCGATCAAATGCTCACAATGGTTAGCTTCATCAACCACAAGATCAAAGTTGCATCATACCACCTGCGACGAATAGGATCAATTCGCAAGTACATCACAGCTGGTATTTGCCACAAATTAGTTGTTGCACTCGAAACATCTAATATTGACTACTGTAACGGACTCTTAGGTGGTCTGGCTGCAAAAGATGTGGACCGTCTTCAGCGGCTCCAGAACCGTGAAGCAAGGCTCGTAACATGCTCGAAGGCTGCAATGCATATAACACCTATCCGCAAAGACTTACACTGGCTGCCCATTCAATAGAGAATAAATTATAAGATCATTGTGACAGTATACAAATGTATCCATAGAGTAGCTCCAAACTATCTATCATCTATCCTGACTACCAGAACACGAGACAATCGACTTCGTCAAAAACAGGTGTGCCATGAACTTAACACTCATTCCTGTGCCAAAGTTGTTGGTAAACAGGCGTTTGGTACACGTGCCCCAGAACTTTGGGACAAATTGCCACTGAACATTAGGACAATTCCCACACTGCAATCTTTTAAACAGACATTGAAAACACACCTATTCCAATCTGCATATAGATTACTCTGATTGGCCCAAGTTTTTAGCCTTGTTTTTAATAAAATATCGAAACTTTTAGCACACATGACTTTTTATTCTGTAAGCGCTGTGATCGGCTATGCAGCTGGATACAAGCGTCTAAAGAAATACAATAATAATTTTTAAAAAATAGCAAAGTAGGCACGATATGCATGATATTTTGCAGCTGCAGTTGTGGGTGGTAAACTTTCAAATTTAAATGAGGCAATGGATGAGGATTTCCTTTTTTTAGTTTTCTTCATCATTTGCATAGGCCTATACAATGAGAATCGCAAATTATCAAGTGACACACATGTCTCTTTTGCATTATATAGTGTCAATAAAAATAGCCTTGGCAATTTTATCATGGGTAGCTTCATTTTCTTTGAATATATCAAGGAAATTGCATTCATTGTTTTCCCAAAACAGCTAGAGCTATTTTTTACCAGCTTTATACATGGCCGACACTATATCACAGCCTGTAATTGCATGTGCAACAAGCAAATAGTCCCTAACATCGGATGGCAAAGCATCTCTGATAGAGTCTGTGCTGTAAATAGTATTGTTTGAATATTGCATATACAAATTTGGACAAGATCTATCAATCAACATAACCAATAAATCAGTATCTTTTACTACCAAAATAACAGGATAATCAGATTCCTCAGCTAGCTCGATAGCTGAGTTACAGATGAGAAAATCTGCATTTGCTTGACTTTGTGGGAATTTTATATCACTATGCGTTGAAGAGGCTATAAGAGCAGAGATAAATCTAGATTTGTTTTTGTGGTTGCCTAGAAAAGCAGTTTGGCTACAAGTCACTGGCATCTGAAGTTCAAAGAGAATATCTGGAGCTACATTTTTACCAGTTGTACGACGACACTGCTCAGCAAACTTAGTGCAATTAGAGGTGTCACCATATAATAGCTATCAAAACACACAATAGCCTCATTTCCATAGTTGGTGACTACATATGAAACATAATTATTGATAACGTCGTCATATGTACAGTCTTTCGGCCACATTACACTGTGTAACAGGTGTTCCCCATCAACGACATGTAGAGCATTTTGAAGCTCACTGGCATGTATAGGGTTGACGTAGGACTTCAGGGCATTTGCAAGTACACTTTTGTTACTCTTCCGCATTACAGCATTATTAAAAAGGCATGGCGGGTGCTTGCTGAACTCGTATGTGAGATGAACTTTCATTTCGTCACGTCTACGTAGGACACAGATGACACGGAGGAAGAGTGAAAGAGGATCAATCCCCACCTGGCACCCACGTACTTCAGCACCATTGGTGGCAACACCGATGGATATTACTTTATCATTCCTCTTCAGCTTGACATCTTCATAGTTCTTGCCAGTGAGTTGATTAGCAGCCAACTCTCCTAGCTCAATTGCACGTTCTGCATTTGCTGTTGCAGGAGCAACAATTCCTGTGGAAATACAGACTAGCCTGTCCATATATTCCCCCTTGTATATGAATAGGGAGTGCTGGGCAAGGTAATCTTTAAACCTAGTATAGTGAATGCCATCACGGGCTGTTGAGGTAGGGTGTAGGTCTTTGTACTGATCAGTTGTATTGGAGTGTACACCACTGAATACCTCTAGATACTCACAAATTGGAACAATTTGTGGAATTATGTCCACCATTTTTGATTGGGTGCTCAGTGTGACACCACGACTGTGCGCTAGACCTCCACGATCGTGACTTAAGCATTCTCATCAGTACTTGTTCGATGGTTTGGTCTGTGAAATTCCCAGTCCAGAAACGGTTACTTCTACGAATGTCCAATACCCTTGTGATGTGTACTTTGTAAATTCGTCTATGCTCATTTTTGTCTTTAACTGATTCATTTCATCCAGGTAGAGTCTGGATGACTTTGCATAAGCAGTATGTCCACAAGAATGGAGTACAGGAATCATTTTTGCGATACAATATAGATGCACATCCCAATCTCCACTGTGCTCTGCACGTATGAAAAGGAGTGGTATTCTAACCATTTTTATGTATTTAATCCATAACTTTCCTGTCCTGCTGCTCAAAACTCCGTCCTGTTGGAGATCTTCCATAATTTGGGTGAGCTGTGTGAGGACATGTTCTTTTGAAAGAACTTCATACATGTTTGAGCAGCATTTCATATAGGGATTTATCCTTATTTAGGTTGACGTCACTCAAACAGTCTGGAGTTTCAAGCAAGTGAGCAACGAGGGAAACTGCTGTAGCATGTGGGCACGTAATGCTCGAGCATATGCATGACCAGTGAGCATATGATTTACTGAGTTATGTGCATATGCAGTTTCCCACAGGTTTCTTAGTCCACTGTCACCCATAATATAACCTATAGACCCCTGATATGACATGACTAAATTAATTTTGAAATATGTATGTCATGTCATGACCTTTATTTGTTAAAAAATGTTCAATATTGCATTTTTATGAATAACATTATGTTTTAATGTGAAAATAACACCAGTAATGAATTCCTCATACCTTAAAACCCATAAAACCATGTATTATACGACTAGTTTTTTATGTTAGAAAATTTACATTCGCCGGAAAAAGCGAAATGGCGGCCATCGTTGGGGATTTTATGTGTGTTCACTCAGGAGACATAAGAGAATCATTCCTGAAAAATTCCGCTTTCTGCATTTTTTTTCCAGGTTCATACTAATGCTCCTGGGCTAAAGTGACTGACATCATTCAAATTGTCTTCAATGACAATGCCACTTGTCAGAGCATAAAACAGTCGGTGCACCAGCACCAATCTGCTACTACCCTCGATCAGAATTCTCACCGAGCCCTGCCAAATGGAACATTGACTAACATTGTTTAAAATTGATTTATTTTTAATTCCGTTGATTAAGACTCGTTTCGTGTATGGTCATCAATGTTGGATCTATTATAATTCTTTGCATGTTGGTTTTACTTTGGTTGGGCCCTTGGCATATTGTTACTAGAATATATCTGAAAATCATCAGGAAAACATGATCAAAACATTGACATACCCCAAGATGGCCGAATATTTGAGATAAAATATCTTAGTTATAACTTTATAGCCTTAAAATCATCTATATATTAAGAAAAGATGTATAAATGCTTAAAAAATGTGAGCTGGTCTGTCCTTACGTTAGTCAAAAACAACAATGGCCGTTACATGTGCTTTGGCTGAGGATCTACTTAACGTCTCACCACACATAATACACTTCTCATAGACTCACATGTATTATGGCCCATACGCTTGGGCCTCCCAGCATTCTTTAAATAAAAAAATATATTTAAACCCATATATTTTTTTAATCATCAGGACATACGCTATCAATGCAACAAATAAAAAAGGGTGATTAAACGTCTGCGTTCTCTTCTATTCGCGGATGTATACAGCACTTCCTTAAAAACCAGCTTAGAATCACAAGAAGACGCCACTTAGCGAATGCTGGAGAAGCATTTTCACTGCCAGCGGAGGGACTATATGTTATGCATGAATTTGGTGATTTCAATGTTTTTGGAACCTCAAATCATCTCTCAATCCTAATAAGTAGGTAACAAAATCATATTTATGTAATATTTTCCACAGAGGCTGCTGTAAATAGCCACAATTTGTAAGAGATCATGGAACTCTCTCACTATTAAACTTTATAATTATATGCGCGTATGAATTTGTGTGGTGAGACCTTACGTTCCTGATGCCTAGATTATCATGTGTCTCATGTATAACTCTATCATATTTCTTTAATATTAGCCATCTGATGCCCAAGTATCATATCTCTATTTATAAACTAGACTAACACATGTATTAACCCTCTGTGATTTACAATAGCATCTGTCTCATGCAATAACCCTTTGTGGACTAGACCACCATGTTTCTTCTATATGATGATAGAGTATCACATGTTTTATTTATTAACCATCTGGAGGATGGAGTATCACGTGTATTAATCCTCTGGAGTCTACGTACCATCTATCTAGGTACTTGCTAAAAGAGTAGATCGTCATCCCAATAAACACGATTCACCGTCACGCTCGTTTCACCTTATATCTTGACCACCCAAATACTCGCACTAATTTGCATCAGGGGTACTATGTCTTCTGATGATTGCACAGAAGTTCAGATGTGTTTGGGCAACAGTTGGAAGGGGCACTGACAATAGGTTTGTTTTAATAATATTATTTAGTCACATCTCATCAGCTGTCAATAGCGGTAATTAAACTGACTTTTTGTCTACACACGTAGGGGGGGGGGGAGAGGTATGGTATGTAATTAAAAAATAATTTGTTCACTTGTTGGCTTTCAAAAAAATAGATTGTTCTATAAAGTGTGAGAAAAAAATAGTTTTTTTATTTATGTGTGAGAAAAAATAGATTGTTGACAGCCAGCAGATCTTTCCAAATATGCCGGAAACTGCCAAAGAAAGACAAAAAATCCCTCGCTTGGCTCTGTCAAGCGTTCAACACATATATGTATTTTTAATTTACGGAATGAGACATATCCTGGAAAAAAGTTTGTCCATATCATCTCAGGAAAAAAATTGTTTGTTTTTGCTCAGGGAGAAAGAAAAAGTTATGTTTTTTGTTGGAAGGAAAAAAAAGTTTGGTTAGAAAGAAAAACCTTACCAACTCACCCACCCACATGGTAATAAAGAGTCTGCCTCTAAGCTATACACAATGATATCTAAAGCGACACAATCAGGCAAAAAATCATCCAAAAGCAAAATTTCTATTTCGCTTTTTGATATTATGTCCATAATATGTGAACATGTCCATAGACTAGAATTGTGGAAGTTGTATATTTTCGTCGTTGGAAGCTGGAAATTGCTTCTATAAATATAAATGGTATGAATGATTAAACAATAATTAAACACCATAATGTACATTTTATATACATTGTATGCATTTTACATTTCATAAATGCCAATAAATCAATGTCTCATTTCAAATGATATTTACGTCGCATATTATATTGCTGTACTGCAGTAAATTCCATGAATTATGTACTGCCAGAACAGAGAGATCACTATCAATCTGATATGTTTGCATTAATTAATTATTTTATTGTACATGTATTCAACATAATAATGCAAGCCTATGTGCACAGATAAGCTTAAGGTCGAACACGAATCATTTAATCACTCGGTGCAGCCATAGAAAATAATTTAGATTACTCTTACAGTGTTATAGCTTTATTTTCAATGTAAATATGTACTACCTCTCACAATGCCGCTTTTAGTGAGCTAAAGGTATACCTACTGATGACTGTTAATTGTTATTAACCTTTTAAATCCTGAATTTACCTTTCTATCTTCATTCAGTACAAACCGAAAATTGCTGTCGCAATTCTTGACTTTTAGTTGATGAAGATGACTTGAAGTGTGTGGTAAATTGAATAAAGATATTGTTCAATGGGATTTTTGTTCTTAATCTCCTAGGTTTTAGGAAATTATATCATTCTTCAGAGATGCAAAATGATGTTTTGATGCGTCGTGGGAGTTTGAAGGGTTAAGTGATCCTATCTAGGGCGCTTGTATCATCAGATTTTTTAAAAAGAAAGAGAAAAAGACACTAAATGATTAATACTAATTAAAAGTAATTCAGCAGTTAAAGAAGACGAGTCGTTTTTCTTCACTGATCAATAATATTTAGGCCTATCTCGTGACGGTCCTACTCCTTAGAAAGTTCACCACGCTGCGCATACAATCGAGTGGGTATAAAACGAGGGCCCACCTATTTTGTATTATTTTATTTTATATTATTATATTATTTTAAATAAATAAATATTGTTTTCGTTTCTATTTTATATTTTTAACAATAAATAATTTGGAACATGTCAGTGTAGTATATTTTGTAATTGTATGTATACATGTAAACAAAATGTATGTGTCAGAACGGTATCTATACTTTTTCTACTTTTTCAGTTATGGCTGATATGTTGCTTCAGAGCCACTGGACCTGTTAGCTCTGTTTCAATATTAACAAAATAATAAAACAATTATTGTCTTTAAAACTTTGATTTCAAAGTATTTTGCTGATTTTCTCTCTATCTCACATTTATCAACCTAGCTTTTCTAGTTTTCTTGTCAATGGATCTAAACTTTAGGCCTCCTAAGTTTCGTAAATATCTGCCTTTAAAATGCATCCGTCTGAAATATATTTCACTTTTGTAGCATTTGCGGGGTCTAGCTACAGAGGGTTGATATGTCATAGGGGCTTAAATGAAATTGTAGCAACAGATGGTTAATATGGGAGAAATTTCATACTCTAGCTACCAGAAGATTATTATATAAGACATATGATTCTAAGCATCAGAAGGTTAATATAGGAGAAATATGATACTCTAGTTCACACAGGTTTGATACTTGAGACACGTGATACTATAGCTCCCAGATGGTTAAAACACTTGATACTCCAGCCTCCAGACAGCTAAAGCGACACAATCAGGCTAAAATCATAAAAAAATCCTTAATTTTATTTTGGCTTCTTAATAGCCTATGTCCATAATATGCGAACATGTCCATAGCCTAGAATTGCATAATGTTTTTTAAATTTTGTGTTTCGCATTTACCAGTTAGGCGAGTAATAAGGACGAAATTTGATTTCGGACATGCAGGTCCAAAATAAGAAATACTGGAATAACTGATAAACGGTTCTTTCCGCAACCTTGCTACGTTGCCACATCAACCCAAAATTTAAAAGACTTCTGCAATTCTAGTCTATGGACATGTTCACATATTAAGGACATATATTAAGAAATCAAAATAAAATTAATGATTTTTTTTATTATTTTAGCCTGATTGTGTCGGCTTTATTACAGAAGACATATAATAGGCCTACTCTAGGCAACATAAGGTTAACATTAAACAAATATAATAGTCTAGTCGCAGAAGATTAATATTTGATACCCGAGACCCCAGAGAATTATTTCATGTGTTACTCTAGTCCGCAGAGGTTTAATAAATAAAACATATGATACTCTAGGTATGGGAAGGTTAATATAGAATACATATGGTAATCTAGTCCACAGGGTGTTAATACACGAGACACGCAATACTATCGACCCTCTGGACCTCAGAGGGTTAATACTCGTCAAACTCTAGCCTATAGAGGTTAATAAATCACAATTATGATGCTCTGTGCATCAGTAGGGTAAAATAAGATAAACATGATGGTGTAGTCCACAGAGGGTTAACACATTAGAAACGTAATATTCTAGACCACAGAGGGTTAATACTTGCGAAAGTCTAGTCAACAGAGGGTTGATAAATAAGACATGTGATACTCCAGACATCAAAAGGTGAATATAGAAGAAATATGATAGTCTAGTCCACAGAGGATTAGTATTTGAGACTCGTGATACTATCGCCTCTCTGGACCTCAGAGGGTTAATACACGTAATACTCTAGCATATGGATGGTTAATAAATAACATATGTGATCAAGGCATCGGTAGGTTAAAATAAGATAAACATAATAGCTTAGTCCACACAGGCTGAATATATTAGAAACGTGATACTCTACACCACAGAGGGTTAATACTTGCGATAGTCTAGTAAACAGAGGGTTAATAAATAAGAAATGTTATACTCCAGACATCAAAAGGTTAGTAGGCCTATAGAAGAAATATAATAGTCTAGTCCACATAGGATTAATGTTGGAGACACATGATAGGCCTACTGTCGACCCTCTGGACCTCAGAGGGTTATTACATGTAAAACTCTAGCCTATAAAGGGTTAATAAATTACATGTATGATGCTCTAGGCATGATAAGGTTAAAATAAGATAAACATGATAGTGTAGTCCACAAAGAGTTAACACATCTATACTCTAGACCACAGAGGGTTAATAATTAAGTAATGTGATACTCCAGACATCAAAAGGTCAGTATAGAAGAAATATGATAGTCCAGCCCACATAGGGTTAATATACTAATGGTATAAAGAAAATAAATATGTATGTTTAGATCAGGCCATACTTAAGAGAAAGCAACATTTTTGTTGCCAATTTTTGTGTTGTGAGCGATAATAAGACAATTTGGATAAAACTCGAGCAGCTGTTTATTTTGAACAATTAATTAGCCCTAGCTGTGGCTGCTAATCGCAAAGTAGAGGTCTCATTCACAGATTGAAATACATTATAATGATTTAAGTGCCAGTATTGCTACATCATATTGATTAATTCTATGAGTAGAGTCATATGGCTATGAATGTATTCTTTATTTTTTTAATATATATATACCGCTAACCCTGACTTATAATTATAAGCCTACGGCCTACTTCTAATCTAATATGATTGTATGAATTCACACAATCATGTTTGATTGTAGATGCCGTGATGAAGAATAGTTTGCTGTCTGAAGCCAGGCCTTGAAGCTATACACCGAGAAGAATGAGAAAATAGTGAGGATACACATGGCCGCTAGAAGAGGACACAGGTCTGGAGATCCAGTTGTGACAGATCGATGTCTGGCCAGTATAAACACAAGACACTAAACCAATGTTGGCTCAATGGTAGCCCAGCTTTGCAGAAAATGGACCGATTTTACTGGGTTTATGGATATTGTAGAGAAGGACAGTACTGGATCTTCTATTTTGATTTAAAGTACACATTTTATTACTTGTAACTAAAATCACAAACAAGTGGTCAGCATAGGATTTATCTGCACTCAATGAGCTAACATTTCAAAAGATAATTTTCTCTACAACATCAATACAGACTTCCACCTGCTTGACGCTTTTAAGACCCCAGGGACTGTGGAAGAGGTGGATAGCTAAGAAACTACAGGAAAAAAGATCAAGAATGAGAATAAATTATAAAGTAAAATACTTTCAGAAATTATTAATGTTGTTTTTATGTTTTTATCATCAGTTACTGTGCCATTACAAGCCCATCACATTTTCTCAGCGGGACTGTACAGGCATTCTACCAGCTTGTTTATGTTACCATTACTTTGCCAGTACAAAACCTTTATGATTTCCTAACGGCCCAGTACAGGCATTGTATTGGACATCTGATGCAGCCAGTACAATGCCACTACGAAACCAGAATATTTTTTTCTATTAGGCTTGTAATGGCCCAGAAATGGCCCCTTACCGTTCCGGTACCGTTTACCAGTACTGGGGCCGTATTCTCGAAATAGTTAAGATCTTAATATTTGAGATAATCATAGTATTTACGATTATCTCAAATATTTGAGATAATCATAGTATTTACGATTATCTCAAATATTAAGATCTTAAGTTTAAGATTAAGTGTAAGTGGTATTCTTGAAATATTTAGGATGCGACTGAGCGTAACTTCCCTCTTAAAGTTACGACAGAGGTACAAGGTTCGAGTCCCGTCGGGGCTCAATTTTTTCCTCATTTTTTTTCTTTGTAGGCTACGGCAATTAGACTAGACTATGTCAAATAAAGAAAAAAAACATAATTTATTTATTGGGCGACATCATGCGATATGACAAGGCACATTAGGCCCTATAATTATAGTAGGCCTACACGTTTCCGTCACACGGGAATTTAGCCGATTTTTAGTAAAACACAGGGAGTTAAGATCTTAGCTAAGGTTAAGTCTAACTCGTTCGAGAATAGCAAATTAAGATCTTACTTAGTTACGACAATCTTAACTTGATTTAAGATAAGATCTTATCTTACCTAATATTGTACGAGAATACGGCCCCAGCCCTGGGCCGGTTAATCGCCAGTGTGCAGATCGTTACTCACCCTGCCCAGTCAGGTCAGACCGTCAGACTACCAGTCTGACCTTGACAACAGGTGTGTGTAAGGCCTGTACGAAATGGAGGGGGTGCGAGCATCATGAATATTCATTATGACGTCACCGGCTGACTGACTGTGGTATGGAGGTCACACTCAGGTCAAATTGTCTGGCCAGCAGGAGTTGGGCAGGGAAGAGGGGGGTTCTAAACACATAACACATATACGTGATATCAAGGAGTCTGCCGGTAGCAGACAACTGGATAGATGAAGATGATCGTTACTGAGCCTGTACAAAACAACGGTATGAGACCATCATAAGAGAGTGTACTGGGCCACTACTGGCCCGGTCCCAAATTGTTCGCTGGGATATTTGTATGCCTCTTCATCTTCATCCTTTACCGTTTTTATGTCGCCCTTACATGCCTCCCCATCACTCTTCAACACTAGGCCTATCCCATCGCCATTTAACACATCTGCAGGGCGGGGTCCCTGGTGCAGTGGTTAAAGCATGCCTGCTTGAAAATCTGGCATTCAAGGTTAACCGAATGTTTCTTCCCCGCTCACTTGCAAAGATTCAATATTGTGGGGAGCCTCTATGACCGAGAGGTAGCGTGTTTGACCTCAGACCGCCAGGGCTCAAACTTCGAATCCTGTGTCTGGAGGGCAGTGTCACCTCATTCATCTCACCATCCCAAGGAGGTTCTCCTGGCCCAGTTTAGCGTATAAGTGCACAAATGTGGTCTGAAACCCCATTCATTCATTCGTTCATTTAACGCATCTGACCACCAAAATGCTACCAGAAATGGATTTTACAGTCTAAATCACGCGAAAAAGAGGCATTGCACTTGTTCCTAGCTTTATTCAATGGTAAAAATCGAATTTTCGCTAACTTGACATTGAAGTTGACACTTTGACCTTGAAAATGACCTTTGTTTAATCATCAAAATAGTATTAGAAATGGATTATTCAGTCAAAATCACACCAAAAGAGCTATTACACGTGTTTGTAAAAATAATATTTTTACATTTGTTCTATATGTAATTTTTCGCCTGCTTGATCTTGCTATTAGGCCTTTCGACCTAGAAGATGACCTTGAATCACTAAAATAATACCCTAAATAGATTGTCCAGTCAAAATCCCATCAAAATGAGACGTTGAAATTGATCTTTTGATGCTAAGGGTGGCCTTGAATCATGAAAATAATATAAGAACTTGATTTTTCCAGTCAAAATTACATGAAAGTGAGGGTTTAAACTTGTTCCTACCTTTATTTGTTGAAAAATCATATTTGATTATGAAATTGACCTTTGTCCTTGTATTTTGCCCCCCCCCCCCCCCCCCCTGGCGAAAATTGTTTAAGGATGATAGGCCTAAGATGTTTGGTTCATAATTAACATACACACTCTCAAGAATAACATATTTGACTTTCCCATTGTCGAAAACATATTATTCAATACCAAAATCTTTGAAATTGACCAATTTAATGAGAATATGCGGTATTTTTTGTATTAGGAAAAAAGGTACATATGCAACGCAAAATGTCATATTAAACTTGTTATATAGGCCTACATAGGCCTTATCAGAATGCAGTGTTGCATATGTAGGAGTGTGCCACCTTGAACATGTTGTCCTATTATTCCACCCCTTCTATTATTTGTTGTGTTGTCAATGACAGCTGTAGAAACAGGTAACATTCTGGCATAAAATAACTTAGACTCTATCTCTTATTAAAGATAAAAAGCAAATGTCAGATGCAAGTGTTATTTAATGAAAGACGTCGCAATCTGTGTGCATGCAACTTTGATCCAAGATGAAGCAAGTGCATCCCCGGCAAAATAGAATAATACCCAACAAAACTCAACCTGATAATAGAGATAACAAAAAAAGAAACCCAGCTTCCCGACGCCACTGCCGTTCAAAACATAGATGTGAAAAATAAATGTGTTATAGGTGACTCTAACATGCATGAATTAGCCACATAATTAAAATCAAACCGAAAACTCGGAGTCGGTATGTGTATACAAAACTTCGGATTTGAAAATAACACACTTAAAGCGATAAAATCAGGCTAAAATCATTAAAAAATCAGTAATTTTATTTTGGCTTCTTAATATCATTATGACCATATGATGTAAGCATTTCCATAGACTAGAACTACAAAAGTTTTATAATTTTTGTGTTGCTCGTTTACCAGTTTAAAAGCGAGATATAGAAATTATGTCTCGCTGACGCGATCCACAACTTCAAGTGGGTGAAAATTATTCAGATTTGACACAGTGGAGGTCATCTATTTTTAAAATTTGCTGATCGATGTCACGTTTGATCTCTTGCATATTTAAAAGCTGATATGCAATGTTCTAGTAAAATATGTAAAAACGAATATAATTAGGACTGGAGGTTAAAGAGTTGTATTAGGCCATAAAAATATATGCTATTCCAGTCTATGGACATGTCGACATATTATGAACATATCAAGGAGCCAAAATAAAAATACAGATTTTTTTATGATTTCTGCCTGATTGTGTCGCTTTAATCTCATCTGTGATAGGCCTAAGTCAATATACCAGTGCGTCAGTTTTATTTGGAAATTTAGGAATTCCAGCACTACATAATATAAACCCCCTAATAATAAACATGACACCCATGTATGAGGGTTTTAATGTCCTATTATCATGATTATCTGCAGTATTCTTCTGTTTGTTACAAAATTATTATGCTATACAGGACACAGAACTTCAATTTTCATAAATATTTGAAATATATGCCACTTTTATTCATTTTCAATTAAAATCACTACTTATACAATTTTTTCACAATTCAAAATATGTAATCTGATTAGACTAGGATAGGCCTACATAACATCATGCACCAATTTCAGTAAAGTATTAAGAAAATGGTACAGCGTTAGGTATGATTTGTGCATAAATATTTCACGTTGATTTTTGACATTAGTACGCCTATATGGCGATTAAACAGTTACAATTACGACTTTCTAAAGCTTTTATTTGTCTTTAATAGTAGGAATATTTATGTTTATATAATTTTTGACAACAGAAAACAAGAAAAAAATACGAGAAGGAAGGACATTAAAGCCGAAATAAGAGATCATAATATTTCACATTTAGAACAGCTATTTTTCAGTAAATTATTTAAATTATCTGATTTTAATTCATTTTTTCTTGTAAACATGATACATGCACCTTGTGCACGTAGCCTACTCTAAATGAGTATTGACAAATGTGTACAGGTGACTGGTCGTGGGTGAGGTTCGTGCACATGTATTGATATATTGAGTTTAAAGATGTGTGTAGGGTATGGTAATTATAGTGTCAATATCATGTTTTGTACATTTTAATTTAAAAATAATGTTTGGAATATTAAAGTTTATGTAATTGCCAACGACGGTAAATAAAAAATGTGTCTAGTAAAGCTAAAAAAATCAACTGGAAAAATAGTTGTGATTACTTTTTATTCAAAAGATATATAGGCCTACATGTAATTTATTAAAATTATACCGAGTAATAATTTCAAATAAAATGTTTTATCATTTGAATGTTTTCCTTGTGTATACACCTCGTACACTTATTCTAGATAAGTACGTGTATTGGAAAAGTTTTAGGTGCAGCGAAATCGTCTTTTTAGGAGGCTTTCGGAACACAGCCCCAGGACTATTATATAGGGTTTTAAATATTTAAAGTAAGTTTTTTTAATTAAAAAAAATAATTGTGAGGAGTAATTATTTGTGGAACTTTTTTCATTTTGAATTTCGCAACTTGAATCTCCCGGAATATTACCTTGGCAACTTAATGTTCCTGAAAAATGGGGAACTTTGGAACGTGTTATAGGATATCCCCCAAATACATATATACATGTACTCGAAAACATTAAGTATTCTGAAATGGGTTAGTTCACAAAGTTGCAGGCCCGAAAAGCGGGCCCGGACCGGCGCCAGTAGGGGGCATGTACCGTCAGGAACATTTTTGAAATTGAGGTACCGTTACTCTTGGGATGCATTTCTGGAGCAAAATAGGCGGGAAACAAGTTGTAAAAGAGGGACAGTCCCACCAAATTCGGGACAGTTGGCAAGTATAAACACATAGGCCTACTAATTAGTACAGTACTGGTGACCACTAGTAGTTACGAATATGTACGGTCAAAAATGATATTAAACATAAAATTCCCCATTATTCTTCTCGAGGTTCAATCAGTCATAAACCAACTATTTGGGTAGGGAGGAAGATCTGAAAATTTAGATATTGAATATTCAGTAGTTTTTAAAACAAAATGTCAAATTAACGTTGGCCCACTGTCTGCGACGTCGTCTCTTTTCCCAGACAGTCACTGGCCAGATATTAAAACGAAATAATCGACAAATATGTATTCCAGTGAGCTGCATGCCAGTTATGGTAACTATCATAGATGTTTATTCATCACCGGCTATATGTCCTCTGGAATTTTAGGAGAGATTTCGTGTTTGTTTGTTGGGCTATAGTCGTGCACAGACATTTGACGGTGAGGTATCTGCCGCATTTCTGGTAAAATTCACGGTCAACAGACACGTGTTTATTAATGTAGGGACAGTGTCGTAGACAGTGGCCCTATATTAAACAAACACTCGTCAATATTCTCTTCTGTATTGCCAGCTAGGGCAAACTTGGGTCAGACAGAAAATCTTTTTGAAAGCATTTATGACATTCCCCACCCCAATAGTTGGTTTATATGACTGTTTCAGCAATGCTAGGTCTGTGACCTCGTAAAGTTTAGCCTTGCTGTAGGGAGGATGAAATTCTCTGACTTTTTTCCTTTGGCAAAATATTAAATTTTCCCGACTTCCTAGATTTTTTTTCAAATTACAGATCATGTGGAATCCCTGTGAAAGATATCGGAAGTCAAAGCTGGGTTACAGTCTTATATTGCGATAGACAGTAAAACATGTACTGAAATGGGTTTCGTGTCCATTAAAAAAACTGAATGCATAGCTTTTTTATTTTGGGATCACATATTTTATTATGGGATGACATATTTTTTTGCTGAATTGATTCTTAGCGAGGAACTTGCCAGACACGCATGCATAATTAGTTCAATCGGCTACTTCACATGATGATATGAGTGATGTGATTAAAATTACAATTTTCCAAACATAGTGCGCAAATGCAGGGAAAATATCTGATATGTGAAGCAAACTGCTTTCTAATTGTTCTCTAAGCTCAAATAGTAATGATATTGAGATTATCTTAGAGAAGCTTTGTGATCGCCTATTTATGATTGTTTCTTGTTCAAGCAAAAACATTTTTTCAGTTGACCACAGTACATGATAAATGTTCTCTATGAGATGTGGTGGAGGAAGAAGCCTTTCCTGTTTGACATTTCTCAAGAGACGACCACAATAAACTATGCATTCACTCAGTGCCTTCAACAGAGGTCCTCGTATTCTATTACACCTTCCCATGGTCACCATGATATGACGCAGTCTTTCAATTTTTTCAACCTGTAACATAAATAAAAAATATCGTTACCGGGTACATTTATAATTTATGTAAGGTCCATATTTTTCTACATGTGATGCTCCTCAGTCCTTGCAAGCCCAGGCACAACTGACAGTCTTCAAAACTGAAGAGCGCCACATATAAAAAATGAATAATGAGAAGTACTGAGAAGCCCTTGTATTGGATCTGGCCAAGTTCATGGATTCGGGTGTTGTCAAACTACTATTTTCTCGAAACACACACACTTGCATATTTTGCAAGAACGTTGATTATAAATTATTGTATGATTTTCGCTTCTCTTGATAGAAACAGTTTCGGATAGGGTGTTATAGTTTGTGATATATTTTTCGGCCTCGGAGAGAAGAGCTTTTTCATTATACATGTATCTAGTTCCAGGCTCGGATCCAGAGGGGGGGGGAGATCCGTCCCTGAGTTCGAAGAGATTTATACTGTGCACATTAAGAAATAAATTTCGTCGTCAACTTGAGTCGTCTGACTTCATCGGCAAATACGATTAACTACAAGAGTTTTGGGTCTGGTATGTCTTCTTCTATACAAAAACAGAAAGCCTCTCTTTGGCATGGGCAGCCTTAATTATTATCATTCAGTCTAAGCTGAGATTTAAACCATATAATCACTCATTGTAAGCTGAGATTTAAAACATTGAAAATGCCTCTAAATTGACCTGAATATAACAAAAAAATCTGTGTATTAGAAATTATTGAATATCTTTGGTGTTGGACGTACACTCACTTGGTGTCGGACGTACATGCCCGAAATTGAGGATTTTGTTGATCCTGCAACACCCAGAAGCAAAGTAAAAAACAATGCCAATGCATTTTGAGAGGTTGGAATATACAAATTAGATAATATATCAGGTAATATAAGTATAACATGTAGGCCTATAATAATAGCAGTAATTGGTTATGTCATAACCATATCGTAACTGTTTATTCCTAGCAGTAATTGGTCATGTCATAACCATATCGTAACTGTTTATTCCTAGACATCATTAAATTAATGGTAAATAGTCCATGACCATGATGTACCATTAGTTTATAGATGCTTAGAACTAAAATTATAATAGAAGACCTTTAATAATGCCAATGTTTTCTTTGCTGGTATAAAACATAGCGGAATGCATTCATTATGTTCATGAACATTCATTTAGCTAGCAGTTCTTCTCAAAGTTAGTAGTTGTGCTGAACTCCAGTATATTTGGCGCGTTGGGTTGTCCATATGGTCTATTCAATCGCTTAAATTATCAACAGAGAATCACACATTTATTCATCAAAATGCGGTTACATGTCATTCAGCACTGTTTACACAATGTTAGCATGATATATGCATCATCTCAACTTCCAGATTCTTGAGAATATTTTTCAAGAATTTAAATACCTCTACCATGTAAACAAAGTTTCAGTGATAAATACATGGTGTCGGACGTGTACACAAATATTGTGTGGGGCCTTCAGTGAATTGCATATTCAACAAGCAGCATTTTTACCATTGCATGCAGTTCTGATTGCATTTTTGCATTAAGGTTATCATTTGTATTAAACATATTAGCTTAGAAAATAAAGTAGATATACAAAAATCTTATCTGAAAAAGCAATATAATTTACAATTTTAGTGTCGGACGTACAAGCTAATTATCTACACATACTTGACACTATTTAGCTATTCACAATTGATGTATATATTTTTTTCTGATATTATATCAATCCAATACATCATAATGAACTGACATGTGGCTGATTTGAGCCATTTACTGGGCATCAGTTTACTAAACAGCCTTGTAAGTGACACAAGGTGTCGGACGTACATTGAAAAAAGTGTCGGACGCACACTTATTTGCATGGTGATAATCAAACAGGCAACCATCACAGTGCCTCTATGTTGCATAGAGGGCCTTAGCCAGAGACCCGTCCTCCCGTCTTTTAGTCGGGCATTTTCTAAATTGGTCGGGCAAAAAATGCAAGACATCGCCCAGGACGGCCTCCAAAATATTTTTAGTCGAATTATCAAATGCTTGAGTAGATCTAGGCTAATCATGATTCAGAACAAATGCCCTCAAACTGCACCGTGCATGAAGCCGTTGCCCGTATTATATCAGCTGAGCCACTATTTCAATATTGATAAAGACATGTGAGCCGCATCTAGCATGTCTAGTATGTCGGTTCGGGCCTAAACCTGTAGTTCCGACAATATGTGCCAATAAGGCCCACACGTTCAAATTGTGAGCTGTGCATCGCTGCATCAGTTTCAACCCAGTATTCAGCGTGGTTCGAGTGGAGGTTGAGTGGGAACGATGGCCACCCCATGATCCAAAACATGCCAATAACATTTCAATGAAGTATAGCAGAAAACAAGCTGCAGTGCCTAAGCGTAGGCCTAGTTGAAATGTTGCTGATTCTAATGAACTAAATATTGGACTGATAAATCGTTGCGGAATCTCAGATTTAGTACAATGTTGCGAATATCTCACGATTTTAGGGTATTTTAGTCAAAATGGACGCTGCAGGCCATCGTTACAGGTTCACCATTCGCGCGCTCTTTCAGTAGACACGTGGCGCTGATCCAATGTTGGCCGTCGTTTACAAAAAAATTACGCTGGACGAACACACATCATGACGTCCGTATTATAACATAGGTCTAGTGAGTGCCTACACAACATGATTTATAGTCAGATTCACATTAACCAGGGTGAATGAATTTCGCTGTCGATTCCCAAACAATTATCATGAAATTTTACACATAGGCCTACTGTAGTCTTGTCTCGTGATGCGGCGATGTTTTTGCATGTAGGCCATGGGCTAGAACCACCCACCATGCATCCCCCCCCAAAATTTCACCCACACCAACTTTTTTTTAAACCTTGATATGTCTAAAACATGAAATAAGATGTTAACAGCAAAAAAATAGGGATGAACTTTATATTTTGACCCCTTATAGGGGGGTACCCACAAACCGGTCTAAATTTAGGGGGTAGGGCTACGCAAACGTCTGTCGTAGCTATTGTTGTGCAATCTACAAATGTGATATACCATATAACAGATAATTAAATTCCCGTTCTTATGATATATCACACATTGCAGTAGAGCTAGTAGTTGTCTCTCCACATACGCTCAAGCATGATATTTTATTATATAATAATCAAAATGAACAACAAAGCAAACGATTCAACATGGTGAAAGAAAACGACTTAAGAAAATGTAATTATTAGACATAACCATATCTAGCCTATATTTTCTGAACCCAGATATGTGTATGCTTAAAAATGAGTGTTATTTATATTTATAAATGTCCTAGATTTTTTTAAATGAAAACATATTGAAGCCTTACTTGAAAATATTTGTATTTTGCATGGGCTGATATCTGAAACATGATTTTTTTTATCGGAATTGTTGTGTATAATTTTTTATCCACTTGTTTTTACATAATTTGTGTGTGCTGAATTTAAATCTGTCGGATAATATTCTATATTTAGTGACCTTCACCTTCAAATTAGCAAAACACAAAATGGCTGCCAAAATGTAATGAAACCCCCGTATTTTCTATGTTTTTTCGCTCAAGAAAGCACAATTGATGATTTCTGCAAGATTTTTGTTCTAATTTTATTTTATTTTGGGTTTTATATTTTGTATGACTTGGGGGCCAAAAAAAAACATTTCTGGTGTTTATTGTTCATCATCTGACCTACAGTTTAGCGTAAGCCTAAAATCCAAGATGGACGCCATTTTACATATTTACTATAAAAATAATGACGTCATTTTAGATACTAAGCAAATCAAAGCATGTTATAATATACTGTGATTAAATAAAGTTTCGAATGCCTTGCAACCTTATCTGCCGTATTACGTAGTCTATTTTTTAGTTTTCCATTAAACAAATGTTGCTTATGACATTATAGTTCACATGCATAAAAACAGCTTTTAGGTGTGTGTTGGCGGTAACCATTTTGAACTTGAAGGTCAAACAAAGGTCATTTTGATCGAAAAACATGAGACATAAATTCATCAACTCTAAATCATGCAGAAACCAGAAATCGTGCAATAATATGTAACAAAAATATAAAACATTTGTGGTTTTGGCGGCCATTTTTTGTTTTGCTTATTTAAAGGTGAATGACACCAGAGATAGAATGTTAACCGACATATTCGAATGCAGCACACCCTAATTATGTAAAAACAAGCGCAAAAAATAATTAGCACTCAAATGTCGAGCAAAGTTCAATGTTTTATATTTCAGCCCGCCTAAATACACACATTTTCATAAAAAGGCTGCAATATTCTCTGATTTAAAAATATATATGCCATGTACAAATCTAAATGACACTCAGTTTTAAGCAAATACACATCTGGGTTCAGAAAACATAAGGTAAATATAGATATGGCCAGTAATTATGTTTTATTAAGTCGTTTCCATTGACCATGTTAACTAGCTTGTTTTGTTGTCGATTTTGATTATTTGTAATAAAAAAACATGTTTCAACGTAATTGTAGAAAAAACCCTTTAATCCACTGCATCATGCAATACATCATTATAACTAAAATTTACTTACCTTTTATATGACGTTTGACGTCATATAGACGTTTGCGTAGCCGTACCCCCTAATTTTAGACGGGTTTTGTGAGTACCCCCCTATAAGGCGTCAAAATATAAAGTTCGTTCCTATTTTTTTGATGCATGGGGGGGGGGGGGGGTGCATGGTGGGTGGTTCTAGCCCATGGCCTAATGTCTTTCAGAAGTTAGACCATTTGACATGCCGTAATTAAATTCTCAGACGAAGCTAATGGGTTTAGTGAGGGCGATATTTAGGCATACTACATGTCAAAGAGGAATAACTTTCAAACTCGACGATATTTTTCAATGAAAGTGTTCAGGGTGTCGCCGCATCAGTAGAAAATAGTGCTTGTGAAATTTCATCACGATTGGATGAGAACCACCCAACAAACACAAGACGTTGAATAAAAGTAGGTTTAACGTTGGTGCAACGTCGTAGACAGTGGGCCAACGTTAAACCAGCATCATTAGATCAGCGTACGTCTTGTGTTTGTTTGGTAATTGTAGCCAAACGTTTTAAAAAGATTCGCATGCTTCTTCTGGCAAGACTGTTGTTTACTATGTAGGCCTAATGTCAACTAGCTGTCAGATAATTTCTTTTTACGCAAGCTTGCACTAAAAACGTTAGTGGACAACTGCAGTCATGCAGAAGATTGCTTCATTCTATGAACATAGTTCTGCCCAGTGTTGATCTATCTGCTGCTGTAACTATCTCAAGTAGTGAGAGTGTTCTTGAAAATTCCATCCATGTCATTTCATTTTAACTTCTATTAATGTCGCACACAGGTAAGCTGAATATGTCGCCTAAATATCTAGAACAAATTGCGATTCACACACTCAAGAAAAGGGAAGGTTTATACATTTACCCCCCCCCCCCCCCCGAACCCTCTCCAGTCTAATTACCAAAAAAGGCCCCCCATACCCCTCGCTGCTTCGCGACTCATTCAGTCAATTCTGTAAAAGTTTGGACACCCTGTTTGGATACCCCAGCCTGTGGTAATAGTACCATTTCTGTTTTGCATAAGGAATTTTAGAATACTGGGTGTGGTTTGTCAACTCAATTTTTTTTTATAATATTTGGTGTCGGACGTGAATAGTCGTTTTTATCAATTTAACACAGCATTGTCACACCTGAAGAAGAGTACATCAATCAACATAATATCTTGTTTCCAACAAACATTTTCTACTGATGATCAAACACTGAATATTTCCCATTGATACAGCAAATTTATATCCATGTAGTTCTGTTTCCAGACAAAACAATTATTGATTCTCAAAATTTGACAAGCTGTCTATGAAATTAAAATATGAAAATGGGGATCAGGCCATTTAAATTTGTTTACACCCAGGCTGACACTTCCAAGGGATTGCGCACTTATGGATATTTGGCTAACTTCACTGGTAGGCAATAGGCATACATGTACTTCACGGAATCACCGGTACTTATCGCTTTATCAAGATACACCATCTGAGCAGTCAAAGTCAACCAGAACTTCATAAATAGTATTTCCTACAATATCGGACTGATTAAAAATGTTAAAAACTCTATAGATGAGAGCTTGTAACGTGTTCATCGGACAAACCAGTGTACATATAAAACGACTTTATGTTTTACCCCTTGGTCACTGGACTTGTTCATTCGTGTGCCATTTCGGCGCATTTAACTTATCGTGCACATCGCCATCTCTGTCCTACCAGGTAGGCCTATTATATCATAGTCTGCGGCGAGGGTTACCATTGACGTTGCCGAATGTTTGACAAGTCAATGGAGGCGACCAACGCCTCAGGCCCGATCTTGATCGTGGTGCCTTGCCCAGTCAGCAAGTGATGGTTCGCTGCAGACACTCAGTCAAAGTAGATGATTTCCTTAATTCATTCTTTATTCATTCCATATTCGTGCAGTCATTGTAAGATATGTGTGTGCTACTTAGACCCGTGCGCCAGGGGGCGGCTATCCAGCCAAGCGGCTGAATGTGAATGACACGGTTACACGTCTGACTTCCGAGAAGGTCGGTGGTAGAATGAATGAGCGCGGCCGGGCCGCACATTGCTTGAGTCGGGCGGAAGTGCTGAACCGTCGATCAGCGATTCCGACCGGCTCGAACTCGAGCGCGATGATCTGCAAGTGAGGTCGCCACATTACCCTCGGGCTAAGTGACAACGTATATCTACAAAACAATGCTTGTGGTTACCTCAACGGCAGATATCGTAAATTTACGGTTAACTACGCGCCGTCCAAGTATACCAATTCGTACCAAAATATCAACATTATAACTATAGAAATGTAAACAGTCAAAGTCGTGATACAGCGTGGGTTGTTGGTGAGCTATAGTGAGTGCGGCTATGACCAAATCTTTATTTATTGTCGATCCTCTTAGCAAATATCCTTTTAACTGGCCATGCCCAAAACTCACTCTCATCCAACTGACTTAGTTACTTAACATATATGAAAATAGTGAAAACTTTCATTATTTACTTCACAATGATTTATTTGTGCCAGGCCTGGCACGATTTATATACATAATAAAGTTAAATTGTACGTGCGCTGGGTCTGCAGTATATATCATTAGGAGCTATAACCGCTTAAACCAGCTGCACGAATCGCGCTGGTGTATGGATCTTTCGTCCCACACGTGTTTGAATCGGCGGCGGATTTATTGTCACTCTACGGCTGTTATCGGTATTACTTTCGTTTTGATTTCCGATGCGTTTATTCTGTTCTGTTTGAATTGGCACGTCTTTTCTCAAACCTCGTCTCTCGATCAACACTCCCTTAAGACTTATGTATTTGTGACTAAGGAATGGCTGTAACAAAATATCTTTAATGTCCGATGCGACTTCTCCGGATAAGTCTGCACAAGTTAGTCTATACCGTTCATCGTCGTCTGTTATGTCGTGAAGGTCGAACTGGGTCTCCAGCTGGTTAAACCATAACTCGACATCGTTCGCATAGAATGGTGCGATTTTGAATTTTGACAAATTCTTTGACCGTCGCGATGATCTGCGACGAATTGGGGAGGGGCTTCTTGATGATTCGCTCGTCGATAATTCTCGCCGTTTATGTTGCCTCGCGACTCTTAAAAAATCGTCTTTCACTCGTCTGAATTCTTCGTCGTTTTCTCTAGCTGCTGATTTACTAGCATCACTCATATAAAATAATGAGTCTTTATCTCGAGCAAAGGCAAAGGCGAATCGAAACCTTGACTGGCGCCACCTTCGGCCATTTTGCAATATGTTTTGAAATTATTTAACTAGTGAAGCATTTAAGTCTACGGCCCGTAGGCTAACTACGCAGAACTTAAAAGTTTATTGAAATGACATGCTTCTTAACCATGTCAGGTTATTGGTATAGCCACCCTCTGCCGCACGAAACAGTAGCACTGCGAAATCTGACACATCTGACGTAGTCTTGTGATGAATTATCGAATCTTTGTTTTCCAGGTTATGATGAAATGTCTGTTGAGTGTGGAGTTGCCGAATGAAGTAGTCTTTATTAAATGGCTTTTTACTTGCACGTTTATAACAAATAGATGTGTCATTGTCAGACACGTAGCACAATAATATACGTAAGGATTTGGGTCCAACACATAACATGTCGCATTCCAATAAAATTGCTAACATACTGCTCTAAGCTAAAATGTATAAGACAATTGACTGTCTAATCTGCGAGAAAAATATTTTCTCGGAGACTGGAAAGTATATTGCTAAAATACTCGAGTCGGAACAGCTGTCAAATCGTATATTTCAGACCGTAAAATCTCAAAACTATTATTCCAAATTCGAATAGCGACTTAGGCTAGTAGTTGTTACAATCAAATGATGACACCCGTAATGTTTTAATAAACTTTGTTAAAATATAGAAATATGTTTCATTTCTCTGACAGCTTCTCACTTGAGTGGCATAGTATGAATATCTATTTCAAATATTCTCGCGAGAAATACACACAATTTTTTTTTTTTTTTTTTTTAAATCTCTTTGTGTCTATTCCTCTTAAGAAAACTCGTACGACCTCGTCATAATCGTTCGTTTTGTTATTCGTTTGCTCGATTCGTATAATGTATCTCTACAGCCATGTCGATGCTGTATTAGTCCGAAATTTCCTAGCGGTGAATGTCTGTTGGCGCATTGATATATCATTAAAGGTCTGATTTGACGTTTTCAATGCGCTGTCATCCTGCAAAAATGACATCGCTTTCGCCGACAAAACTATTATGTTTTGTATTGTTTGTAAAAAAATTTATTTACTTACGTTTCGCAATAATTTCTTTGCGAAACACATAAAAATGAGAAAAAATCTAATCTCTAAGGCAAAGACCAATGTAAAATTCTCTTGGAGAGAAAAAATAGTTTAAGTTTTGTCGATTAGAATTGTAGTCTATAGACTACACGTCTGCCGGCTATCCAATATTGATGCCGCACCACATGTGTGGAAGATTCCGATCTTGCCGCGGAAAATTGTGTCGTCTTAATTTATGTGAATATCAATGAGCCCAGACATCGTATGATGCGCACTTCCTGCGCACTAGTCGGTGTGGGGGAGCTCGTGTAGACCCCGTTGGTCTGAGAGCAGCTAATTCTAGGGATCGCTACCACCACCTAGCGGCGGCTAACTTACCATCACATAGAAAAATATTTTTTCTGCTTCCACTGAAATACAATATTGAATAAAATGTAATGAATTTTGACCTATGGTCCTAAAATTATAGAACAGACCAATTAAGACATTTTATTCATTCAATATGGATGCAATTGTGTAAAAAAATGGCTCTGTTTCCTAATAAAAACTGCACAAGTCAAGATATAATTTTGTTGCGGAAAAATATTTTGCGTATATCTCAAAAAATATGGCGGGTGTCCTCGTGAAAACCGCGTCACCCGAATGAGGTGTCAAAAACGGTTTAATATACTAAAATTTCAAAATATCATCCTCTCAGTCGCCGACAGTGGCGTAATTAAGAGAATAACCTTGAAATCTGTTATATTTTAAGAAGGTAGACTATTCCGTCTAGTATGCATTTTTCTGACTAGCCTAATGGCATTTAGTGTACATTTAGACCTAAACTCTTACGTACCTTCATAGAATGTAGATTCATTCTATGTCCCTTACATATAAAAACTATCCAATTCGCACTTTGAAAAATGCCGTGAGACACAAAAATGTAGATCTGAGCAGTGTCAGTGACACTACAAAATGAGACAGAGACACTAAATATAGATCTGACTCTGTAAGCAGGGTGTAGAAGGTGCGTGTTCTTATCGATTCACAGTCGGGGGCATCATTATCGTAATGATGTGGTCACCCGAAATGCTGGCAGAAGGTTGCGTGTCGTATCAAACGTCGTGAGTTACCATTATCGTAGTCTGGGGCGAGGGTTACCATTGACGTTGCCGAATGTTCGACAAGTCAATGGACGCGACCAACGCCTCAGGCCCGATCTTGATCATGGTGTCTTGCCCTGTCAGCAAGTGATGGTTCGCTGCAGAAACTCAGTCAAAGTAGATGATTTCCTTAATTCATTCTTTATTCATTCCATATTCGTGCAGACATTGTCAGATATGTGTGTGCTACTTAGTCCCGTGCGATAGGGGGCGGCTATCCAGCCACGCGGCTGAATGTGGATGACGCGGTTACACGTCTGACTTCCGAGAAGGTCGGTGGTAGAATGAACGAGCGCAGCCAGGCCGCACATGGCTTGAGCCGGGCGGAAGTGCTGACCCATCGATCAGCGATTCCGTCCGGCTTGAACTCGGGCGCGATGATCTGCAAGTGAGGTCGCCACAGGCCTACTCATTTACATTCGAGTCAAATGAAGCATGTGAGGGTGAAGTGCCTTGCCTAAGGGCCAATCTCGAAACAATGTCCCAATATTGAAAGGGGATAAACATATTTCTATGAAAATCCTGCACCAAGCCGGGTTTGAAACCGCATGGCACGCATCAACATTGACGGCGGCTGAGACGGAATAATGCTAAACACTATAAGCATCCCGATATTCATCGGGGATGCTCAATAAGCTTTAATTTGGTACAAAGAAACCTAATTCTTATAAAAGTTACACGAAATTTGTTTTTAAGCACCTTTTGAAAAACAGCCCAAAGACTAAATATTATATTTACATGTATCTATATATAGTATAGTAGACCAGGATAATAGATCATAAATACAGTTACTAGTACGGATATCATAACCTAGCAAAATACCGCTGAGTATAAGTTTAAATGGCACGTGGTGCCAAAGAGTGCATCATGAGGTCTCACGAGTCGTTATGCATTAGAGAACAAATAATATTTTAAACACCAAACATATCGTTTGCACCACATTCACGTATACCATGGGCAATGTAACTAACTAAAAATAGAAAGTGCTGCAAAATATATGTTGTCGATGTATTGAAAGTAAACAGAAATGAATGAGCACTCACCTCGATGCTATTTCCATCCATAATAAAAATTATAATCCACTTGAAAAAATCCATAATAGGTTGATCGACATTAACTGTATTGCAACCTAATCGTTCGCAGTTGTTAGCCAGCTGAAGAATGGTATCAAGGGAGTGCTGCAGCATTGTACCACTCAAAGCATAATTATTTTCTGGGTCGGTTAACATACACTGTAATGCCATAAATGAGTTAGTGACAGCTTCCTCCAGTGTCACACCAATTTGAAACTTCGCTAAATCCGACTTTGTGAAAGACTTAATAGCAAGCATACTCTTCATGTATTGTATATGTTGAGACATATCAGATAAAAGATATGAAGATTTGTCACATTTCATCTGTTCTTCAGACGAGCAAGGAGGGGTTGGAAATATGCTGCGACTTCCATTGAAAGTATCATCTTTTGTGAAAAAATATAGGTTATTTCAATGACAATAATATAATAAAACAACAATACATAAGGAAGCATGTAGCATACTTTAAAATATAAATATATATTTGTGTAACTTAAACCAATGTTTAGACCATTTCTTAGGTATTTTAAAACTTTAGCCACAATTTAGTTAAAAGGAATAAACTAGAATACCTTCAATATCTAGTTGATCCTGGTGCGTAAAATGAGAAGTCACAATCAATTGTTGTTGCGTCTTGAGCAAACGTTGTTCAAGATTTTTGATACGAGACTGTAAATGAAATTGTGTTTTCTGATAGTGATCACATAACTGTTGTGAATATTGTTTTCCAGAAATTCCAACAGGGCGATTACGAATGATGACAAGAGCAGCAGCTACTTTCACATACTGTAAAAAGTCACCTGAAATAACGTTATAAATCAGGTAAAGTAAAGGACTGGTGGTATATCACCACACACAATTAATCAATCGATTATGAAGGGTGAACAGAACAAACCAAGCTAACGTGATGACAACAAAATTCATTTTCTAGGTTATGTGACCTTGAAGAATGGATCAAAAATTCTAACACGGTTTGGATGTAGAAGAGGTGCGTCGTTTGGTATAAATTTGGCGTGGATTAAGAATGAAACTCATTCGGTTATGGCGATGACAAAGAAACTCTAAATTCTAAATGGTTCACTTCATTAGATTCATGGTAAAGCTAGTCGAAGATTGCCAAGCTCTGTTCATAAAATTGTGAATTGTAATCAGCATGAACCAGACACTAGGGAAATTTTCAGTTTTGGGTGTATTCAAGTCTTGAACAATCAAGTAGTGGCAGTTGCTACAGACACAGAAGTGCTGGTACTCCTTGTGTATATCCATATAAACTGGAGACTGTGAACAATGGAGTTATGAAAATTGGTTGGGAAATTTTTTTCTATGTGAGAAAAATATGCTCATTTTGGATTGGACATGACTTAATTATGTAATACTTTGCCAGCTTATCCTAGTATCACTAGATGTGATGGTACTTCATTCCCTTTTAGTTAGATCACTAAAGATGTTCAGCAAACCAAAACTGTTATTCAAACTGCATGGGTGGAAATAATTTAGATGGTAAATGATCTCAGTGATATTACCAAGTTTTTCAAACTTGTATGTATAGAGGAGTAGGAAATGAGACTGTATATAATTGGAACTAGGATAAATGTGTATACAGACAGAAAGAAGGCTGCCCATTAATTATCAGCAGTAGTGAACAGTGGTGAAAAGACAAATGCCAAACATCAATTTGGCGGTAGAACATGTTAGAAAACATTCATTGTAAATATGGCACTGGCTTGGGATATTACCACATAGATGATTTGAGACAGTCCCTCGATTCCCACCAAGTTTAAACAGAGGGAGAAGCATATAGTCGGTGGGTTAGAATATAATCCCGTCGAAGTCCACTCATAATTATATTTCTTGGTACCAAAACAATGATAAACATTACTGACAATTGTATGTTGTATCATATCGACCAACGCTACATAATTTTACATGTACCTGCACATATGAGGTTATGGCTATACAGGAGCTTCTGTTCTCTATCATTCCATTTACTCTACTGTCTGGGCGACGGGGAATAAATAACTAACGTTATAACTTTGTTTGACTCCTTGTTTCTCTCTTTATTGAATTGATATAAAACTGTGCACTCAACAGATGAACGCAACGACCCCGGCCTCATGGCTGACTCAGCGGGGAGCAGGGGGACGAGAGGTCCGCCCTGCGCCCTGAGTAGATTGCAAGTGTGAGTGAGCGGGAAAGACTGTGTGGGTCAGCGTCGGCACTGTCCGTCAGGAGGCGGCCTCTCGTCAGATGCCGAACCCTGCCAAATCCTGCCGAAACCGGTAGCTGTCCCCACATTACCCCCGGGCTAAGTGACAGCGTATAACCCAAACCAGCTTGTGGGTAAAGCGCAGGTTTCGTCAGGCCCATCCGAGTAGTGCACCAAAAACAACATTATTTCAAAATTGCTGAGTGCAAAAAATACAGGGTGGGTGGGTGGCGAAAACATCACTTGCGCAGCATAAAAATATTTAAATTCCTTTGTTTCCCATCCTCTTAACACCAATGTTCTGAAATTATGCTGCTGCTCGACGTGTGGCGTCCAACCCTATTTAATGTTAATTAATACAATCAATATCCATCAGTTTAATTATTATCGAAATCGTTTACATAAATTGCTTTGTAAAATTACTACATAAATTACATATTAAAAGGGTACATTTAGTACATTACATGTGATACAATGTGATGATAGTAGTGCGATGCGTGTGGCTGGTCCCGCCGTTGTATCGTTTGGCTCTATATTAGCAAGAACCAGCCACACGAATCAAGCATGTGTGTGGATATGTCTTCCAACAAATGCTAAAATATTTAACGATTTTAAGCCGCAGTGCGTGATCGTTAATATGCACTATTAGTAATACTGTAGCGAACGTCGTTCTTGGGTCGTTTTGTTTATCGAAAGCCTTATAATGCAAAATATCCCAAAATCCTCCTTAGCGCAAGGAATAAAAACTGCTAGTGATCGTGCTCGGGCCCTGTGAGCCTTTAATGTGAGCGATCACAGCTGGCGTCATAACGTGTAATCAGCCGTAGCATGGGTTGCATTATACGCTATGTGTGGGGTAGGCCTACCTGTCTCGGGCGCGCTGGTCGACGGTGTCTGCAGTGCATCTACCGTGCAACCGTGCCTTAATATAGGATTTTAAAATCTAATATGTTTGACATGTTGAAACATGTTTTGGGGTGGAGTGTAACGTGGAATGAGTCGTCCCACGAAGTGTCAAGTGAATGACATGACCGGCTATGTGACCGGCGCGATACAAGCAAGTGTCGCCCACTTGCGGTGGCTAAACAGTCATATTATAAAAGTATACACACATATGTCTGCGTCATCCCCGAGCTTTCGGGGAAAAGGCAGACACATGCGCATATCGTAAAAGTCGGCAGAAATTTGAATCACGGAAAATAATTTTAACTTGAAATTACAGCTGTAAAAAAATCACCAATATCGGGTTGCTGGTTGGTTACCATTGATATTGAAACTAGAAGGGAAATTTGACGCATATGGGTCAATTGTATGCCTCCGCCATCACATGAGGCCCATGTAGGGCTACTCTATCTCGTCTCCCCCTGACCTAGACTTTTTTAAGATATCGTGATGACAAAATTTGATAACAATTAGATGCACCACTTTTATATAATAAAATGACAAAATCAATATGGCCGCCGTAACCTCGTTTTCAGTCGCACATGAAAACGGACAATACCGATAGATTCGCAGACACCGAAGACCTATATATACCAAGTTTCAAAGCACTACTGTGAATTATGAAAAATTTAAGTGGAAAAAAAATTTTAGTCGCCACCAGGCGGCCATTTTGATTAACGGTGGAAAACTGAAAATCTAATCAGGTCATCTCCATACTCATGAGTAACTTCACAAAAAAATTGATGAGATGCAATAATTATTTTCCAAGTTATCGCGTTAACAAAACATTTTTTTGAATCTTTGACCTTGCCCTTTGACCTTGACCTTTGGTAAAAAACTTTTGCCGGAGGGATTGTACGTTTGTATAAATTATAAATTCAATCTGTTGGACCATGTTGGAGTAGTAGCCAAAGCTGGCAGCGTACAGCGGGTTATCAAAATCAATATAGCCGCTGTAGCCTCGTTTTCGGTCGCACATGAAAACGGACAACACCAATAGACTCGCACACACCTAAGATCTATATATACAAAGTTTCAAAGCACTACTGTGTATTGTGAAAAAAAAAAAAATTCAAGTCAAAAAGAAAAATTTAGTCGCCAGCTGGTGGCTATTTTGATAATCGGTGGAAAGCTGAAAATCTAATCAGGTCATCTCCATACTCATGAAGAACTTCACATAAAAAATTGGAGAGATGCAATGATTATTTTCCAAGTTATCGCGTTAACAATTTTTTTTTGAATCTCTGACCTTGACTTTTGACCTTGACCTTTGGTAAAAAACTTTTGCCAGAGGGGTTGAATGTTTGTATAAATTATTAATTCAATGTGTTGGACCATGTTGGCATAGTACAAATAGGTGGCAGCGTACGGCAGGAGCTTATGTTTTTATGCCTTCGCTCGCTTCGCGGCGGAGGCATAAAAACATGCAGAATAATAATTTATTAAAGTTCGTCAAGCCTAGTAGGCTACTGAGTACTGTGCAGGTGGGTACTATGATCAAAATGATTGCTTTAATTCTGAAATGTCGGTTGAAATATTATTAAAAAATGCTGCTGGACGAAAGTTCTGATAATATTAATTAGGCTGGTGCTGATGCTGTGAAGCTGGAACAATGAAATGTCATTACTGAAGGCTGTAAACTAAATCTGTAGTGAAGTCTGTAAATCGCTGGTTATGTAGGTCGGAATGTGGTTGTCTTGAAAAATCAATATCAGAGTGAGTATATCTGTCATCTGGGTTGATGTTGAAAATCTGAGAAATCCCCTTGGTTATACTCGTTGCCCACAGGCAGGTTGACCACGGGCAGGTTGGCGGTGGCGGCGGTTGCTATAGTAACTACCAGACTGGTGATGTGTGGGGCTCTCACTGTGTGCTGAGCGGAGTGCTGTGTAGACCACATGTGCTGCATGCCTGTATGCGTGGGCGGCATACGACCGTAATTGAAAGCTCCGCATTCGTGCAGGTTCACCATGCTGTCTGTCCCCACTCCATACCAGCCTGTCAGAATCTGACATTCTGTCAAAAGCGTTTGACGTAAAAACAGTTTATATATTTGACATTATTAATTAGTGAAACACTCAAATTGCGGCCTATGTGGCTAAATGTGCACATTTGAGCGGGTTTGACACGGCATACATGTAAATTATGCCAAATTATTAAAGACAATAAAGTTCACACAATCTTGCTTATGTATTGCGCTGACATGACTGATGCTTCGCCATTATTGAACGTTGTAGTGACGCATCTCTCTCCCTCAGCCGCAATGTGGCTGCTATGGCCGGCGGTTGCGTCCATCTGTTATAGCCTAGTGCACAGCGGAAAAGTTCTTGAAATATGATGAAGTTGAGAAAGCTCCTAGGAAGCACTTGAAGAAGGTTCGTGAAACTAGTGTCTGGTTTAGACTGCTGGGGTGCTGTGTATGATATAAGTTCAGTTCAGTAGTTTCGATGCTGTGCAGAAAACGTGCTATTACATTAAACTATGTCTATGTTGACAAATACCACATTGAAATTGTGAGGATTGTAGGTCATAAAATGTCATATGCCAGACTGGTGATGTGTGCGACTCTCACTGTGTGCTGAGCGGTGTGCTGCGTAGACCACATGTGTTGCATGCCTGTATGCTAAAATTATGCTGTAATTGCTAAAATACTATTCTAAGCTATGAGATTGTAGTATTTGGTAATTCTACCTGTGTGGAAAAGTTTTCCACAGAAGTCGAAAAACACACAAAAATATCAAAATAGTCACAATAGCACAACTGTCAAGTCGTAAATGCAGAGTAAATACATAACGATTTAAGTCTGCCTATCATGCGAAAATTTCGTTCTCGTGACAATAGGCTGGGATCGAATGTAGACTCTTTTACAATTCGATGTAATTTTTAAAATTACTTGTTGTAATTGTGACTGACAGTTAATCTATAAAGACTGCATGATAAGCATTATTGACGAATGTTTCCCGCAATGAACATCATTTTTTTTTATAAAAACGTTTACTATGGGGATCATTCGTTGTGAGGTTAAAATCGTTCGTTCGCTTCGGTTTGTATCAGTGCGTGTGTACTAGTGCCCGTCGGATTAGACTGCGCGGTGTGTGTATGAGACTGAGTGGCGGACCTCATCAGCTCATGACTCATTAACAGATATCGCTGTCTGCCGTCCCTCTATTAGCGACCCGCAGTGGGCGCATGTCATATTTGAACTTTGACCTGATAGAGTAAATGTATGGAAAAATAGCCTATCAAATAAATTTTTTTACACAATCATTCACACTGTGTGTGATATAATGTGCGATTTCTAAAAACACATAAAAATAAATTCAGTCTCGCTATCACGACTGAAAATTTTGAAAAAATCTCCAAAACGTCCAGACTGCTTTTCCAGACAGCGTGGCCGGTCGAGTTGGCCTTGACACTTGAGCGGATTTTACCGTGTACTCCACCGCAACAAGATGGCGTCTCAATTTATGCAAATATATATATGTTAGGCTGAGCTGATGAGGTGATTTTCGTCTTGCATGTCGGTATATGGCGGGATCACGTGCAGCCCGCTGGCCAGCCAATAAAAATATGGTTATGATTGCAAAATGTTGACCTACGGTCCTAGCAGTAATACATTTATGGGTCAAATTGGGCTGTTTATTGACATGTACATCAGGCGAACAATTTTAAATGGCTCTAATCCTATTAAAAGTTCTCTAAAATCGAGGCAATATAACTTCATTTAAAAAATTTATGATCGCAATGTTTAGGCAAGAAAAATTATTAATATTTCCTGAATTTGCCCAGGGGGATGTGACAATCGAATCACCCAATAATGGTGTTTAACGATTGCAAATGAATTAAAAAATAGTTCCCTCCTATTCGCATAAAGTAGCGTAAATAGGAGGAATTTTTTTCAAAATTCTTAATAGTAAAGGTTGGAAAAATCAATCCAATTTATTGTGTTACTCGTCGAATCGGCCATCTTGAAAAAGATTGAACGCACGTGGTTTATGGCCAAATTTAATGAAATTTTCGTCGTTTTCAGCGAAAACGTGTGCACCTCTCTTCAGATAACCTTTCTAACTAAACCTACTGGAATTTGTTGTATAATGACCTACAATCGTCACATACCTGAAAAAAAAATGATGATTTTTTTTGAAAAATCCCCTAATTTTTAAAAACTATCCTTTGCTGAATCAAAACCAGTGGTTTTGCATGAATGTTTCATCGTCAAGATCCAATCAGAAGGATTGCATGCTCGTTTTGAGCGTCTGGGGTCTCTAATATGGCTATACAGGAACTTTTCTCTATCATTTCATTTACTCTACCGTCTGGGCGACGGGGAATAAATAACTAACGTTATAACGTCTTTGTTTGAATCCTTGTTTCTCTCTTTATTGAATTGATATAAATCTGTGCACTTAACAGATGGACGCAACGGCCCTGGTCTCATGGCTGTATCAGCGGGGAGCAGGGGGACGAGAGGTCCGCCCTGCCCCCTGAGTAGATCGCAAGTGTGAGTGAGCGGGAAAGACCGCGTGGGTCAGCGTCGGCGTGTCCGTCAGGGGGCAGCCTCTCGTCAGATGCCTAATCCTGCCGAATCCTGCTGAAACCGGTAGCTGTCCCCACAAGGTGTCTTCCATACCCAGGTTTTGATGATCAATTTTATATTGGAATAGTATTTTGAAGTCAGTTATAGATAGACTATGAAATGACTCCTTGCTGCCATGAACTGATGCTCTGGCAGATTCTGTTTGTTAACATTACCCATTCTCAGTCGGCGGCCAATTCATCTGATTCCATTATAACATTGGTAACATATTGATACAAAGAACGATTTCTAATACAGTGCAACATGTATGATAATAATATTATTTTAGACCATCCTTCTGAATCCGCTACGGAAAAATGACCTGAAAATGCGTAGATAATTCCTTCGATACAAAAAATAGCGTAAAATATGTAAGATTGCTGTCGCTTTAAAGCTCTTGAAGAACAACTATACATTATGATGGGAAACTATTCTTACCAATTCTTTGGATACCAATTTAGTTAAAAATACATAAAATACTTACAAAGTGTTTCGGGGTTGTCCATTTCCTACTTTCTGCTTCGTTTAGTTGCATTACGTAATAATCCATTCAAAAGATTGATTGTGTATCACGATATTCCTTCAAAAAAATAAAAAAAATATCTACATTTAGCTTTTAAATAATATACACGTATATGTTCATAATTACATGATTTCTCACATTTTCACCTGATATTGTTACAGCTATATTTAAATACATCACACATGTGACATACAACCTCATAGAGATTTCTAATTGTGTAACATTTAAAGCGACTGCTTATGTTGACATGACATTTTTTTTAATTGAACTATATGAAGTTATGTAGCCTACTGATCTTAACTAAAAATACAAACAAATCGATTTTTTTAAAGCACTGAAAAAGTTGTATACTGCCATGTAAAAATTATTGTGAGTGCATTATACATTATTTTTTTGCCACAAATATCCACCGTCTCCGACTAACAGCATGAAAGACACCACCATTAATTGGTGTCTTAAAGTGAGGACATGGGGGAGGGGTTAACCTGCAGCACTGCTTGTCTGCCAAACGCTAGGCTGACGGCATCATATGGCCGAATACTGTGCTTACATTCAACCATCCTTTAGGGGTACACACTGTATGTTTAGGTTTTCCCTGGATGCTTATAAATATTAATAAAAAATGTTTTAAAAAATTTGGACAGAATGAAATTATGATGTGCGGGATTATACACTGCTTCATACAAAAAAAAACAAATTGGTGCCATCCCACGGAGTCACTTTAATATTGAGGGCACATGAATTCAGAAACATATATATATATATATATATATATATATATATATATATATATATATATATATATATATACTGTATGTAACGGGCTGGTGAATTGCAAGCTGATTAAAAACTGAGTAACAATGACACGTACAAACGGCATACCAACGATTCTCGAAAGATTCCTTGTGGGCTTACTTTTTCCTTTCGTATCTAATTTTTAAGTTTGTATCAATGTCTGTCTAAGGACCTTATGAACGCCTCAAGAAAACCCCTCGTCTTACGGTTCATGTACGATCGCATTAGGAAGACCCTTAGAACTACTAAAAACACTGTAAGAATAACAGTTTGGCGAGCTATTAGGCCATTATACGATGCTCGTAGATTTGTGCACATAGTTTTAGTGCTGTACCGGTGATGATCGATTATAATTGACAATTGCTCGTTTACTCATCTAATTGTGATTATCGATTACAAACGTCATTAATCGATTGTTGCCGAAAATTAAAAAAATGAATAAAAAGGATTTGAGAACTTGTGTGTTGTTCTATAAGTGTCATGTTAATCTTCCGCATAAAAATGTCGCGGAGCCGATTAACTGTGATCATCGGTCAGTTATGCCAACCAATTCCAACCGAACATCGATTATAAACTCCCAACTAGCTCCCATCACTACATAGTTTGTTTTATTTGTACTCCTTGTTTCATTTGAAATTATATCCAGATGCGCGGGCCTCACAATGTACCACAGTGATTATCCATTTTCATAACGCTGACTGTTGCCATTGATCATTTATTTATAGCTGGAGCCATGCCTTATTTCCAATCAAATAATATATGTTTTAAATGTTTGTTTACAGCATCATATATAATTCCGTGTCGAGCGATCAAAGTGTGGTAAAAATAGTTTTATTTTTTTTCTCGGATGCTAAAACATATACAGTTCGATGCCGATTCTATAAATCTAAGTACGTCAAATAGCTCACAAGTTTATGGTTATTATCCCTATTATGCTCATGATAAATGATAATGATATTTACCACTTTTGTGGAAGAAAGGGTCTGGGTGGTTAAAAATTGATATAAATATTTTTACAGCATCATATACGATGTTGTTTATGATTCAAGGCTGGTAGACAAAGGTTCAAAATGTAAAAAAATTTATCCGATGCTGAAACATATATCCAGATAAAAAAAATGTTAAGCAAATAGTTCAACCGTTATGGTTACTATCCCTATTTACTTTTGAGACGAAAGGGTAGTTACAAATTAGTACAAAGGATATTAATGGACTCCCCAGGTGCTAAAACATCATGTTTAGATAACATAGATATTTTTACACTAAATTTTCGTGAAATTAATAATTGTTTGATGGACATGCTGTAAATAAATATTTAATTGCCCTTAAACATTTTAAGACTCTCTTCGCTCGGCATCATTAAAATGTATGACCCTTAAATTTGTGAAGCCTCCCTTCGCTCGCTTGGCTCCTTAACCTCCAGATCAATACCATTCAAGCTAGTATAGCTAACATGGAGTTTAGGCTTAACACAGTGTTAACTAAAATATTGTGTTATAAAACTAGAAAGGTGTATCGACGCTGGCGTCGATGACTATGCCTCCGTTGTTAACGCAACCCCCTCTTTTTTTTAAAGACAGTCAAAATAAATATTCCTTGGACCTACATCGTACCTCCCCCCCCACCCAAAAATAATTGAAACCAAAGATGCCCTATACTTTTTTAAAAGACAGTCAAAATAAATAATAATATCCTTTTCACTTACCTGCCCCTCACCAAAAAAAGATGCTTTTTAAAAAAACAAATAAAATAAAAAAGTAAATTAATATCGTTTGACCCACCTGCCCATCCCCCCACCAAAAAATAATTCAATCGGATAAGGCTACTGAGAAAAAGAAAATTGTAAAAAAAATGCCTTCACCCCTCTGCTTATTTGTTTAAATTTGTTGTGACCCCCCCCCCCCCCCCCACCCAACTAAAAACAATGGAACCCGAAGAGGTTATTGAAAAAAAATTGTTATGACCCCCCCCCCCCCCTGGTGAAATATGTAAATTAGTGCTTATTCCATTAAAAGATTACTCTGTTAATTATAATAAAAAAAATTGTAACACGTATTAATTTGATTTTACTGTGATTTGAAACAATTCATTTTAATTTTATCCAAATAACATTATACAGCAGAACACTATAATGCAGAACATGCACTTTGTGTAAGTAGCTGAACTTTTAAATTAAGCAGAAAATGCAGTTGCTGCAAATAATTTAACTGCAAAATGCCTGTCGTTGATACGCTCTATTCTTATTTCTAAAGTCACATATTTTGTTTAAAGCATACTAGCTAGTATTCTAATCTGTCCCGTAGAAAAAGTATCTGCATGAGGTCTACAGAGGGTGCTTTAGGCTGCTGATGTATCATTAAAATCTGCATTCAAATCATCATTACGTATTTTCCGGTTTACACCCCGCTACTTTTTACTCCTTGGAAGGCCTGGTACGGGCTACATAGAATGCGGGCAATACATTGTTGAAGTCAATTTTACATGGTTTAATTTCTACTGCCGTAGATACTAGGCCTATACTACCCGTCTACATGTGATGTTATGGTTGTAGCCTACTTCATCTGTTCGGCCGCCACTCGGTCGCCCCTCCTCTAACAGTTTACCGCCACTAGCTAATTAGGTAATGCTTTATTGCAGCTGTGACATTGTAATCCCACGAGCCGATAGATGGGAACACAAAACATTTGTATAACATTTGCATACCTGTCAACATTGAGAAATATGAAACAGGGAGATTTTATCTGGTTTGGCGTACACTCACTTAGGCGAGGGGTCCGTATAATCCATGTAAACATTTAAAATTAGATCTGCCCAATCTCTTTGAAATGACAGTGGTAGCAGATTAAGTATGGTACATCCCTCACTGTATTTTACATCGGGATAACTCAGTATAGCAAATAAACTCAACTTACTGGAGCTTGCAACCTTAGGCATATCATAAATAAATAACAAAAATAACATAGGTCCCAGGATCGAACCTTGTGGTATGCCAGATGCAACATTCAACCAGCTTGATTCCACAGCCTCTACAACCACTCGCTGTTAAACCAGTCTAGCAATCGACCATTAAAGACCATTTTTAATTTATGAAGTAGCAGTCTGTGCGATACACTGTCAAAAGCTTTGCTGAAGTCTAAATATATTATGTCAGTTTGAATTGAGCTGTCCAGATGTGAACCAATTTCATGGTAAACACCCGTTAGCTGGGTACTGCAAGGTTTTCCTTTTATAAATCCATGTTGTTTAAAGCAAATCAGATTATTAGTAGGGCCTAATTATACTAACATGGTTGTGAATACATTATTCCATCACTTTTGATACAATAATTAATAAAGAAACTGGTCTGTAATTAGAAACAGGATCCCTGTCACCTTTTTTTATTAACAGGTATAACGTTGGCCAATTTCCAAGACGTCAGAACTTTAGACTGTTCCATATTTAAATTAAACAAAGTCACAAGAGAAGGAGTCAATTATTTAGCACACTGTTTTAATACAGCTGGTGACACTCCATCTGGTCCATAAGCTTTACTGCCGTCCAGACTGGAGAGCACCTTGAAGACATCTGATTCTGTAAAAAATATATTTGACAAAAACATGTTTTTACATCAATCAATATCTGGTACAGCTGAGGACACACCAGTGTTGTTATTGGAAGCGTATTAAAATATTTGTTAAACATGCAAGCCATACCATTGGGATTAGTAGCATTTACAACTTCATGACAAATTTTACTAGGTAGATATTTTTTTTTTTTGATTGAAAATCGTTTATTGTTTTCTTTTAGTATGTCAGGCAAATCAGCAATGAACTGGTTATGCTTGACTTGCAATAATTTCTGAAATTAATTTCTTATTTTTTTAAACTTTTCTCAGTGATGAGCTCTATTAAATTTCTTAGCTTTTGTCCAAGCTTGCTTCTTTTTTCTTTTTAAACGTCTCACTTCAGAGTCAAACCAGGGTGTTAAATTTAATTTCCTTACAGTAATTTTAGGCACACATATGTCTCAACAGCATCATCATAGTACTGAAGCCAACTTTCCCAGGGTAGATCAACATCTTTGTTATTAGTCTGCTCTAATTTATGGAGCATTTAACACTCAGCAAAGCTCCTAACCTAATCCAATCAACGTTTTTAAAATGTAAACTTTTCTCTGAATTTCCTTTTTTTGTACCAGATTTGTATATACAGTGAAACATAATATTGTATGGTCAGTTGAAAAATACGTAAGCCGTATTGGTCGGTTGCATATGGTTTGATCCTGCTATTAAACATACCATAATCGTGTTTAGGTCTTAAATGGTTTACATATTTCACAGCCTGCCTCTGACAGACCGTAAGAAGATATCTCACGCCAACTCGGGGCGTTCCGCCAGTGGTAGCCAAATTTAAAACTAGATCAGCTTTGTAGATGATGAGTGTCCAGCATCAAACCAACATCAGAATACCAAGAGTGCTTAGGGGGCCATAATTAAATTAAATTAAATTAAATTACTACTGTAGGGGTGGGGGGGGGGGTTGGGGGTAGTTGGGGTTTTTGAGCTGGACAAATTATTTATTTCACCTCCTGTCTGCAATATGTCCAATATCTTATTTATTCCACACTCTGCCTCAAGCAAAGTTTATTTCACTTTCTTATAATTTATTTTTTCTGTCCCAAAGTTGGAGCTCAAAGTAGGATTAGTTAGTGTTGGTGTGGGCGTTAAAGAGACGAGCGAGGCCAGGCTTCAAAAAATTAAGAAAATAAGTGTCATTTAGACTAACGATGCCGAGCGAAGGCCAATTTTTTGCATATAAGCCTATAAACAGAGTTTATTTTGGTAAACAGAGCATTTATTTTCCAGAGGTCGAAATAATTAAAAAACGGGAGAAAATGACGTGAAAACGGGAGGTCGGGAGATGCCCCTCCAAAACGGGAGGCTCCCGCCGAAAACGGGAGGGTTGACAGGTCTGCATTTGCTTTGTGCAACGTCGGCCCAGCACGTTCGTCCAACATTGTACAAATGTTATATAAATGTTTTGTGTTTATTGAGATAGGCCCTACTAGTAAAAAAGGTTGCGTATATTTAGATATGATGTCACTGGAATGAAAATCAGATGATAATTAGGCTAAATATGAATAGACCTATAGGCCCTATTAGAAACACGTAATTTATTACATTTCCCATGTCAAATTTCAGACGCGCAGGCCTCAGAATGTCTTGTAAATTGAGACGGCCCGTACTGCGTCCATACTACTGTTGTCGACCTTGGCGCGCTGTTGATTAGTAATTGTAGGCCTACTATGTAGCCTGCAACGATGTAGGGCCTACAGTGTATGCCTACTACAATCATCCTGCAGTCTGCCTCTGTCTGGATGATTACAATAGATGGGGTGGCGCCACAAGTGTTGAATTTTGACAGCCATGGGTACACGCTCTATACTCTAACGCGTCTCACGTCTTTATCTCGCCTTCATCGTGGCTTATAATCAACTAACGTTAAAACCCCAACATGTTTTAAATTATTGTTTTTAATTGTTAAAAAACACTCTGCCTCATGTGTGATTTTATTCTAGCGCCAAAATCAGCCGTCTACAGAATGCAATATGTTATGTCACAACTGTTAGTAGAACGGGTGTCATACACGGGTCGGCGGGACACGCGGTGCGAGGCACTGGGGGAAGTAGTGTGGTTTGATTGAATAATTAGTTAATTATACACGTTTGCTAGGGTACACACAGCAATGATCGGACTCTATGACGTATACACTAGTGTATACATACGTCATAGAGTTTGATTGATTAATTAGTTAATTATACACGTTTGCTAGGGTACACACAGCAATGATCGGACTCTATGACGTATACACTAGTGTATACATACGTCATAGAGTTTGATTGATTAATTAGTTAATTATACACGTTTGCTAGGGTACACACAGCAATGATCGGACTCTATGACGTATACACTAGTGTATACATACGTCATAGAGTTTGATTGATTAATTAGTTAATTATACACGTTTGCTAGGGTACACACAGCAATGATCGGACTCTATGACGTATACACTAGTGTATACATACGTCATAGAGTTTGATTGATTAATTAGCTAATTATACACGTTTGCTAGGGTACACACAGCAATGATCGGACTCTATGACATATACACTAGTGTATACATACGTCATAGAGTTTGATTGATTAATTAGTTAATTATACACGTTTGCTAGGGTACACACAGCAATGATCGGACTCTATGACGTATACACTAGTGTATACATACGTCATAGAGTTTGATTGATTAATTAGTTAATTATACACGTTTTCTAGGGTACACACAGCAATGATCGGACTCTATGACGTATGTATACACTAGTGTATAATAATTAATCAATCAAACCACACTACTTCCCCCCAGTGGTGCGAGGTGTCTATTGTCAAACCTGGCGCTATATCGGCCTACGCAGCAGCTCGCAGGAACCGTTGTAACACACGGCTATGGTCAAACCCGCAATAATTGTGATATGTTAATCAGGCATGTTTAATCTTCTGTAAAAAAAAAATTGGTCTGTAAATGTCTGAATTAAATGCAATAATATATGGAATTTGCTAACTTTGAATAGATGACGTGATAACTTTAGATATATGGTTTTGGCGTTTCCGTTTGTGTGGTTTAGCCCGTATCTTCCGTGTAGCGATTAGTCCGTTACCATGGTAACAACTCTTATTATTGCTCAAAACAAATGCTAATATTCGTTCCCGTACACTTGATTTGATGTTAAACTTTTCTTTTATTTTATTATCTACGAATACAAACAATATCATTATTGAATGAGACATGTGATAATATGTTAAATTGGCTACATAACAGATTCGTGTCCATACCGAAACGAACCAAATCAAATTCAAGTGATCTTGGCGCTGAAGTCATTAACTATTCCTGTAGTCACTAGCCCAGGCGTCGCAGACTTCGTTTTAAACGAATTGCAATCAATTCGTTTTGAAAATTACCCAAACATACTCACCAGAGGGCAGTCAAAATCGTAAAAGTAACGCCCGTATCGCGTCGTAACGGATGTAACTACGGTTTTATGACCATACTGTAAAATAGGGATGTACCAATTTCTCTATACCGTCGCCGCAGACAGGTATCAACCATCAACCTAACAAATGATTTTCGAGTGTTCTATAACTAATGCGATGTATAAAAAAATTGCGGATCATTAACATGGTGATACGTCCGTGACCATGTTTTTGGAACAGGCGGAACACTGGATTATCAACAAGACACGGGAGCTAGACGATCTATCTTAGAAGTCTGATTTTTTTCTGGCTATTACAGATATGATTGGGCTATATTTTAGCCACAACGTTGCACACCAAATGTGATTTTTGTTTACCTTACATGAATTGCCAGTTAATGGTAACGGACGTATCTTAAAAAAGAGGAAAATATGCCATTCAAATGACGAAACCAGTTTTGCATTTAGTTAATTTGAACATTCCCCATCTGACAGATAGGCCTACTGTTCTTAGATACAAAAAGAAAAATACACGTGAAACGATGAAAAGTCATTATCATATTGCCTTTACAACTTGAAATAAAAAAAATGATGAAACCCCCCCTTCTTTTGTACTAATTTGCAATTTACGTTAATTATTCAACAACTTTTTTGTGATACTACATATATGAGCATGTTCACGCTTAGGTGCAACATTTATATGTGGAATTTGATAACGATGTCACGCCATGATTCGCATAAATCCTTAAAGGTACATACTTCGAAGTAACCAGACTATAAAATTGGCTATAAGGCCTGGTTTTTCTATTATTGATATTTATTTTGATCAATATCGCGGCCAAAACGACTTTAAAACGCAGTACTGTCATTCAACAATTCTCTACTGTGGCCCACACTTAGCGTGGTATCATAGATCAAGGAATCTCAGAACATGCATGTCATGTGCTGATCATGTGATGTAGGTCTGTCTATTTCTGACAGTTCAGTAAACAAACAAGCATGACAAGCAATGACAGAGCCATGATCATAGGCCTAGGCTTATGATTTTTCAAGTAAGCCTAGCGTTTTTCAAAGTCGAGCAGTCTAGAGTACGTTATTACTGTTAGATGATATGTCCTACTTGAACTGAGATAGGAACCTATATAGATCATGTAGATAGAAGCCCGATGATGTATTGACGCACTCGACGCCAATGTGTGGTCAGCTGCAGCTACAACTGCGTTGGCAGGTTATAAAAGTAAAGCCCGCGCCGCCGCCAGACACCACGTGTATACACGCTGCATATGTGTGGTGTGTGGCTGACCGCGCGGAGCTGTCAAAACTGTCAGGCTTGTGTTCCCACAGACAGAGCCTCAGAGATGACGATGAGTTGTTGTCTGGACCTTTTTGGTGGCATTTTAAGTGGGTGTTATAGTAGGCCTAACGTTAGTCCTATAATATAAATTACATAAAAAAACGATTGATCAGAGAAATCGCTCCGCAGAGACAGCACTACATGCAGCATGCCCTCAGCATCTCGTCTGACAATTGGTTTCTGTGACGGGCTGTGACCTGCGACCTCGCCAGCTTCCCTCTGTCATCACCATATATGGTAGGCATATCAGTTACTGTGCGGTTTTACTGTGTAGTAGATTACTGGCCACCACTGTAGGCCTACACGAGTTGTAGGCCTATCCTTTATGTACACTTATCAGTTTAGACCCCACCTTAAAAAAATACACTGTGTGCATTGGAAATTAAGAAAACACCTTAGTGCAATAATAATAGCCTAGGCTTTTGAAATGTGTTGGTTCTCAGTAGTAGGCTTGGTCACGTGGGTTGATTTGTTGTGTCTGCGTCTTATGTTGTTCAATCAGGGGAAGGGATTTGGAGCTATATAGGGTATTGTGGGCGGATATAATTGATATTGTTGAATAGGCCCTGGGCTAGATGCCGATTGACGGATTTCAACACACCCCACATTTTATAATAGCAGCAGAGATCTCCCTCTTGTTTAATGCCATGTGGATGGTGTGTTTACAACTGAACTGTTGTGTCCTGCTCGCTCGGCATTCGGGTCCGGGTCGTTATTCCGACAGGTCGTTATTCCGACAGGTCTATATTCCGACAGGTCGTTATTCCGACAGGTCAATATTCCGACAAACAGGTCGTTATTCCGACAGGTCGTTATTCCGACAGGTCGATATTCCGACAGGTCGTTATTTCGACAGGTCGATATTCCGACAAACAGGTCGTTATTCCGACAGGTCGTTATTCCGACAGGTCGATAGTTCGACAAACAGGTCGATATTCCGAGAGTTCTATATTCCGACAAACAGGTCGATATTCCGACAGGTCGTTATTCCAACAAAAAAATAATAGTGCTGAGAGGATTAACCACTATTACCAGCTACTGTGGTAATGAATAGCGATGAAGACCTATATCTAAAATACTAAGATTGTTACTGTACTTGTTAACTCTTTTCGTGCTGCATCATTCTTTGACATGTATTATTTATTTGAAGCTTGCATTGGTGATGCAAATGTTACCTTAACATGGGCGTTTAAAAGTGGACCAGTTAGGACTAATACTTTACAATCGGTGCTTTTTTGAGATCTGAACGCATTTGCCCGCACTGAAAGGGTTAACCTTCTCTACCCTGAGTTTATGGGAGCCATTTGGGGGGAGTTTTTGAGCGTAGTGTATATAGGCCCACACTTCTTTGAACAGCTGTGATATATAGATGCGTTCAGATCCATTGTTAAGCTTAATATGCCAACCAATGGAATAACTACATTTATGTCAACGTATTTGATAGCTAAAGTTGTTTTTACAATTGCAGATGTATACAATTATTGTATATATTTATGTATATTCAAGCCTAATAAACACTGATAAATAAATACATTTAATTATTATTCCCACACATTCCCCTGATTTTACCCTGACTGCCCAGAAAATACATCACCAACTATTAAATTGAGCAAAATATTATTGAGCGACCCCCATAGTGCTCTAATGCCGTCCAAAATGCTGTTACAAATTAGCAATCTCAACAACATCAGTACTGAAACTAATAATACTATTTTCGAGGTAAAAGTATACAGTCAGAATGAATACAATTCAGAACGAATATTGATCATCTTAAAATTTCCTAACTTTGCCATTCCTATGAGGATGGATGTATCAGCAGTGATGGAACAATTGAAGTTTTATAGCTGCGTTGCGTATAGACAGTAGACAGTGATATGAAAATATAATTATGTTGTTGTGCCTTGAGTCACAATTATAATATTATATCTATAATATTCTTATTATAAATACTTTTACATATTATCTTGTTCATGTTCGTGACGGCAGGATAGCTCATTGGTCGCGTGGTGGACTCGAGAGTCTGGGGGTACCTGGTTCAAATCCCGCTGCGGCCTAAATCTTTCCTTGGTGTATACATATGCAGTGACCCAAACTGTTCAAATTCGTGGTATAATAATAGCAACCAAACGTATAACCGATTCGCACCGCCTAAAAAAAAGTACAAAATAAAAAGCAATAAAAATGTCAAAGTTGACACGTGAACGGTTAAAAAACCTTTCAAAAAACCCTTTCGTCCTGGTTGGAAAAGGGCTCTCACAAACACATGAAATAATATATATTTAAAATCGTTTATGAAACCGTAGAAAAATGCTATTAAGTGTTTCTCTACTGCTATTAGTTGGCAAGTTATGACGTGGGCTTGTTATGAACAGCTGCCATTTTGAATTTATTTAATATGGCTGATACACAGGAACTCCAAAGACTGGCTCTGGTAGCAAATCTTATGGATAGGTCGTTATCAATGCCTGATACAGATGATTGCGTTGCTGATCTGCGTCGTTTAAACCGTTATCATGTCGTATATATATTGACGAAATAACTTTACAAATATTTTTGTTTTTTAAATAAATCCCAAATCAACTGCAAAACATCATAAATTAATCCTACATATTCGAAAACCATAGAAAAGTGGTATCACATGCGTCTCTACGTCTATTAGTTTACAAGTTATGAAATGACCCTAATTTAAATGGCGGCCATCTTGGATTTGTCAAATAAAGCGCCCACGGCGAAAGTTCAGCTTGGTTCCCGCGATAAATCAAAAATATTATGGCCTTGGCCATACGTGGTCTAAATTTGGTGCTTTTGGGACGATTTTAACAATTCGGGGGTAAATCAGTTAAGCCCCCTGATTTGAATACTTATGCTATGGGTCTGACACCATTATAATTTTTTTTAAATCTTTCAGCGCTGAGACTGACTTTAGACGTCAGATTCTGACGTATAAAATCGGTCTCAGCGCTGAATTTGCTGTCTTATTCTTGGGTCACATGTAGCCCTATTAGACAGTTTAATTTGGCATCACATTCTCTTATGTAGATACATTTAAACAGTGTCACTGGTTAAAATAGCGATTTTACCATTTTTGTATGAAAAAAAACACGCAAAATGCTATATTCTGAAAAAATGCAGCGTCTGAGGCATTTAAGAAATGGAATTTCAGAATCAGCATGAAATTCTGACTATAAACACTCTTCAAACCTTTTGGGCCCAGACACGTAATTAAAAGTGGTTCATCTCACAGACTAATTCCCATTACAATTTACATCAAGAAACTGTCGGAATAACGACGTGTCGTTGGAATATCGACCTGTCGGAATATAGACCTGTCGGAATATAGACCTGCTGGAATATAGACCTGTCGGAATATCGACCTGTCAGAATAGGCCTATAGACCTGTCGGAATAACGACCTGTCGGAATATCGACCTGTCGGAATATAGACCTGTCGGAATAACGACCTGTCGGAATAACGACCTGTCGGAATAACGACCTGTCGGAATATCGACCTGTCGGAATATAGACCTGTCGGAATAACGACCTGTCGGAATAACGACCTGTCGGAATAACGACCTGTCGGAATATCGACCTGTCGGAATAACGAACTGACCCCCGGCTTTCGTAGGCCACGCTCACGTGACTAAAATTAGTATATGGCGTGTTTACACAAATTCAAATGGCGACAGTTTAAATATCATTCAGAGATACAATCATTAAAACATATTATATGAGAGTCCTGAATGATGCAGTATGGCCACATATATGCGGCAATTTGTATCATAATTAAACTGAAAGTCATGTTTTGGAAACTCTATACCAGAATAAACTTCAATGTAGGAACCTTTAAAGATAATTTCTAGCTCTATTGTATAATAATTCCGACAAGTTGATTCCCAGGTACACTGAGCAAATAAAGGCACATACATGGAGGCAGGTAAATAACATGTTGTACGTTACACGTTTTCCCAAATTATGAAATTAGAGCGTCTGGGGAAGTTATATTTTTTAGGAGGCACTAAAGTAAGTACGTGCTATTATTTTAATTATATATAATTTTATTGCATTATTTATTGCAATAATGCAATTAATTAATATGTTTCACCATGTTGTACGTTACGCTCTAAGGTTTACTCTACTTGATCATTATCTTTTTCAATTAACTGGCATTGTGCGCATACTCTGTGTTTTCCGGAATGTTTTAAAAAAAAATTAACGTATTCCGTTATTCCTATGCCAGTTTGATTTTCATATAGTAGACAGATTTTGCCTGATGGGATAATAAAGTTTTCAAAGTCGTTCGTGACATGGGACAGACTTCAATAGCTTATACACGTTTTTAGCATTTTTAGAGGAAGATTGTTATGTAAACACAAAAGTGTTTATCTTTCTTTATTATATTTCAGGTATGTATTATCAAAACTACACATATTTTAACATAAGACTTAGATTGATCCAGCAGAAAGTACGATATTGACCAAATTACGATATGTTGTACATACCACGAGACAGATTATGAATCTTCCCTTCTCCACTAGGCTTACTATATGCGACGCTCCCAGAATCTAACCTTCCCTCTCGTAACATACCCCCCCCCCCCATTTTAAAATATATATGTGCGACCCTCCCAGAATGTACCTTCGAATACCATAATCTACCCTGCCCTCCCACAATATACCCCCTTTTAAACATCTATATTCGACCCTCCCAGAATATACCCCTCCCTCCCACGATCTACCCCCCCCCCCCTTTTCGTGAATATGTGAGGTGTCTTCGGATACCAGAATCTACCCCTTCCTCCCACAATATACCACTTTTAAACATCTATTTGCGACCCTCCCAGAATATACCCTTCCCTCCCATAATCTACCTCCTTTTCCACTGCTATATGCGACCCTCCCAGAAATTACCCCTCCCTCCCAGTATATACCCCTTTTTAAACATCTACATTCGACCCTCCCAGAATATACCCCTCCCTCCCACGATCTACCCCCCTTTTTTGTGATTATGTGAGGTGTCTTCGGATACGAGAATCTAACCCTTCCTCTCACAATATACCTACATTTAAACTTCTATATGCGACCCTCCTAGAATATACCCCTTCCTCCCAGAATATACCCATTTTTAAACTTCTATATGCGACCCTCCCAGAATATACCCCTCCCTCCCAGAACCTACCTCATTTTCCACTACTATATGCGACCCTCCAAGAATCTACCCCTCCCTCCCAGAATATACCCCCTTTTAAGCATCTATATTCGACCCTCCCGGAATTTACCCCCCCCCCTTCCACGATCTACCCTCCCCCCATTTCGTGATTATGTGAGGTGTCTTCGGAAACCAGAATCTACCTCTTCCTCGCCCAATCTACCCCTCCTTCCCAGAATATACCCCCTTTTTCACAATTATATTCGACACTCCCATAATCCACCCTCCCTCCCAGAATATACCCCCTTTTATACAACTATATGCGACGTTCTCAGAATCTACTCCAGAATGTATCCCCTTTTAGGCATATATATGCGACCCTCCTAGAATATACTCCTCTCTCCCACAATATAGGCCTACCTCCCATTTTTCACAGCTATATGCGACAATCCCAGAATCTACCCCTCCCTCCCAGAATATACATATTTTTATATAAAGTGACGCTCTCAGAATCTACCCCTCCCTCTTAGAATATACCCCTTCTTCTGCAACTATATGCGACACTCCCAGAATCTACCCCTCCCTCCCAGAATATAACCTCTTTTATACAAAGTGACGCTCTCAGAATCTACCCTTCCCTCCCTCCCTCCCAGAATGCACCCCCCTCTTTTAAACATCTATATGCGACCCTCCCAGAATTTACTCCTCTCTCCCAGAATATACCTCCATTTTCAACAACTTTGTGCGACACTTCCATAATATAGCCCTCCCTCCCATAATATACCCCCTTTTAAACATCTATGTGCGACACTCCCAGAATATACCCACTAGGGCAGATTCTGGAAGGGCAACACATAGTTGTTGAAAAGGGTGGTATATTCTAGGAGGGAGGGGTAGATTCTGAAAGCGTCGCATATAGTAGTGGAAAGGGGGGTAGTTCTGGGAGAGTGCCTTATAGATGTCCAAAAAGGGGTATACTTTGAGAGGGAGGGGGTAGATTCTGGGAGTGTCGCACATAGTTGTGGAAAAGGGGGGTATATTCTTGGAGAGAGGGGTAGATTTCGAAAGGGTCGCATATAGATGTTTAAATGGGAATATATTCTGGGAGGAAGGGGTAGATACTGGGAGGATCGCATATGTTTAAAAGGGGGGTATAAGCTGTGAGGGAGAGGTAGATTCTAGGAGGGTCGCATATAGATGTTTAAAATGGAGTGGGCTTATTATTCTGGGAGGAAGGGGTGGATTCTGTGAGGGTCGGTTATATATGTTTAAAGGGGGGTATATTTTGGGAAGGATGGGTAGATTCTGGGAGGATCGCATAATATGTTTAAAAGGGGGATATAATCTGCGAGGTAGATTCTAGGAGGGTCGCATATAGATGTTTAAAATGGCCGTATATTATGGGAGGGAGAGGTAGATTCTGGAAGGGTCGTTTAAATATGCTTAAAAAGGGGTATATTCTGGGAGGAGTATATTCTGGGAGGGTCGCATATATATGTTTAATAGGGGTATATTCTGAGAAGGAGGGGTATATTCTGGGAGGGTCACATGTATATGTTTAAAGGGGGGAGGGTATATTCTGGGATGTAGGGGTAGATTCTGTGAGGGTCGCTTATACATGAAGGCCCCTATGTGTTTAAAGGGGGGGGGGGGTGGTATATTTTGGGAATATGTGATATATTTAATAATATTTTATTTAGTTGTATTATAGAATTCAATATCGATTAATCGAGAATCATACTTGGTTTTATACCTTTAAGTGAGACAAAAGTCACCTCTCTTCCAGTAAAGCTCAACATGCCATGTGAAAGTCTGTCACGTTTTAATGTAGAGATTGCACTGTCGATACTATCGTGATGTACAACATACATCATCTGTCTTTTGTGGCTTATATACGCTCATAAGATCTGTCACGTTTTAATGTGCAACATGCGTGTGGTGTGTGTCGTAATGTACGACACACACCTTCTGTCTCATATGTAATGAACAACATGAACACATCGGTCCTTTCATAACTTACAACATGCCAAAGCTTTATCAGGACGACTTTTGTAAGCATTAACTCGTTCATTTTAATCGGTGGGCGTTACGTCAATTATATCAGACGGTAGGACTTAAAAAAACTGTTATTATGAGTTATCGTATTTTGTTGTTAAGATTGTTTATATATACTTGAAGAACGTTTGTTCCTTGGAAAGTGGTAAAAGTAAAAACATGTTGTACATTACCTTATCGTGACCGATGCTATATTTGGCGGCGCAATTTACACCCCACATGGGATATCACTCCGCAATGTGGATGTGAAATGATTTGAACCTTACCCACTCACACGGGATACGGTATTACGACGTCGTGTACACATACATGGTATGTAGAGGCTTGGGTCGTAACGTTATTTTGTGACCGATGAAATATAGTCCCTCGTTCAAACACATTTACTCACTTAACACTGATCAGATATTAAGTTAAATTCTATATTTACAAAGTAAATTTTCATAGGGGTCTCGATTTAGAGGTTGCATTGTGTATCATGGGAATGTTAGTAGCAGACGAAATGACAGACACTGCAAATTTGAAATGTGACCGATCCTGTCACGTACAACATGACCGTTTTAATACATCAAAATCAGATGGTTCTCGTTGTTTATATGACCATTGAGCGTTGTTTTCAAAATATTTATAATAATGAAATGTTAGTTTGCCATAGTTTTAGACGGACAGGTGGTTAAAAACACTTGATGCTTGTATCGTTCTGAAGGGTGTTTGGGTACCTCAGATTTCCGATAAGATAAAATGATGATTCGAAACGAAAATATATCGAATTGTGCTAGACCTATTACCTGTAATTGAAATGTTCTAAGTTTGTTATATTTGTCTGTCCTAGTGGTACTTGATATGATGATGCCACATAATGATACTTCAGTGATTTCATGAAAGATCAATAAACAAATCAAATCAAATCAAATAAACTTTATTTCCAGAGGGTATGCCATTTAGCGCTATAGCACTAATTTGCAATGGGCCCTCATAATATATACAGATACACATAAGATTATTATAATGTACACCTAGTCATGATAATCATAAAGTTAAAGTTATGAAAACGATTTGCTAAGCAAAGTCGTTTACATAACCTTAACTAAAATGTTTATGAAACAGGCAGCTATAACGTGATATAAGTTGAAAGTGTTTTATATACACATGATACAAAATTGAAAACACAATACATATAGCATATAAATACACGAACATACCTACATAAGTAGCCATATACACACATATTTATTCATATATATGTACCTACACATACATCCATATAATATACATGCATACACAAATAACCATATACACACATATTTCCCCATGCATATGTACCTACACATACATTCATATAATATACATGCCTACACAGATATATTTACACTTACATGAATATATATATGATACAAATAGACACGTGAAACACATTATTATTTCTATGTAATAGACATATAGATACAAATATTCATAATCATACTTGCATATACATATAAGTATAATATTTATTTAAACACGTATATTCCGACTGCATATATGCATATACAAATATGTTTTATAACTTTGGTTCAAGGCCTACACAATATTAATGTGTACATACATTAACATGATTATTATATTCGTGCATTCGTGCTGAGCATATAATAAACACACATAAATACATACATACGTTGTATATAAAAACATTATTACATTGCATCTACATAGTCTTGCTATCGAAATAATAGGATATATAGTTTTCTTTAAATTTGGAAAGTGACTTGGCTAAGCGAACGTCTGCAGGAATATTGTTCAACACATTAACACCTCTTGATGAAAAGCTTTTGTGATGAGTCGGCCTACAATATAGCTGCAAATTATTAGCAGATCTCGTGCTATGGCTGTGAATTTCGTTACAATGTGTACATATATTCTCTAAACCTTGACTACTCAAACCATTGATACATTTATATACTTGAATTGCTATGTTATAATTTATTCGTTCTTTCAGTGACATCCATTTTAATTCAGCAAAGAGATCTGCGCTTCTAATGCAGTAGTCATGATAGTTTTTATCAAGAATTATCCGTGCAGCTCTCTTTTGTAATTTTTCAAGACGGTACATCTGGGTTTGTGAACAATTTCCCCAAATTATACTACAGTAGTCAAAATGGGGCAGGATATAGCTGTTGAAGAACAATTTTCGAGTATCAAAAGGGAGAAACTGTTTAATCTGTTGTAATAAGTAGAGATTTTTATTAATTTTGTTGTACACATTTTGAATGTGCACATCCCATGATAGAGCATCATCAAAATGAACTCCTAGCATTTTAGTTGTTGAAACACTTGGTATGACAGTGTCATCAATGTCTATATCAATTTTAGGGTTAATTTTTAAAAGTTTTTGTCTACTGGCTACGAGCATGGAGCAGCATTTTGTCAAACTTAAAACCATATCATTTTGTTTGCACCAGTCAAAAGATTTTCCTGTGTCAATACGTAGATTTGATTCAACTGTTTTTACATTGTTACACATCGTGGTCAAAGTCAAGTCGTCAGCATATATCACTTCTTCAGTATTTGATAAAAATAATGGTATGTCATTAATATATAATATAAAAAATAATGGTCCTAGGATCGATCCCGGAGGAACACCAGATATAATACTTATAGACTTTGATAATGATTTATGTATACATACTTTTTGTGACCTTGATTCTAGATATGAAGTGAACCACTGCATACTTTCGACATTACATCTGTACAACTTAAGTTTTTCTAATAAAATAGTGTGGTTGACCAAGTCAAAAGCTTTGCTCAAGTCGAGTTGAGTCATTCCAAAATATTTCCCTTCGTTTATGGCTTTATACATTTTTTCAGTAAGTGCTAATAGAGCAGTCTGACACGAGTTCTGTTTTCTAAAACCAAATTGACTATCTGTCAGAAGATTGTGTTTTTGAAGAAATGCATACATGTGCGTAAATACGTGTTTTTTCTAAGATCTTCGACAAAATAGGTAGAACTGATATAGGTCTGTAGTTTGAACAATCGTGTCTTGAACCACCCTTATGAAGTGGCGTCACTTTAGCTTCTTTCCATTTTGCGGGAAACGTTGCTGTTTTTAAACTAAGGTTGCATATATAACTGATTGAGGAAACGATTTCGGGTGCGGCTAGTTTCAATACATTAATACTAATATCATCCAGTCCAGTTGCTTTTGTGCTGGGCATGTGTTTTAATTGTTGTAGAACAAAATCAGTAGTGATAGGGGGAATAGCAAAATAACGGTTTTTATCACCAATTTTACTGTCAATAAAATTTGATATTTTACTAACGGATTTTGTATCTAGACGTGTTTGCCGTACGGGTATATATTCACTAGAAATGCTTGCAAAATAATCATTTAATACATTGGCTACTTCACTGGGAGTTGTTTTTAAATCATCACCAATCTGTATTACAGGTGCCGCTTCTTGTGTATTTTTGGAGCTGGCGCATTTCAGGCGTTTCCATAGAATATTTGGATGTTTCTTGTTAGTTTCAATAGCTTCAATATAAAACTTCTTTTTTGCACATTTGATTAACTGTACTACCTTATTTCGCCATGATTTATATTCTGTAAAATTGTTTTCTTTTGATGAAAATCTTTTTTTGTATTGCACTTCTAATTTTATCATTAATCCAGTTTGGTTGACTATCACGCTTAGCTTTTTTACGAACAATAGGCATATGTTGGTCAATAATATTTTTAAAAATGTCACTCCAGTAAGCCAAGGCTTTATCAGCACAATGGAGTGAAGTAATGTTGGACCACGGTGCGTTCAACATGTCATAAATAACTAGATCTTCATTAAAGTTTTTTCTGTTTCTAAAATAAATTATTTTACAGCTATTCTTAGTTTTACGACGCACAGATCTTCTAATTGCACACACGGGGTAGTGATCACTAATAGCATAACATGGTAATCGGGATTAGAAGTATATATATGATCTATTAATGTTTTAGATTTGGAGGTAACTCTAGTCGGTTTTGTGATAACTTGTACAAGATTTACGCTGTTCAATACATGCATAAGTTTATGTGGAGAAGCGGAATTAATATCATCTGAGTTCAACATATTATTATTCATATCTCCGAGAAGGAGCAATTCTTTACATTCATCGTATACATTTTCAAGATGGTCACTAAACATATCAAGCCATGAGGATTTTGAATCGGGTGGTCTGTAGAAAAAACAAACGAGAAGATTTTTTGAACCAGAAAAAAATATTTCTAGCCAAATTAGCTCAAGGTCAGTTTCTAAATCTAATCGTCTTTTATATTGAATATTTTCTCTGACATAACATAGTAGGCTACTCAATAGGGTACTCAATTTGCCATACACCATGTTGCACCTAACCGTGAACATGCTCATGTGATGTCATATAGCACCAGAAAGCTTAGACTCTCTGCGATCCATTGGTAAAGTTCAAATATGCTTAGGATGTACTCTGGTGAAACAATAGTAAAAAGAATAGATTTAACTGATTTCCTCGCAATTGAGGCAATGTAAAAAAATGACCCGTATAGTCTAACGTTAGCTGTATTGGTGTATTTATTTAAAGACCAAATTGCTGTGTAGGCCTATGTAGCCCTATTTCCATAGGGCTATATACACAGGTCTACGCCTAGCCCTATGGCATGTATTGTCCCATAGGCCTTTTTATAATTGGGTAAAACCAAAAATTGGGGTAATTTTGTAGCATCAAAAATGGCAGTGAGGTGACCATCAAAGAGGAGGAAAACTACTTCATGGGTTTGGTGCACTGAACCCAATAGAGCATACAAAAGACACTGGCTGCGCTAGAATTTTTTTTTTTGCTTTTAAAACGTCATTTTAAAAAAGTTGCAACATCCACTTACTACTCCGTTACCAAATAGACTACAAACTATTTCAAAAATGATGTTACTTTGTTTAGCTTCACATCACACTTTTAAACGTGATATCCTTATTGAAGCATAATACTAAACAATGGTACCTCAAAACTGCTAAAAATTTAAGAAAATTTGACGGGATAAACAAAAATCCTTATTTCAACTCCGTTACCAAGCCAAAAAATACTCAACTCCGTTACCAAATGTTTGGTTCTACATAAATATAAACTGTATATTCTCTTATCATAACATCGATCATAAATGGGTGCTCTATTTATATGGGGACAACGAGCCATGTTTTAAAAGACTATATCATCAATCGTTATGACTGTAAAAACCATAAAATTTGACAATTCACTACTCCGTTCCCTTTTCTTGGTAACGGAGTTTAGTGGAACGGAGTAGTAAAATTAAAAGTATTCTTGGGATTAATGAAAATATATGGGCAATAATTCTGTGTTCAGGCAATAAAACTGTTTTAGGCATGCAAGCATAAAACCAAACTCATTTTTATATCCACAAGGCTAGGAACGGAGTAGTAAAAACAAAAGCATATTTTCTAACTTTTTGGTAATACCTGTTCCGAATAACTTGTCATTCGACAATCTTAATTCTTTCAAGGCGAAAAACTCGTATAAGGCCCTTCAATGTGTCAAACTACACTTGATATAATTTTAGTTCATGATTATTCACTTGATGGGGCATGCTACAATAATGGTAACGGAGTAGAGTGCAAATGTGGGGACATGTATATTCATCAAAATTATATATATCGATATCAATTTTAAGTCGAATTTTGATCATTGATTAGTTTAAGTGAACAATGTCTAGCCATGAAATGTAATTGTTAGAATTATATTGTGATTTTGTATTCTACAGTGAAGTTTCAAATAGTGGAATTTTCTCTGGGGACATGCCATTTTCCACGTTTCCATGACATAGAGCTCTTATAAAACCATATATATATATTTTTTTTTACAAATAATCCAAACAGTATTAAGTAATAATGCTTAAACGAGAAGTTGCACCATTTATTTTTAATATTATTATATTTCAATAAAAATGCGGACCTTTCAAGTCCTGGGGACACTAATTTCATGTAAAGTTACCCCAATTTTTGGTTTTACCCAATTATAGTCTGCTCAGTATGAAAAATATAGGTAGGTAGGCCTATCTAGACTATAGGCCTACTCCCTAGTAAGTAGTAGCCTAGGTCCAGGCCTATGCTATCCTAAAATCAGAATTTTTGATCAGGCTGACCCACATCATTATGTTGATTTGTTGGACAACAGTCCAGACCAGCAAGGCCCGATTGCAGGAAAGAGTTTAACCCGAAAGATGATCTAATTCCACAAATTAATCCTAAGAGCGGTTGCAGGAACGGGATTAAAGTTAATCTCCTATCAGGAATGGTCTTAAGTTTAGGCTAACCCTGCTCTGGAGGTGGTTTAAAGTTAATACCTGTAAAGTTTAACGACTTCAAAACTATGAATTATGGACAAACCGAGTTTGATATATCACCGAAATTAGTGCGCAATCAATAGACTATAAGAAACATATTGGACCGATTTATGTTGAAGGTTGAAGTCACTAGCACAAACATTCTAATATCCATTGATCAATTTTACTCACCTGTTTTTAGGCGAATTCTTTTCTACATGAATGACGCACAAACGTAGGCCTACAGGCTACAGGCTGGTGTGCACAACACTGAATGCTGACTAAGCCTTTGTCATTGTGAATATTATAGAAAACTAAAATACGTCTAGACTAGGCTTAGTAGTATTATCAAAAAAAATAAAAAAGATCATGATGCAACAGACCTAATGTCATTTAGTGAAATAGCCTATATTTCTGCGGATATGCCATGGTAGAGCAGATGGTGATGTCAGTCTGCTGTGGTAGTATACAACAGTGGTAGGCCTATCTAGGCTAGTGATGGGCAGTATGTAGCCTGTTATTAGTTTGTGTAGCACAGGGGCCGTATTCCTAAAAATCCTAAAGTTAGGTGATCGTCACGAGAATATGGCCCCTGATGCCATCGCAAGGGCGCCCCACGTATTCTCGTACAAGTTACGATATATCGTAACTTGTACGAGAATACGGCCCCTGTCATACCGGGTAGGGTTAGACTACAGTAGACAAACACGAGAAAACAACCTGTTTGGTGACTGTTCAGGAGGTTCTATGTTCAGAAGGTTCTACGTTCAGAAAATATCTGTTCAAAAAGTTCTATGTTCAGAAGATATGCAAACGGTGTTCATTTGAGTGCGATATGGCCCATTATGGGAAAATACAGCACTCGTCCAATGAATAAGGTGTGAGCCTTTAGGCGAACACCTTATTCATTGGACATGTGCTGTATTTTCCAATATCGCACGAAAAATGAACAACGTTTGTATTTTCGCACACGATCAGGTCACACAGTAGCCCCAGCAGTGGCTGACAGACCCGGAACGGGTATGTGGTTGACACAGGGCTGAAATCTTAGCTAGTCACACAGGACATAACTGCCATAGATTGCAGTATAAAGTAGGCCTACAGCTAGAGTGCGATATGGGCTGATACCGATATAGACCTACGTCTCATAGTGAAAATCACTGCCCAGAGTGTGAGAAGGTTCTATATTCAGAAGGTCCTATGTTCAGAAGGTCCTATGTTCAGAAAATATTTGTTCAGAGGGTCCTATATCAGAACTGACAGAAGGTTCTATACATTGTACTCAGAAGGTCCTATGTTCAGAAGGTCCTATGTTCAGAATGTTCTATATTCAGAAGGTCCTATGTTCAGTAGGTCCTATGTTCAGAAAATATTTGTTCACAGGGTCCTATATTCAGAACTGACAGAAGGTTCTATTTCCAGAAGGTCAGATATGTTCAGAAGGTCCTATAGACTATTCAAAATCCTTTGTTTTATGTTGCAACAAACTGACATCTTTCAGTTTCAGGTAGGGCCTAGTCTAAATTATAATGCAAGATAACAAACCAAAGCCTCTCATTTTAGCTCATTTGGTCAAAGGTCAGATAAGCTTTTGTCATGGCGCGTTGTCCGTCATTCGTCCGTCCACAATTTACCAAAATCGCTATTGCTCCTAGACACCTCAGAGTGAGTTCCCAAGTTCCCGGAATTTCAAGTGCCCAAGTTACCGGAAGTTCCCGTAATTTCAAATAACATAATTTGTTAAAATTACATGTTGAACAGTTGAGTACCGTAGTCCAATTGATTCGTTTCCTGGCGAAACACAAAAAACGTCGGGACACCCGAAAGTGAGTTCCCAAGTTCCCGGAACTTCAAGTTCCCAAATTTCTTGTTTTTAAAATTTAAGTAAAAATTACCAGAACGTTGAGTTATTTCCAAAATTAAATCTCATCCTAAGAGTAAGACTATTTCTCGTTTAATATTAGTCTAACTGGTAAACGCGTAACACAAAATGTATGTCATTCTATTGACATGTTCACATATTATAGTTATAGGGATTTCAAGGAGTCAAAATAAAAATTAAGATTTTGGCCTGATCGCGTCCCTTTGTTTAACAGGAATAAAAAATTAAGAATGAAATTAAATTTATGCAGATAGGCCTAGATCTACATACATGTATAGATCTAGACTACCTGATAAACAGTTGAATAGGCCCTATAGGACCTGAGCCAATAACAAAAATCCAAAAATGTAGGCCTACAGGTCTTTCAAATCTAGTTTTGGATCCCGCCTATATATTAAAATTATAGTCCACATACATGTAGGCCTAACTGCTAGGGGGAGGGGGGGGGTTTACTATTTGATCTCTCGGGGGGGGGGGGGGACGGTTATTTTCGGCTCGACTCGGCGGCGCGCTGAAAATGTCAAACCTGTTAAAATATATAAAAAAATTAGTCTATTTATTTCTTTTAGACTACAGGGTCTGTCTGAGTTTTTATTTATTAAATAGTCTACACCCCCCCCCCCTCCGGGATTGAATAATGGCCCTCATTAGTCATAAGGGACGCACTATTAGATATCTGGGGGGGGGGTGGTTAGGGTTTTTGTTGCTTGCGAACTTTTTTTTGTATCTCCGAGAGAAAACAATTTTTTTTTTGGCGATCAACGTCCGACAATTTTATTTTTATGATTCGTCGAAGAATTTTTTTGTCGTATGCTTTTCCTATTATGTACGTTACCATTTGGTGTTTTTTCTGGTCAACATATTTTACAGCAATTTTGACAACAAACTTTTTTTTTCTGCCCACATTTTCAACAAGCTTTTTTTTCTGACTTTTGTGGCGACAAACTATCTTTTTCTAGCCCGCCTCCCCCCCCCCCCCCAGATATCAAATGGTGCGTCCATAAGAAATGTATCTTTATGCCCAGGGCCTATGCTACGGGTGGGTTTATCATACGAGGGATTCTATAATTTTAGGCACCAGCACTGTCCGCAACTTGTAATATTTATTATTGAATATCTTGATTTAATTTGATTACATAAATGCAATAAATGACCGTTTTTTACAACATAGCAATATTACAACTCAAAAAATTCTAACATAAATGTGTTTTTTGAAAGAAATATTATGTAAATTTAGCCAGTTTTAGCCAAAAAGCCTCGTCCCACATTCTAAATCACACATAAACAGGCGATTTATTCTGGACTTCCTGTACTATATATTATATTTGTTTCTGATATATAATGCTAACTGCAAAACACTATCTATAAGATTATATACAAGTTTGTTAAAATAATGTTATTATTTTACTACTTCTTATGCAATTTATGTCTGTCCCACGTTGCAGCGACTCTACGCAACGCTTATAGTTTTCTATACTTTTTCTGACCAAAATATCACTTGTCTGGTGCAAACAGTTGCGCGAGACCTTCATGCAGTGAATCGTGACAAAAAAGTATAATAAATGTGTTTTTGTTTAGAAATAATGTAAGGTTTGTGCAAGTCTTTGGGTGAGTATTTTAATTCAACGTCTCTCCATAACGCGATTTTTTACACATAAATACTGCAATAAAACTTTAGGGCACTCTACAAACTCCAAGCCTACTACAACCTCATTTGAAAAAACAACAAAAATACTCATAGTATAGCATAATACATAGATGCTATGCACGATTTAGTAAAAAAAACGTCTCTCCTGGGCCATAACGCGTATTTTACAAAAATAAAAACGTTATGGAGAGAAAAAGTAGTCACACATTACCTTTTTACTCATTTAAAAATAGCTATAAACCTTTATGAGTTTGGTATTTTAACAAGTGACACTTGTTGAAATGGTAACTTTTCTTTTTGTTTTTTAAATTGTGTTAGCATCGATATTTAGTATTTGGTAATTGTCACTCAATAACAAAAATAATTGTCGTTATGGAGAGCCAATGTTCGCTATTATTACTCTCCATAACGACAATAATCGTAACGGAGAGTAATTCTTATTTCATTATTTAAAGAATCATTCAGCTTCAAAACGCGCATGCCTGGGACGGTCAAGTGTAGGCCAACAGTAGCCTATTGAGTACAGATTGACAGCATTAATATAGCCACTGAACTGATTACAAGATACTACTTAAACGGGACATTGATCCAATGCTGTTTTAATGTTAGGCCAACGTCTGCGACGCTGGCCCAACATTGAACCAACATTAGATAAATGTACAATGTTTGAGAGAAAGTCCTCCTACCCAGCAAACGCAAGACATTTGTATGACATTTATGCAATGTCGGCCCAACGTCTTCGACGTTGGTCCAACATTGCATAAAGTCATACAAATGTTTTGTGTTTACTGGGTGACAATACAAACTTGGGGGTCAAGCAGTTTCCAAATCCCCGCAGTAATACAGTCAGTTTGTTTGCAAGTAGCCGACCAAGTAGGGGCAAAAGATGTCGCTCAAGTATATATGAACTTGCTGTGATTTGAGAACTTGCTCTTAATGAGGCTTTGGGTATGAAACGCATATTTAGTATTATTATGGAATAGGGCCTTGGCTTACCCACGGGCACTATTGCCTTCTGGGGGACCCTTGTCCCGCGAATTTTGACAGTTGACTACACCTTTAAGGGTTATTGTCATAAAGTGATTCTTTCTAAATAAAGTGATCAACATTATAATAGCCATGTTCAACTACTTGTTAAATATTGTATACTTTTGTAGAAGGGTCACTGGGAAATATAGGTTTGAAGATTACTCCGTAACATAAATTGGTCTCTCCATAACGGTAAATTAGTCTCTCCATAACGGTAAGAAAAATTTTAATTGATAAAAATAAGCATTTAAAATTGAAATTAAGCTCTGCTGACAACGCCATGTCAATAAACAAAGCTAAGTTGATGTGTTTAAATTTTTGACAATATTCAGACAATCTCATATATCAGGGAAAATATCATCACTGGTGCTTAAAATTATAGAATCCCTCGGGATACCCTTAAACAAGTTCCCAAGTTCCCAATTTTCAAGTTCCGGGAAGTTCAAGTTCCGAAATTCCGAAATAAAAGGTAACAAAAAAATGTTTTTTCCTATTTCAACAAAAAACATTTTAGATACTGCCTTTTGCCTTTCCATGCATTATAGATTGCCAAGCTGCGCGCATGAATGGAATTAAATGTGGTTTTCTAGACCGCACACACTCATTGTTATGTTCAAATGACGAATTAGGCCTCTATGTGTAGGCCCGACGTTGACCCAAAATTGAGGTAAGGTTTGCCCAACGTCTGTGACCTTACAACAGCATTAATCCAAGATCGGGCCAATGTCTGTTTGATGGGAGATTGTTAACAGCTGGTATTAGGCAGCCATCCACATAAGAGTTGATCTGAGTAGGCCCAGTTGTTTTTCAAGTTCAAAAACTATTATAACATGCCGCTATATGTGCATAGAAAATATATAATAATTATATATAGGGCCTAGACCTGCAAATCACACCTCGCAGATAAGAAATCTATGTAGTCTCAACGTTGGTCCTTAAAATATCATCGATACTGTTTTCACTGTCACATGTCATAATTTTCTCACGGGTTGAGATGCTTGTTGATTGCCGGGGGGGGGGGGGTGATTGCAAACAGTTTAGGAAAGACCTCATAAGCTCTACAGGATATTACCTGAAATATGCCGTCAAACACGCCAAAGTAGTAGTAATAGTAATAGTAGTAATCGTTTAATATTGTTGTTCTATCGTCGGCCACCACCACTCGAACTCGAATATACTATATCTGGGAAAATATCATATTGTAATACTTTTCATTTTAGATTTTGTATAATAAATTTGCGGTTCTATTGTAAATTTTATTTCATACCTGTACGGCTAGGCCCCTATATAGTTAATTTCACATCGTGAAATGTTTGCCGAGATCGCCTATAAACAAAATATAAATATGTCAAAAACTAACTTTAGTCTACAGCACTTAAAATTAATATTGGGTACCAAACTGTTTTTCCGACAAAAACGATTTTTGCAAATAATGTTTTAATATTTTAATATATTTTTTCACTTCTTTTGGAATTTCGGAACTTAAAGTTCCCGGAACTTGAAATTTCGGAACTTGAAGTTCCGGGAACTTGGGAACTTGTTTAAGGGTATCCCGAATCCCTCATACATGTAACCTACTTTGCTGGGGGTTTTTGGCGAAAGGTACGCGGGAAACAGCATTGTTTCAACGTGTTGTGTTTGCTGGGCAATGCTATTAAATGTGCAATAGTCGTGCTTAGCCCTTAAATGGTTAGGCCTAACAGATTTCACATCCTGCCTCTGACAGAAAATATAGGGGCATGCCAACATTATTATAACAAGAATGTTATAGAAAGGAGTTGACGTTATTATAGGCCTACATCCAGGTAGTACAGGAGGAGTTGACTCATTTTTTGAGTTTAGTTGACACCTCAATTCCTAGAGATAAAAAATATATCACGTGAAAGGTTTAATTCTGTAGTTTATGGGGGATACCCTTACAATACCATTACAATACTTGTCCCCCCCCCCCGCCATAACGTATGAGATAAATGTATGACATGTGTTTGAAAATGATGAAAATTAGTGTTTTACGTACAAAAAAAATTGGAAACACAGATCTGTGTATGTACTTACAGTATTAAACCTGTAAGTAGCTTATTGTCATGATATTGGAGTATCCTGATGCAGTGGTTAAAGCTGCCTGCTTTGTAAGTCTGAGATCGCGGGCTCAAACCCCAATCTTGCATTCGAGTTTAAAATAAACATTTTTTTCTTACCCGCTCACTCGCAAAGATTCAATATTGTGGGGAGCCTCTGTGACCGAGAGGTAGCGTGCTCGGCCTCAGGGCACAAAGGTTCAAATTTCGAATCCTACATGTAGACCTATGTCTGGAGGACAGTGTCATCTCATTCATCTCGCCATCCTCAGGAGTTTCTCCTGGCCCAGTTTAGCCTGTTTGTGCAGGAAGGTGAACTAAAACCCCATTTCATTTATTCATTCATTCATTCATTCATTCATTGATAGGATATGGCCTGGGTATGACCTGCGATTATTTGCACATATATCAGCTTATGAACAGCGAATAGCTAGATGTGATTTTAATGTTGATTCATCGATCCACATGTAGATATAATAAAAATGATTAGAAATGAAGTTTAGGCGCATATATATGTTTCTATTTCTTAACTAATGTGAAAAACAATTTTGTGAAAATGATATAAAATGATTACAGCGAGTGTGAAATACACGACAATGTCGGTATATATATTTGAAAACTTATAGCTGCATTAGCCTTTAAGTCATTCCGAATGCCTTTTCTGAAATCTCGACATCTTTACAGGAAGAAGACATACATACAGATAACATCCCCTGGGCTCTGCTTCGCATGTTCGGCCGAGGCTCGCTATCTGTACTACAACCAACAGCAGAATCAAGTGTCGTCATGAAGGTCGTGAACAAATGATCCCCTTCTGGTCCGGATACAACACTGCTATTCCAGGCCCTGCTGCTATTCAGTCACGTCATTGTGAAACTCAGCAACGGATAAGCGTAGCATCATATGCACCGACTATTGATGCACCACCAGCTCATCCAGCCACCGTCTATACCACTATGCATCATTCTAAGGAGATGACGGAAGCACTTGGACAATCAACAACAATCCAGACTATGGATCAGCAGCTGTACAGTGTCGCACAGTCAATTAAATGGAATAAACCCTCCGAATTCCCTAATAGTGTGTTTAGTCTAGGTGGTTTTCACACACTATCATATTACATAGGGTGTATTGGGAAGCTCTGGGGGACGCAGGATTACGACATCTACTAGTTGAATCTAATACGTATGCGGGTCTCACCACTGATTAAATGCTCGCAGGCAAGCAGTTCAAGAGGGGTGTCCGTGGTATTACGCTTGCATATGAAGCAATGCTGGAGCTATATTTAACAGCGTTTTTTGCGTGGTGTAGTAAACGGAGCATCGTCATCCCAGAAGAAGAATTATGCCAGAAATTACATTTAGCACAACACACCTTCGAATCTCCCGAAATAAGCACCAGAGTCGATGACCTCACTGCGCTTTCAAAACTAATCACTGAAAATGTACAGCCGATTCTACAGCGATTCAGACAAAAAGAAAGTAATATATCAAAAACATTTTCATTCTGGTGTATGTTCATGGATGCGGTAGACATTATGTTGAAGAATATCCATGCAGAAAGAACAGGATCTTGGGATGATCACCTAAGCAGTCTTGTTAATATGCTGCCATATATGTTTGCCACAGACAAAATGAACTACAGCCGATGGCTACCTGTCTACATTCTGACATGATAAATCTACCTGATAACATAACTCAGACATTCAAAGATGGACAGTTTAATGCGCGTCAGTCTGCAGGAGAGTTTAAGGGCATTTCGACAGATATGGGTACAGAAACCACAATCATAAAAGATTCCAAAAGTGATAGTGGCATTGTTGGCTTGACACGACGCAAGTCAGCATTAGTCAGATGGTCATTAACTCGCCATATTATGGGTGAATTCTCTTCAGCAATAGACAGTAGATTGCCTACACTATCAGAAGACCACCTTACTCCTTCATCTAACACTCGTGACCAGAATGGAAAAAGCGCAATAAAAAGGGACGAAAATGCTGTCTTCAAAATATTCAATCATATTCAGGAGAATATGAACAACCCATTTGACACATCAAAGCATGTTAACCACGATTTGCTAAACATAGGCACTGGAATGCATGCCTCGAATGAAATTCAAGATAGTCTGCTACATGCAGTGGAAAAGGGCAGGAAGCAAACTGAAATATTTATTGCATCAGTATTGTCATCAACCAAATCAAAAGGTTTCTATGATCCAATTAAAAAATCACGTTTAAAAACATTTTCCAGTATGTCGACAAAGACAACAACCTGCAAACCCAATTACTTGATAAATATAAACCCGGAGTTAGTGCTCCGTCGAGCGCTAGCCATGTCTGAAATGAGGAACAATGTGAGCATGGATGAGGTCCCACCTGGTCACTTCACCTCCAGTAGCACTTTTTCACGATGATGGTATGATGCGAAAAAATAAAATATCAGACCTTATGCATAAACTGGAGAAAAATGTTCAAGTACAACGCCAAGCTATCTGCAATACAGTGGATAAACAGCCGGCTTGTGTTCGGGATGCCATGTCTATAATACATAAAATATTCACTAAACCTGGATATACTTATGATGATATGGCGTCAGAATATCTGAAAACAGTTATGTTAGAACTTGTTCAATTTGACACTGTAATAGACGTATTCGATCGCTACGATAATATTGACTCTATAAAAAGCGTAGAAAGAAATCGTAGATATCGAAGTCTTAGAAAATATGAAGTTTTGGGAGGTCGGACAATTCCTTCGTGGAGTGAGTTTATGTCAGTCAGTGAAAATAAGGCTGAATTCAATGTGTTCTTGTGCGAATATTTAAAGCTGAATTTACATGCTAAGCTGGCAAGAGACAGTAGCGTTATTCTGGCAGGAGGTTTCACATTACCTGAACAGGCTGTATGTATCACTTCTGATGGGAGCACTGACAGGTCTGATTTGTATTCAGCTCACGAAGAAGCTGATACGAGGATCATTTTTCATCTTTTCAATTTAGACAAATCCCACACTGGACCTGAAATGACCGTGATGGTTAAGGTCATGGATACGGACATATTTATATTATTGGTTCATTATTTCAGTAAAGATATCTTGTTTGAGACTGGATCCCAGACAGGCAAGCATGATCTTCGCCGCATAGTCTCAATAAGAGATGTGTGTTCTAGTATTCCGGGCTCGCTGTGTGAGATACTACCTGCAGTACACGCCCTCACTGGATGTGCAGCACTTCTGCCCTATTTGGAGTAGGCAAGCAGATGATGTACACGAGATTGCTTAAATATTCACAGAACTATATATTCTCCAGACTGCTGACACACGAGCCATCACTGCTGCAAGAAAGTTTGTAATGGCATTATACGGAGCTGCACAGTCAGATCGAGATTTAAATATGTTGCGTGTCAAAATGGCAAAAACACGCGAAACCATCGAACTACGCCGTCCGTCACCATGCGAAGCTTCATTTGAGCAATATGTCGCATGGCAAGTATCTATCTGGACATGTGCTCATGAAGCCCATCCAGTCCATGGTGATGTTTTAGAATACGGCTGGAAATGAAATGAATCGGGCTGGAGGCGGACTACAGATGGACTAGTTCCCGTACTATTTAATGGTTCAACTTCACCAGAGAAAATAGATAGTTCCACATGTCAGTGTAGACTCTCAAAGCAACGGGCATGTGCTCCTGCAACCTGTTCATGTATTTAAAAAGGCCTCCCCTGTATAGCTCTGTGCAAATGTACATCTGGCCTGACGTGCTGTAACGAATACAATGAAACAATTTACAGTTAGAGTTCGCTAGACGTGATTAGTGATATAACTATTAAAAAAAAAATTATATTATTATCAATATAATGTTAATGTGTTCATGGTAAGTTGTAGTGTATTACAATTCCTGCAAAACAATGTATTATGTATCGGTTTTGTCTCGCATATTTTGTTTCTTGACTGAATTACTTGTGATTTTATCACTTGGCTATGGGCATTAAGCACATACTTTATGTAATTTTTTTTATATAGTTGGGGTGGATGGGGGAGGCTCAGAGAAAAATGTATATTTTGACAGGTAATACATATAGACGTACTATGCATTCAATTTTAATAAAGTATCAATAAAATTAGGCATGTTCAACATAGCATGTCGTTATTTGTATTTGCTTCGGACTCAGGACATGGGAATGCATAAACCCTTTGCATATGATTTGGTAACGCGTATATTTATGACTGAAAAAAATGAGCATTTACGTTTGTATCGCTGTGTTAATATATTTCAATAAATGTATAATAGGGACTAACATTGTTTTGCGTAAAATGCTCAAATTTGTTTTTTTTTATAGAATGTGTCAATAAACTGGTAAATATATCCATTTATGATTAGAACTCAAGTGTGTTCAGCATATATTTCATTAATTTGCGCTAACTCAGTTGCTATGGTAGCCACCCGTCATGTGATTGGATATTTTCTGGGTGTAGGAGGAGCCTGAGGTAGTGCTTCAATGAGGATTTACGACATTAACAAAGGTTGTTGTTAGATGAGCTTATGCCATCGCGTTGCGTCTGTCGTCTGTCCACCATTCACAAGAAATGCTTCTCCTGCCTCAATAACTTATCCGATTTCAATTATGTTTGATTTGTTTGAAAGAGCTTGTGCCTGTGCATTAAACTTCCTCACGGATTTAAGAAATTTTAATTGCCGGTAATAATTAACTTAAATGACCTAATGAAGATCTAATTGGGGCACTCTGTTCATCATTCACAAGAAATTCTTCTCCTCCCTCAATTCTTATCCGATTTCAATTAAGTTTGGTTTGTTTGAAAGAGCTCGTGCATGTGCATAGAACTGCCTCACGGATTTCAGAAATTTTAATTCATAATCAACTTGCCATAATTGAGGATGACACTCTGGTTTAGTTTTTGAATGGTGAAAATCCGACTATTTTTGACAATTCTACAGAGAAAGCAGCAATAATGCAACATAAGGTTATGCTCAAATGATCTACGTTTTTCTGCGAGAAAAGTGAGAGCGCCAAATTCGACACTTTATTCAAAAATATAGAGAAATTAGAGTGATATCTCCCGGTCACTATGCAGACCTCGTGGTGTGTGTCAGATTGGCGGCTTTTGGTACAGAGCATGGTCAGTAGCTCCACCCTAGTGTACAAGCCACTCTCACGTTTTGCGTATTTAATACCTTATTATCGCCCATATTTCATTTTCATGCTTGACATGTAAACAGGGAATATCCTAATTGAAATTGAGGATCATGTCCCGCTTGTCCGTCAGTGAAAGGAGTTAGATTCATTATAATTAATTTTGTCTCTTGTATTTGATAATATTACGTTATTCTGCTATGGATAATTGTACAACTATAGGCCTATACATGTATAGTAGCATTATGACCAAACTACATCATATTATCTTACTTTCAAAATGGTCCAAAATGACCCGTTTGCCCACTAATCTACTATATCACATTATATATATTCCTTGATCACATATATATCCCTACATCTAAATTTATGTGAAATAACAAATAAGTTATATACATGTATTAGAATAGTTGTCAATTGTGTGCGTACGTTGTGTAGGCCTACACTATAATATACTTTTAAGAGTACCTATGTATTTAAGAGTAAGTATTTGTGAATGAGCCCTGCACAACTAGCAACCCTCAAAAAATAATGTCTTATGATCATTATCATGATTATTTAATTACCTAAAAAAACGGAATACGAAACCAAACCTAAGATGCCGAATCATCCCAGATGTGTGCCGAATATAAATCGGTTTGTGGATGCAGGAATTACAGAGATTTCTCTGTTCTCTGGCTGATGGTATCTTGACAGTGTGACGAATCAGGGGTAATAAACTGGGAGGTGTAAACCGAAGCGCAAACCAGTTCAGGTTAGCGGGAGGGGTTCAAGCTGTCTATCCTTCAGTATCATTAGTGCACCACCTGCGAGTTTTTTTTTATTTTTGTAAAAATCGATTCCGGCTTGGACAGGTGAAATACAATACAATTTAGGAAGGCCTATCTATTTGTGGAAAATAATGAGTCTTGTAAACAGTTTCCGGTTTGGAAAGGGTTAATTAGCATTATTTTTAATGTAATTATTTACGGTTTAGACAGGATTCCGGGTTGTATAGGGTCCGGTATGTACAAGTTGCACTGTATATATAGCGTGATAGCGCAATACACATGTTCGAAGATATACCCTAATTTGAGGGGCTACAGTTATATTAAAAATGTATATCTTGTAACGTTACATTATAAATGAAAAAGTGACGTCAATAGCCATCACCCTAAAAAGTGATGTCGCAAATGTACGCCTGTTTTAATTTGTGACCGCGTATTCTACAAAATAAATATATGACGTGAAACTACAAAACTGCACGTTTCTAATGATATATTATTTATCACTGGGAAGAAAAAAAAATTAAGAAACACAACAATTTGAAAAATACAAAACGATTTTTATCAATAATAAACAATATATATTTGAAACAATATAAAACCAATGTGATACTTGTTTTATGCCTTTTCTGTAAAGCAAAGGATGTCCTCTACAAAACACGCATGTCAGTTTTTTTAATGAGCATATACCCTATAGTTAATACAACGAAAGAGTATAATGTTGGTGTTCTACATGTGTAGGCCTATATCGCAGCTGACAGATGAGTCCGATGGGTTAAAACAATAGTGTGCTAAGTGACATTTTCGGCCTTTAAAATAATAACCAGCTAAGTCATCTATAATATGTATAAAGTTTGAATTTATTCCAAATTCAGGTTAAAACAACAGATCAAGTCGACTTAGCACATTGTTATTCCCGGGAAAAGGAGCACATATCAGCATAATATCTGTTCAACACAGGACCAATTTGACTTGATGTAGAATCCTGGATGTACATCCAATGATTCACATATATAATAATGTTATATTATTACTATTATTATTCACCTTTATTGGGGACTGCCGTAGCACGACAAATCAACGACTTGACGTAAGACAGGACGATCTGTAATCCCCTAGTTTGACAAGTGGTTGGATTGTTTGTTACATTTACGACAGCCCTAATAAAACCGACCTGTGATCAAGGCGGCTGCCACAGATCGTCACGGACATGGCGAAGTCTATGACGCAACCAGACGTGTCAATTGCTGAGCCAAGCAATCGGCGGCAGCCGCAGCGACAGTGGTTAAACCTTCAGCACACAAGCGGGGGGTATCAAAGGCCTGAGTAAACACCGCCGATCGCACCACCTACCGGCGACCCGTCGCCAGGGGAGGGCACTGGGATCCACCTCCAGGCCCTATCTCCTCGCCCCGGGGCTTCGCCGATAGGCCGCGCGATGTATGCTATGTAAATGTGATGCTATGAGAGGTTGAATAAAAAGAGGCCATGCTGATGACAGGGGAGATTGGTACGAGATTAAGACCAGAGAGTAACGAGAGTTAAAGGACGAGAGAAGCACAGTCATCCGCCATGCTATATTAAATTTGAATACTTGTTCGAGTTATTACTTTCTGCCAGTACTACGGTACTGGGAATCGGGATCTGATTGAACCAAGTCGGATGCGTTGCTAAGATCAATGGACTGGAATCCCGATCTTACAACTGGCGATCTTGCCTAAAGACCAGGAAGTGTGACAGAATGGTTAACGCGAACGCGGCATTTGCCATGACATTTGAACAATGCCAAAGTTTAACCACACTGGGAGGCCACGCTGAAATAAAGCTGGCCTAGAAAATGGACAGAGCTACCATTGGGCGATGGATGAAGATCCGCGACGGTGAGGTAGCTGGAATAATGATGGACGGCCCACAGAGAGCTGACGGATGGCAGCCAGGAACCACGGGATCCGAGTTCCTGTGCATTCTAGCTATGGGTAAAACAGACGGAGGTGACAGAGAGGTTGCAGAGAGGTTCCCGCCAAGGTCCTATCACAGACAGCGCCGCTTGGAAGAGCAGCTGAGGTCCGTATCCGGAGCGGAGACAAAGAAGAACGCAGTTCAGGCCGCTGGACGCAAACGCAATGGAGAGCAGGGACGTAGACAAACGCAGGCCAGACAGTGGGACGAACATGCCGCGTTGGGCATATGGCTTCGTGAGTACTCTAGTGGCAGCACTGTCTCTGTGTCGGCTACAGCATCCCCACGACCATCGCTGTACCTGGCAAACAGTGCTACGGCAACGTGCCGAGCATTTAATCTGGAAGTGGGAGTGTGTCAGCAGGAACGACAGTCCCGTGCAGCTTACACGAGAAAGACTGGTCATGACCGACATTGTTCCCAAGGTATTTAGTAGGCTGTAATATTAAATACCGAGGTGGCATGACCACCCGCGCGAATTGCTTTAATTAGCCGTTCAGTGATATTGGTCTATCTTTATTCATTTATTTCATTTATTTTTGAATTACTTTAATTAGTTGTTCTGTGACATTGATGAACCGGGATGTATTTTCACAGCTGGATCACAATGTACAACGTTAACAAATTGATAATTGACAGACAACGTGTAATGGACGGTTATGATATGTCTTTGGGGGAGACTAGAATGCTTGACACGGTATTATTACATAAATAACGATCTAATGTCGACGCGTAGCCGACGATCATTGTATGTCTTTGGGGGGAGACTTCGATGTAAATGGCTTCTGATGCACAGTATGCCCAGACAAGTAAGTTCGTAGTTTGAATAGCTTTAATTAGCCGTTTACATAATTTAATGACTTTTAGTAGTTGTTCAGCGACATTGTATTTTCATAAAATACAGTGAGTTGTTTTAATTAGCTACTTTATGATATAAAGAGGATACGAAGAGTACCGTATCTTAGTATTATTGTTTGATCGATACAATGAGTTGCTTTAACTAACCGCTCATCGACATTGTGTACTTCGAATTACTTTAATTAGTCGTTCAGTAATATTTTATCTTTGTGAAATCACATGTTTTGAATCGCTTTCATTAGCTGTTTAGTGATATTGCATTTTGAGGTTGTACTAAAAAGAGATACGACGAGTACCGTATCTTAGTACCATGGGTTAATTGATACAATGGATTTTAAGTTGCTTTAACTAGCCGCTCATCGACATTGTTTACTTCGAATTACTTTAATTAGTCGTTCAGTAATATTTTATCTTTGTGAAATCACATGTTTTAAATCGCTTTCATTAGCTGTTTAGTGATATTGCATTTTGAGGTTGTACTAAAAAGAGATACGACGAGTACCGTATTTTAGTACCATGGGTTAATTGATACAATGGATTTTAAGTTGCTTTAACTAGCCGCTCATCGACATTGTTTACTTCGAATTACTTTAATTGGTTGTTCAGTAATACTGTATCTACGTAAAATCACATGTTTTAAATTGCTTTAATTAGCTGTTCAGTGATACTGTACGTTGAGGTTATATTTTGAAGAAGATACGACGGGTATCTTATCTTGGTACTAGTTTTGACTGACACATCATCACATTGTCTATTTTGAGTTGCTTTACTTAGCTGTTCAGAGAGATTGTGTGACTAGTGAATATGTAGGACGCCTGTTTTCCCTAGTGTCAGACAGGGTTAACAAGAGTACATGTGAGCACTGTGAGTGCTGGGTGAGTGTGATTTTCTGTGAATCTATATTATAGTCGTGAGAGAAACGCTGGTTCAGGCATGGTGCCTCATAAGTGAATGCAACTATCACGAAGGTGCTCATACACCGAGCAGTAAGCGTGCCGGTGATGCGGCTACTGAAATAAGAGTAACAGTACGAGTAGGCTCCCTGTTTGAATAAAGTAGCGCGCCAACTTGTACGACAAGCATATAAAGAAAAGAATCACAAGATGAGTATAATTACCGTTCCGTCTGGAACGACGAGATGTACAATGATGTGAAAGTGGGTGTATTTTATAAATTTATGTCTGTATGACTTTCAACAAACATAACGAGCTATAAAATGAGTATTTACCGTTCCCTTTGGAACGACGAGATGTACAATGACACGAAATTGGTTATATTTTATAGATTAATGTCTGTATGATTTTCAACAAACATGTAAAGAACTATAAAATGAGTATTTACCGTTCCTTGGAACGATGAGATGTACAATGATACGGAATTGGGTATATTTTATAGATTAATGTCTGTATGATTTTCAGCAAACATATAAGGAGCTATAAAAATAAGTATTTACCGTTCCGCCGGAACGATGAGAGGTAAACGATATGAAAATGTGTCTATTTATAGATTTATGTCTGTATGATTGTCAACAAACATAACGAACTATAAAATAAGTATTTACCGTTCCCTTTGGAACGATGAGATGTACAATGACACGAAATTGGTTATATTTTATAGATTAATGTCTGTATGATTTTCAACAAACATGTAAAGAACTATAAAATAAGTATTTACCGTTCCCTTGGAACGATGAGATGTACAGTGATACGAAATTGGTTATATTTTATAGATTAATGTCTGTATGATTTTCAACAAACATGTTAAGAACTATAAAATAAGTATTTACCGTTCCCTTGGAACGACGAGATGTACAATGATACGAAACTGGGTATATTTTATAGATTAATGTCTGTATGATTTTCAGCAAACATATAAGGAGCTATAAAAATGAGTATTTACCGTTCCGCCGGAACGATGAGAGGTAAACGATATGAAAATGTGTCTATTTATAGATTTATGTCTGTATGATTTTCAACAAACATAACGAACTAGAAAATGAGTATTTACCGTTCCCTTTGGAACGACGAGATGTACAATGACACGAAATTGGTTATATTTTATAGATTAATGTCTGTATGATTTTCAACAAACATGTAAAGAACTATAAAATGAGTATTTACCGTTCCCTTGGAACGATGAGATGTACAATGATACGAAACTGGGTATATTTTATAGATTAATGTCTGTATGATTTTCAGCAAACATATAAAGAACTATAAAAATAAGTATTTACCGTTCCGCCGGAACGATGAGTGGTACAACGATGTGAAAATGTGTGTATTTTGTGTATGGATGATTTTCAACAAACACATATGTAATTATAAAGGAGTATTTACCGTTAGTTTTGGAACGAGGAGACGCACATCGATAGAAATTGTGTATATTTTATAGATTTATGTCTGTATGATTTTCCAACAAACATATAAAGAACTATAAAGGGAGTTTTTTTTCCGTTCATTCTGGAACGACGAGACGTACGTCAACAGAAATGGTGTATATTTGATAGATTAATGTCTATATGATTTTCAACAAACATTTGAAGAGCTATAAAATAAGTGCTTACCATTGCTTTTAGAACAACAAGACGTACAATGACGGAACGTGGTAGGTATGTTAACGTCTGTATGTTTCTAAACAGACAGAGAATGAACTATAAATGAGTTTTTAACGTTCCTATTCGGAACGGCGAACTGTACATTGAATATTGAACAATGTAGACAATTATTTGATGTTTCACAGATAAATGTATGACTGTTAGATTATCAACGGGCAATGTTCAACAAAATAGCACTTATAGTGGTATTTTGCAAGATAACTCCTAGTCACAGTTGAATGTTTATTGAATCATTTGTATTGTCACCTTTCACGGTGAGCACTAAGGTAATTATGTCAAGATAAGATCTTGACTAAAAAGAGGGGGACGGATGTAGAATCCTGGATGTACATCCAATGATTCACATATATAATAATGTTATATTATTACTATTATTATTCACCTTTATTGGGGACTGCCGTAGCACGACAAATCAACGACTTGACGTAAGACAGGACGATCTGTAATCCCCTAGTTTGACAAGTGGTTGGATTGTTTGTTACATTTACGACAGCCCTAATAAAACCGACCTGTGATCAAGGCGGCTGCCACAGATCGTCACGGACATGGCGAAGTCTATGACGCAACCAGACGTGTCAATTGCTGAGCCAAGCAATCGGCGGCAGCCGCAGCGACAGTGGTTAAACCTTCAGCACACAAGCGGGGGGTATCAAAGGCCTGAGTAAACACCGCCGATCGCACCACCTACCGGCGACCCGTCGCCAGGGGAGGGCACTGGGATCCACCTCCAGGCCCTATCTCCTCGCCCCGGGGCTTCGCCGATAGGCCGCGCGATGTATGCTATGTAAATGTGATGCTATGAGAGGTTGAATAAAAAGAGGCCATGCTGATGACAGGGGAGATTGGTACGAGATTAAGACCAGAGAGTAACGAGAGTTAAAGGACGAGAGAAGCACTGTCATCCGCCATGCTATATTAAATTTGAATACTTGTTCGAGTTATTACTTTCTGCCAGTACTACGGTACTGGGAATCGGGATCTGATTGAACCAAGTCGGATGCGTTGCTAAGATCAATGGACTGGAATCCCGATCTTACACTTGACACATTGTTATTCTCGTGTTATATGCTTATGGGCTCTGTTTCTGGGAGAAAAACGGTGCAAGTGCACTTAGCGCATTCTTATTCTGAGACATGTGGAGACAGCACAAGGGAAATGCCTGGACTTAGTTTATTGTTGATCTAGTAACAATCTCTGTATATTCTGTGTTCCTGGTGTAACAAAGCGCTAAGTCAACTTGGTGTCTTGTTGATCCCAATTTTGCTTCTGTAAATCACTTTTGCATGTAAAAAATACTCTGATAACTTCACTTGATCTACTGTCAAATTCCAATCGCTGTGTGTTTCATCATTATAAGTCCAAGTCTACATGCTGATAAGTGGATTTAGCAGACTGTAACGTTAGTTCTAAGCAAAAAGATAAACACAATTTCGCTGTCAAGTCGACTTGACCCACTATTGTTTTAGACCGTCACCTTTATGAAAATCCAGTAAAAATGTGTGCAAATGTGACGTCGAAACAATGACGACATGACGTCACAAATGTAGGCCCACTACGTCTCATAAAAAACTCGACCACGTGCCGCAAAAACGGCATACGATACCTGAAACTAGACATCCATACCTTTCCAACGATATATTATTTGTCTCTAGGAATTTAAGTGTCAACTATTATTAACTCCTTAAATAACGTGAATTTTCAGATCTCCTGTACTAAGGCTAGTTGTAGCCTATTCCGGGAAGTTCGGAACTTGAAGTTCCGGGAACTTGGGAACTTCGGAACTTGAAGTTCCGGGTTACAGTAGACGAACACGAGATGTTTGGTGACTGCCCTATGTTCAGAAGGTCCTATGTTCAGAAGGTTCTATATTCAGAAAGCCCTTGTACAAAAAGTCCTATGTTCAGAAAATATTTGTTCAGAGGGTCCTATATTCAGAAGGTTCTATGTCTAGAAGGTCCTATATTCAGATATGTTCAGAAGGTCCTATATTCAGAAAATCCTTTGTTTTATGTTGGAACAAACTTACATCTTTCAGTTTCAGGTAAACTATAATGCAAGATAACAAATCAAAGCCTCTCATTTTAGCTCATTCGGTCAAAGGTCGGATGAGCTTTTGTCATGGCGCGTTGTCCGTCGTTCGTCCGTCCACAAATTGCCAAAATCGCTATTGCTCCTAGAGTGTCGAGTAGTAAAATATAATAATACGATCTTATATAACAACCTTCACCTTGGCCAAAAATAGGGCCAAAGAGGGCCAGCGTCCAAAGTGCACCGTGTATTACGAAACAGCAATTTTTGAACAGATATAGCAGTTTGGTATTAAACATATTGAGTTGTATGCATTTACAAGAAAACATTTCAGATATACTGAAAATCCTTTTTGACTATGAGTTTTTATTTTATCTGTTATAAGGCTGCTTGATTTACTTAAAAAACAAAACGTTAACAGTTGAAGCTTAAACATACCATCAATTTTAAGCACATTTAGCTTCTTAAAGAGGGGCTCGCTGTGAGAGAGGTAACCACTCGAACATATAATTCGCATGGCTTTCTTCTGTAATTTTAAAATTCTTTCCTGGTTGAAACCCCAGCACTTAAGACCATAAAGTATATGTGGTTCAATCAGCCCATTATATATGGTTAAAATAATTTTATTATAGGAACCATGTACAGCCTGTACATAATTCCTATAATATTTAAAATTTTAGAAGCTATTTTGTTTATGTGTGAATCCCATTTTAAATGCTTGTGTATTGTTAACCCTAAAAAATTAAATTCATCATCAAATTCTATTTTGATATTTTCAATCTCTATATTTGGTATATTCACTTGTTTTTGAGGCATATGAAATACCATGAATTTGGATTTTTTTATGTTGATTGATAATTTGTTCAACTTTAACCAGTCTGCAACTTTTGTCAATTCTAAATTTAAATTTTTGGAAATATAATTACCAAAAACATCTAATGTGGAGTATAAAGTAGTATCATCAGCATAAATAATCATCTTAAACAGTTTACTGGCGTTGCATAAATCATTGATATATGATAAATAGAAGAGGGCCCAATATAGACCCTTGAGGCACACCAATGGATATACGATACATATCAGAATTAGTTTTATCATAAGAAACATATTGGGTTCTATTTTGTAAATAGTCTTGAAAAAGTTTTAGCTCTACTGACTTTATATCATAATAATTTAATTTCTGAAGTAAAATAACGTTATCAAGAGTGTCGAATGCCTTTGAAAGATCTGAGAAAATGGATATCGGTAATTTGCCTTTATCAAGATCTTGAGTGATTCTATCAATTAGTTCAATCGATGCTAACTCAGTAGGATGAACAGCCCTGAAACCATACTGACTGTCATATAAAAGTTTATGTTCATTTAAATACACAAGTGAAACCATTAAAATAAGTCAATTTCACCTCTGGATTGCACAAGAAGGCACCATTTAGAGACTTGTTAGAGTCTAGCGTGGGATGGATGGAGTTACCCTCTGCTATTGTTACTCTTGGTAGGCCTACTATCCGACCCGAGGATACATAGCAAAACCCAAGTCTGACCAGACATGTCAGAACCCCTTATCGGGCGAGTGAATGAAAACACTCAATAACCCATCATGAATGCCCTATCAACCCACCCTCACATTATCATCTGTACATCGTTCTTCTGATATAAAATAACTGCTCTGTTTTTATCCTATGTAACTTAAACGACTGTTACTGCCGAAAAGTGACGTAAAGCAACAATTTACAACTACCTATATGACCTTGATTTTTGACTACAATTATTTTTTTTGCACAATACACTCAACATGTTTATTGCACTGAAAGGTGTATCACATGTGTATTTCACTGGTCACGGTGGCCATTTCTTCTATTAAAATTATGTATTTCTCGTCAAATATTCTGTGATTTATTGTAGAGACGGGTTCCAATAAATTGATTAAATAATGTTTTTCATTGCCATCGTGCATCATTACCACCCGGTATATTTACTTGTGAAGGTTGTGACATATGCATATTTACCTACCACCACATACCACTTAGGCCCTACATTCAACAGAAAATATTGCCATAGACCACATAAGATAAGAGATTTTAATATTTCTACATCTATATCACTCGTTTTTACCCCTCGGCCCGTTGGGCCCGAAGGTGTGTTGTTGTCCCTTTTGTGCGTCGCCGCCGTCTCCGCCACCACACGCAGCCGTTTGGCTACTACACCAAAATGGTGCAACAGATTGAATTCATACAAACATTCAACCCCTCCTGACAATTTTGTTACCCAAGGTCAAGGTCATAGATCAAGGATTCAAAAAAATTCTTGTTAACGCGAAAACTTGAAAAATAATTATTGGATCTCTCCAATTTTTTATGTGAAGTTACCCATGAGTATGGAGATGACCTGATTAGATTTTCAGCTTTCCACCAATAATCCAAATGGCCGCCACCTGGCGACTAATTTTTTTTCGACTTAATTTTTTTTTCAGAATTCCCTTGAAACCTGGCCCCGGTTTCACCAGCCTTATATATATTATTAAGTCAAAATTTTATCTTAACTATCAACACGTGATCACGTCTCAACCAATCAGTTAGCTTAAGAAGCCCGTGTAAAGTTGGTGAAACCGGCGCCTGGTATTTATAGATTTTCGGGGATCTGCGAGTGTATTAGCCTTGTCCGTTTTCATGTGAGACCGAAAACGAGGCTACGGCGGCAATTTTGGTTATTGTAATATACTTTAATTTTGCGGGTATGAATATTCGCGTAAACCCGATTTTTGACCATTCCGCGGTCTTTTAATTTCGCGTAAAAATAATTTTTAAAGTTGATTTTTTAGTCTTAGACATGCAATTGTTATCGCACCGTAACGACGGTCACCACCCTTCCCCACTTGTAATCACTATGACGCAACGTCGTCGGTATAAATATGATGTACGGTCACCAATTAACTGGAGGGGGGTGACGGACCATTGAGGCTAATGCACTTGACACGCGCTGCTCATTAACCCTATCAATCCAACAGGTTATCATTTAATTATTATTCTGCTGCTGATTTACTACATGTGTCGTTTCAGTGAAATATGTCTATGTATATTTGACTTTAATTTGTTTTTAAAAAGCTCATCGTATCTGTTTGATTGTGGGAATTTAAAATAGCTTTATCTGTGCACATAATGTGATATTTGCATAAATTTGTGGGTAACTACTGTCACTTAACTCAGAAACTTAGAAAAACACATGCCAAGAAACGCGTCCACAGCTCCCTAACAACATTGAGTCTGTCCCTGGTGAACCAGGGCTGGCCAATTGTCGCTATGTCGCGCATCAGAGCGACATACAAGGTAAAAACGCACCAAAGGGTTATATTGGGCGACAAGAAATGACTCCAGAAATCGCCCACATACATCTATAGACAGGCTACATAATGGAATGCTATGGATGCAAAGTGATCCAAGTCCTCACAGTTTCTGGTGCTCATTTTAATCAGTGTAGTGCGCCAATCAATGCAACTTTTGGCCAGCCCTGTGAACAAACGCGTTGATCCAGTGTTAGAGAAATGCTGGCCCATTGTATTTGACGCTGGCCCAGTATCATGCCAGCACTGGATCAACGTCTCGTGTTTGCTAGGTCACCATCCCTCAACTTGACATAGAAAAGAAAAACGTTGACATCAAGACATCTATTATTAAACCCATTCATCACACTGCAGAATCAAAAAGACGCCTATTGGCGCAAAGTTAACGCTTCTTGGCAAAGGATGAACGCTTCTCGGCGCAAAATGTCAATTTAGAGCACTGACGCCTCACAAAAAGTGTAAAAAAAGACATAAAGTTCAACTACTTAAGATAATGACCCCATCCACGGAACACTAGATTGTATAAGGACAACGCTGGTGTTTATTTCACTCGTATAGCGACTGTAGTTTGTTCAGACGAATGAAAACAGTTGGCTGATATTCCGGGCTTATAGTCCTTTTCAAACCCATTTTTGCTGGTAAGTAGCTATATGAACGTCATAATATAATCGAATGGTAGAGATTAAAGTCCAAACTGTACAACTAAACAACTGGAGAGCAAACTGGTAGCTTTATTTTGTAATTATTTGCCAAAACTAAAGTTCTTGTCTGGTTGAACGCCTATTGGAGCAATGTGCACACGCCTATCTAAATAGAAAGCATGTTATTTTCAAGCATTTTTCTGTGTCCGATCCACGTTCTGGATAAAGGGGGGGGGGCGCAGGGGGTTTCTCCCCCCCCCCCCTCCCCCAATATGTTTTTGTTATATTACCTACACAGTTTTTTATCACGTATTATCGATAAATGTAGTAGGCCTATTCAACGTCATATTGCTAAGACTAGTCATATACGTCTACCAACACATTTAGATGATTACGCCTATGTTAATTATCAAATCCCCACAGCCCACACTTTTTATTAGTAACATTTCCTGCAAAAAAATAAGATGGAGGAAGTCTTGTATATACAGGAAGGTATCCTCTCTTTTTAAAACAACAAATTCGCTTGATCTCCTTGCCTAGAAGCTGTTATTTGAGAATCGTGTACAAACTCACTGGCGTCTCTTGACTTTATTGGTGAAACAAATTGGTGCTCTCACATCAGGTCATTATTATTCCGAACAAACCACCGCGACGTTTGGGAAAATCATAGGGTAGAAAATGCCAATCGTCTCATCAAACAAGTTAAATTATGTTTGATTAATACATATAGAGTTGATTGGTCTATCAAAGCCCGAAACTCCATAAAATTACGAACGTACATAAAGTTCAAATTCGAACACTCGCTAGTAGAATATTTGTTTTACATCCCCGACACAAGGTGGATGAAGGCACTATCAAGATTAAGAATGAGCTCACATATGCTAGAAATTGAACGAGGAAGGCATGTCAAGCCGCAAAAACTACCACTAGAACAGCGCATATGTCAAAGATGTACATCAAACTCTGAGTTTGATGACGAAATTCATTTTTTAATTACTTGTTCTTACTCCGCTACGCAGCGAACTAGTTTACTTGCCGAAAGCAAACTACTCAACAGTGAATTTGACTCACTCTCAAACGACGACAAATTTATATATTATGTCATCCACACATCGACCATTAGTAATATGCTTAGCAAAATACACCTATAGCTGTTTTCAAACCTTAAGCGTGTCGCACACCTCCGCTTTATAAAACGATTGGGGCGTAGGGTGACTGGTGCGACTGGTGATTCTTCTAATCATCCACTCATGAAATCATCCATGCTGTCGGGGGATCACCACTGTGGTATCAGCGACTGGTGCGGCTGGTGATTCCTCTAATCATCCACTGATGCAATCATCCATGCCGTCGGGGGAACACCACTGTGGTATCAGCGACTGGTGCGGCTGGAGATTCTCTAATCATCTTGGTGTTTCGGGCTGACGTCAGTCAATGCATTTTTTAGATTGTTTTTTTAACATGTTTAATGTAACTAATATTATTATTTTCTTCTTTATACATACTCTCACTCATTATGTAATTACTCGGTTTCTACGCTTTCCAGAGGGTTTTTTTGCTATATGCATTAGCTATTTTATCTCTGGTTTTGGTGCGGGAAACTTAAAAATATCATGCCAATGCTGTTTAACTGTAGGTTATTTTAAATAGTTCTCATGCATATTTTATTTAACCTGTGCTTGTTTTAGTATATAATGTCGTTTGATTTTAACATGGTTTAAAAAAAGTTAACTTAGCATGCATATTTTACCGAACCAATCCTGTTGTATATAGTCTTGTACATATGTTCATTTTATTGACGCATAAGTCTGCATAGACTTACCGTCGTCAATAAATATCTATCATTAAAAAGTTATGTAGGCCTACTGTATCTTGAGTTGAAGTCGAGATCGCTCTCAGTCACACCATATGTTAAAAAACTTTCTTTTTCTTGAATAAAAGGAGCACAACAATCCATGCCCCACGCCTTTAGGGTGTAGTAGATCGCAGGTCTGGACTAATATCAGACCACTAATATCAGACCACCATACCTATCAACAGATCAATGGCAGAACTGTCTTTATATTTTAAAACCAGAAAGAGTTGTTCAGAAACGAACACGAAAGCAGCCCTCGGTTATTGCGAGTCGGCCATTTTAAATTTGATATAGATCAGCAAACTTTCTCAAATTTTATTTTATATTGCCGCTTTAGCTATTGTGCAAGATTTCCGAGATAATGAGAACAAAAACAATTAAACATTACCGCCAGTTGGCTATTTTGGATTTTATTTCTGCGAAATTTTCCATGGGTTATCCTTGTTTGAGTCCTCACATTTTGTTCTATATGCATGGTCCAGCTTTTTTGCTTTGTTTTTGAGAACTTTACGTAAATATCACAACATTTTTAAATTTCAAAATTGCCGCTAAACAGCCATTTTAAAATCGTTTGCTCCCAAAAGTTAATCAGGTCATTGGCTGACATTGCTGTGCATATTAGCCAAATAAAAAGAAGATCTGCTGGACACTTTTTTCTGAAACGCGCCAAAGAGTATTTCTTTGTTAGTGGCCCTAGTAATTAAAAGGTTGATTATATGGGAATCAAAATGTAACCAAAAATTATTTGGTGATATCATGTGATGGATATGTAAGGTATGAGAGAGCAGAAGTTCTTATATCAGCTATCATGCAAGATTTCCTAGATAACGAGGAAAAAAAATTGACATGGCCGACTGGCGACCATTTTGGATTTCATTAGTGCGAAATTTGTCATTGGTTATTATTGTGTGTGACTTTTCATTTTGTTATATATTCATGGTCCAGCTATTTTGCATTTTTTTTAGTCACTTAAATATCACAAAATTACTCAAATTCAAAATGGTCGCTAAACGGCCATTTTTAGCCCGCCTTTTAATTTTAATTAAAAAAGGTAGGCTATTGCAATTGAAGTTCGGCGTCGTCGGCGTCGGCGTTAACATTTACTTGTGGGCGCGATAACTTGAAAAGTTTTTCATGTTTCCTTCCCAAATTTGTTTTGCATGTTACTAATGACCACTTCTCGGACAAGTTCAATAATGGCTGAAAAAAAATTCAAAATGGCCGACTTATTGCGATTTTTCACCTTTTACGTCAATAATTTGACCTTGTGGGCGCGATAACTTGAAAAGTTTTTCACGTATCCTTTTCAAATTTGTTATGCATGTTACTAATGACCAGTTCTCGGACAAGTTCAATAATGGCAAAAAAAAAAAATGGCCGATTTATTCCGATTTTTCACATTTTACGTCAATAATTTGACCTTGTGGGCGCAATAACTTGAAAAGTTTTTCACATATCCTTTTCAAATTTGTTATGCATGTTACTAATGACCAGTTCTCGGACAAGTTTAATAATGGTCGAAAAAAAAAAAAATGGCCGATTTATTGCGATTTTTCACATTTTACGTCAATAATTTGACCTTGTGGGCGCAATAACTTAAAAAGTTTTTCACATATCCTTTTCAAATTTGTTATGCATGTTACTAATGACCAGTTCTCGGACAAGTTTAATAATGGTAAAAAAAAAAAAAAAATGGCCGATTTATTGCGATTTTTCACATTTTACGTCAATAATTTGACCTTGTGGGCGCGATAAGTTGAAAAGTTTTTCACATATCCTCTTCAAATCGGTTATGCATGTTACTAATAAGTAGTTCTTGGACAAGTTCAATAATGGCTGAAAAAAATTTCAAAATGGCTGATTTATTCCGATATTTCGCATTTTACAACAATAATTTGACCCTTGTGGCCGCAATAATGACTTAAATTTCAATAATGGCGGCGGGCTTTTGTCGAGTGTGCTCTTGTTTAATTTTTGCTCCCAAAAGGGAATCAGGTCATTGGCTGACATAGCTGAGCATATTTGCCAAATTAAAAGAAGATCTGAATGAAACTTTCTTCTGAAACACGTTAACGAGCATTTCTTCGTTAGAGGCCATAATAATTAAAGGGTTGATGATTCGGGGATCAAAATGTACAAAACAATTTGACAGTGGTATGGGATGGCTATGTGAAGTATAGATAGATTATATTGATAGATTAGTAGCTATCTTGAAAACAAATAACTGCGCCGGCGGCTGAGGCTGCTTAATTATTACCGCACATTTTGTTAGGCTATAGTCTAGACATGAGGTTATATTATAAATATCATTTAAATGTATTTATTCCAGCCGGAGGCTACATAGCACAATGATCGTAAGGTCTATCCCATTAAAAAAAAAATAGCCGTAGATTATAAAACAAATTCGTACCTTATATAGCCATATTAAAGGCCTACCAATACTAACAAAATTATACATAGTTGCTCCAATAGGCGTGCAACACTGATTTTACAACGTTTCAACAGTTTATTGTCTACGCAGGTCATTAGACAAATAAATGAGATATCAGTGGCGTAGAACAGACTTAATGTAACTTAATCTATCAAATTATAGAAACTTTATATGCAAATAAATTAAAAAAAAATAACATTTGAATGGAGTCGTGTCCAGTTTTGAGGTAGGGTACCAAAACTGTTTTCACTAGTCTGAGAAATGTATTAAACTTTTCCATCTAAATTTCATGTGTGGAGGTTCTTAAGATGTACTATTGTTCCGTGCACACCTTTATTTGACATAAATTGAACATTTTGGCCTTTTTCAGACGATATTTTGAATGATTTCTGAAAAAGTTGACAATTTGGCGCAGAGAAGCGTTGCACTTCGCCAATAGGCGTCTTTACGATTCTGCAGTGTGTTCATGTGTGTTCATCGAATAAATCAAACAGAAAAAAATACGTATCATCGAGGCCTTTGTACAAGCAGATTAGAATAAAATGGGAGCCAGTCTGGTTAAAACATCGCCCATTCACGTTCAGACTCAGACTCAGATGCATTTATTTGGATGCAAATATAAAACATACAATTTTTTAGATGTACATAAACATAAAACAATTTAAATGTATTACGACCAGGAGACCCGTACTAAGACGCTTTTAGGTCGCCAGCGTACGGGCCACCCATGAAATTAACAAAAAAACATTGTTTTTTTTAATTAATTAGAAAATTATCAAATACAGTAGAAACAACAAAACATTTTCAGTACAATATAGTATCAGCATATAGTAGTCTACAGCAAAAACTTATGCAGACAAAGAACCACGGCTGGTTCGATGCTGGGCCTTTTAATCAAAAGCCCAGCATCAAAACAACACCGGCGCAATGTCCTGCGGCTGCCACGGGAGTTAATATTAGGCCTATGTGCTATGCAAGAACTACCCAGCAGACAAGCGACGCCGAACCAACGATGGCCCAACGTTGGTTAACCGTCTACGACGCTGGACCAACGCCACACCAAAATCGATTCAACGTGTCGTGTCCGCCGGGCACTACATATGAAAATATCGAGAGCAGATCCCCCGGCAAAACTCAGACCACGACCCAAAGCGGCTTCACTGCTGGGCCACCGTTTAGGACGCCGGCCCAACAACAAAACAACATCGGTCCGCTGCCCGCATCCCCCGGGCAATGCAGGCATCAGCAAGCAAAAACCCTGAGCCAAAGTCGGCACAAAAGCTGGACCATCGTCTACGACGATGACCCAGCACCGCGCCGGCACAGGCCCAGAGCCTCCCCAGCAAAACACGAAGACGTCCAGCCAATGTCGGTACAATGTTGTCCCATCGTCTTCGACGCTGGCCCAACACTGCAGCAACACCGGCCGCACGCCTCGCGTCCGCCGGGCTATGCTTACACGGGGCCTACAACCCAGTATACACAACACATTGACCCGATGTTGCCCTTATGTTGGGCCAGCGACAAGGACGGTGGGTCAACGTTACTGCAACATTGGCTGAACGTCGCATGTTTGCTGGGAAATGCTGCTACACCCTGAAGGTTAAGTGAAGAACTCTCAACCACAATACTAAAACAAAAGCGGGACAATGCCTCGCTGTAGATAAGACACACAAAAGAAAAATGTTGACACATTTAACCATCCACTTACTAGGACTCATAATTTATGAGCAAGCACAACAAATTAAAGCTCAATTTTGAAGTTGAAAAATTATAAATAAATCTTAATTTCCTTTGAAAAATAGCCCAGTATGTACAGATGTACCTAACGCATATTAATGTAACAGTTTGACAATAGTAAAGAACATTCCTAGAAGAAGTTTATATATATATATTGATGGTTCAAACATCTAAACAGCCTGTGACCTGATTTGTATTGCATGATTTTGAAAAACAAAGTGCATTTTAGGCAGTAAAATTAGCGAAATTGAGTCGAATAACCATGTATAGAACGGTATTCAAACAAAAAACTAACATGGCTGACATAACTCAAAGTTTAAAATACACCGATATTCAATCCAATAATAAATAATAGTAATAATGATAATAACTTTAAAATCCCGAAAAATCTGGTAAAATCAGCTGATAACACCAAAAAAAGACTTTAATTCAGTCCAACCGTCCAAACAAGCGTGCAGCAGGCCATTTAGTTATTCATACAAACATGACAATTTTCAATACTACAGTGATTATTGTAATTTTCTATGGTGATGTGCTTAAAGTAATGTGTAAGACCGGACATACTGTGTGTGTAGATTTTTTCTTTCAGGTTAGGGTGGCAGCTATTTATAATAACAGGAATACTGTATAGAAGGCTCTTTTTAGCAAATTCATGATGTATTCGAATAGGCTGTAACTCATGCCTCTTTCTAGTTCTATATTGGTGTGTATTTCCTGAGAAAGATAATGAGAGAAAATAATCAGGTAGGGTGACATTAATAAATCGATAGTAAAATTTAAGTTGTTGAAGTCTAAAAATATCTTCCACTTTAAGTATGTTAAGATTTTTAAATAAGGGTTCCGTGTGGGCGAGATATTTACTTAATGTAATTACACGTATTGCTCTTTTTTGTAACTGTGTTATGGTTTTATGGTGATTACCCCACACAAGTATCATGTAGTTTATATGTGGTAAAATAATAGTGTTATATAACAAGAGTGAAATATTCTGTGGTAGCACATGTTTCAATTGATTTAAAATGCCAATCTTACTGGCAATTCTACTTGCGATCTTGGAAACATGACTTGTCCAATTTAGATTTTCATTTAAAGTTAATCCCAAAAAGTTTTATAGGAGTATTACTTATATTTAAGTTCGGTATAAAAACTCTTTTTTGTGCACTATGAAATATAATGAAATTTGATTTAGTGATGTTTATAGGAAGCATATTCAAACACAACCATATATAAATTTTCTCTAATTCAGCATTTAAAATAAGAACATCCTTATTGTTCTTTATATCATATTTGCTAATGAAAGCCGTATCATCAGCAAACAAAATCAAATGAAAGAAATCACTGGAATTAACAATATCGTTTATATATATCAAGAATAAGAGTGGACCCAGAATAAACCCTTGAGGGACACCGGTTGTGATGGGCAGCATGTTAGATTTTACTGAGTCGATCTCAACATATTGTTGTCTATTTGACAAATAACTGTAGAAAAAATCGTGTGTAATATTTTCAACTCCGTAATATTCAAGTTTACGTGACGCTGTGATGACCAGGTACGTATGCATGCAGTAATCATTGCACCCCTCCCCACCCCTCGCGGCCACACTGTTGGCAGGTGCGACCACGGACAATGCGTCGGATCAACCTTCTGACTGCTACTGTTCAAAATGAAATAATAAGTAACAATTCTGTAACCGCGGTATATGGTGATCCAGTAACCGCGGTATAAATTTAAAGAGGTGAATAAAAGATTCTGAGTTCTGATGATACTGTTAGGCCTATACTGCGGTATATGGTGATCAAGTTACCGCGTTATAAAATTAAAAGAAGTGAATAAATGATTCTGTGTTCCGATGATACTGTTAGGCCTATACCGCGGTATATGGTGATCCAATTACCGCGGTATATATTTAAAAGAGGTGAATAAATGATTCTCAGTTCTGATGATACTGTTAGGCCAATACAGCGGTATAAGGTGATCTAGGTACCGCGGTATGGAAGAAGCGAATTTATAAATGATTCTGAGTGATGATACTGTTTTGAACCATCGTGAAATAGTAATTATCGTCTGGTATGCTCATTTAAACAAAGGGGACTATTTAGCGCCAATAGCCTAATTTAGAAATGCCACGTAGATCTTTTGATCAGTGTTGATGATTGTTCCTGTCCAACAACTCACCTGTGCGATGGTATGCTTGTGCAAGATCACAGCAAGGAGTAGCCGTGGACAGGCTCCGTAAGGCCGATCAGTGCTAAGCAAGGAGGACAATACCAATTTGTTGCGTGTATGTAACACATTTAATTTGTGTACACCTTACTCTCATTAATTAGTCAGAGCTGCTCTGTCAACTGACTCTTTCTTTGAGGTCTGGGAGGTTTTCACTCCCGGTGTTAATATTTAATGATATGTGGAAATGTCTATGGTGTGACCGAGAAGTGCTCAAATGACGAAGTATAAAGTATGTAACATGTTAAAGATCATATAACTATTGATATTGTGTTTAACGCTCACTAGACAAAATGTAAACTTGTCTATAATTCTTAAGTTTCTACGCTTTCCAGAGTGTCTTTTTTGCTGCCATTTAGAATAAGTTATAGTAGCTATTTTATCTCTGGTTTTGGTGCGGGAAACATATATGTCCCATGTACATATACCATGAAAATGATGTATTGTGTTTGACGTTATTTTAAATAGTTATGATGAGTATTTTAAATACCCTAAGTTTGTTTAAATGTGTAAATGGCAAGCCGGAATGTAAGTGTACATACTATGCCGATATATGTGATTCACAGAACTAACCATTCTAACCCTGCTGTACATATTGTATATATATATATATATATATATATTGCTATGACAAATAAGTCAGCAATGACTTGAATTATTGTCAATAAAACATCTATCTATCTATTAATCACCGCTGGCACATTAACTGTCTGGCCATCTGTGTACATTAACAGTACTGCTTTTTTAACGATAATGCACTGCGGCTCTACATCGTTAATATATTTAGCATGTGTTGGTCGACATATCCACACACCTGCTTGATTCGTGTTGCTGGTTCTCGCTATATCTGCGCCAAACCTGCGGGACCAGTCAAACGCATCACACTAATATTACATTGTATCATAAGTAATGAACGAAATGTACCCTTTTTAAGTAATTTGCTAAGCATATTATGCGCTGTTTTCGGCACCCACCCACCCTGTATTTTTCGCACTCAGCTATTTTTGTATTAATATTGTTTTTGGTGCACCGCTCGGATAGGCCCTACGAAACCTCCGCTATACCCACAAGTTAGCTAGGTTCACACGTTATCACTTAGCCTGGGGGTAATGTGGGGACTGCATCGGTTTCGTTCACCAGGGGTCGGCATCTGACGAGAAGCCGAGCCTCCTGGCGGGCGCTGCCGCCGCTAAGCCACGAGGCCAAGCACGCTTCACTCATTCACTTGCAACTCAGCCAGCGGAGCAGGCAGACGTGTCTGTCTCGCCCCCGCTGCTAGCCACGAGGCTGCCGCCGCCTTCAACATTCCATCACTCCATCTGAGCCCGTGCACTGTGTTATGTTTTATCAATAAAGCATCAAGAACATTATGGAGTCAATGTCGAGTTATTTATGTACCGTAGCCCAGACAGGAGTTGAAATAGGCTAGGAACTTCGACATAAGTTACTTGCCCTATTATACATATAATACTATAGGGGCAGGTTGTAACATAGTTCCCATAATATATTGGGGCAAGTTGTAACACTATGGGGAGATAATGGGGGCAAATTGTAACACTGGTACAACTTGCCCCCACTCATGTGTTACATCTAGCCCCCCAAGCACCCAAAAAACATTTGGAAACATATCCCACTATGAGCAATCTTTTTCAGTCTTTTAGTCTGTCATCATAAAATACCTCTCCAAGATGACTTTTAATCATTCAGAATTAAAATTGTTTCTTGTATTTTTCATTGTGATAAGTGATAATGAATTGGTATTCAAAAAATACTTTTCGCCTCATTTTCTGTCAATATGGTGGGTAGGCCTATTTTTGGATGGAAATACATAATAATAATACATGGCTATAGAAGACATAATTGACACCTAGTGAGTGCAAATTAATCAACAAGGACTTGGTCAAAGTGCATTGTTACAACTTACCCCCGTTACAACTAGCTGTAACAAGTCGACTATTAACGTAATACGTATAATATACCTAATATTTTATAACATATATTTTGGCGTATTCACAGTAGCGGGCATTCACCGGTTCCCTATTTATCTTCGAGTAATTGACATGTTAGGAAGACAACTCCGCACTCGGGACTTGTTATTATGTTCCTGACCTTAGGTCACGTTTAGGTCCCACTTTCTGGATATTCGATATCTTGTGACCGAAATGTTCAAGGTAGACCCTACGCCTGTCAAGGCGCTGCCTCATTACGGCGGACGCCGGGTAACTCGATCCACCCATGACGCCAGCAAGATGGCCGCCGTGCGTCATTTGCTGACATCAGCCTCAGGGGCTGGGCCGGGATATAAGGCCGTGTGTGAGTTGTGCGCAATCTGTCCTACTTCTGCTTTCCACGGGTGGTACAGTAAGTGTTATCGGGCCGAGCAATGCCGCTCCTGTGAGAATGGCTATTTAACCAACATGTAATCTTCATCTATGTATTGGACTATTTAACCCTTTCCATGCGGCTCCTGGACCCCAGCCAGGATCCGAAAACGCTCCTTATTTGCGGCTCCCTGACCCCAGCCGGGATTACGTTCAGTTACAGGTTATCACTGGTAATTCCATTACTAACAAGGCCATGTGTGTGAATTGCCACCAAATGCTGTTCGCGAACATACAGATATCATTTTGCAATCCATGTATGTAGAATCAACCCCTGTTTTACATTGGGGGGGGGGGGTATCAACCCCTTATTAACCCCTTAAACGACGCTGTAATCCCGTCATAACCTGTTTTACTGCCCTTTAATTCGTGGGGAGGGGGTCTTTGCAGTGACTAATTATTCTGATTTTACCAATATGAACGATATCTAATCGCAAAGAATAACATGATCTGGGATTGCTCTTCAACTAGGTATCTCCTCAATGTCATGCCAAGGCAACCTCAAGGTCATTTCAAGGTCAAATTGGCAAAAATAGACAAAATTAGAATTTTTATCATTTGTGAGCCAAAAAAAATGACCTTGAGATGACCTTGGCGTGTCTTGTCATGTTACTAAAACTTGTACACAGATAAAAAGCAACTGCAGACCATGTCACCCTTCATATCCAGTGGTATTATACATGTTAGGCAAGAATAAATAGCCCAAATTGCACACTTCTACCCGAGAAAAAAAAAAAAAAATAAATTTCTGAGATGACCTTGGAAAGATTGGAGAAGGTTACCACCACTCCCCATTGCCCCCGGAATATTAATAACCAACCCTAACATGCATGGGGATAGTGCTCAGCTGATATTAAACAGTACATAGGCCTATACTACTGTCCAACGTTTAGATCTTCAGTGCAATGCAATAAACAGTACAAAATGTGATATGTTTTTATTTGCATTCGATTTGACCTTGGGATGACCTTGAAATGACCTTGGTCTGACCTTGAAGTACTATGCAGAAATAGTCTGGCCCTAGCCCGTACCAACATTGATATTCATTTTGCTATCCTCAGTATGTGATGGACGCCTATCCAAATGATGTAAATAAGGCCTGAAATTAGTCTTTTTTACAATTTAATTCCGCAAATAATGAACGATTAGCCGAGGAATATTCCGCATGGAAAGGGTTAATCATTATTAAACTATGTAGGGGGCCTAATCATGTGGAGTCGCTGGTTCCTGTTTATATAAAGGACACAAGCCCACGAGCGGCTACCTACACTAGCCCCGCTCTCCCCTAATTTCTAAACATAGGACCTTCTGAACAAATATTTCTGAACATAGGACCTTCTGAACATAGGTCCTTCTGAACATAGAACCTTCTGAATATATACCTTCTGAACATAGAACCTTCTGAACATAGGACCTTCTGAACAAAGGAACTTCTGAACATAGAACCTTCTGAACATAGGACCTTCTGAGGTTTATATGTTGTGACCTGAGCATTGCAGACTTATATGGTAGGCCTACCTGTAACTTTCCCAGGATACAAGTAGGCCTAGCTACTGTCAACTTCCTCGTAAACAATAGTGTTAGACATATATCTAATATTGTTTTTAATGCTGAGTAACGTTAGGCCTACTACTGTACTATCTACGACACTGGTCCAGTATTGGATCTAAATTCACATTGATTGGCGTAACGCCTCGTGTTCGCGTGGGATATAGGCCTAATAATTTTCTTCCGTCTGTCAGTTGGTCAGAGGCAGGATATCAACCATGTTAAACCTTTAAGCGCATAGGCCCTATGTTTAATAGCAGGGTCAAACCTTATGCAGCCGACTAGCACGCTGAAACGATGTTGGTGTGATGTTAGGCCAGCTTAAAACCAATGTTGGGTGAACGTCTCAATACCAACGTCACTCCAATGGTTGGCCGGCATCCCAGAAAAAAACAAACCCAGCTAGCAAGCTGACGTTGGCCCAATGTTTGGACAACGTCAGTACTTCCGTTGGCCCGACGTTGCCAAGTGACGTTGGCCCTGCGTAATTTTGTCCATCGGCCCAACATTGGCACAACGGTGGCAAAACGCCGCTGGCATGGTGTAGGCAAACCACCGTTGGACTGACGTTATTTTTTTCAATCGCCCGACATTGGCACAACAACATCATGCAAATGTCTTCCTTGAGATGCTACACAACTTTCAAGGCTAAATTAACTACATTCAGGCAAGCTCCAATAAATTGATATAGGCATATTATGTACATTACAAATATTTTGCTTCTGTCGCCACATGTGGTGACCACTTTCCCACCTCTGGTCTACCTTGAGGTTTAGCGTACAAATATGGGGTTAACTCAACATAAACTGGATTGAAGAGTCGTTATCATTGACATCATTCTGCCTTTGAATCAACATAGCACTGTGTCAGTGCATAGGCCGAGATGCTTTTGTCCACACTGGGAAATGCAGAGATAGCCTACTATATATATTGATCACATGTATCAGGCTCTAGAAGGCTCTGGCTTAGGCCTACTACGACGTAGGCGCCGGCTATTTCGACCAGCCAGCCACTTCCAGATTTTGTGCTTTCTCTAGGTCTGAAAATCGTACACAACTCGAATTCAATCAGCATTGACATTGTTTTTTTTACTTGGAGCCAACGTTGGCCCAATGTCGGCAAATACACGGAGGATAGACGTTTGTAGCTGACGGTGGGCTGACGTTGACAAAATGACCGTTGGCTTTCTTACATTGAGCCAACGTTGGCCCAATGTCGGCAAATGCACGGAGGATAGACGTCTGTAGCTGACGGTGGGCTGACGTTGACAAAATGACAGTTGGCTTTATTACCTTGAGCAGACGTTGGCCCACTGTCGGCAAATACATGGAGGATAGACTGTTTTTAAAAAACTTTTTTTTCTGCCCAGTGCGCGCATTGGATTTAATTGTTGCCAATTTCCGAAAAAAAAATCATTTCGGGAGATAAAAAAAACATTAAAAAAAACAAGTTTATTTCGGGAAGTAAAAAACATTTCTCCAGCTATGTTTTTGTTTTGCCAGTTTTTTTCGTCGCCCTCATTACCTTTTTGCTAAATTGGTCAAAAGTTTTTTTTATTTTGTCGCCCTCATTACCTTTTCTAGAAAGTTGTCCAATGTTTTTTTTATTTGGTCGCCCTAATTAGCTTTTCTAAAAATAGGTTAAATGTTTTTTTTTCTCAAATATTTTTTTTACCGCCCTCCCTCATTAGATTTCGGTTTTTTTCTGATCTAAAACAGAGAAATTAAACAGAGTGGCCTAACATAGGCCTGAGGCTACGTTCCCATAGGTAAGTTTTTTTAGTTCACCGTCTGTGGCGCTGGCCAAATATTAAATCAACACAGGGTCCTGTGCGGGTACCTGCGCGGGTCGTCTGTTTCCATTGGTGTGTTTTTAATATAAATCCGCATACATGTGACACCCGCGCGGATAATAGTAATCTCCTTTGTGATGGACCAGGTGGTGATGATGATGGTGGTAGTGATGGTATTGGTGATGGTGGTTGCGATGGTGGTGCTGGTGGTAATGGTGATGATGGTGTCGGTGGTTGTTTTGTTGGTAGGGTGGTAGTGGTGATGGTGATTGTGTTGGTGGTGATGCTGGTGGTTGTGATGGTGGTGCTGGTGGTAGTGGTGATGATGGTGTTGGGGTGTTGGTGGTGGTAGTGTTGGTGGTGTGGTACATGTAGTGGTGATAGTGGTAGTGATGGTGGTAGTGATAGTGGTGTTGGCGGTATCGGTGGTGGTGGTAGTGTTGTTGATGTTAATGGTGATGATAGTGATGATGATGGTGATGATGGTGATGGTGGTGATGACGATGGTGGTGATGATGGTGATGTGATGGTGGTTGTGTTGGTGGTGATGCTGGTGGTGGTGATGATTATGGTCATGGTGGTGATGATTGTGCTGGTGGTGATGGTTGTGCTGCTGTTGCTGGTGGTGGTGATGATCATGGTGGTGGTGTTGATGATTATGGTGGTGATGCTGGTGTTGGTGTTAGTAATGATGTTGGTGGTGATGACGATGGTGGTGGTGATGGTAGTGGTGATGATGCCAATAACGGTTGGTGATGGTGCCATTGATGGTGATGTTGTTGGCGATGATGATGATAGTGGTTGAGGCGCCCTTAACTGGGGCACATGCAAGTGTCTGGCAGTGTGGGTGCACGTTCTTTTATTTCTGCCAAATAGTTTTAAAGTCCGCTCAATTCGCCAAAATATATATTTTTCAATACTGGATCCGCCTCTGTCTGGATACTGTGTCGGATTATCTGCAATAGGCTTGTAGCGAGAATAGCACTTCAGCCACAGTAGACTCTATAGCGTTAATTTCGACCCCTGCCTACTGGGGTAGACTATAGGCTTATAAATAGTCCTACCTGTTATTCTTTCTACGTCTGGTTTCTTAGAAATTTTCTGCCACACATTTTTGTCCACCCTTAATGGTGTTAAAGATGGGGTCTCGTTTGCCATATTTGCAGATTGTTAGGTGATTATATGTCTAAGTTAGGTTTATTCTCACAAATATAGCAAAACACGCGGCGATACACGGGAAAGTCCATCTGTGTGACGTCATTTTCTGGAATTCCCCATGCGTTTTCGCCATGCGGTGCGGAAAAAATCGAACATTGTTTGATTTTCTAACCGCGCTGCAAATCACCCGCGCGGGTTCCGCGTGTATGGAAATGATACATGGATTTAAAGGCTGGATAATATGGCACTCGCACGGGTCGACCCGCACGGGTTAAACCTTACCAATGGAAACGGGCCCTTATAGACCTACTACTTAAAGGATCTGTCACACCTTGACGATCAGCGTCAACGATCGCGTAACGCACGAAAAAATCAGCCGAACGTTGGCGAACGCTGATCATCGCTGGACCATCGTTATGCTATCGCCGTGTGCGTTTAGCGATCGTTGTTGATCGCAGATGAACGCTGATGAACGCTGAGAGTTTTGAACAGGTTCAAAACTTTCAACGTACACCAGCGTGTAAGAGGAGACGTTAAATGGGCGTTGGGTGGTCGTTACTCGATCGTTTTACACGCTAGGGGAGCGTTACTCAATCGCTGTACACGCTAGGGGAGCGTTACTCGATCGTTGTACACGCTATAGAGAGCGTTACTCAGTCGCTGTACCATAGGCCTATTGCTTATAAATCATAATAGGCATATACATGTAATATATATGTATTACACTTCCTGGTGAACCACTAAAAAGAAAGTCATAAATTATTGGTAATGATAGACAACATTCTATAAATGTATCAATCTTTAGAAAAATTCAGCACATTTATACAATTTTGTGATCAGCTGATCAATACAATATGAGATGTTTGAAATCTACTTCTATGCAATATTGGCCTTTAACACGAGAAAATGTCCAATTCAAAATAAATTGTACCAAAACACTTCTAAACTGTCTGACAAAACTTCGTTTGAAAATTCAACACATCGTTTCATGGGTTAACATCTTTAAAAATATAAATTTACCGCTAGAAATCTACTAAAACCAATGAAATACTGCAGTAAAACATCGTGGTTTTAAAAATAAATCATGTGATCGTAACTGTGCGTTGCGGAACGTCGAGCACACGTTGGCAGTCGCTCCGCAGTCGTCCAGTGTGTTATACATGCGTTACTCATGCGCTACTCCCACGCTGGCAGTCGTTGGTGATCGCTGGAGATAGAATCAAGGATTATGTGATGTGCGTTCCTCAGTCGTCAATCACGTTACTATAACGCTACTCATGCGCTTATGAACGCTGGACAATCGTTCTGAATCATGAGAGTTCATCAATCGCCAGCGTTTTCAATAATTTTTAATATTTTCCCGTGCGTTACTCGATCGTTGACACTGATCGCCAAGGTGTGACTGGTACTTTAGTGGAAGTCACATAACTTGTAGTGCGAGAGCCCTGGTGCAGTGGTTAAAGCTGCCTGCTTGGAAAGTCGGAGATCGCGGGCTCGAGCCCCACTCTAGCATTCAAGTTTCAAAGAAAGAAAATGTTTCTTCCCCTCTCTCTCGTAATGATTCAATATTGTGGGGAGCCTCCGTGACCGAGAGGTGGCATGCTCGGCCTCAGACCGCCATCAGGGCTCGAATTTCGAATCCTGTGTCTGGAGGGAAGTGTCATCTCACCATCCTCAGGAGGTTCTCCTGGCCCAGTTTAGCCTGTATGTGCACAAAGGTGGCCTAAAATCACATGTAGACTTAGGGCATGTTTTCCCTCGATTTATCAGCCCATTCTCAACCGATTTTTATGAAATTTTGCAAGTACTATGTTGACTTAGGCCTAGTCTCTATAACCTGGTCTATAAGGGACGCACCATTTGATATCTAGGGAGGGTGGGGCTGGAAAAAAATAGTTTGTCGCCACAAAAGTCAGAAAAAAAAGTTTGTTGAAAATGTGGGCAGAAAAAAAAAGTTTGTTGTCGAAATTTATGAAAAATATGTTGACCAGAAAAAACACCAATGGTAACCTACATAATAGGGAACATAAACATAAAAAGAAAAATTGTCGGACGTTGATTGCCAAAAAGAAAGATTGTTTTCTCTCGGAGGTAAAAAAAAAATTTGCAAGCAACAAAAACTCTAGCCCCCCCCCCCAGATAAGTAATGGTGCGTCCCTAGCAGAGTTTGTTATATTATATGTTCATATGTAGAACTATTATATGTTCATTTCTGTTTAATTATGTAGACTAACTTCAACAAATTATATTATTATAAATTCCGGGAACTTGAAGTTAAAGCTGCATAACTGTTTTGCTCATTTTAATCAAAATAATAATCCATGGAGAATGGTGTTTTATTTTTTTATTTTACTGCTCCGGTTACAGAGTTATTAAGGATTTAAGTTTGTTGTTTTTTGATATTGTTGCCCCACCAAAACAAAGACCTGATCACATCTAGAAGTTATTACTTTATGTGATATGAGTCATATCTGCATATAATGTCATGTTTAATTTCGGTACCGGTATAGAGAATGTCACCCTGTTTTAGTATAGCGCTTTTAAGTATGGGCCAGCATCTGAGCCTTTGGCCCGCCATTAAGACGCTCTCCCCTGACCGTGGGATATTGCAGTCCGAATCGGTGATGTAAATCATCTTTTTTTTGCGCAGTCTTTTATTTGATACCTCAAAATATAGTGACAATGCTATGAGTGAATTCAAAGTGAATTTTGATTGACAAAAGAAACACGATATATAGTGACTATGCTATTCAAAAATATCAGATATAAAATATATTTTATTTCATCGTCAGTCATCACATACAGTTATATAAATAGCGTAATGCGGTAAAATAAAAAATTGTAAAATAGCAAGCCTTTACGGTACCGGTAGCTGAGTTCCAAGCAAACAAGAGGCATTCAACCATTGATGGGTCAATGTTGTACCAGCGTCATAGAAGCTGGACCAAAATTGATCCATCAATGGGTCAGCGACTGTGCCTGCTGAGTTATCATAGGGGCTGACCTAGTCTTAGGACACCAACCGGTGGTTTGTGTGAGCTTGGCATTGCAGCCAACACGAGGCATTGATTCGATGTCAAACTAATTCGGGGCCGTCGTCTACGGCTCTGGCCCAGCGTTAGACCAATGCGACTCCACGTCTGTGTTTGTTATTAAGGGGTTTGATGTTGGTCTAATGTAACATTATATTGGCCCACAATTAACCACTATTAGTATTACGTACATATTGTACACAGACGGACAAATTTACCACACCATATAACTTGATGGTGTATCGCGTCGTGATCTAATCCAGCTACATTTACATCAATTTTGTCCATTTATAAAGCTTTTAGAAATATATGAATGATTGTGTTGAACATTTTAGGTTATTTCGGTCTAAATAAACAAAACAGTTATGCAGCTTTAACTTAGTCTATAACAGAGTTTGTTATATTATATGTTCATATGTAGAACTATTATATTTTCATTTCTGTTTAATTATGTAACTTCAACAAATTATATTATTAAAAATTCCAGGAACTTGAAGTTCCGGGAACTTGGGAACTTCGGAACCTAAAGTTCCTGGAACTTGGGAACTTGAAGTTCCGGGAACTTGGGAACTTCGGAACTCACTCTCGAACCTTTGTTTTAATCACCCGACCAACCAAATTGGACCCTAAAGTTTTTTTGGCATTTTCTAAAGAAAATTCGGCGCATTTTTTTATCAGCCTATATTTTTGTGTGAACAACCATTTTGGGTCAATTTCACCGATTTTTTAATTGAACTTGGAGGGCCATAACCGGAATAAAAAACAAAATTAAAAAAATACCTACCTAGGTCTACCCTGTTTAGGAAAGCAGTGTAATGGGAAAACACAGGTATTTGTTTATCCTTATAAATGGATTATTGGGGAGCTTGGTGATTCAGTGCGGGGGGGGGGGGGGTTAGTCAGAAAATAAGTAGGGCCTAAGGGCTATTAGTCAGAAGGCCCGTAAGTCAGAAAGTCAGATAATCAGGCCTACCTCATCAGAATCATATGCAATTTCAAGATCATAATATCGACTTAGGCCTATTAACAACTAGACTAATAGGCGAAAGTATATAAAAATGTCCTATGTCGCAACATTTGATCTATAGGCCCCTATAGGGTCCTATAGAGGTTTTCAGTTGTGCAATTCGTTTGTGTAGGCTATGTATAGGCCTAGACCCCGTCTACGTATTAAAAAGAGTTTTCTTGTTTATAAGAAAACATTATTACATTCCACACTATAATTTTCTTGGCTATTTTCCCCCCTCAAACTCAATCATGCTAAAATCAATAAAAAATCGGTGATTTTATTTTGGCTTCTTAATATGACAATATGATGTAGAAATGTCCATGGACTAGAAGTTTTTAAATTTTTGTGCTGCGCATTTAGGCTAGATATAGACTACAGTGGAGCCAAAATCCCCAATTTCTTATTTCGGACATGCATGTCGGTCTTGTGCGGGTGCCCGCGCGGGTCATCTGTTTCCATTCGTGCGTTTTTTTATATAAATCTGCATGTGACACAGACACAACAGCGCGGATAATAGTGATCTCCTTGGTGGTGGACCAGGTGGTGATGATGATGATGGTGGTATAGGTAGTGATGGTTGTGTTGGTGATTGTGGTTGTGTTGGTGATGTGGTAGGCCTAGTTGTGATGTGGTAGTGGTGATGGTGATTGTGTTGTTGGTGGTGATGGTGGTTGTGGTGGTGGTATTGGTGATGATGGTGTTCGTTGTGTTGGTAGTGTGGTATAGTGGGGATGATGGTGTTGGTGGTGGTAATGTTGGTGGTGCGGTAGTGGTGGTGGTTTGTAGAGGTCATGGTGGTAATGTTGGTGTTGTGGTAGAGGTGAGGGTGAGTGTGTTTGTGGTGCACTAGTGGTGATGGTGGTGTTGATAGTGATGATGTTGATGATGGTGGTGACGATGGTGGTAGTGTTGTTTGTTGTAACAAGTCAACTAGGCCTATTAACGTAATACGTATAATATACTTAATAATTATAACATATATTTCGGGGTATTCATGGTAGCGGGCATTCACCGGTTCCCTATTTTTTTTCGAGTAATTGGCATGTTTACGAAGACAACTCCACACTCGGGACATGTTCCTCACCTTAGGTCACGTTTGGGTCCCACTTTCTGGATATTTGATATCTTGTGACCAAAATGTTTATTGTATGCCTGTCAGACACTTCCTGATTACGGCGGACACCGGGTAACCTGATCCACCCATGATGCCAGCAAGATGGCCGCCGTGCGTCATTTGCTGACGTCAGGGGCTGGGCCGGGATATAAGCTCGTGTGTGAGTTCTGTCCTACTTCTGCTTTCTTCTGGGCCTTATCACGGGTGGTTCCGCAAGTGTTATCGGGCCAAGCAATGTCGCTACTCTAAGAATGGCTATGTAACCAACATGTAATATTCATCTATGTATTGGACTATTTAATCACTATTAAACTATGTAGTCATGTGGAGTCGCTGGTTCCTGTTTATAGACTTCAATACCTATGTCAAACCCGCACCTCGCCAGCCTACACTCCGCAGTACCAGCAATGTAGTGTGTGGGCTGGGCGGGAATAATTTGACGACCGTAGGACAGGCCGACGTACATGTGACAACGATTGGACTAGTAAAATTCTTAATTATTAAAGGTCTCGGCTACCCTGCTATTTTAGGTCCGAATCAATTAGAGCGGGGTTCTGCAAAATTTGCTTTTGAAAGTAACACATTGGTGTGGTTTGGCTCATCATTTCCATTACACCGATGTCCAGATTCTCATTCTAAAAGTGAAATTTCGACTTTTACAAGAACTGGCCGAACTGACATAGATAAATTACTTAATGACTATAAGGAGATACTTGATGCTCCTGGTCGGCAATTACCAGCATGTCCTTTAGTTGAGTGTGAAATTCCGACAGACTCAAGGCCTATACGCCAGTGGGCATATAGGACACCTTTGGCTAAACGTCAAATAATATCAGAACAAATTGACGAGATGCTGGCTCAGAATATTAGAGGACCTAGCAGTAGCCCTTGGAGTAGCCCGATTACTCTGCTTCCTAAATCCTCAGGAGAATATCGTTTCTGTGTGGATTATAGGAAGTTAAATTCAGTGACAGTTAAGGACTCGTTTCCCTTGCCGCTGATACAAGATATATTTGACCAGCTGCAGGGGGGCCGAGTGTTTACGTGTCTCGATTTAAAAGCGGCGTACAACCAAATTTCTGTCTCTGAACAAGACATTCCAAAGACGGCATTTATCTGCCATAGAGGGTTATTCGAATATTTAAGAATGCCGTTTGGCCTATTCAACGCACCAGCAGTTTGTCAGCGTATTATAGAGTGTATTGCATGGGTTGGTCGGTACTGCGTGTTTTGTTTATTTGGATGATGTTGTGGTGTTTGGCTGTAATGAGGAAGAGCATTTGAGAAATCTCGAATTTGTTCTAGAACGATTTCGAGAATTCAATCTTACAGTCAACCCTTCTAAATATGAATTCGCACAATAAAAACTACTGCTGCTGGGTTATACAATTTCTGAGCACGTAATTTTGGCGAATCCTGATAAAATTTGCGCGATTGTTAATTTACCAATTCCAACGAAGGTTAGTGAAATAAGGACATTTTTAGGCATGTCGGGATATTACCGCCAATTAGTGCCTGACTACGCTAGAATATCACACCCTCTAATACAGATAATTAAGAAGGGTGTTCAATGGCAATGGACCAAAGACTGTCAGAACTCCTGTGACAAATGAAATGAAATGAATCGGGCTTTAGGCCACCTTTGTGCACATATAGGCTAAACTGGGCCAGGAGAACCTCCTGAGGATGGTGAGATGATTGAGATGACACTGTCCTCCAGACACAGGATTCGAAATTCGAGCCCTGGCGGTCTGAGGCCGAGCACGCTACCTCTCGGTCACGGAGGCTCCCCACAATACTAACTTTCACACGTGGATGGGGAAGAAACAATTTTGTTTCTTTCAAACCGCCGAGACCGGGAACCGAACCCCGGACTCTGGCGTGAAAGGCAGCGGTGCTAACCACTACCCTAGGGCCCCCGCCCTGGGATGGATTCTGGTTCAAAAAGATGACTCTGGGATAGAAAGGGTTATACATTTTTATCACACATGCTTGATTAAACTCAAGCTAAGTGGAGTACAGTGGTCAAAGAAGCGTATGCCATAGTATAGGCCTACGCACTTCAAGAATTACGTCCATATTTATGGGGCTCACATTTTGAAATAATCACTGATCATAATTAGCCACTTAAATCTATTTTCTGTCAGGAAATTACCAACATCAGTAAAATACAACGCTGGGCAGTACAGATTTCTGAATTCAATGCGCCAATTAGGTATAAGTGTGGTCGTGATAACGCCAGAGCCGATATGCTAAGCCAAGCTAAGATACCTGAACAACTGCAAATTCTGACAAGAGAATGGAGTTTACCTCTTGAATTCGATAAAATCAATAAAGAGGAACTTGTATTGCAACAAAAACAAGTTTTTCCAAAATTGTTTGAATCGGTTTCTGCAGAGACGGAATATACTTTATCAGATGATATATTAGTCTCTGTCTAACGGCCTAGAGCAGAACATGCAACCTATCCCCGTGTGGTATTACCCCCGCAATGGCGTAAAAAGATTATACATAATCGACATGAGCAGGCAGGACATACCGCTTATCAAAGGACATTATGTCATGTCCAACAGAGTTATGTCTGGCCAGACATGTGTAAACCCACTGGGCACACGACGTTGTTGCGACGTTGAATCAACGTCATTGACGTTGATTCAATGTTATGACGTTGATTCAACGTCGCAACAGCGTCGTGTGCCCAGTGGGAAGATATTAAACATGTTCTGGCACGTTGTGGTACATGTAGGTTGTTTAATACTGAAAAACTACATGTAGAATTAGGACGAATGCCAGTGGCATATTATCCCCATCAGATTGTGTCCAAGGACTAGGTTACGTTTTGGTCATTCATATCTGTTCACACTAATTGACCATCTGACAGGTTGGGCCGACCCTTACCCTATTGCACATGAAAACAGTGGTAAAATAGCTAATATATTGGCTAGCAGGTATTTTCCGCAATATAATTCTCCAGAAATCCTAATCTCGGATAGCCTATAAACCGTCTAGTAACGGAAAAATTGAAAGATTTCACCGTATTTTAAAGTCTATCCTACGAAAATTAGTGCATAAGTGTAGTTCTGAATGGGAAACACAACTGGGGCCAGCCTTGATGGCTTACAGAAATACATTACATACATCAATGGGATATAGCCCCTTCGAGTGTCTATATGGTCGGAAAGGACGTTTAGCTTTCAAGAAAAGTGTTAATAAACCCATGACTGACACAAATAATGACCGATTTCAGACACTACATTCGACATGGCGGATGGCTCGTCAACAGATTGACTTGATGAGACAAGACAATGAACGATTAGTTTTATCAAAACGGACGGTGGCTGATTTAAAGTAAATGTGGGGGATTCTGTATTACTATTAAAGCCTGGACATTGTCGTCTTTAACCCCACGATGGACTTCGATACACAGGCCAGGGCTCATATTGGTCGATACACAGGGCTCGACGTATTGGATCGTTCACACACCCACTGGTGTTGAGAGGGTGGCTCACCGACGCATACAGGCAGTACCACATGACACAGTTTGGTCGTATGAGACAGCTGATAATACAGCAATGCGCCAAGACCGGAGCAGGTCCCGCCTACTGAAACAAACTCACAGCAAACACAACTCATTACGCATGCGTCGGACTCAAGGAATGACACGCCTTCCGCACAGAACTTACGGCCGGGCGATCAAGCCCCGCCACTTACAGACTTACTGCATGAAGCACGACTAGTCCAGTAACGCCACCACCGCCAGCAGCAGCAGCTACACCAGTCACGGAGCCGATAAGGCTAACAATAAGTCGCATACTACACACAGGCAGAATTATCATGCCAACTCCGTGGAAGATAAAGAAACCTAAAGACTGATTTGAGATAGAAGGAGGCCAGTTATTTATTTTATGCTGATTTCTTTACATTATATGTATTCTGAATTGAAGTATCAGGCATAGGGTTAGGTGCTGGTGGGCTGACTAGATTTATTGTTCAGTAGCAACTGACGGTTTATGATTCCGAGCATGACATATTTTGTACAGCAAATAATTGTTATTTTAAATTTGTGTTACTTCTAATATATTTGAAATATGTCAATGCTTATTGACAATAAATAACTAGGCCCCAACTATTATATAGTGACATTATACGGTTAGGCTATATTATCTATATGCCGCTAAAATCTGGCTATAATGTCTTAAAAAAAATCGGTCCTCTGTAAGTATTACCAAGATGTGAAGTATACCATGCAACACTACGATAGTCTATGTATAAAAATCCGGCCACTTTTGTCACAAGTTTCTTGGACGCATGCATTGTTTTATGCAACTTGTGTACGAATGTTGGTCTTATCAATCATTTCGCCAAAAGAAGTTTTTTGTGGTAATATCGTAACGCGTTGGAATGCTGTAAATGGATTTAAAAATGATCTACAAATATATGGTTGTTCCAGAGTGGGAACGCCACAACGATACAAGACGTTATCTATCACCAACTGGGATGAACTACATGAGTACGTTCTGGGGCTTTTGGCCACATTCTTCTCGGTACACATGTTACCACTACCATAACTAGTCAGGCAGATTGGTGTAACAATTGTGGGTTTATACATAGAAGCATGAAATTTTCAGCATGTTTGGACAATGTGCCTAGGCAAATTTATAGCTATGGGGCCAATCGAAATAATGTCTATGTGAGCCTTGGCAGCCATTTTACAAAATGGCTGCCAAAAGAACACTGCGGTCGCATAGTATTTTCCATAATGAGACAAAATCAATTATTATTGAATGATTCAACCTATCCAAATAGTAGACAATGTGCCTGGAATAATTTATAGCTATGGGGCCACTCTAAATAATGTCCATGTGAGCCTTGGCATCCATTTTTCAAAATGGCTGCCAAAAAGAACACTGCGGTCGTATAGTATTTTGCATAATGAGACACAATCAATTATTATTAATTGAGTAAACCCATCCAAATAGTAGACAATATGCCTAGGGCAATTTATAACTATGGGGCCACTCGAAATAATGTTTATATGAGCCTTGCCAGCCATTTTTCAAATGGCAGCCATTTTTCAAAATGGCTGCCAAAAGAACACTGCGGTCGCATAGTATTTTGCGTAATAAAACACAATCTATGATGTTTGAATGATTCAACTCATCCACTTAACAACCTTTGATGATATAACATACACTTAAGGAAGCTGAACCTCAAGTAAGGGTGATTGCTATCTATACTGTACTCAAATATGTTGCAAAGTCACTGGTCTTCAGGCTTTACGCATCACAGTCTTGTCCACAGCACTGGAACAAGGCAGTACACTTCAGTGCTGCTTTATTGCACTTGCATTGTCCCCTGCAGCCTTGTTTGCAGCCACAAGAAAATAGTTCCCTCGAGGATGTGCTTGATTCTGGCAAAGTGGTTCACAGCTGTTTCCAGTTGGGTGGTTCAGCCCAGGCCCAGTCATTAGGGGGTGGCAGCTTTTGAGCAACTGCAGTTGCCCAAGCAGTGCCCCCTGGTAGACTGTTCTCTTGATGTGCTTCACCAAGGCACCTCGTGTTGGTGGGATGGCATCCATGATGATAGCTCTTCCCTTCTTGGTGAACAGCTCCTTTCGAGCTTCATCTATTTTGGTAGGGTCGCTCGTATGGTCAATACAGCAATGGTGAAACGCTCCAGCACGGCAACATCGTTATCAGTTATTTCTGCTTGGCCTGAGGACAGAGCCCATGCTGACTTCTTCCCCTTTGCACCAAAGGATGATACCATACGTATCACACCCCGTATATATGCATGGAATATAGGGATATAAGAGATCGAGCATTGTCAGGGCCGAGGGATGTAGCAATTTCGTGTGCGGAATGTACCTAAAGTGTCGACCTGTCCTAAAAGACACCCGGAGCTCCCACATTGAAAGCATCTTCCAAGTGCAGAATCATTTGGCTGTCGGTCTCTGCATGGTTGCACAGGGCGAGGGAGCAAAAGTCTCTGGGGAGACTGCACAGAGCATCATCACAACTTGTGGTAACTACTTACTTCTCTGTTCCCATGTGGGTAAACTATTCGATCGATCCGATCCGACAAAACTGTTGCCGAAACTGATGCCAGTTTTCTCGGAGATTGGTGGAGCCTTCTACCCTTCTACAGACACCCTTCCCGCACTTCTCTCTGGCTTGAGACTTCTGTATTGGTCCCAGACCACGTCAACCATACTGGCATGTTGCAGCTGGGCCTGGACGTGGGGTAGGAATATCTTCATTGCATAATCATCAAAAGTCTTGGTGGCATGTGGTTTGAGAAAATTGACAACCAGAGCTCCAGCGAGGATTATGACATCAGCTCCTGGGGCTTCACCTCTGGCTGCAGCACAGTTGCTCTCTAGGCAGCCCAAGAGGTCTGCCTTGGTTCCCGATCTGAGGTTGCCAAGCTGAGCTAAAGATGGGGGCACGCCTGATTTCATGTTGGAAATAGTCATTTAGGCTGTCATCTCTTGACTGACAGGCGATGTATAGCCGCGAAAATGGGGAGCAGTCACTCTTCAAAGATGAAACCTAAAGGCTTGTTTTGGATTTTTCTCTTTCAGAAGGTCGACTGACAACTTGTTTTTCTTTATGGGTTCAGCAATGGGAGTTGTTTGCTCTACCAATCGATCAGTCATGAACTTCTGATACTGTTGTTCTCAGCCTGACGTAAAGAAGATGCCACAGTTGGGTCAACGATGTCCCTGGTGTTGGGTTGGCTTGCCCATATCTTCTATGACATCAACTAGTTCCTTGTTCTGCTTTCCAAAAGTCACCTGAAAACTTTTGGTCTGCTCATGGTGACTGGTATCCAGAAGCTTGTGGTGTTTTCTCTCCAGGGATGCCTTAAACTCACTAGTCATCATCACCAGTTCAGGACCAGCGACCACCCAGCGTCTGAGGGCCTCGGGGGATTAAGTAAGTCCAACAGCACCACCGTCACTATTTGTGTCAGCACTGTTTTGCTCATGTGCCTGGTCCAGAGCCATGGATAAAAACACCCTGTTGGTTTTTGCGAACAGTAAAGTTGCCATTCATGAACTCCATAGCAGTTTCTGGGTGGGTTATGATTAGACTGAACATGTCTCGAATTTAGACTGGTACCCATCTTGCGTGTTGGTGTTGTCCAAACTGAAGAATCATGGGGTTACCTTGGTCAGGCAGTCTGCATACAGATCAAAGTTTGCCTCGTGTAGATAAGGACGAGGAGCTCGACATGTTTGAGTTGGACAGCTGTGCGCCAGAAATTGAACTGTGGAATCACCTGATTTTTTCAGGCAAACCAGTCATCAGCTGCTTGCTGTAACTTGGTGAGCATGCCTAGTTCTTGTGATATGAGAGGCCTTCAAAAAGGAGTCTGCTGTACCTGCCGAGAAGGGCTGTTGTGCTGCAGAAGCTGAGCTTTATGTGTACCACTGCTTGACTGTGATAGGGACTGGATGTTGGGACCATCAAGAATCATGGCTAGGATTGTTAGAAGTGACTGGGGTACAGAGTTGAACTGGCATGGCTCATCAAAGGAGCCTGTGATTGTAGCTTGCAGTTAGAACATGTCTTTCTGCACAATTTGAGCTGCTCGTGCGAGACAGAAGGCAAATCGTCCTTGCAGAGCTTACGTAGGGCAGCTCCCATGTCCATGTCAAATGTAAGGAGTATCCCTTGCCTCCCTTGATACCGAAGACACGTGGTTGGTGAAATAATTTCGTCTCTATCTCAATTATTGAAGAATACATGCTAACTTAAGTGATTTCATGGCGGCCATTTTTAATTTGCAGGATAATGATGTCGAATACATGTATTGTTTTATTGCATTCCTTGATAGCGAAAACGGTTTAGCGGTTTGTATTGGTGAAATAATCGTTTATCAATTATTAACGACGATATGATCACTTCAGTGATTTAATGGCGGCCATTTTGAATGTTGCATGATGATGATGTCAAATAAATGTATCGTGTGTATTCTTTGATACCAAAAACATATGGCGGCCATTTTGAATTTTGCCTGATAAGAGGGTTTCAACACACATTTGCGAACTCCTTCAAACTTTTTCTTATTCTGTGGTCTATATTCTAAACATTTTCATGAAGGTGGCATATTTTAACCTCTGAATTCTCACGGGATTACACAAGCTCTTGCACCATAAATACAAAATAGGTAGACCTACTACTACAAATAGAGTCAATCAGCTGACAGTCAAATAATTTATCAAAGATGTTTCACCCCTAACAAATTTACGTTGGCACATTCAAACACATGATAACATAATCTAATCCCTCTTCTTATGAGGGGCGCACTCTCAACAGTAGTTTATTAAAGAGTTTCTGATGAAGAGTAAAAACAAAAATGTACTATAATAAATAATATAATGACTGTTTTTCATTTTAAATATATATATTACGCAGAAATCTACTATAGTAAATAATAATGACTGCTTTTAATTTGAAATATATACAAAAAGATAAAAAAGGGCAAAGTGAGACTATGCTTGGGCAAAGTGGGCTATGTCCCGCTTTACCCTGTCTCACTTTGCCCACAAGGTAGAAAGAAATCCACATGGCTCCAGTTGACAGGGCTAAGTGGACCAACCTTTAAAAAATTGCTGAAAACCCGGGGAAAGGATCTTAGTTAATATAAAACAAGTTTCTGACGAATTATTATAGTACATAGCTGACGCGTTTAACCATTACCGAAAGTGATTTTTGATAAATATAGTGACGAAAATAGACATTTTATATGCCACATACCTTGTTTGTCGTTACACCATACTAGGGTTGTGCTTTTAATGTATTGCAGATGTCGTCATCAAGTGGCACTAAGTTTTTTGTCTGCACGCGCTAATTTTAATTGTGACGTCATTATAACTTCAGTGTCCCACTTTGCCCAATGTCTCGCTTTGCCCGTCCCTCCCCTACTACGACGTAGGCGCCGGCTATTTCGACCAGCCAGCCACTTCCAGATTTTGTGCTTTCTCTAGGTCTGAAAATCGTACACAACTCGAATTCAATCAGCATTGACATTGTTTTTTTTACTTGGAGCCAACGTTGGCCCAATGTCGGCAAATACACGGAGGATAGACGTTTGTAGCTGACGGTGGGCTGACGTTGACAAAATGACCGTTGGCTTTCTTACATTGAGCCAACGTTGGCCCAATGTCGGCAAATGCACGGAGGATAGACGTCTGTAGCTGACGGTGGGCTGACGTTGACAAAATGACAGTTGGCTTTATTACCTTGAGCAGACGTTGGCCCACTGTCGGCAAATACATGGAGGATAGACGTGTTTTTAAAAAACTTTTTTTTCTGCCCAGTGCGCGCATTGGATTTAATTGTTGCCAATTTCCGAAAAAAAAATCATTTCGGGAGATAAAAAAAACATTAAAAAAAACAAGTTTATTTCGGGAAGTAAAAAACATTTCTCCAGCTATGTTTTTGTTTTGCCAGTTTTTTTCGTCGCCCTCATTACCTTTTTGCTAAATTGGTCAAAAGTTTTTTTTATTTTGTCGCCCTCATTACCTTTTCTAGAAAGTTGTCCAATGTTTTTTTTATTTGGTCGCCCTAATTAGCTTTTCTAAAAATAGGTTAAATGTTTTTTTTTCTCAAATATTTTTTTTACCGCCCTCCCTCATTAGATTTCGGTTTTTTCTGATCTAAAACAGAGAAATTAAACAGAGTGGCCTAACATAGGCCTGAGGCCACGTTCCCATAGGTAAGTTTTTTTAGTTCACCGTCTGTGGCGCTGGCCAAATATTAAATCAACACAGGGTCCTGTGCGGGTACCTGCGCGGGTCGTCTGTTTCCATTGGTGTGTTTTTTATATAAATCCGCATACATGTGACACCCGCGCGGATAATAGTAATCTCCTTTGTGATGGACCAGGTGGTGATGATGATGGTGGTAGTGATGGTATTGGTGATGGTGGTTGCGATGGTGGTGCTGGTGGTAATGGTGATGATGGTGTCGGTGGTTGTTTTGTTGGTAGGGTGGTAGTGGTGATGGTGATTGTGTTGGTGGTGATGCTGGTGGTTGTGATGGTGGTGCTGGTGGTAGTGGTGATGATGGTGTTGGGGTGTTGGTGGTGGTAGTGTTGGTGGTGTGGTACATGTAGTGGTGATAGTGGTAGTGATGGTGGTAGTGATAGTGGTGTTGGCGGTATCGGTGGTGGTGGTAGTGTTGTTGATGTTAATGGTGATGATAGTGATGATGATGGTGATGATGGTGATGGTGGTGATGACGATGGTGGTGATGATGGTGATGTGATGGTGGTTGTGTTGGTGGTGATGCTGGTGGTGGTGATGATTATGGTCATGGTGGTGATGATTGTGCTGGTGGTGATGGTTGTGCTGCTGTTGCTGGTGGTGGTGATGATCATGGTGGTGGTGTTGATGATTATGGTGGTGATGCTGGTGTTGGTGTTAGTAATGATGTTGGTGGTGATGACGATGGTGGTGGTGATGGTAGTGGTGATGATGCCAATAACGGTTGGTGATGATGCCATTGATGGTGATGTTGTTGGCGATGATGATGATAGTGGTTGAGGCGCCCTTAACTGGGGCACATGCAAGTGTCTGGCAGTGTGGGTGCACGTTCTTTTATTTCTGCCAAATAGTTTTAAAGTCCGCTCAATTCGCCAAAATATATATTTTTCAATACTGGATCCGCCTCTGTCTGGATACTGTGTCGGATTATCTGCAATAGGCTTGTAGCGAGAATAGCACTTCAGCCACAGTAGACTCTATAGCGTTAATTTCGACCCCTGCCTACTGGGGTAGACTATAGGCTTATAAATAGTCCTACCTGTTATTCTTTCTACGTCTGGTTTCTTAGAAATTTTCTGCCACACATTTTTGTCCACCCTTAATGGTGTTAAAGATGGGGTCTCGTTTGCCATATTTGCAGATTGTTAGGTGATTATATGTCTAAGTTAGGTTTATTCTCACAAATATAGCAAAACACGCGGCGATACACGGGAAAGTCCATCTGTGTGACGTCATTTTCTGGAATTCCCCATGCGTTTTCGCCATGCGGTGCGGAAAAAATCGAACATTGTTTGATTTTCTAACCGCGCTGCAAATCACCCGCGCGGGTTCCGCGTGTATGGAAATGATACATGGATTTAAAGAAGGCTGGATAATATGGCACTCGCACGGGTCGACCCGCACGGGTTAAACCTTACCAATGGAAACGGGCCCTTATAGACCTACTACTTAAAGGATCTGTCACACCTTGACGATCAGCGTCAACGATCGCGTAACGCACGAAAAAATCAGCCGAACGTTGGCGAACGCTGATCATCGCTGGACCATCGTTATGCTATCGCCGTGTGCGTTTAGCGATCGTTGTTGATCGCAGATGAACGCTGATGAACGCTGAGAGTTTTGAACAGGTTCAAAACTTTCAACGTACACCAGCGTGTAAGAGGAGACGTTAAATGGGCGTTGGGTGGTCGTTACTCGATCGTTTTACACGCTAGGGGAGCGTTACTCAATCGCTGTACACGCTAGGGGAGCGTTACTCGATCGTTGTACACGTTATAGAGAGCGTTACTCAGTCGCTGTACCATAGGCCTATTGCTTATAAATCATAATAGGCATATACATGTAATATATATGTATTACACTTCCTGGTGAACCACTAAGAAGAAAGTCATAAATTATTGGTAATGATAGACAACATTCTATAAATGTATCAATCTTTAGAAAAATTCAGCACATTTATACAATTTTGTGATCAGCTGATCAATACAATATGAGATGTTTGAAATCTACTTCTATGCAATATTGGCCTTTAACACGAGAAAATGTCCAATTCAAAATAAATTGTACCAAAACACTTCTAAACTGTCTGACAAAACTTCGTTTGAAAATTCAACACATCGTTTCATGGGTTAACATCTTTAAAAATATAAATTTACCGCTAGAAATCTACTAAAACCAATGAAATACTGCAGTAAAACATCGTGGTTTTAAAAATAAATCATGTGATCGTAACTGTGCGTTGCGGAACGTCGAGCACACGTTGGCAGTCGCTCCGCAGTCGTCCAGTGTGTTATACATGCGTTACTCATGCGCTACTCCCACGCTGGCAGTCGTTGGTGATCGCTGGAGATAGAATCAAGGATTATGTGATGTGCGTTCCTCAGTCGTCAATCACGTTACTATAACGCTACTCATGCGCTTATGAACGCTGGACAATCGTTCTGAATCATGAGAGTTCATCAATCGCCAGCGTTTTCAATAATTTTTAATATTTTCCCGTGCGTTACTCGATCGTTGACACTGATCGCCAAGGTGTGACTGGTACTTTAGTGGAAGTCACATAACTTGTAGTGCGAGAGCCCTGGTGCAGTGGTTAAAGCTGCCTGCTTGGAAAGTCGGAGATCGCGGGCTCGAGCCCCACTCTAGCATTCAAGTTTCAAAGAAAGAAAATGTTTCTTCCCCTCTCTCTCGTAATGATTCAATATTGTGGGGAGCCTCCGTGGCCGAGAGGTGGCATGCTCGGCCTCAGACCGCCATCAGGGCTCGAATTTCGAATCCTGTGTCTGGAGGGAAGTGTCATCTCACCATCCTCAGGAGGTTCTCCTGGCCCAGTTTAGCCTGTATGTGCACAAAGGTGGCCTAAAATCACATGTAGACTTAGGGCATGTTTTCCCTCGATTTATCAGCCCATTCTCAACCGATTTTTATGAAATTTTGCAAGTACTATGTTGACTTAGGCCTAGTCTCTATAACCTGGTCTATAAGGGACGCACCATTTGATATCTAGGGAGGGTGGGGCTGGAAAAAAATAGTTTGTCGCCACAAAAGTCAGAAAAAAAAGTTTGTTGAAAATGTGGGCAGAAAAAAAAAGTTTGTTGTCAAAATTTATGAAAAATATGTTGACCAGAAAAAACACCAATGGTAACCTACATAATAGGGAAAGCATACGACAAAAAATTTCTTCGACGAAACATAAAAAGAAAAATTGTCGGACGTTGATTGCCAAAAAGAAAGACTGTTTTCTCTCGGAGGTAAAAAAAAAAAATTTGCAAGCAACAAAAACTCTAGCCCCCCCCCCCCCCAAGTAAAGTAATGGTGCGTCCCTAGCAGAGTTTGTTATATTATATGTTCATATGTAGAACTATTATATGTTCATTTCTGTTTAATTATGTAGACTAACTTCAACAAATTATATTATTATAAATTCCGGGAACTTGAAGTTAAAGCTGCATAACTGTTTTGCTCATTTTAATCAAAATAATAATCCATGGAGAATGGTGTTTTATTTTTTTATTTTACTGCTCCGGTTACAGAGTTATTAAGGATTTAAGTTTGTTGTTTTTTGATATTGTTGCCCCACCAAAACAAAGACCTGATCACATCTAGAAGTTATTACTTTATGTGATATGAGTCATATCTGCATATAATGTCATGTTTAATTTCGGTACCGGTATAGAGAATGTCACCCTGTTTTAGTATAGCGCTTTTAAGTATGGGCCAGCATCTGAGCCTTTGGCCCGCCATTAAGACGCTCTCCCCTGACCGTGGGATATTGCAGTCCGAATCGGTGATGTAAATCATCTTTTTTTTGCGCAGTCTTTTATTTGATACCTCAAAATATAGTGACAATGCTATGAGTGAATTCAAAGTGAATTTTGATTGACAAAAGAAACACGATATATAGTGACTATGCTATTCAAAAATATCAGATATAAAATATATTTTATTTCATCGTCAGTCATCACATACAGTTATATAAATAGCGTAATGCGGTAAAATAAAAAATTGTAAAATAGCAAGCCTTTACGGTACCGGTAGCTGAGTTCCAAGCAAACAAGAGGCATTCAACCATTGATGGGTCAATGTTGTACCAGCGTCATAGAAGCTGGACCAAAATTGATCCATCAATGGGTCAGCGACTGTGCCTGCTGAGTTATCATAGGGGCTGACCTAGTCTTAGGACACCAACCGGTGGTTTGTGTGAGCTTGGCATTGCAGCCAACACGAGGCATTGATTCGATGTCAAACTAATTCGGGGCCGTCGTCTACGGCTCTGGCCCAGCGTTGGACCAATGCGACTCCACGTCTGTGTTTGTTATTAAGGGGTTTGATGTTGGTCTAATGTAACATTATATTGGCCCACAATTAACCACTATTAGTATTACGTACATATTGTACACAGACGGACAAATTTACCACACCATATAACTTGATGGTGTATCGCGTCGTGATCTAATCCAGCTACATTTACATCAATTTTGTCCATTTATAAAGCTTTTAGAAATATATGAATGATTGTGTTGAACATTTTAGGTTACTTCGGTCTAAATAAACAAAACAGTTATGCAGCTTTAACTTAGTCTATAACAGAGTTTGTTATATTATATGTTCATATGTAGAACTATTATATTTTCATTTCTGTTTAATTATGTAACTTCAACAAATTATATTATTAAAAATTCCAGGAACTTGAAGTTCCGGGAACTTGGGAACTTCGGAACCTAAAGTTCCTGGAACTTGGGAACTTGAAGTTCCGGGAACTTGGGAACTTCGGAACTCACTCTCGAACCTTTGTTTTAATCACCCGACCAACCAAATTGGACCCTAAAGTTTTTTTGGCATTTTCTAAAGAAAATTCGGCGCATTTTTTTATCAGCCTATATTTTTGTGTGAACAACCATTTTGGGTCAATTTCACCGATTTTTTAATTGAACTTGGAGGGCCATAACCGGAATAAAAAACAAAATTAAAAAAATACCTACCTAGGTCTACCCTGTTTAGGAAAGCAGTGTAATGGGAAAACACAGGTATTTGTTTATCCTTATAAATGGATTATTGGGGAGCTTGGTGATTCAGTGCGGGGGGGGGGGGGGGTTAGTCAGAAAATAAGTAGGGCCTAAGGGCTATTAGTCAGAAGGCCCGTAAGTCAGAAAGTCAGATAATCAGGCCTACCTCATCAGAATCATATGCAATTTCAAGATCATAATATCGACTTAGGCCTATTAACAACTAGACTAATAGGCGAAAGTATATAAAAATGTCCTATGTCGCAACATTTGATCTATAGGCCCCTATAGGGTCCTATAGAGGTTTTCAGTTGTGCAATTCGTTTGTGTAGGCTATGTATAGGCCTAGACCCCGTCTACGTATTAAAAAGAGTTTTCTTGTTTATAAGAAAACATTATTACATTCCACACTATAATTTTCTTGGCTATTTTCCCCCCTCAAACTCAATCATGCTAAAATCAATAAAAAATCGGTGATTTTATTTTGGCTTCTTAATATGACAATATGATGTAGAAATGTCCATGGACTAGAAGTTTTTAAATTTTTGTGCTGCGCATTTAGGCTAGATATAGACTACAGTGGAGCCAAAATCCCCAATTTCTTATTTCGGACATGCATGTCGGTCTTGTGCGGGTGCCCGCGCGGGTCATCTGTTTCCATTCGTGCGTTTTTTTATATAAATCTGCATGTGACACAGACACAACAGCGCGGATAATAGTGATCTCCTTGGTGGTGGACCAGGTGGTGATGATGATGATGGTGGTATAGGTAGTGATGGTTGTGTTGGTGATTGTGGTTGTGTTGGTGATGTGGTAGGCCTAGTTGTGATGTGGTAGTGGTGATGGTGATTGTGTTGTTGTTGTTAATTATTAAAGGTCTCGGCTACCCTGCTATTTTAGGTCCGAATCAATTAGAGCGGGGTTCTGCAAAATTTGCTTTTGAAAGTAACACATTGGTGTGGTTTGGCTCATCATTTCCATTACACCGATGTCCAGATTCTCATTCTAAAAGTGAAATTTCGACTTTTACAAGAACTGGCCGAACTGACATAGATAAATTACTTAATGACTATAAGGAGATACTTGATGCTCCTGGTCGGCAATTACCAGCATGTCCTTTAGTTGAGTGTGAAATTCCGACAGACTCAAGGCCTATACGCCAGTGGGCATATAGGACACCTTTGGCTAAACGTCAAATAATATCAGAACAAATTGACGAGATGCTGGCTCAGAATATTAGAGGACCTAGCAGTAGCCCTTGGAGTAGCCCGATTACTCTGCTTCCTAAATCCTCAGGAGAATATCGTTTCTGTGTGGATTATAGGAAGTTAAATTCAGTGACAGTTAAGGACTCGTTTCCCTTGCCGCTGATACAAGATATATTTGACCAGCTGCAGGGGGGCCGAGTGTTTACGTGTCTCGATTTAAAAGCGGCGTACAACCAAATTTCTGTCTCTGAACAAGACATTCCAAAGACGGCATTTATCTGCCATAGAGGGTTATTCGAATATTTAAGAATGCCGTTTGGCCTATTCAACGCACCAGCAGTTTGTCAGCGTATTATAGAGTGTATTGCATGGGTTGGTCGGTACTGCGTGTTTTGTTTATTTGGATGATGTTGTGGTGTTTGGCTGTAATGAGGAAGAGCATTTGAGAAATCTCGAATTTGTTCTAGAACGATTTCGAGAATTCAATCTTACAGTCAACCCTTCTAAATATGAATTCGCACAATAAAAACTACTGCTGCTGGGTTATACAATTTCTGAGCACGTAATTTTGGCGAATCCTGATAAAATTTGCGCGATTGTTAATTTACCAATTCCAACGAAGGTTAGTGAAATAAGGACATTTCTAGGCATGTCGGGATATTACCGCCAATTAGTGCCTGACTACGCTAGAATATCACACCCTCTAATACAGATAATTAAGAAGGGTGTTCAATGGCAATGGACCAAAGACTGTCAGAACTCCTGTGACAAGCTTAAAGAGATTTTAACATCTGACATTGTGTTGGCTTATCCTCAGACGGATAAGCCACATAAACTCTATACTGACGCGTTCAATTACCCTGTCGGTGCTATTCTGGTTCAAAAAGATGACTCTGGGATAGAAAGGGTTATACATTTTTATCACACATGCTTGATTAAACTCAAGCTAAGTGGAGTACAGTGGTCAAAGAAGCGTATGCCATAGTATAGGCCTACGCACTTCAAGAATTACGTCCATATTTATGGGGCTCACATTTTGAAATAATCACTGATCATAATTAGCCACTTAAATCTATTTTCTGTCAGGAAATTACCAACATCAGTAAAATACAACGCTGGGCAGTACAGATTTCTGAATTCAATGCGCCAATTAGGTATAAGTGTGGTCGTGATAACGCCAGAGCCGATATGCTAAGCCAAGCTAAGATACCTGAACAACTGCAAATTCTGACAAGAGAATGGAGTTTACCTCTTGAATTCGATAAAATCAATAAAGAGGAACTTGTATTGCAACAAAAACAAGTTTTTCCAAAATTGTTTGAATCGGTTTCTGCAGAGACGGAATATACTTTATCAGATGATATATTAGTCTCTGTCTAACGGCCTAGAGCAGAACATGCAACCTATCCCCGTATGGTATTACCCCCGCAATGGCGTAAAAAGATTATACATAATCGACATGAGCAGGCAGGACATACCGCTTATCAAAGGACATTATGTCATGTCCAACAGAGTTATGTCTGGCCAGACATGTGTGAACCCACTGGGCACACGACGTTGTTGCGACGTTGAATCAACGTCATTGACGTTGATTCAATGTTATGACGTTGATTCAACGTCGCAACAGCGTCGTGTGCCCAGTGGGAAGATATTAAACATGTTCTGGCACGTTGTGGTACATGTAGGTTGTTTAATACTGAAAAACTACATGTAGAATTAGGACGAATGCCAGTGGCATATTATCCCCATCAGATTGTGTCCAAGGACTAGGTTACGTTTTGGTCATTCATATCTGTTCACACTAATTGACCATCTGACAGGTTGGGCCGACCCTTACCCTATTGCACATGAAAACAGTGGTAAAATAGCTAATATATTGGCTAGCAGGTATTTTCCGCAATATAATTCTCCAGAAATCCTAATCTCGGATAGCCTATAAACCGTCTAGTAACGGAAAAATTGAAAGATTTCACCGTATTTTAAAGTCTATCCTACGAAAATTAGTGCATAAGTGTAGTTCTGAATGGGAAACACAACTGGGGCCAGCCTTGATGGCTTACAGAAATACATTACATACATCAATGGGATATAGCCCCTTCGAGTGTCTATATGGTCGGAAAGGACGTTTAGCTTTCAAGAAAAGTGTTAATAAACCCATGACTGACACAAATAATGACCGATTTCAGACACTACATTCGACATGGCGGATGGCTCGTCAACAGATTGACTTGATGAGACAAGACAATGAACGATTAGTTTTATCAAAACGGACGGTGGCTGATTTAAAGTAAATGTGGGGGATTCTGTATTACTATTAAAGCCTGGACATTGTCGTCTTTAACCCCACGATGGACTTCGATACACAGGCCAGGGCTCATATTGGTCGATACACAGGGCTCGACGTATTGGATCGTTCACACACCCACTGGTGTTGAGAGGGTGGCTCACAGACGTCGCATACAGGCAGTACCACATGACACAGTTTGGTCGTATGAGACAGCTGATAATACAGCAATACGCCAAGACCGGAGCAGGTCCCGCCTACTGAAACAAACTCACAGCAAACACAACTCATTACGCATGCGTCGGACTCAAGGAATGACACGCCTTCCGCACAGAACTTACGGCCGGGCGATCAAGCCCCGCCACTTACAGACTTACTGCATGAAGCACGACTAGTCCAGTAACGCCACCACCGCCAGCAGCAGCAGCTACACCAGTCACGGAGCCGATAAGGCTAACAATAAGTCGCATACTACACACAGGCAGAATTATCATGCCAACTCCGTGGAAGATAAAGAAACCTAAAGACTGATTTGAGATAGAAGGAAGCCAGTTATTTATTTTATGCTGATTTCTTTACATTATATGTATTCTGAATTGGAGTATCAGGCATAGGGTTAGGTGCTGGTGGGCTGACTAGATTTATTGTTCAGTAGCAACTGACGGTTTATGATTCCGAGCATGACATATTTTGTACAGCAAATAATTGTTATTTTAAATTTGTGTTACTTCTAATATATTTGAAATATGTCAATGCTTATTGACAATAAATAACTAGGCCCCAACTATTATATAGTGACATTATACGGTTAGGCTATATTATCTATATGCCGCTAAAATCTGGCTATAATGTCTTAAAAAAAATCGGTCCTCTGTAAGTATTACCAAGATGTGAAGTATACCATGCAACACTACGATAGTCTATGTATAAAAATCCGGCCACTTTTGTCACAAGTTTCTTGGACGCATGCATTGTTTTATGCAACTTGTGTACGAATGTTGGTCTTATCAATCATTTCGCCAAAAGAAGTTTTTTGTGGTAATATCGTAACGCGTTGGAATGCTGTAAATGGATTTAAAAATGATCTACAAATATATGGTTGTTCCAGAGTGGGAACGCCACAACGATACAAGACGTTATCTATCACCAACTGGGATGAACTACATGAGTACGTTCTGGGGCTTTTGGCCACATTCTTCTCGGTACACATGTTACCACTACCATAACTGAACCGTTAGTTACGTTTAGGTAATTAACATGTTAATTAATTCAAATTAGTCATTTATTTTTAGCAGCATAGTGTTAGACATATTCCAATAAACAGTTTTTTCATGTTATATTGTTATCGTCGCAATTCTTTTTCTTCCAAATAGATACTTAAAAAGGGGCCGAAAATAACCATAATGGACAGATTAGCGATTGTGTTTGTTCCCATTTACTGACAAACTGAATTGTTAGAAAAGCCCCATACCTTGGTTGCAATATCAACACAGGTACATGTATTCATGGTCCGATTTGTTTAGCTTTAATTATGTGGGAAGATAACAAAAATGTACTCGAAATATGGCATCTCAATAAAAATTACTGATGCTTCTACGGCAAAATGATAGTGGCGTTTTAGGGACTGATTTTTCCATCTATCTGAGTACGCTACGGACGCCCGGCAGGGGAATGAACCCGGCGTTTTGACAGCCGCAAAATCGCTACGTCATAATACACTATGGCGCTGGAAGGGATATAAATGTATGCCGTATCAAACCCACTCAAATCTGCACATTTAAACTTTTTAAACGATGTCAAATAGTCTATATATAAACTGTTTTTATGTCAAACGATTTTGAGAGACTGTCAGATTCCTCATTCTGACAGGCTGGTATCAGTGGTATGGAGTATGCTGTGGTCACGTGTGGTCAGACGGCATGCTGAACCTGCACGAATGCAGAGCTTTCAATTACGGTCGTATGCCGCCCACGCATACAGGCATGCAGAAAAAATGTGGTCTACACAGCTTACTGTGAAGCACACAGTGAGAGCTGCACAGATCACCAGTCTGGTAGTTACTATATTGCAACCGCCGCCACGGTCAACCTGCCTGTGGTCAACTAGTAATACCACGGGGAATCCCCAGTTTTTCAAAATCAACCCTGCATGTAACGGACACATAACCAGCGATTTATCGACATCAGAACAGATTTTCTCAATACAGTTTTACAGACTACAGCTTTCAGTAATGACATTTCAGCTTCAAAGAATCAGCCCCAGCCCAATTAATATCATCAGAACTTTCGTCAACTAGCAAATTATTAATAATTTTCACAGACTTTTCAGATTAAAGCAGTTATTTTAATAGTACCTACCTGCACAGTACTTAGTAGCCTACTAGGTTTGACGAACTTTAATGAATAATCATTCTGAATGTTTTTTCTATATTAAAGGTAACTAACCAGCTATTCGATATTGGTGCTCTGAGAGTTTGATCAGTTTTCAATGTTACCAACTACAACCCGATATTGGTTAATTTTTTAAAACGGAATTTCAGGTTTAATTATTTTCCATGATTCAATTCCTACAGACTTTTACGATATGCGCATGTGTCTGCCTTTTTCCCGCATGCTCGGGGACAGCGCAGACATATGTGTTTGTACTTTTATAATATAACTGTTTAGCCACTGCAAGTGGGCGACACTTGCTCGTATCGCTCCGGTCACGTAGCCGGTCATGTCATTCGCGTGACACTTCGTGAGACGACTCGTTCCACGTTATACTTCACTCTGAAACATGTTCAAACATGTCTATTGCGACATATCGCAATTACACATTCAATTTAAATCTTATAGTAAGGCATGGTTGAACGGTAGATGCACTGCAGACACTGTCAACCAGCGCCCGGAAAAGGTACCCCACACATAGCGTGTAACGCAATTACCCATGCTACGTCGGATCACACTGAGACGCCACCTGTGATCGCTCACATTAAAGGCACGGCCCGAGCACAATCACTGGCATTTTTTATTCCTCGCGCTAACGAGGATTTTGGAATATTTTGCATTATAACGCTACCGATAAATGTAACGACCCACGAACAACGTTTGCTACAGTATTACATATACTGCTTTTTAACGATAACGCACTGCGGCTTTAAATCGTTAAAATATTTTAGCATGTGTTGGACGATATATTCAAACACCTGCTCGATTCGTGTTGCTGGTTCTCGCTATATCAGCATCAAACCTGCCGGACCAGTCACACGCATCGCACTACTATCATATTGTATCACATGCAATGTACTAATTGTACCCTTTTTTAAATGTAATTTACGTAGTAGTGTTGCAAAGCAATTTACATAAACGATTTCAATAATAATTATTGCTAGTATTACATGATTGTATTAATTAACATTAAATAGGGTTGGACAACACACGTCGAGCAGCAGCATAATTTCAGAACATTGGTGTTAAGAGGATGGGAAAAAAAGGACTTTAATTATTTTTTATGCTGTGCACGTGATGTTTTCGCCACCCACCCACCCTGTATTTTTTGCACTCAGCTATTTTTGTAAAAATGTTGTTTTTGGTGCTCTACTCAGATGGGCCCGACGAAACCTTCGCTTTACCCACAAGTTAGTAAGGTTCATACGTTGTCACTTAGCCCGGGGGTAATGTGGGGATAAGCTACCGGTTTCGGCGGTGCAGGGCAGGGTTCAGCATCTGACGAGAGGCCGCCCCCTGACTGACGCCGCCGCCGCTAACGCATGCAGTCTTTCCGCTCGACTTCCACTTGCGATCTACTCAGTGAGCAGAGCGGACCTGTTGTCCCTCTGCTCCCCACAGAGCCAGCCATGAGGCCTGAGCCATGGCGTCCAACTGATCAGTGCACAGCGAAGTTATGATTATAATAAAGAAACAAGGAGTCGAACAAAATCAGGAGTTATAGTTATTTATTCCCTGTCGCCCAGACGGTAGAGTAAATGGAAAGATAAAGAGCTTAGTCTTAGCCTTAAGTTTATATACACTCTTCACAGTGAAACTAATGACTAGCTCACTGTCACACTGCAGATAGGATGATGGGTAACGGTGTCAATAACATGCAGTACACCATAGCAAGTCTGAGGCAGTTGCAAACCATGGATACGGATACTTACCTCCCTTGTCACAATCAGTGATGTGATGACAGACAACAAAGGCCGTTCCGCCGTCGCCGAGTCTGGCAACAGACTCCAGGGATCTTGAAACAAACAGACAGTCCGCCGCCGATAGGTGATATAATTGGGCTGCTCTGCTAAGGGGCGGATTTAGACCGGGCTGACAGGGTTCCGGAACCTTGTCAGCATTTTAAAATCTATCAAATTACAGGGTTTGTGATCTAAAATACGGTAAATTAATTTATTTTTTGGGGGGATTGGAACCCTGTCATCGTTTTATGACAGGGTTCCAAAACAAAACTGATCGCCTAGATCTTTCTTTGTTGGTCAATTAGGCTGTTTCATTGATCTCAAGATAATCGCTGGCACTAAGAGGTGTGACAGGGTGGGGGTGACACCAGCAGCAGGTGTAGTTAACAGTCACCCAAATCATAAAGTACACTGCTCTACAAAGCCAAAAGGCAGTATCTGCTTACTTGTAGCTCAAGTAGATACTTCCTTTTGGCTTTGCGCGGCAGCATAGGCCTACATGTGCCTACAGGTAATTTGGGACCGACTATTGCATAACATTCACACCACCCTTTGTTTCCCAAAAACTTCAATAAATTAAATACACCTAGCTTTGAAGGCGCTCTACAGAAGTTTTTTCTGTTCAACTTTGAAGTCACTCATTTTTGTATTTTTGATACTCTTTGTACTGGTATAGATCTGGTAATATTCGCGAAGGTTTAATTTTCGTGAGACGAACAAATTAGGGAATTTAAGAGTCATTAATATTTTTTTTATTATAATAGCGCTACCTATAATCGAAAATGACTACAGTGAGTTCTAACTAGTTTTTATGAAGACCCAACAACAATGTATATTTTATATTTTAGCCGATATAATGCGTGAACGTAAATAAAAATAACTCGAGAATAAAGTATATCGTCAATTTGTAGGCCTATATTTATTGATCATATCAGTCAGTGATTGGAACGGTTTTGCTAGTTATCCTGTACTACAGTAATGTGCTTGCATAACAATACCAACTTGAGAGTCCATTGCAACCACCCGACTAAGACTGGATGTTACACCAACGCTGACTTAATGTTGGCCCGCTATCGCCGGCGCTGACCCAAGATTAAACCAACGTTTAAGTAAAGGCCCGTTGCGAAGGTCGGCACGTGTCGTATATGGGTAAAACCAAAAATTGGGGTAATTTTGTAGCATCAAAAATGGCAGTGAGGTGACCATCAAAGAGGAGGAAAACTACTTTATGGGTTTATCAATTGGTGCACTGATCCCAATAGAGCATAAAAAGTCACTGTCTGCGCTAGAAATTGTTTTTTTCGCTTTAAGAACGTCGTTTTAAAAAAGTTGCCACATTCTACTTACTACTCGGTTAACAAATCCAAACCATTTCAAAAATTATGTTACTCTGTTTAGCTTGACATCACATTTTTAAACGTGATATCCCTATTGAAGCATAATACTGAACAATCGTACCTCAAAACTGCTAAAAATTTAAGAAAATTTAATGGGATAAACAATTTGTTTTATTTCAACTCCGTTACCAAGCGAAAAAATACTCAACTCCGTTACCAAATGTTTGGCTCGACATAAATATAAACTGTATATTTTCTTATCATAACATCGAACATAAATGGGTGCTCTATTTATATGGGGACAACGAGCCATGTTTTAAAATACTATATCATCAATCATTATGACTGTAAAACCCATAAAATTTGCAATTCACTACTCCGTCCCCTTCTCTTGGTAACGGAGTAAAGTGGAACGGAGTAGTAAAATTAAAAGTATTCTTGGGATTAATGAAAATATATGGGCAATAATTCAAAGATATATCATACGGGTGGAAATAGGCCCAATAGCAACTGTTCTAGGCATGCAAGCATCAAACCAAACTCGTTTTTATACCCACAAGGCTGGGAACGGAGTAGTAAAAATATAAACATATTTTCTAACTCTTTTGTTTTACCTGTTTCGAATAACTTGTCACTCTACAATATTAATTCTTTCAATGCGAAAAACTCGTATAAGGCCCTTCAGTATGTCAAACTACACTTGATATAATTTTAGTTCATTATTATTCACTTGATGGGGCATGCTACAATGATGTGGGGACATGTAGATTCATCAAAAGTATATATATCGATATCAATTTGAAGTCAAATTTTGATCATTGATTAGTTCAAGTGAACAATGTCTAGCCATGAAATGTAATTGTTAGAATTATATTGTGATTTTGTATCCCACAGTGAAGTTTCAAATAGTGGAATTTTCTCTGGGGACATGGGATTTTCCACGTTTCCGTGACATAGAACTCTTATAAAACCATATATATTTTTTTTTTCTTACAAATAATCTAAACATTATCAAGTAGCCTAATAATGCTTAAACGTGAAGTTGCACCATTTCTTTTTAATAAACTTATTTTTAACTGAAAATGCGGACCTTTTAAGTCCTGGGGACACTAATTTTATGTAAAATTACCCCAATTTTTTTGTTTTACCCATATAGTTATTTTCGTATAATTGGTATTACGTATGGGTGAAGTGGGCTACGCCAATACTTGTGATAACTAAACGATGGATGAGGGGAGTTTTAGTTTCACGGCTGACTTTGAAACTTTAATATGTTATCCAGCAGCACCTCCTATTTGGAATATCTGGCTGGAGGGGGAAAGGGCTGGTGGATTTAGTCAACCAGTTGACTCTTGAACGCTGCCACAGTTTTTGATTCTATGGCAGCTGCCGGAAGAGAATTCCAATCAGGGATAGTTCGATGCCAGAAAGAATTTTGTCCCAGTGTGGTGTTAGTTCTAAGATGTTTATAGGCCTGATTGTGCCCACCACGTGTTCTTCTGTCCGCTGGAATTAAACGGTCATTGATAGGAATTTTGACTAGCTCATTTAAAATTTTGAACATGCTTACAAGTCTAGAATTTTTACGTCTCGTTTTCAAGTCAGTCCAGCCCAGGTTCTGAATGAGAGATGTCACACTGGCTGTTTTTGGGTGACCTGCTGATCTTTGAATTTTTTCTAATTTATCAATATCTTTTTGTCTAAAGGGGTCCCAAACTGCTGAAGAGTATTCTAAAGACGATCTGACCAGGGAGAAATAGGCAGTCTCCCTTAGTTTAGGGGGACATGCCTTCAGGTTCCTCCGAAGGAAGCCCGGAGTGGAATTTGCTTTACTTGTAATTTTGTTAATGTGGGCCTCCCATTCCAGGGTCTCACTAAGGCAAACACCAAGATATGGTGTTGATGAAACGTTCGCTAGTGTTTCACCTTTAAAGGTGTACTAAAATTCCAGGTTTTTTTATTTCAGCCTTGACACCCTTAGGACCGTGCATTTCGAGGGGTTGAAACACATCCCCCATCGATCTGCCCAGTCCTGTAACGCAGATAGGTCTCTCTGCAGCTGCTCCTGATCTGCTCGACATTTTATCGGGCGATACAGGAGGCAGTCATCTGCAAAGAGACGAACATGCGAGGAGACCGTGGAAGGGAGGTAATTAATATAGGTCAAAAAGAGTAGGGGTCCGAGAACAGTACCCTGGGGCACACCGGACCTCACGCGAGCTGATTCTGAAGAGCTGCCATCAACTACTACTTTTTGGGTTTTATTGGTCAGAAAATTTTGAATCCAATTAAAAGTTGTTCCCCGAAATTCCATAGTGGTCAAGTTTGTGCAAGAGGCGTTGGTGGGGGACAACATCAAAGGCCTTACTAAAATCCAAGACAACAACATCTGTTTGTGTCTTGCTTTCAAAATTTTGAATAAATTCATCAGTTGTAATCAAAAGCTGGCTTTCGCATGAGTGTTTTGATCGAAAGCCATGCTGTACAGGTGTTAAAATTTTGTTTTCCGAAAAAATGGGACATAATTTGTTAGTAGAGCTTCAGCTCTACTCTTCTGATGATGCGAGTCTGAGTGGTTTTCTGTATGATTAATTTCACGACAATAACTTTAAATTTGTCGAATTGAGAACATATCTAACTCCATGTGTGTGTTAAGAATTATTTTTTTCGTTGCAACACGAAGCCGCATTTTGAGATTTGGGCTTGAATTGGCGGATGAACACTGATATAAATGACGCATAAATTCCTATATATCTAATAAAATGTCAGCCATGTACAGGCATACAGTGCAGGGCTCTGTTAGGTGACGTCACGCGTGACACGTGACCTTAGCAATACACATTACCATGGCTTCGCTAGCACTGCAATACCAGCCTGACAGTACTGTATACGACATGTGTCCTACTATGATCCAATAATGTTTAAATGTTGGCCCGCCGTCGCCGACGTCGGCCCGACATTAAAACAACATCGCGTCAACGTCTAGTGCTTGCTGGGAACAGCACCTGGCATTAATAGTAGGCCTAATACGGCAACTTTGACCAAATGTTGGGCCAGCGTCGTAGACGGTGTGCCAGCATTAAAACAACACTGGCTCCATGTGATTGTCCAGCGGTATGCGTGTTTACTAGGTCAATCTGTCCCAGAGGCATACACAGCAACACTCAGCTGACACAAGGAGACGTTGAATCAATGTTGGTTCAACGTTTGTCCACTATCTACGACGTTGTACCAACGTTAAGCCAACTTTGATTCAACGTCTTGTCTCTGCTGGCCTGCCAATACACATGTATAGGACCTATATTATATGCCTATTGGCCAAACAAACATTCACTCGATGTGGCATTAATGGTGGGCGACCTTCATAGACGATGCTCTAACATTAAACCAGCAACAAAAAAACAATTCATGTGTAGTAAAAACTTAGACCTAGGGCTTACTGGTGCCTGCAGTCTGAATACGTTCTGAAAACTTTAAAAACACCCCTCAGACAATGCATAGCCTAATCCTGCTATGCTTAATAAATCTCATAGCCATATGCGAAGCCCCAAAAGTGACATTTAAATTAGGCTATTATTGTTCTAAACTCAATATCAAGTTAATAACTCACTAATTATATCGATAACTGTGCAGTCTCAATATATCTAGGCTTATCGAGTTTTGAGTTCTATAGTGAGTTGTGAGTTCTAATAGGCCTATTGAGTTTAAAAAAAAAATATGCAAATGTTTCCTTGACACATAAAACATAATTAAAACGGAGAAGTAAATTAAAAATGGTCATTGACATGAATAAATTAGGGCCCAACGTTACACATAAATAACGATGGATACTGATTGTCAAGGGCATATGCCTGATAGAATATACCTATTGAAATCCTTGTTGGACTGAGATGGTCGAGCTAACGGTCTAATTTTCGGGAAGAAGACAACCAAAGTAGGTTTACATAACATGTGGTGCCAAGGCGCAGAAAACAAGAGAGATCCCTCGTCTATTTAATGTTGCCCTGCAGTCTCACACTGTTATTATGCTGGCCTATCATTAAATCAACATTGGCTCAACAACTGTGGCAGTGGAAGTAGTTAATCTGTCTACTGACTCAGATATCTCAATTCTGAACACCACACACTGCCATCACATCTGAGCAAATAGCAGTAGGCCTACTAGCATGCAATGTGCCTAGGCTACTAGCATGCAGTAGGCTACCTTCCCCTACCTGTCATTGACTGGGGTATGCCTAGTAGGGGGCCTAACATATATGCCTATACCACTCAAACTGTCAGGTTAAAGCAGCTCCTTGGGATGACATCAATTTTCGTTTCTATCCCCCCCTGTAGGGGAAGGGGGACTTTAGTCGCGCCAGTATTCTGTCTGGCGTCCGGCGTCACGTTTTCTTGTGGGCGCAAAAACTCAAAAACTACTTGTCAAATCTTTTTGAAGTTTTAACATGACATTCGTAGCAACATAGGGATGTGCAAATGATTATTTAGAGATGCTACTAAAATTCAAAATGGCCGCCAGAGGGCAACTCTAAAATTTGTTGTGGGTGCAAAAACTCTAAAACTTAAAGTCAGAAATTATTTAAATTTTACTATCACATTCCCCATGATATGAAGATGTGCAGGTGACTTTTTCAAGGTTTTACTGAAATTCAAAATGGCCGCCACAGATCAACTTTTTTTGGGGAGGGGGGGTAAAAGCTCAAAAAAATTGTTTGGTCAATTTTTTTAAATTTTAACATCACATTCCTAGCAACATGGGGATGTGCAATTGATTTTTTTAAAGATGCTACAGAGGTCAACTCCAAATTTTTTTCTGTGGGCGCAAAAACTGAAAAATTGAAATCAGTAATAATTCACATTATACAATCACATTGCCCACCATCTCGAAATGTGCATGTGATTTTACTGAAATTTAAAATGGCCACCACAAATCAACTTTCAAATATTTGTGACCGCAAAAAGTGACCTAATTTATGGCGGGGGATGATATAGGACTTCAGTCCTCTTGTTAGTTTTGTAATGAAGATGTGTATCCCCCAGATCATGATTTTATTTTTTTCAGGTTTTTTAGATTTAAAAAAATATTTTTCATCAACATTTCTGTGAAACCGCTTAAAAACCAAACAAACTTTTTGTATACCTGAACACTTGCTGAATGACGATTGAATGTTCCTACAGCACTGGGCCACATGTTGATGCCGTCGGCCCAGCGTTGGGCAGACAATCAGTGTTGCAGGTGTATCACCTCATGTCCTGACTATAAGACACCAATCAGACACCAATTAGGGGCGATTGCTTTGATCCCCCCCTCCAAGACGTGGGAATATGTGATGTAAAGTGCTGTATATTGCTGACTTGTTTTATTTACATGGTAATATACGACCTCGAAATTTAACTGACTCAGATATCTCAATTCTGAACACCACACACTGCCATCACATCTGAGCAAATAGCAGTAGGCCTACTAGCATGCAATGTGCCTAGGCTACTAGCATGCAGTAGGCTACCTTCCCCTACCTGTCATTGACTGGGGTATGCCTAGTAGGGGGCCTAACATATATGCCTATACCACTCAAACTGTCAGGTTAAAGCAGCTCCTTGGGATGACATCAATTTTCGTTTCTATCCCCCCCTGTAGGGGAAGGGGGACTTTAGTCGCGCCAGTATTCTGTCTGGCGTCCGGCGTCACGTTTTCTTGTGGGCGCAAAAACTCAAAAACTACTTGTCAAATCTTTTTGAAGTTTTAACATGACATTCGTAGCAACATAGGGATGTGCAAATGATTATTTAGAGATGCTACTAAAATTCAAAATGGCCGCCAGAGGGCAACTCTAAAATTTGTTGTGGGTGCAAAAACTCTAAAACTTAAAGTCAGAAATTATTCAAATTTTACTATCACATTCCCCATGATATGAAGATGTGCAGGTGACTTTTTCAAGGTTTTACTGAAATTCAAAATGGCCGCCACAGATCAACTTTTTTTGGGGAGGGGGGGTAAAAGCTCAAAAAAATTGTTTGGTCAATTTTTTTAAATTTTAACATCACATTCCTAGCAACATGGGGATGTGCAAGTGATTTTTTTAAAGATGCTACAGAGGTCAACTCCAATTTTTTTTCTGTGGGCGCAAAAACTGAAAAATTGAAATCAGTAATAATTCACATTGTACAATCACATTGCCCACCATCTCGAAATGTGCATGTGATTTTACTGAAATTTAAAATGGCCACCACAAATCAACTTTCAAATATTTGTGACCGCAAAAAGTGACCTAATTTTGGCGGGGGATGATATAGGACTTCAGTCCTCTTGTTAGTTTTGTAATGAAGATGTGTATCCCCCAGATCATGATTTTATTTTTTTCAGGTTTTTTAGATTTAAAAAAATATTTTTCATCAACATTTCTGTGAAACCGCTTAAAAACCAAACAAACTTTTTGTATACCTGAACACTTGCTGAATGACGATTGAATGTTCCTACAGCACTGGGCCACATGTTGATGCCGTCGGCCCAGCGTTGGGCAGGCAATCAGTGTTGCAGGTGTATCACCTCATGTCCTGACTATAAGACACCAATCAGACACCAATTAGGGGCGATTGCTTTGATCCCCCCCTCCAAGACGTGGGAATATGTGATGTAAAGTGCTGTTTATTGCTGACTTGTTTTATTTACATGGTAATATACGACCTCGAAATTTAACTATTTCACTCTTTTTCGGTGCTTCAAAATTGTTTTTTGATATTTTTGTATTTTTAGTCAAGATCAGTAGGCTTTATATAGCTTCATATAAGTTAAATTTTCAAAATTGACAAAACTGAAAATGTCTCATCCCAAGGGTCCCTTTAATATAAACAGTTTCTGTTTAATAGATTGGCTTTGAATAATGAACTGCACCACAGTCCCAGCCAAGGGTCACACAGGGAGTAGCTTGAGCAGGCGTATTTCCATTAGGGTAGGCCTACTCGATTATCTTTAATAAACTGGATATACTAATAAACACAGTTGGGAGCGTATTTATCAGGAGTTTATTATGTGCACTGAAATCAGTGTGCAGTCCATCAATACAGTTGTCGACTTGATGTGAAAAAAATAGGTGTGACAGATTAAGGCTGACCCTGTACACGCTATGGCTCGTTTCGCCGGGAATTCACAACATTACACGTACAACGCATGACCACCAGCCACCCATCCTCCCTCCCCGACTAAACATTGAAAACAACATTGAGCTGACAACAGTCAGACACGAGATACAGCATAGCTACTGTCGGATTTAACACCTCATTTAGACAAATATATTTGTTGCTTAATTGTGAAACAACTGCATCTTAGCTTTCCTTAAAACAATTACCCTGGAGCCTGGCACAAGCTCTACTTCAGTGCCGTCAGGCTCTAGTTTACAAATGATGTGTTCGAGTAATTTGGCACAAACACATGTGAGGGATATCGGCCTGTAGTTTGCCGGAGAGTGCCGATCCCCTTTTTTGAAGACTGGAGCAACATATTTCGTTGGCCGCATTCTTCAGAACTAAGTTCGGGAGTTCGTCCGGTCCAGATGCCTTTCACCGTTTAAACCCTCAAGTAATTTAGTTACACCTTGAACGGTAATTTCGAATTTAGGCATTTCAGTATTCGGTGGTCCTGTTAATTAAGGTATATTCGTGGTGTCTTCCGAGGTAAAAACTGAGCAAAATTGGTTGTTTAGTATTTCGGCCTTACGTCTGCTATCTGAATGCAGCTGGCAGTTTTCCTTCAAGGGAGAGACACCATTTCCATCCTGACGTTTAGATTTAATATACCACCAGAGTGGTTTTGAATTTTTTTGTTCTAAAGATTCAGAAAGTTTGTTTTTTCAAAAAAGACCACCTGGCAGACCTGATGGCACGCTGGGTCTGCCGTTTACATAATTTATATTTTGCCCAAAGGTCAGCTTTATTCGTACGCTTGGCTTTGCTATATAAGATGTTTTTTCCCGAATAGATGCAATAGTCAAGGCCCATTTTCGAAATTTCTGACTTGGTAAGGCATTTTTTAGTAGAATTTGGCATGCAGTTGTTCTTACACAATTTGGGAACGCTGATTCCAAATCTGCCCCATGCCAAGCTATATTTTGTGTTTTTCCTACTCAAAATTCAAAAACAAAATGGCCGCCAAAATTAGTGAAAATGTCAACTTTACATCAGGGCTTGGATTACAATGAACATAAAAACATCAGTTCGGTGTATTAAAACCCACCTGAGCAACATACTTAAAGTCCCCTAAATTTCACCTTGTGCGTTTGCCGCTAGAGGACAAAATCCAAAATGGCCGCCACTGCAAGGCAATGTACTATAACTTTGCTTCCAAATAACGTAAAGATGTGTTTTTGGTGTCTACATATAGGTTTCTCACCCCAGGGAAATCAATTAAGAGTCGTGATAACATCTATTATCAATATTTCACAAAGTTATGGAGGAAAAAACAAATGTTGCGCCAGGAAAACGACACATCGTAGGCCAGTGTAATAACAATGATTTATTTATTAAAGTCATTATTTCACATTTAGAAGCCGAGGGAAACAAACTAATATCCGGCATGTTGTAAAAATGTTTAGACTATTGACAATTTTTAATGATTGTTTATCACTGTCCGGCACTAGATAACCTGTCGCTCACCATATATCCGTACTAGGCCTATTAGTATGTGGCCTATGTAATATCCACCTGCATCGTGTTTTTTTACAGTACCGTAAGGAAGAAAGTAATAATTTAAATGTGCGTTGGCCACGGGTGGCACCCTCCTGCCCAAGCCCTGTACTAGGGTTAAGCAAAACATAAAGTTAATCCATCAAGGTGGTCTGCATAACTATGGCAATAATGACACACATACATGTTCCGTTCCTATTGAGACAAGAAGTCATTTAAATTTAACAATTTATGATCTTAGTAACTAGATATATTGTGCTGGTTAAAACGTGCACATCACATACAAATTATGTAAATCGGATTGACAATTTACATTATCATGATAATAGTATTATCTTAATTTTTATATTTTGATCAGAATAGATACCGTACAAAAGCCTGGTAATGCGCTGATAACACAGTTTTCAGACATAATTGAACGAATAAAGTCCCAACCATCGGCTCAGAGATCCACACAAAACCGTAATGTAGGCTACACATATATCTACTCCCCTAACTTGAATGAGATAGATGATATCACCATCAATAACTATGATAAAATACAGTTACACTATATCGGAAATCTGTAATTTGGCGCAGAAGTTGACTTATATATGTTTTGGGCATATAAGATTCATGGTTGAGGACACGCTAGGGTAATGTTGAAAATACTGACGATGAATTTATTTTACAAAAATAGTATGAACATACACCATCTTCAGAAGATGTTAGTAACTAACCTAGTCTTGGCAACTTAATGCTATAGAAATACTATAGACACATAGTCATGAACAAGTCACCAAAGATTATTGGGTGCACTATTGCAACAAGATATAATGCAGAATATGTGGTAATTAGGGCAATAGTACCGTTCGTAGCACGATCAGGATGTTTTTTTGAAGATTAACATAAAATACAGAAACTTTCTAGATGTGGTCGTGATATGGTAGAATGTATGTGGAATCAGTAGGTTCTGGTCATGCATGCTTCTAATCATATATAAGCTCTCACTCTCACATAATATACAATAACCCAACAAGTTCAGTTGTGTCTTGAAGTGGTATGGGAGCGATCACCCTATTTTGCGGGAAGAGGTATCAATGTTAAAGACAATAAGTCTTACCATATATAAAGTGATGAAATCATATGATGGACGTGAAGATATTTAGGTCCCTAATAACTATATGTCTCCTCTAGACATAGTAGATTAATTGACAACTAAATGCTATAGAGTGTCATGAACAAGTCACCAAAGATTATTGGGTACACTATTGCAACAAGATATGATGCAGAATATGTGGTAATTGAGGCAATAATACCGTTCGTAGCACGATCAAGATGTTTTTATTGAGAATAACATAAAATACAGAAACTTTCTAGATGTGGTCGTGATATGGTAGAATGTATGAGGAATCAGTAGGTTCTGGTCATGCATGCTTCTAATCAGATATAAGCTCTCACTCTCACATAATATACAATAACCCAACAGGTTTAGTTGTGTCTTGAAGTGGTATGGGAGCGACCACCCTATTTTGCAGGAGTAAGTATCAATGTTAAAGACAATAAATCTTGCCATATATAAAGTGATGAAATCATATGATGGACGTGAAGATATTTAGATCCCTTATAAATGTATGTCTCCTCCAGACATAGTAGATTAATTATCTTTCATACAGAGTATTTATTACTTATCTATTATATTATTTTGTAATAAACATTGATCATCTAATAATCTATGCAAGACACATGTATCCTACATCAAAAACATTTCCATGCACACTGCGATGTTATCTCAGATGAATATATAACAGATAAAGTACAGAATCAGGGAGGAGGGCAATACAGTTTCAGTTCAATGTTCAAATTCACCACTTTTGGTGAAGAACAATGCCATTCAACTATTCAACGAGCACTGGTATTTAAGTGTGAAAAATACTGAGGTTCATGATGGGACGTTAAATCTTATTACGTCAATCAAATTGTATGTGGTAGTCGTAGGAATTGATGTAAATTTGCCCATTCTGCTTTCGAAACGTACTCATCATAGCAATGCCTTGCTGTGTAAACCTAGAACTGGTGATATTTATCGTACCATTCAATGGCTTCCACAACACCAGCACATCAATTCTAAAAGAAAGACATTTAAGTTAATTTATAAACACCCAGAACTAGAACTTAAGCCAATTAGTGTATTTCAATGTATCCTCTTCATCAATAACCCCTGCCACATAAAGTGGATATTGTTTCCGTTGTATTTTAGTCCTGTTTAGCAACAAAATACAGCTGTGGCGAGATAACAATATTATAAACATCTATGAGATTGTGGTTGGAGCTTCATTGATGGACAACTGCAGCTAGTTTTCGTGTAAAAGCTTCCTGCTCAACCTGAAGAACTATCACATTTAGTTTGATTAAGTGTGAATTAGGACCACGAGAAAGTAGCCAATGGCGTCTTATCAAGGAGTCGCTACATCAATTCAGAGGCTGCACAAATATATGATCAATATATTGATGAGGGTGACTATTCTAGCATTATCATTATGCAAGATGATGGCATCCATGCAAATCTGAGATAGCCTATACACAGCAAGCCTATGTAGCTACAGTGATAAAAGTAACACATGCTACTTTTGTGCAATTTCCTCATAGTTAATGTGTTGTTTTTTAATAATCATATTTTTTGCATTCAGCGGAACTACATGTGACATGGAAGTTGAGTTTTTTGATGCTGTGTAATTTTTTTGTACCAGAAAACTATTAGAGCGCCAAAAATAACTTCCTACGACATTTAGAAAAATGGTTATAGTACTTTCTGTATAATTGACAGCCATCAAAAACAAAAACAACTTTCTATGACTTTTAGGAAAACGTTATGGTACTTTCTGTATTATTGGCGGCCATCTTGGATTTTTTGCGTGATAGTTGACCAGGTCTTAGAACATGAAATTCCTCAAAACAAAAATGTTATTTTGAACACGAAAGTCAAGTTTGTGTGTCCGCTGTGCACCCAGACATGATGTATAATCATGATAATTGAGACCTTATCTGCTATTTTGGCGGCCATTTTGTTTTGCAATTTTGAAAGGGAGAAAGTAAAAATAGAGCTTGGCATGGGACAGATTTGGAATCAGCATATCCGAATTGTATAAAAACAACTGCATGACAAATTCTACTAAGAAATGCCTTACAAACTTTAAGAATGCCTCTTTTTGAAAAATGGGCCCTGACTACAAGGAGTGATTTGGATAGCCAAGGTAGACTAAGTTACTCAGCCGTGAAACTAGAACACTATAAGCGACATTGAAAAGTGGCATTCCACAACCCAGTGACTATATCACTTAGGCGTAAATGCGGCAATTTTTTTTTTTAATATTGAGAATTGTAGACTTCACGAAAAGTCACAAAATCAGAAATTCACAAATATTTAAAACCCGAAAACTACCATATATATATTTATATAATGGTTAATGGCTGGAAGTTGGAACCCTGTCAGATTTTTTTCTAGATCCGCCCCTGCTGCTTGGCAATGGATCAAAGCGGGCTTTTTGAGTACCGGTATGAGAAGATGTGGTCACTCATCTTGGTCTGACTATTGTTTCCCAGCATCATCAGCTTTAGCCTTCCACAGCGATCTGAGACTCTTCTAAGACTAAGTTGAGTCTGGGGGTGTACTGAGGAGAAGCAGAAGAAGCAGGGAGTTTTTGGCAGTCAGATTTGTGAAGTGAATAAAACCGGCTGGGCACTTATTGGTTTTAAGAGATAATTAATTCTTGCAGGGAGGCAGTGAGCGATTGACATTGACAATGTCGAAAGGCCCGGGAAGCCCTATTCAGGGCTAGGTCTAGCTATCCCAAACAAACAAAATATGTTCAGAAATTCAACTCGAGTAAGAAACAAACTTGGTCCTGGACCACTTCGAACATTTAATCCTAAGTCTATCTCTCTTCTCCGCAGTGATTCGGTGGCCGTCTGTTTTCGTCTTTCAGTTAACTGTGGGAGATCAACGACCCACAATGGCAACATTATTGCATTCATGTTAGAATAACGATGCATTACAATTACATATATCTATTATCGCCCACTCCAGCTAGCCACACTCCACACGGTTTAATTTGATTTAAACTCAATCAACTTTCAGCTTATTGACGGGCATCACTGTGTTATTACAGGTGCTCAACTCTCTCACTAAAAAGAGGAGCACACCCTCACATTATAGTTCCCATTTATAAAATCTTGTCATTCTCCAAATTTCTTTTTTCCCAATTTTTCAAATAGATCTAGACTACATTATATTTATAGTCTACATCATACTTTTCCAATATTTTACCCTTGTGATAATACAAGATCTCTCGCCATCCTCTTTACTACCCCTTCCTATTGCCACATGTTCCAAATTATAATGTATTTTTTAAAGTTTCCCCTATTTCTCTATTATAATCACAATAGTAATGAAGAAATGGAATCTTGTTTCCCTTTCATTATATTCACTGATTTTCCAATTACCTTATACTTCTCCAAGTTTTTCCCATTTTCTTTATTATATTCACACTGAACTAAATTAAAGCTTCAACTCCCTACTCATCCTCAAAGAATAATACTCTTTTCTTTCTCCTTGTTTCCCTGCCTGTCTCCCATAGGTCACATCATAGTTTTCACAATTTTCTAAAATAAATAAATTCATGTTACCTCAGTGTTTCATCTAGGATTCAGAAGGGGCATGGCGCCACCTACCATTAGGGGCACCTTATCATGCACGCTGGGCACTCTATTAGGCGTTTCTAACACCCCCCCCCCCCAAATTAAGGGTATAAATAGCATCAGTTAGGTATGTGAACATCGCCAGTTATTACTACTATGTACCCAGGCCGTAATCAGGTATTGCGTCATAGGTGTGAACGCGTGACATCAGTGACTGGGGTGTTTTCCATTGTCGCAATGACCTGGGTGGGTTAAATATGACGTAACAATAGTTCAAAGAGGCATTTCACTGTCTGAATATTAGAAAGGCAACATGGCGCACATGAAGGGCACCATGACACTCATGAAGGGCAACATGGCGCTCATGAAGGGCAACATGGCGCTCACAAAAGGCAACATGGCGCTGCGCCATGTTAGAAAGAGCTAGATGAAACACTGTACCTTATGTTGTCCCCTTTTAATTAGACATCTCCTCTAACCAATATTTGTTACCCTGCACTTCCTCATGGGGCGCACCGAGGGTAAAAATGGAAGTTTCATGGCTAAAAGGATGAGAATCCATCAAATTTTTTCTTCTTCCGGAGGCTATGTCCAAATTTCTGATTGTTCTGTGCATATATGGTATATTTACTACTGTTACTGTAGGCCTATTGCAGGGCACTCGTTGGGTGCCCTGGTGTATCTAAAAAGAAAACTCTCAACAGCGGCATCATCTCTGTAGTTTTCTTCAGCTGCTTCAAAAAGTTGAAGTGTCTGGGTGATGTTTTAGATTCTGTTACCCCCATAACAATTAGGTGCCATCTTTTGGACATTTTTAAAATTTAGCTCAGATTTTGATCTAGACATCATTTTTCTTGCTCAGTGAAGACTGTGGAATGTGGTCAAATATTTTTTTTAGCATGTCGGCAGTTACAAAAAAGGTTCAGCATAATTTTATTGGACAATTTTAAAATTTATTGAATCTACCTACCTAAGTCCGCTCAGATCCTACTAGGCTAAGCCTTAGAGAGGTGAGACTGGGGCTAGTTGTCACAAATAAATTGTTTCTTTAATTTCTCCATACAATTTAAAGATAGCATGGGTCTGATGGGGGGAAATATAACGAAGAATATTTTCCAAACATTATCTCTTAAAATGGTGGTTGTATACGTCTTCTTATATTCGCCTTATACAACCATTAGCTGGAAATAAATTTAGTATGACAACTTGCCCCGCATCGGGGCAAGTTGTTACTTAGCTGGGGCAAGTTGTCACACAGAAATTGCTATGGGGTATGTTGTCACATAGTTGGGGCAAGTTGTCACTACTGAAATCTCCATGGGGCAAGCTGTCACATAGTTGGTGCAAGTTATCACATTACAAAAACTTGCTACATATTGCATTTTGACTAGAACAGAGAAGGAATAATAACTTTATATACACTTTTTACCATAACTGCAAGCAAATTAAATTCAAAGAGACAATTCCGGGGCAAGATGTCACAAGATGTCACAGTGCCAGGGCAAGATGTCACAGCTTGTGACTACTTGCCCCGAGCAAGGTATCCCCACTTGAATGCAGATTTCCCAAACACCATGTGCTGATGTGCTTGTTATTAAAATGTTTTTTTACATATTAAGCATAACTAGTTTCAACTCTTATGTTCTGTCAGAAAGATGCAGAAGCATCTCAAATATCTCGGGAATTTGTGTTATTTTGTTAACTCGTCCAATTGACTTAATGAATAGCAAAACTCACTTTGTTGCCTGCAACAGGTGTTTCTTCCCAAAAGTTGAACTATGGGTATTTCCCGATCTGGGATTAACATGTCCTCATTAACTGATGACGTCGGAAGGGGATTCCTCTATTGAGACCTGAGTAAAGTGCACCGTGAAAACTTGCCCCTGTGAGAACTAGCCCCCCTCTCCCCGCCCAGCTCCAGGGCTCAACAAATCTACACTACTGTACTTTGGATTCAAAATTTTCTCACCACTCAGGTCTCAAGTCAAGACAAGTTTCAACTTAACTCTCGAACACAAAAAGTAGGAGACTGGAATATCTTAGCCTTTTTTTTAATAGTTTAGTCCACAACTCACCACTGGCACCATGCAGTCAAGGGCAGTAACAGGACACTAATTACCATGTACAACTCGTAGCCGACCAACTCGTACCAAATACCTACAAACTCGTACCAATCTACCTACCAACTCGTACCACTATGCTCATAGGTCATTTAGATATACAGTACATATATTATTTTAAACACTGGATCTGACGTTGTCTTACATGATAGGTATGCCAAAATCTATAACCCTGATAACTGGTGAACAGTTGGTTTTATATTATACTGTTATATGTTATTTTATTATATAATTTTAATTCACTAATATGGTTGACGGGCATCGACCTGTTCCCGTCAACCGAGGATAATAACATGTTGAATAAAAAACTACGTAATAAATAATAATGATATTGTATGGCCTACCATTTTTTACATGTTTTTAACTGGAAAGTCAAATAAAAATAAAAAATTATATCAGCGCCACTGCATAACACCTGTAAACGTCACACTTTCCTTTCTTCCAAGCTGGTGTTGTGTTTCTTCACAGTTCACACTTCACACAAGTTTGCCTTTAAAGCGACACAATCAGGCTAAAATCATCAACAAATCAGTATTTTTTATTTTGGCTCCTTGATATGTCCATAAGATGTCAACATGTCCATGGACTAGAATTGCGTAATTTTTTTTAAAATTTTGTGTTGCGCATTTGCCAGTTTAAGCAAGAAATAAGGACAAAATTTAATTTCCGACATGCATGTCCAAACTCAGTGCACAATTTTTAGGCGAGTCCTTGTGGCCTGCCGTGGTTTTAAAGGTGTGGGACACGCTGAATATTCACTCCAGTGTGGCCTGCGACCACACTGGCTTTTCTAAGTAAAAATCAATAAGGTGAGCCTGATCTCAAAATGATTGATTGTCGCAAAGATAATAATTAAAAAGGAAATTGAAAACAGTCTAAATGACAAGATTCTCGGTATTAGACTAGAGTCTAGTAGAAAAAAAAAGTTCAATTAAAACAATTAAATTAAATTAAACATCTTAAACAGTGTTAAACCATAGCATATAAAAAAGTTTGTGCTGTGTGCGTGACCCACAGGACTCTCCCAAGTTCGAAAGGACTCTCTTATTTTTACAAGAGAGAGTCCTTCTGCCACACTGGGAATCTGGTCCAAAATTGTGCACTGAAACTAAGAAATATGGGAATAACTGATAAATGGGGCTTTCGGCACACTTGCTACGTTGCCACATAAATTTAAAAGACTGCCGCAATTCTAGTCTATGGACATTTTCACATTTAATGGCCGTATTAAGAAGCCAAAATAAAAATACTGATTTTCTAATCATTTTAGCCTGATTATGTCGTTTTAATCTGATTTTCCGTCGTCGTTGATTTATTCATTTCTAAGTTAAAAAAAATTAAAAGTGTTTCTTTCTTACTGTGTCAATGCAATAAACAGTCATTACTTTCATTGTAAGCAAAACTGACACGCGACCGTCAGTCTGACACAACTCAACGTGCAGCCAGGTGCCGACATCAGGTATGAAAAATAGATCTTATATTTGCAAAGCAAATATGAAAGTCTCCACAGGCTCTACAATTAAAAGTTTATTGCCAATTCAGTAACGATGGGGCTATAGAACAGAAGTGCCATGGCCGCCATCTTGGATATGTAAATTAGCACATTTTCAAATTCAAACAGGACAATCCACCAAAGAGGGTTCAGAAGAAAAGAAAAATCAGATGAATATTGACGACTGGAGAGCATTTACTTAATCATGAATATATGCAAATTAGTCCATGGCGGCCATCTTGAATATGAAATTAGCTGATTTTCGAACTTAAGCAGGATAATTCATCAGAGGGTGTTTAGAAAAAAATTGCGAAGATCGGATAAATATTGATGACTGGAGAGCGTTCACGTCGATCTTGAATATGCAAATTAGCCCATGGCGGCCATCTTGGATATGCAAATTAGCTGATTTTTCGAACCTCAGCAGGATAATCCATTGGAGTGTGTTCAGAAAAAAAATTGCGAAGATCGGAGGAATATTGAGGACTGGAGAGCATTCACATCAATATTGAATATGCAAATTAGCATATGGCAGCCATCTTGGATATGCAAAATAGGTGATTTTCGATCTTAAGCAGGATAATCCATCAGAGGATGTTCAGAAAAAAAAATAGCGAAGATAGGATGAATATTGACGACTGGAGAGCGTTTACGTCAATATTGAATATGCAAATTAGCCCATGGTTGCATCTTGGATATGTAAATTAACTGATTATTCGAACTTCAGCAGCCTATCTGAAAAACGGCAGGGTGGGGGGGTTTATGTGTTTATTAGGGTGCTCCTAATTGGCCCACACCCGGGAAACTCGTCGCTTTCTGTATTGTTGACCAATCAAAAAAAAAAAAATTGATATTCACTGACCTTGACCTAGCTTCAAGGTTACCATGGCAAGTCATGGAAACAGAATTGGTTTGTAGGCACAAAAACTTTATAACGCCTTGACTTAAAGAACCTTCATCTTTTAGCTACATCTGCACTACACTAATCTTAAAGTCAAGTTTGATACTTGGTGATCTTGACCCCTTATTCATCACTTGCCCAACTTGCCCACAACATTGTTTTGGTTTGCCATCAAAGAAAGTGTTATTGCCAGATGTTTGTGAAAACTATGCCAGTGCCATATAATGAGTGACAATGTCACTGGATAAGTAACAGGCAGTGACTCAAACTTGAAATTGTGCAAATTAAAGCACTTGCCCAGGGAGCCACTGTCTGTAATTTTGTACTTGCCCCCCATCCAAAATTGGTTGCTCAAGGCAGCCATTAGTGTCAAGCCCTGTACATGTGCACTGCACTAATCTTAGGATGGTTTCCAAGAGGATTTTTTTTTTTTTTTTGGGGGGGGGGAATAACAATAAGACTGATCGGGGGGGGGGGACGGGGAGTTGACATTGTGACTCAGAGTGAGCAGTTTTTTTTCAAGGTTAACATGGTTAACAGGTGGATACTCAGTGACCTAGACCTAATTTCATGGAAACAGAATTGGAATCAATGGATTGTAAGCTTGATAACTTCATAATTATTTCCTTGACCCAGGTGTCTTTTCAAGTTAAAAAAAAATCCAAAAATCTGCAAAAAATTTGAATTGGCCAGACAACACCCACCTCCCATCCAATTTTTTTTAAAGATGTACAAAAAACAACACAAAAAAATCCGAGTTGGGGCTTGACCGACCCACCCACCCACTTCTAAATTCTTCTCTGATTTTTTTATTTTTTTAACTTGACAAGACCCCTTAAAGCCTTCATTTTTAGCCACATCTACACTCCACTATTGTAAGCACATATTAATAAAGCCTAATGTTGATCGACAGAAGCTGAGGTATCCTGCCATCAATAATTGATGGCTATTTTTACTCATTTGAGTGACCAACTAAAATTGTGATGTTTACTGTGATATCAGGTCTGATTAACGAGTCTAGCCACCATTTGCAACTGGTTTGTTTTGTGATCTGAAACGCGGATTTTGAATACTTCATTTAATAGAAGCTTTTTTCCTTTCAGGTTAGGTAGCAGATGAAGATCTGATGAAAAATAAACGTAGCCACCAAAATGAAAACTTCAACAAGCAGTCAGGAAAGGTGAGTTCTAGATTACTGCCCATCACAGGGGTTGAAGAGTTCCGTCCTGAATTCCGTCATGGTTGAATTAAAAATAAGCTTGTTTCGGATTTCCCAGTCGGGTGGGTATAAATGCTGCGCGTGAAACAAATATTGTTTGGGGTCATTTTACCGAAAATACTCAGTCAGTCGGTTAACATGCAGTGATTGGGTTTTGCCTAAAAGTCTAATTTTTCGAACAGTCCTGATTTAATTTTTAAAATATGTGTTTTAAAGACTGTTACATATTGTTGTTGGTTACTTTTTGGTCTGGCAAGCCCCCTCCCTTTTTCATGACTTTATTAGCCACTGCGAAATCCGAAATAATTTTTTTTTCCAGGCCTGAGCATGTCAATGACAAATCATCTTTCTGTTTTGGATTTTTTTTTCAATTTTTAAAACCTCTACATTCATGGAGCTAGAATAATTGAAAAGCAGGGTTCATACGGATGCTTTAACCCTTATCCAGCTGAGTAAATTTTTTAAATTTTCAACCACTTGAGGTTGTGTCTGGCTACCGCGATCCACAATCTCAAGTGGTTGAAAATTACTCATATTTGCTTAATTTGATACCAAACATTTATAAATCTGTGTTTAAACATGCATTTCATTCCCAATAACAATAAATTAAATGGCTTATAAAATGGATTAGAAAGACTATTCTCGTGATTAGCAAGTGAAGGGTTAAAACCTTGAAAGTGCTTGAATTTTATAAAAAATGTTCCAACTTATCTCTATGTGTGTCAGTATGATGAGTATCAAACTTAATCTGTAATTAGGCATGCTGTGATCCGAGACGGCGAGTGCGCTTTTGTGCTTTTCAAACTTCAAGGCCTGACCTGGAAAAATTTCAGCTTGATCAAATTTAAAATGGCCAACTCTTGGTCATTCCTTTATTATGACATTTAAAATGGCCAACTATTGGCCATTACTTTATTATGACATTTGAAAAACTGTGCCAGATAGCTAGACCATTATTATTTCAAAACAGAATTCCGGTATGCGGTTTTTAACCACTTTGACTGTGTTATTCTCAGCATATGTCTTCTGTACAATACAGTAACTGTACACCCCGTACTGGTTCTGATTGTGGCATTTGTTGTATACAGAAATCCATTTAAATGTGACTATTGGGCATCCCTAAGTGTTCCCCGGGTGACTCCAACACATGTGGAGCTTTTTCTGCACACTGAGCATGCATATATTGGCATAAGCAGTTCTCGGACAATATTGATAATGGCTAAAATAAAATGCAAAATGGCAGATTTATTGTGTTTTTTTGCATTTTACGTTAATAATTTGACCTTGTGGGCACGATAACTTGAAAAGTTTTTCATGTACCGGGTATCTTTCCCAAATTTGTTATGCATGTCACAAATAACAAGTTCTCGGACAAGTTCAATAATGGCTGAATTTGTTATCCCCCGCCCGACGAAGTGGGGGCGGGGGGTATTGGCGTCGCCTCGGATGTTCGTCTGTCCGGCGTCCGCATTTTCGTTTTCGAAGCAGAACTCTGTAACCCGAGCATGGATTTCTCTAATTTTTGACACACACATCTCTTAGATGTGCCTTTTGGGGTTTTTAAAATTTTACCTACTTAATTGGCCGACCATCGGCCATAATTAACTTTAATATGCCTAATATCTGGCAAACCGTGCCAGATAGCTAGACCATTGCTACAAAGCAGAATGTGCAGTTTCAGGTAGGGATATGCTCTGAAAATTGTCAACTTGATCAAATTCAAAATGGCCGATTATCGGCCATTATTAATTTTGATATGACTGATACCTGACAAACCGCGCCAGATAGTTAGCTGCTCTAACCTTCACAATTGGCATAATTTGGAAAATCATGATGATAAAAGTTATTTGTACACTTTAACTTTTCTGATCCAAAAAATAATATGATTTCAACTTTTTTAAGTACCGGACATTCGATACAAATTTGCATAAATTTTAAATTGCAGACAAAAAAAAATGGACTGATTGTTATTAAAGTTTTTAAACGTGCACAGGAGAAGCAAAGTGAGTCATTGTCTAAACCGTGTGCCATCACCATTTACCTCGAAGGGGTTACCCCCCTTTCGAATATAGTTTTAGAACAGCCGTGCGCGAAAAATGGGTCACTTTTTAGGGTAAAAAACGTTTTTTTTGCTAGAAAAACACATCAAATTAAAATCTAACAACAAAATTCAACATTGATAATGCATTAAATCTATTCACAGCATCAACAAGGATATATACAAGTCCAATTAATACTATAAAACGAAATGTATGGTTTCAGTGAGGGATATATATATATATATATATACCCGGTATACCCTCTTAATACCAACTAGCTCAAACCCAAAAAATGCTGACTTGCGACCATCATCGACTTCAATATCTGTAATATTCACAGTAATCTAGATAGATGGATCAGTATTGTGAGACTTCAGGTAAGTATGCCCCCTGTAAAATTTCTATCACAGGAGCGGGGCGGGGGATTATGGTGGCCGGCTGGCCTTTTGTTTTTTAATGGCCAATTTATTGAGATTTTTCGCATTTTACGTCAATAATTTGACCTTGTGGGCGAGATAGCATGAAAAGTTGTTCATTTATCCTGCGCAAATTTGTTATGCATATTACTAATAAGCATTTCTCAGACAAGTTCGATAACGCCTGAAAAAAGATTTCAAAATGGTTGATTTATTGCGATTTTTCGCATTTTACGTCAAATAATTTGACCTTGTGGGGGTGATAACACGAGAAAATTTTTTCATGTATTCTTTCCAAATTTGTTATGTGTGTTACAAATGACCAGTTCTCAGACAAGTTCAATAATAGCTGAAAAAAAATCAAAATGGCTGATTTATTGAGGGCGCGATAACATGAAAAGTTTTTCATTTATCTTGCTCAGATTTGTTATGCTTGTTACTAATCAGCAGTTCTCAAACAAGTTAGATAACCTCTGAAATTTTTTTCAAAATGGCCGATTTATTGCGATTTTTTGTCGGCGCAATAACTTTAAGTTCAGCGGGCTATTGTCAAGTGTGCTCTTGTTTACTATCATATGTCCGATATTTGGTAAGCCGTTCTAGATGGCCAGACCATATAAAACTAAATGTGAGGTTTCAGGGGAGTATGCACTTTGAAAAATTCAACCTGATCAAATTTAAAAAATGGCTGCCAATTGGCCATTATTTACTTTCAAATGCCTGATATATGGTAAGCAGTGCAAGATGGCTGGATCACTACTATAAAACAAAATGTGAGGTTTCAGGGGAGATACACCCTGAAAAATTGAAAGTTGATCAAATTCAAATTTGCAGACTTTCAGCCATTTGTTAAGTATTTAACATGCGTTATATCTGGTAAACCATGCTGGATAAATAGACCATTACTATGAAACAAAATTTGAGGTTTCAGGAAAAAATATGCCCTGAAAAAATTCAACCTTAAGATCAAATTCAAAATTTCGGCCATTATATGCATAATATCTGGCAAACCGTGGTAGTTAACCAGACCATTTATCATTACGTCAAGGAGAAAGAACGAAATCTGATAGATTCGTAGATCCGAATGTACGAGTTAATTCGGATCTAAGAATCTATTGTAATTGAGGTCTTTTTTCGACTTAAAATACACAGAATATGTGCTGGTGTTCCAAGATTTGCTATGTAGAAACCTCAATTTCATTGTCAGTATGGCTAAACCATGAAATTTTAGACATGCAGTTTCATGGTTCAACCCATATATTGTGCCGGACCTGACCAGTACAAAATAACAGTAGATTCGTAGATCCGAATCTACTGTTCTAACAATAGACTGACGTCACTGGTGTATTTTAATCTAAAACAAGTAGTATTGATTCTAGACTTATTACTTCCCCCAGGGAGGTTATGGTCTGGTCCTGTTGGTTTGTTGTCTGTCTGTCTGCTGGATTGTAACTGATATAGTAACAAACTGATTTGCATGAAATTTTAACCAGAGATGTCCCAAGCCAATGAACAATCGGTTAGATTTTGGGAATGATCTAGATTATGTCATGAATCCTGATCTGATTTTGATCTCACAGATTTGCTTGAAGCTTTGTGTCTCTGGCCAAGGACCAATCCATCTGGGATCCAGATTAAGATCATTAATTTCGATGGAGGTTTTCAGTCTCTGACTGACTGTCTAGTTCTTAATCTTACTAGAGTTAGCCTCTTAGGCATAATTGTCTTGATTTTTGACCCAATCAAATTCTAATTCAAGGCGGGAGCGCTTGTATTTTTGTGGTCTTGTTGATTATTGCTTCCGATAGGAAAGGTACTACTTTAATGCTGTTTTATTCAGCAATGGCCAACATACTACCAATTACTTTAACCCTTATCCTGCTGATCACGACTATTGTCAGTTTTAATCTGTTTTATAAGTCGACAAAATCGATGTTATTGTCTAAACATCAAGATTTTCAAATATTTGTGCTGAAATTAAAAAAATATGAGTAATTTTCAACCACTTGAGGTTGTGGATCGCGGTAGCGAGACACAACCTCAAGTGGTTGAAAATTTAAATAAATTAAGTTAGCAAGATAAGGGTTAATAGCACTGGCTTTAAGTGACTTGATTTTCATAGAAGCAGGATAAGGTTTGAATAAAAGCTAATTTAATTTCTATGCCTTTCTGGAGTTTTACGATAATATTAGGCCTACTATGAAATTTAATATCATATATTTTTGTGTTCTACTAAATACTACGTTTACAACTATGTAACCCATATACCAATAAATGCCCACTCCCCTGTCTGATTCGAAAATAAAATCCATGATCATGGTGTACTATATAGCCATTAAAAAACTACTCTAATAAGTGTCCACTGTTCTAATTAAAGCCTAGGACTTTATTATCTAGATAAATATGGTATTAAATTGTTTTTACATGTGGTCATGATAATAAAATTTATGTTTTATTCTAGTTCTGTTGACATCAGCTTAAGCTTTACAACATCAGACAGTAACACCACAGTGTCTTCTGACCAGTCTAATATATCTGCAGACTCTGGTAAGAGCACAATTTTTTTTATGTATGTGTGTTGTTAGGGTGGCCGATAGGTCAGTGTCATAAACTGGCATTCTACATTCTGTATTACTAACTACTTCGCATGTTTACTAAACAATCTGATCTAAATCTAATATTATAAAAAAAGTTGCAAGCTTTTGAAATGGGCCATCTTTTGTGTTTTTAGCAGCAATGTATTTTTGTGAACCTTTATAAATTGCATCTTTACGCCGAACCCCCATGAATCTCTTACGCTTTTTACATTATTGGAACGCATTCCAATAATGTTTTAATATGGTTCACAAAACGGATTCTGGGCTCTGTTTTTTTGTGTCCATATAATGTGTGTCCCAAATGACTATCACTCACATCTTCTCAAATACGGCAAAACGCATAGGTTCAGTTTTCTGTCATTCCATAGCCTACAGTAGGCTCACCAAACGGTGTTTCTGATTAAGCATAAATATCTGTATTTGTTGAGTTATTAGGATTTTCGTCGTCAATTTTACGACAGTTAGGGGTGTCGAAATTTTGAGCTGTGTGTTGGGCTGTTGATTTTTACCCTGTAGATAGCCAGTAGATTTTACTGAGAACAATGCCTACCTTGGGATCAAACTAGGCCAATATAATTTTAAGAAACCACCACAATAAGAGTTAGAAACTGGGGAAAGCTAACAGATGTTTCACTCTTGAGACCAAATCTATCATGATATCGATACAATATTTTGCAATAATATATATTGCCTTTGAAAATCTAACCCTTGGTTTAAATGCCTCTGACAGCATAGCTACAATTGTGATTAAGAACATTCTGAGATATGCTGACCTACATCTTAAGCAGGTCATAGAACAAGATAAACCTCCCTGACCAATCAGACACACATAATCTAGGTCGTCACATCCCTGGACTTTTTAGTATGATATCGGCAAGGAGGTATCACCTGATACACGTACAGACAATTGCCGTGCAAAGCCTAAAGGCAGTATCCGCTCACTTTACAAGCGAGCAGATACTCCCTTTGCAGAGCAGACCCCTGCAAAAACGAGACGTTTAGCCAATGCTGTTTTACTGCTGAGCCATGGTTGTAGAAGATAGGCCAGCATTAACCCTTTCACCACTGAAGCCCGTTTTTATGTGCTGAATGCCATAGCATTCAGCACATAAAAACGGGCTTCAGTGGTGAAAGGGTTAAACTAACATTGGGTGAACATTTATCGTGTGGGGACCAATCTACTGGTAGGCCAATGCTGACCCAGTGCTGTAAACGGTGGGCCACCATTAGGCTAACATTCTTTCAACGTCTCGTGTTTGCTGTGGGGGTGTGACCAGGTGACTGCAAAGAGGCTGGTTCACGCCGCCTGCGGTCACCGCTGACATCTAGAGTGTTATTCAATATAGAAGTTAGGTCTTGGCTAAGATATAATTTATGTTCATATATATTAAATTTTGTATTATTAAAAGTAGATTTTTGGCCCTGGTAGTAAAAGGCATTGCAAATTAATATAATTTATACATTTCTAGCATGTAATACAACTGAATAACGTCTTTTTTTGTAGAAGTACAAAGCGAAGGGCGGCGATAGTGCCGTGGAAAGCTAATTGGCATTAACTGTTCACTTGTGATCACTTGTAGTTACTGCCTTTTGGCTTTGTAACTTGTAAGACGTTATACTACTACAGTTGTCTACCAGGTGCTGTCCTCTAGGCAGACACAGTCGGCCAATATTTCGGTTACCTTCATAACCCCCTCGAACCCTCACCCACAACCCTCGACCCACAAGCCCCTCGACCCACAGCCCCCCCGACCCACAACCCCTCGACCAACAACCCACTCGACCCACAACATATTTTTTATCCCATCAGATGGTAACCAAATACCTCGCAAGGTCGCCTGTCACAGCTCGAAAATGGAAACGAAGTGTCAGACAGGCTAGTAACCAAATATTTATACTTCAAGTAGGCCTAATAGGCCCTATATATCCGGAAGTTCCCGAAGTTCCTATGTTCAAAAGTTCCCACGTTCTGAGAACTTCAAGTCACCATGCTTATGAGACCCACTGCAGGCAGTTAAATCAATTATATAATTATTGTCAACAAAACTGTTAGGGGGGCACTATTAAATCTCCGGGGGGGGGGGGGGGGAGGGATGGATTATTTATCCCCGCATAATGTCAACACGTACGGCTCGGTGTACACTGCCCGCCGCTAGGGACAGGCTACAGAGTGATCTGTGTGGACTCGGGTGATGCGTGGAAAAAAAAATGATAAGGCCAGCTAGTCCAGGGGCTCGTTTCAGAAGAAAATCTCATCTTAACTTTCAGTCATTTATCATTAAAAAGTTAAGATGATCTTAAGATGATCTTAACTTTTTAATGATAAATGACCTAAACTATGTCGAAGTTAAGATAAGATTCAAATAGATTATTTATTTCATAAAGAGCCTGTCCGGGGTTTTATTTTAAAATACTCCGATGGACCAAAATTGAACCAGCATTGGGTCAACATCTCGCGTGGGTCTGCAGTGAGGCACTGTGTATTGGCGCTGGTTATACTTTCATGTAGTCTGGTGTTTGATGATTGCAGTTGTAAGTACAAGAATTAAGTTGTTGTGTTTATTGGAGAACCCTGCTTATAGAGGATGGTAGTTATCCTATGAATAATATAATATGAGTGATAATTATAATATCTTATAACACGATTTATTAAAAAACATCATATAAGTTTGTTTTATAATATTTATTACACGATTTTTAAGACAAGTCACTACATCCGGGACGGGGTGTTAGGAGTGCTTGCACAGTATTTTAATAAACCGTATTTGCCGGCCTATAAGTCGCACTGGAGTATAAGTCGCACTAGGCTCAAGATTAGGCTCGAACCATAGACAGGTCGCACTGGCAGATATGACGCACCAGGCTCAGAGACATGTCTGACGATATTCAAGTGTCAGGTGTCAGTACATTGGCGTTTATAGCAAGAGAAGAGGAGAAAGTCAATGCTATTTAATAGCCTGGTAGACCGATATTAAAAGTCTATAATAAAAGTGTTTAATATATTGTTCAATGTACGTGAACATGATTTTTAGTGATTTATTCGAAATTATTTCAATGCCATGTATGAAAGACAGACACCATTGTTTTCTTTTCTACCTCATTAGAGAGCTCCCACTTCCGTAACTAACCCACACTCACCAGGTGGCGATGTCGATAAAGGGCATTGACTTAGGCCAGTGAATACAAATTAATAATAACAACAACTTGTAGCGTATGTTTTTCGGCGATTTCTCAGTCAATTCACAACCGATTTTCATGAAATTTAACAAGGGCTATTATCGAGTCCCCCGCCAAACACTGTGAAATTTTCACTGATAAATATTGTATAGTTCAAAAGTTAGACCATCTGGCATGTAATGCAATTCATGGCTTAAAACTGATTTTAACTTAAACAGTTTAATGGGTTTATAGAGGGACGTCGTTTTAGAAATTTATGCTACTATATGTCGAATGGTCTAACTTTTGAGCTATAAATTATTTTGTCATGAAAATTTCATGCTATTTGGCAGGGGACCCGATTATAGTCCTTGTAAAATTTCATGAAAATCGGTTGAGAATTGACTGAGAAATCGACGAAAAACTTGCGCTACATGTTATTGTGACTTCCACTATAGATTTGTTTATGCGGTAAATTGCTTGCGATTGTCTCGCCCCTAGCGAATGCTGACGATACTGACCGGATGCAGAGAAAATGGCTGACACACAAACGCAATCATAACAAACAGTCACGATCTTTCAATAAAACATTCTATCTTACCCAATTAATCGTAAATTAAATACATAGTTTTCAGGCATTATGCATGCTGATCAATAGTAAACTAAATAAAATTCCCAAATGGTATTAAACTGACATACAATGGCCTCAAACGATGATATGACGTTAGCGGTTCATGAACGGCGATCGCGTCATTACGTGATAGAGGGTAGAGGCCATTCTAGATTTTATTCAGATGTCCTCGGCCGAGTTGAAAACCATAGAAAGGTCGCACCGGAGCATAAGTCGCACCAGCCTTTAAAAGTGGTTTTAAAAATAAAAAAGTCGCGTCTTATAACCCGGAAAATACGGTACTGCTATCATGTGAACTAACAAAGAAAACATCTTGCACTTGTGCATCTAATTATTTTTAAGCAAGTTTTTGCAATCTAAAGTAGTTATTGGCGGAAAATATATATTTATTTTGATTACAGTTTTACATGCATGGCCCATTGCTTTAATTATATCAACTTCGTTCTGATGCAAAAAATAACTCTCAATAATGTTCCGAACCGCAGGGTTCTTGTTTAAGAATACTGTATTTATTCGGAAATTAAAATTCTCCCTGATGCTACAAAAATGAGTCGCATATCGGCATACCTACAAATTGAGAAAATATGCATGATAGGGCTTAAAATAGCTAAGTTTTTTTTTTTGTCAAATATTGTTGACCGACTACCGTTGGCCATTAAACCCTGTAACTGTAATATATGCCTGATATCTGACAAACAGTGCCAGATAGTTAGACCATAGAGTATAAAACGAAATGTGCTGAAAAATTTAGACTTGATCACATTAACCCTTCAACTGCCAAGTTATTTAACTGGAATTTTCACCCACCTGAAATTGTGTCTCGCTGACGCGATCCACAACATCCATGTAAGTGAATATTATCCAGATTTTACAAAATGGAGGGTAACTATTTTCAAATGTTGCTGATTTATGTGACATGTTTAGAAGGCCGTACTTAGTGTGCTTATAAACAAAATGGAAAACCGGATATAATTGGGAGTGGCGGTTAAGGGTTAAAACTGGCCGACTATCAGCCATTATTAACTTGTGCCAGATAGAGCTGTCTGGCCATCGGACCAGTGCTATTGTTGAGCGCTGATGTTCAGCGTGTTTGTGAGCACCGATCATGCAGCAGATGGGCTGTGCTAACCTTATCACCCAACAAATACAGGGGAAAGTAAACAGGAGACCAGAGGCAGGAGAATGAAATCAGGGGAGCATTAGTTATCCAATGAGATGCCCAGTGCCCCAACAGTGCTGCCTAATGGTAAACGGCATGTTAGTGAGCACCGATCATGCAGTCATAGTGATACTAATACTATTATTTATGCTATTCTTCTCTATGCTGAGATATTTTTATCAAAAACATTCTATTTTCTATGCTCAGATATGTATATAAAGAATGTTGTTTTTCTTAAAACATTTTTCTTTGTTCGAATATAAGTGCATGTACCTGTTTTCGAAAACTAAGTGCATCTTTAAATATAGGTGCATTCATAATCGATGGGTTAAAACAATAGTGTGCCAAGTGACATTTTTGGCCTTTAAAATAACAATCAGCTAAGTCAACTATAATATGTATAAAGTTTGACTTTAGTCCAAATTCAGATTTAAAAACGGACCAAGTCGACTTAGCACATTGTTATTCTTGTGAAAAGGAGCACATATCAGCATAATATCTATCCAACACAGGACCAAGTTGACTTGACACATTGTTGTTCTGTTATTACATGCTCATGAGCTCTGTTTCTGGGACAAAAAAAGATGCAAGTGCACTTAGCGCATTGTTATTCTAAGACTTGCGGAAACAACACAGAAGAAGTGCCTGGACTTAGTTCATTGTTGATCTAGGAACAATCTCTGTATAGTCCGTTTTCTTAGAATAACAATGAGCTAAGTCAACTTGGTGTCTTGTTGATCCCAATTTTGCTTCTGTAAATCGTTTTGGAAGGTAAAAAATACTCTGCTAACTTCACTTGATCTACTGTCAAATCTCAATTGCTGTTTGTTTCATCAGTGAGGGTCCAAGTCTACATGCTGATAAGTGGATTTAGCAGACTGTAGTTCTAAGCAAAACGATAAACACAATTTTGCTGTCAAGTCAACTTGACCCACTGTTGTTTTAGACCATCTTTATGTGCTGGTATACAGTATTGTTAAAACAATTTTATCTGTTCTTCTATTAGCTGATTGCAGTGTAGTGAATAGTAAAGAGAAGTCTGTTGCAAAGCGACGGCAACGAGAATTTAAAAAGAAAGAGAAGAAAGCTATCAAGAGAAAAAAAAGAAGTAAGTTTTAATAGTGAATATTTGACTGTCATAAAAAAAATCAGGCGGAAGTGGCATTTGTGAAGCGGCTATAAGTCAATCTGAACACCATGACGTTGAAAAAATCAGCATTATTTAATCAATTTTGCAGTACATTGTATTCACACGCCAATATATATTTTTTATCACTGTGTGAAATATTAAAAATAAAATCTATTTTTTATGGTCCCTGAGATACTATGTGAGGGCCTAACTTTCAGGATTTTTCATAAATTACATTTTTTTTAGCAAATTTCAAATGTGTTAAGCTTTTCGAGGGACCTTGTTGATGTTTCCTGGGTTGGGCTCGGCAAATTGTTCAAACTGATATAAGCACTAAATTTGGTGTAAATGTCCATCAGGTGGATCTCTTTCAAAAGACATGTTAGTTAACCCTTTAAGCGCTGAATTTTTTTAATGTAAACCTTGGAGATCAAAGGGTTTTATTCAATATGAAATCATCATAAATGCCTTAGTTAGCTCTTTCCGATTCATTTGAATACCTATGTTATGGGTCTACGGCCATTATAAATAGTTTTACTCTTTATAGTGCGGGTTTGACTTTAGTCGTCCGAATCTGACGTCTGCAGACGTCAAATTCTGATGACTGAAGTCTATCCCCGTGCTGTAAGGGTTAAGGTTTACCATACAAAATGAGCCGAGATCCAAGGGGGTTGGATAATGACCAGAGAGTATGTACACAAGTTTCTACTGTATGGCGTGTTTTGGATGGTAATTCGAAGATAGCTTGCTTTCCTATGGTACTTTGACTTCTAGATACTTAACACTAACTAAGTCTTTTATCATTCAACAGATTTACTTAAAAAATAATAATCTATTTACACATTTTCTGATGACAACCATTTTGTTTAATTTTTGCTCAAATGTTTGGAGCCCTAGATACATTTGCGCTATGTTGAATTTCCCATTTAAACAAAGTAATGACTAGCAAACATTTTTAGCACTTTGATTTTTAATCTTTTTAAAATTATTTAATATTTTCAGATAAAATCTCAAAAGATGACTATTACAACAAGACAATAGAATTCAGACAGTGGCTTGCAGAAAAGGTATTATTTAAAATAAAATTTGTGAATGTTTGGATATTGATAAATGATAAATTCCTAGATTATCCATTCTAAGGCTTCACCAAAATTTTTGTCAAAGCTTATTGTCATCATGGAGTGCCTACGTACTTTTGGCTTGCTTTTCATCCATCCATATGTGAGGTACCGCATAAGTTGTTTTGCATTACTGGAATGTACATCAAACTTCATATATACAGGTCAAGAATGAACCTAATTGGGGTTACAGTGAACCTTTCTGTGACCTCTACGACCTTTATTTTTTGGGATCAGCAATACCTCTATTTCTCTGATAGCTCAGTTAGTTCAAGCATGGGCAAAAATGATGTGTCTATTACCCCTGAAGTGCTAAATTAAATAATTTTTATCCACTTGAAGTTGTGTCTCACTAGTGGTGGAGAATTACTCATATTTGTGTAGTTTGAGACCAAACAGTTGCAAATTTTGATGTACACTCATTTCCTTCCCACTTTTTTAACCTGCTGATAAAACTGATAAAAAACTACTGTAGTCACGCTTGTGCTTTAACCCTTACATCGCAGGGATCAACAAGCCTTAATCACATACTGTTGTCCTGGCGGTGAAATGGCTCAAACATCGGCGGAATGATCTTGTCCTAGATGGGTGGTAGCAAAGTTGGTGGTACATCTCTCCTACATTGATGTACAAAATGTACAAAACAATTTCATAAAATAGTCATGCAAACAAAATTGTAAATCTTTTTTTTAATTCGCTTCAGTATAGAAATGTTTTGACCAGTATGAAGTATTGTATCAATGAGATTTTCAGAACACTGAAGGGATTTAGAGAATGATATACTCTAAATCCCATTAAGTTGGCATCCAGAATATTTCAAGAAATTGTTCCCAGTGGATTTTAGCGAATCTTAACACCCCGATATCGGTTATAACGCGGTCCGCGCATGGACTCTGTTTTTTCCAGGTTTAATTTGACCTAACAACTAAAAGTGCTTGTATTTTTTAGTCTTGATCATGCCGGTCTGCGTTAACACAGTGCCCGTACACCAGTGTACACGTTCCCATGTGCTGACCAGTCATCCATGCGTGATCATTGCTCCCCTCCCGTAGACAGGTGCGACAACTGACGATGTGTCAGATTAACCTTCATTAACGCTACATGTATGACGATCTTGTTATGCAGCCGTACAATGTTGTTTTCTGTTCATTAAATTCATTGGCAGTCGCAACATCTAGTTCTTTTGAATAGTTTATTACAGCCTATATGAAGCTCAATTTCAAGTTTCTATACCACTACCGTATTTTTCAGTGTATAACCCGCTACTTTTACTCCTTGGAAGGCCTTGTGCGGGGTATATAATGTATGTGGACTATACATTGTTAAAGTTCGAAATTGCAAGAGGACATTTTTTTTAATATCATGGTTAAATGTCTTCTTATATTAAAGAATTACAAATTGATGTAAACACCAAGAGTCGCCAAAAATTGATCCAATCTTCTTTATGAACATTGTCCTTGTTTATTTTCAAATTCAATTTTCAATTCTTGGGAATATATTCAAAATTACTGCAAGGATGATAGATCGGGGTCCACAAAGCTGATGTCCAGTGAAGTATTTCAGAGACAGAGACACGAGCCAACCACTGCAATACCACGTCTAATGGTCAAATATAGTATGCCCCATGATTTTAATGTCCACATTAAATGTCCAGACTAAAGTAAAATGTTTAAATACTACTACAATGTTTAAATGTACAGCAAACAATTTAAAAATGGCCGTTTAGTGGCCAATTGAATTTTAATAATTTTGTGATATTTACTTAACTCAAAAACTGATGCAAAACAGCTGGACCATGAATAATAAACAAAATGTAATGTCTCACACAAGGATAACCCATGACAAATTTCGCAGTTAAGAAAAACAAAATAGCCACCAGTTGGTCATTTAAATTTTTTTTCCTCATTATCTTGGAAATCTTGCATGATAGGGCTGATCTATGAACTTCTGCTTCCTTACACTTCACATAGCCATCAGACAACACCAGGGGATTTTTGGTGACATTTTGATTTTCATATCATCCATATCATCAACCCTTTAATTACTATGGCCACTAACAAAGAAAAGCTCGTTAGTACGTTTCAGGAGAAAGTTTCTATCAGATCTTCTTTTTATTTGGCAAATATGTTCAGCTATGTCAGCCAATGACCTGAATAATTTTCCAGAGCAAACAATTTCAAGATGGCCGTTTAGTGGCCATTTTGAATTTTAATAATTTTGTGATATTTACTTAACTCCAAAAAATGCAAAATATCTGGACCATGAATATAAAACAAAATGTAATGTCCCACACAAGAATAACCCATGACAATTTCCCAATTATGAAATCCAAAATGGCTGCCAGTGGGCCATTTTAATTTTTTTTCTCATTATCTCGGAAATTTTGCATGATAGCTGATCTATGAACTTCTGCTTCCTCATACTTCACATAGCCATCAGATAACACCACGGGATTCCTGGTGACATTTTTATTCCCATATTATCAACCCTTAAATTACTAGGGCCACTAACAAGGAACTACTTGTTAGCACATTTCAGGAAAAAAGTTCCCAGCAGATTTTCTCTTTATTTAGCAAATATGGACAGCAATGTCAGTCAATGACCTGATCAACTTTGGTTGGATTGCTTTCAAATTTGGTAGGGTTGTTATCTAAGTATTTCTAGGTGATCTGATAAATTTATGGAATGAATCCCTTAAAAACAAAATGGCTGCCGCAGCCATTTAAAAAAAATTCACATGGTGGCGTGAAGGTCATTTTTTCTCATTTAAAAAAGTATTTATTTTTATATATGAGAGTAGTCTCTTCAAGTTTAGAAAAGTTTTTGAGTGGCAATTTTATCGGGGGTGGGGAGTGGATGGATTAATTTTTTTTTTTTTAGCAAACTATTTTTTCTACACATGTAGGCCCCTATTTTATTCTACATATGACCTATGTTACTGTGATACCTGTGATACCTTACTGATATATATTTTTTTTTCACTGAGCCATAAACGGCCATTTTCCAAGATTGTTGCCCATAAAGCTCATGGGCACAATAACAATAACAGTTGGTTGGATTTAGTCATATTTGATAGGATGGTTGGTTCTCTAGGTATTTCTGATGATGTGATTACCTTTTGGGATGGTTCCATTAAAAACAAAATGGCTGCCACAGCCATTAAGAAAAATAATTGGAGGGGGGGGGGCATTATTTTCTCATTATTTTTCATATATACTAGAGTGTTCATGGACTGACCTGGAAATATCTACACCCCTTCAGCAGTGTCACCTGTCCATGATAGACACTGCTAACCTTTGTCTCTGGCTTTTAATGTTTTTGTGCCAAAAACAGTCACATCTAGTTCTACCTAGCATACACCTTCAGTAAGGCCACAATATTTCTATTTTTCAGGTTTGTGGATTTTCGGGGGTAAAAACATCAGTCAGAGGTAAAAAAAAAAAAAATTAAAAAATCTTGCTAAGTATTTTGTATTTTGGGTCTTTCACTCCAGTCTTTGAGCAAGTCTCCAGCTTACATAAGCTATAGCGAGGTATGTGGATGTGCTGAACACGCCAAAAACCCCAAAACATTGCAGCATGTACAGTCTCGCCCAATACATACACTATTGAGTGGTCACAAAATTAAATGAAACATGCCAAACAATCACATACAAAATTTAATGAAAAAGAAAGACTTATTTTTCTTATTTAAATAGACAAGCGACGGAATACAAAATATAAGTTTTAACATTTATTTTTTTCAGATTTTATGGTTGGAGGATCTGCAAATCTAAGTAGAAACATTGACTGACTGTGACCTAACTACAAAATATTCCACTACCACGTTTACTTTTTTTTCAGAAAAATATTGACTATGATGGTCTTTTACTTACAAAGGGGAAGAAGCTATTTAAGAAGTTTGTTAAAAAATGGAATTCAAAAAAATTACCACAGGTGAGATCTATCAAAACAATAAAATCTTCTGTACTGGAGATCTTGTATAAATAATTGTAAATTTTATTTTTATATGCAATGATTATACAATGAATAAGGGAAATAGTTGATTCGATCGATCCATGGATGTAAAATTTTGTACTGGTTCGTAAGTGCTGTTGCGCTGCATTAGTTAATCTAGTTAAAATTTGTCAATGTCACCAAAATTATAGGAAGTGGGTAAGTGTAGTACCTGATGGTGGTGACTCAGCTTCTGTTATTGTCACCACTGCTCTGATTCATTAAATTAGGCTAGTTTTTTTTGCATATCTTTTGCTTTCGAAATAGTACAAAAAATGTACGTGTACATGACTACATGTATACGGGTATGTAAGTATTAATTTGTTTGTTTTCATCAGTGGAAGCTATTAAAAATCACTATGACTTTTTGACTTTAGGGCATTGAAAAAGTCAAAGTTCAAGTGTTGATACACAGTTTATTACATGTATTTTGCTCATTTAGGCCAGTGTTTTTATATTAGTTGGTTGACAGTAGTTATTATTTGAAACCTATGGGCGGGAAGACGGCAAAAAAAAAAAAAATCTAAATTACTTTTTTTTTTAATACTGGTCAACTTTATCGTTCACTAACTCGGGGTCAGAGGAACTAAAAAAATATGAGATTAATTTTTGTACCAGTCAACTTATTTTTTTATATAAACTAGTGGTCGTATGGTATGGTAGAAAAAATACAAAACTGGCTGGCTGTGAAGAAACCCTTTTTTAATTAAAACAATCATCTAAATCTACTTACAGGTTTAGCTATTCACCGGCAAACACAGGTTCGGCGGCAATAAAAACATGTGTTTTTTCAATTTTAATTTTTTTTCGGATTTTGCGTTTTCGTGACTCGGCGGTTTTGTCAACCAACTAATTAAAAAAAAATCACCTTATTTTATCAACTTTTTTTACCTGAACAGAAATATTATCATGGCGTCGAAGCAGCATGGATGTTTGCATCACCGTCAACACAAACTGAATGGGCTATGCCTAAAAATATTGATGTAACACCTGGCTCCATCGATGAAGAAACTTTAGAAGCTAATTATTCCAGAATTTACAAGGAACAAGATCTGTCACTGATGTCAACATTTGGTCGCAAAAAAGGTGTTAATGTTTTGAAGGAGCTTCAAATAATGAATGGGTTAGTTATGGAGTATGTTCTTGTATTCTGATTTATATATATTATTTAATTTTAAACTTTATTGACTTGGAATTTGATATATATTTTTAATATATATATATTTCTAGTAAATTGCAACACAAATATTTCTAAATAAAATATTACAATTACTTCTAGTTATTATTTTAGTAAATTCTGAGTTTAACTACTGGTAGTTTATCATTACACTCTTGTATGTTCTCCATTTAAATATACATGTATTAATATTTATTAAATCTTATAGCTGGGTAGTGTACTTGTTCATGTGTCCAGCCCTGCCACAGACCTTCATAAATTGATTCTGCTATGGTTAGAAGACCACTGCCAATGATATCAGGGTTCATATCAGTTCATTAATATTCTCATAGTTTACACTTTTTCTCTTATATCAGTTTTCCATTATAACTAACATATCATATTTTACTATATTGCTGAAGGCCTAGGATGCAATATGTTTGTCACAACTGTAGTGTTGTGAGTGGACCACTTAGATCGAAGGCGTGAGTGGGATGTGTGGGTTATACACCAGTGCGAGTATCTATGGTTGAACCAGCAGTTGTTGGTTAATTTAACCATCTGCCGACTATACTGCGCAGCTGGCAATACATAAGAAAATACGGTGGTGTGTTACAAAGGCTAATGCTATGCAAAATTTCTCATCTTTTTTTTTTATAGCAATTACGGATCCATACATTTACAGCCAATAATTGCCTTTCATAGTAAGCATTTAAAAAATAGTTTATATAACTTTGTCCCTGGCCCCAATTCTAAATGCCACAATCTACACCTTGTTAATCTTGATGCAGACTTTCAACTCCCAATTTAATTTCTGTCATGTACTGTTAATATGAATGTCGATCACTTTACAAAGGACGATTCTGTGTCGTCAGTGACATTATATTGCGCGGCGGAGGTTTGCAACCTCTAACTGATTAGTTTAAGCTAAAATTGAAGATGTGGGTCAGTCAGTGGCTTAACTCGTCCAACTGTCTTTTGAACAGGCATTTTCTGAAAAATGTAGCAAAAAAATGCACCGTAGTAAAATTACTCTCAATGTTTTCCTGAACTTCTACTAATGACCAAATGAGTAATGAGCCAAAACAGACCCCAAACAGCATCGCTGAATACAAATTTCACTCCTGAACTGTCTCCAGACGCCACAAAATAAAGTCTGATGTACAAAAACAGTCTTATATGCTGGCGGCATTCAGTCACCGCCAAATGCATTGTAATCTTGGACTTCTTGTTTTGTTCTCCTGGCTAAGCCCCTGTTTCACATTGATTAGATCTTGGTGTGTCTTGGATAACAAGGTCTGAAATATAATGGCCAAGATTTAGTTGACTATGAGACAATCCCAACTGATCGACAATTTTTTTCATTTTATTGAGAAATAAAACTTCAGATTGATCACTTTTCAGGTGATTTTTTTGAAGGGGGAGGTCAAATGGGAGAGGACTCTAAAATACAGTGTGAACTAAATCAGAAGTGAGCCGCGATCTTAATTTTTTTTATGTTGCACACAGTTAACATAACAGTTCCTGTTACTGTACTGCTCTAATGTTCCAAATATCAATGCTGCAGGGAATGTTTTGTTTCTGCTCTGTATATTTTTAGCTATTATTAATATGATAGGACTGTATCCTGAAAACTTCATGATGCTTTTGACCTTTAGCAACAACAGTAAGAAAGAACAGAATGTGTATGATGAACCAATGTCACCAGGAAACAAGTCATTACCCCCATATCCAGAAATGACAAGACAAACTCCACACTACTCTACTCCATGTCAGATGGTGTTTGGTGCACAGGACACATTACCAACACCTCCACACACCTGCACACTACCTTCTCTTCCTAGTCAGCCTGCAGTATCTGATAAATCAAAGCATAGACCTCCTATACCTATCCGAACAAGTGTGCCTAGTGACTGTGCTGAAAACAACAAATTGCAAAAGCCACCAAGAAAATCGAGACCATCCTGTTCTACTACACACAATCTGTTTGGTCATCAGAGGTAATTAAACACTTTAACAATCAAAAATAATTATGCCCCAATATTGGTGTACTGGTCATGTTTAAAATAAAAATTATTTTTTTAAAAATTACTATTGATATAACAATAATATCCAATAACTGTTTTGATGACCCGATTTTTAGCCAACTATAATTATTAAGCAGCCCTCGCCGAGGCAGGCTGCTTACTGTATTCCACACGGTCCGCTGCCTCCGCAGTTATTTGTTTTCAAGATAGCTACTAATCTATCAACTTCTGCTTCCTCACACTCCACATAGCCATCACATACCACTGCGGAATTGTTTTGGTGACATTTTCATCCCCATATCATCAGCCCTTTAATTACTATGGCCACTAACAAAGAAAAGCTTGTTAGCGCGTTCCAGGAAAAAGTTCCCATCAGATCTTCTTTTATTTTGGCAAATATGTTCAGCTATGTCAACTTTTGGGAGCAAACAATTTCAAAATGGCCGTTTAGTGGCCATTTTGAAATTTTATATTTTGTGATATTTATGTAACCTAAAAAAATGCAATATAGCTGGACCATGAATATAAAACAAAATGTAATGTCTCATACAAGGATAACCCATGACAAATTTCTCACTAATAAAGTCCAAAATGGCCGCCAGTCGGCCATTTTAAATTTTTTTCTCATTATCTCACAAATCTTGCATGATAGCTGATCTATGAACTTCTGCTTCCTCATACTTCACGTAGCCATCAGATACCACCAGGGGATTTTTTGTGACATTTTGATTCCCATATTATCAACCCTTTAATTACTAGGGCCACTAACAAAGAAATATTTGTTAGCCCATTTCAGGAAAAAGTTTCCAGCAGATCTTTTTTTTATTTGGCAAATATGCACAGCAATGTCAGTCAATGACCTGATTAACTTTTGGGAGCAAACAATTTTAAAATGGCGGTCTAGCAGACATTTTGAACTTGAGTAATTTTGTGATATTTACGCAACTCAAAATCAAAGCAAAATAGCTGGACCATGCATGTAGAACAAAATGTAAGGACTCACACAAGCATAACCCATGAGAAATTTTGCAGAAATAAAATCTAAAATGGCTGACTGACGGTCAGTTTTAATTGTTTTTTCTCATCACCTCGGAAATGTTGCATTATAGCTAAAGCGGTAATATAAAATAAACCTTGAGAAGTTTGCTGAACTATAACAAATTTGAAATGGTCGACTGGCGATAACGGAGGGCTGCTTTCATGTTCTTTCTAGTTGTTTATATTTTGCGCCGATATTTAGCAACTATAATTGTTTATATTTTGTGCCAAAGGCATTATGTTTTCAAATCTGTCCTTTTATGTGTGACTGTCTGTCCACAGTCAATGTCATCGCCATAGCTTCATGAGTTTTATCCAAACTTGTACTTCGAAGATAATTGTCTTTGACCTATCTTTCAAGGTCACAGAAGCCGACAAGTGACAATCCCTCGCCCTGCACTCGTGATAGAAATTTTTCAGGGCGCATCCTTCCCTGACCTCTCACGATTTGTTTTGCAGTAATGGTCTAGCAGTAATGCTAACCCCTATGATTCTGCTGCAGTCACTACGATTTCAGCTGCATAATACGCTTCTTTGATGTCTGTCTATTTTACTACGATTTCAGCTGCATAATATGCTTCTTTGATGTCAGTCTATTTTACTAGGATTTTTAGTGTGGTGAAAAACACTAGAACAGCCTTCAAAACTAATCTTGATGAAATTGGCCTCGCTTCTGGAGTTCTACACTTTTCTCTCGCATCTCCTATCAAACTATCTAGTACAGTTTGTCATGTATATTACATATATTAAGTTAGATCCAGTTCAAATTTTTCAGGGTGCATCCTTCCTTGAAGCTGTAGATTTTGTTTTGTAGTAATTCTCTAGCTATCTGGCACAGTTTTTCACATATTATTCATAATAAAGTCAATAATGGCCGCAAATCTGTGATTTTGAATTTGATTGAGTTGAAATTTTTCAGGGCATATACCCCTCCCTGAAACCGCACATTTTGTTTTATAGTAATGGTCTAGCTATCTAGCACTGTTTGCCAAATATCAGGCATATAAAGGTCAATAATGGCCGCAGGTCACCATTTTAAATCTAATCGAACTGAATCATTACAAGGTGCATTCTTCTATAAAATCTTTTTTGTCTTATTATGGTTTAGCTATCTGTAATTGAAGCAAAAGGTGCGTTTTCAACTCGATCAAATTCAAAATAGCAGACTATCGGCCATTACTTACTTTAATATGCATAATGTATATCTGTAATATACATTGCAAACTGTGCTAGATAGCTGGACCATTTAATACTGCATAACAAAATGTGAGAGTTCAGGAAGGATGCACCCTGAGAAATTTCTATCATGAGGGTGCGGTGGGGGATAATGGTGGCCACCTGGCCTCTTTTTAAAGATGGATTTTAACAATATGCACAAAACAGATTTCATTGCATCTTTCTGATCATCACTTCTAGTGTGTAGATGCATAAACTTGACCCATATTTCGAAATCGCAGAGGCCGAAATGCAATTTTGTTGTCCGTACGTTAGCTTGGCGAATATTATTCCCGTCGACATCAAACTTGTGCTGCAGATTACCCCTTTATCATCCCCCACTCGGCGTCACCTCAGATTTCCAGCTGTCGTCCACATTTTTGTTTCCGCAGCAGATCTCGGAAACCCATTGGAGATTTCTTTCATATTGCACGCACACATCACTTAGGGGGATGGAGATGTGCCTTTTTGGTGTCATGACCTTTGACCTACTTTTTTCTACATGTCTCAGCCAAAATAGCTCCAATTTTTCAATATTACTGAGTTCTGGCGAACTGCCAGATAGGTAGACCATTAATATAAAACAAAATGTGCGGTTTCATGGAAGGATATGCCCCGAAAAATTTCAAATCGATCAAAATCAAAATGGCCGACTATCGGGCATAATTACCTTAAATATGCCTGACATCTAGCAAACTGTGGTAGATAGCTAGAACATTACTGTAAAACAAAATATGCGGTTTCAGGTAGGGATATGGCATGCAAAATTTCAACTTGATCGAATTCAAAATGACCGACCTGCGGCCATTATTGACCCTATTTTAAAATGGCAGACTTGCAACCATTATTGACTTTAACATGTGTTTTATCTGGAAAACCATGCCATATAGCTAGACCATTACCATAAAACAAAATGTGTGATTTCAGGCAGGGATAATGCCATAAAAAATTTAAACTCTTATCAAATTTAAAATGGCCAACTATCTGATTTTCTTATGCCGAAATCGATATCTGGCAAAGCGTGCCAGATAACAAAATGTGCAGTTTCATGGAGGGATATGCCGTCAAAATTTCAAGCAATATTTAAACACTCGCTCACTTGTCTACTCATCATTATTAAGTCTCCACCCACTATGTGTTGGTGGAGACTTATTGTTTTTGCTGAGTCCGCCCGCCGCCGCCACTTGTTTCTGCTCTCACTCGAAAACCCCTACTCGGATTATTTCCAAATATTTGCAGTATGCATACTGGCCCTGGGGAATTTGCCTAGTAATTTTTTTTTTTCGTTTTTCAGTTTCTTCAACAAAATCCAAGATGGCCGCCAAAATCCTATGGCGCACGCTAGAGCTTGAACCGCTTCATCGATTTATCTCATGTTTGGTTTAAAGGAAAGACCTTACCCTGGCCGTGAGCTGAAAAGCTTTTGGCGTGATTCTGATAATAAAAACTTTGATTTTTTTAGGTTTTAGTATTTTAGCGGATATTTATGTTTTGCTCATTTTGGCCATCATCAAAATTTGGTAATATAGCCATACACCCCTACTCGGATTATTTCTAAATATTTGCAGTATGCATATTGGCCCTAGGAAATTTGCACTGTAAATTTTTTTCGGCGTTTTTCAGCTTCTTCAACAAAATCCAAGATGGCCGCCAAAATCCTATGTTGCTCTCTAGAGCTTGAACCGCTTCCTGGATTTGTTTTATGTTTGGTTCAAAGGAATAACCCTACCCTGGATGTGTGATGATTAGTTTTTTGTGTGATTATGATAATAAAAACTTATATTTTTTTTACTTTTCAGGATTTTAGCTGATAATTCAGTTTTGCTCATTTTGGCTATTATCAAAATTTGGTAATATTGTTATACAGCTCAAATTTTATCTTCTGTGTATTCTCAGTGGCCTTGAGAAAAAAGCCAGGAGAATTGTTTTTCTTTTTTCATTTTTTCAACAAAATCCAAGATGGCAGACAAATCACATGTTACTCTGAACTGCTTCACCGATTTGTTTCAAGGAAGCAACTTACCCTGGCCATATGTTGATTAGATTTTGGTGTGATTCTGACATCATATTTCCACGTGGCTTACATAAAAATTTGGTGACAGTACTGTATTTCTCTATAATTAATGTACTATGTGGGGCGGGTGGAGACGCAAGCTTTGCCCCTCAAGCAAATCTAGTTCTAATAACATTTTGGCCATCTATTTTCTTTAGATTTTGCTCAGATGTAACAGTGCAATTGTAGCCTGGCACGTGCACATAGCTTCCAGCTTATGTGAGGCAGTTCATTATTAAAAATGGTGCCCTTGTGAAGTTTTATTAAATAAAAACTGTCAGCACCATCTCCACCAGCTTTTTATCCCCACCCACGAAGTAGGGGCGGGGATATTGTCATCACCATGTCTGGCTGTCCGTCCGTGTTTCGTTTCCAGACAATATCTTGGAAACCGTTAGCCGGATTGTTTTCATATTGCACACACACATCCCTTAGGGGCTGTAGATGTGCCTTTTGGAGGTTATGACCTTTGACCTAATTTTTTATTTCGGGGCAATTATTGACTTTAATTGATGGAGGATGATAAGTTTCTGGACGATATCTCGGAAAGCGCTGAATGAATTGTTTTCATATTGCACACACACATCCCTTAGGTGGTGTAGATGTGCCTTTTGGGGTTTATAATTTTCTGTTGCTGAACATCGCTCAGGTGTTCAATTAGCTTTTCCTTTTTCATATTAAATTACTGAAGTTAAAAAGGATGTTGAATTCATATTATTCTTGAGATCATCAGGAATAAAATCACAAGTTATGCTATATGAGTTCTATAAAATTACTATTTATTTATTTCTTCATATTTTAATTCTAGGTGCAGCTCTGTGGATTACAACTTGCAGTCACACAAAAGAAAGGCTGACATGATGTGCAGTAATGTAACAGCAACACATGTAGATGAGACGCCTTCATTGCAAAAATCACACCATGCACATACACCTCAGAAATTACAGTTTGTTTCCCGAAAGCAGCATCATGAAAATAAAAATGACGTGACTGACTCTCCTTTAACTCCTGGAAAATCTGCTAAACCAATTCAACTATAAATACAACTTTTAGATCATTCAAATTGTAATGAGATTTTTATTTTATTATTTTTAGTAGCAGAGAAGGCACCATCAACAGGTAGCAATAATTTGTTTTATAAAAGTGTTACATGCAAACTAAATAATAGCAATATAATTTCAACAAACAAATATTTTACTCAAAAATATACCCAGGTAGTAATATAAGTGTGCTTATAGTGTATAACACACGTTCTGCCGCTACAGCTATTTCTTTTAAGTAGGAACAAAGCTATGAATTCCTGCTTTGTTTTATATCTCAGAGCCATTACAATTCCTGAAATTATGTTTTATGACATTTTGCCCTCTAAGTATTCAACCCTTTAAAGACTAGGGCAACTAACAAAAAAATGCTAATCGGCGCATTGGAGGAAAATGTTTACAACACATCTTTTGTGCACTTGTTCAGCAATGTCAGACAATGATCTGATTAGCTTTTATGAGCAAACAATTTCAAATAAAGGCCATTTTGTTTTTTTTGCGTAATTATGCAATATTTACATATGCAAAATAGCTTGAGCACAAATACAAAACAAAAGTTCTCACAAGAATAATGCATGACAAATTTCACAATTTGAAAAAAAAAACTGCCCGTCATTTGTACTTGGTTTTGATCATTATCTTCGAAACTTGCTTAATATAGAGCATCACCCTGAAATAATATATATATACATGTTGTTATATGAGGATGATTTTATTTGTGAACTAACAAAATAAGGTTTTGATCGCTTTAATTTTTTTATGTAAAGTTCCCCAATGCTTTAGAGATCAACTGATTTTCAGTGTTGTACCAATAATCATATTATTCGCCAGCAACTAATTTATATTATTAAGCTCAGCTGATGTTCAGTTACACTGCCCTCTCGTAGACACTGCTACGCCACGTGCTACAGTGTGCAGATGGACCTACGTCACAATCCCCCCACTCTCTTTCTCAGCGTATCGAAATAAGCTTGTGATTGGCAAGTTTAAAACGCTATATCCTGCTGAGCTCTCTCTGATTGTCGGTCACATATGTGTCAACCGGCGGCTGAAAACTAGGTTGGTCAATGGTGGGGTGTTTCTCGGGCACTATTTGAAATGCCTCTTTTCAGTGTGTGGTCGGAGACAGAACACAGAGAATGAGTGTAATGTTTGGTTAAATGCCCTGACAAATTGTGTGCATAGGTTTGGAGGGGGGGGGGGGGTGAGAAAAATCACACAGGTGGAAAGATGCACACAAAACATGACGTTGGCGTACAAAATTTATGCATGGTATGAAAGCAATAATTTTCACAGTAGATCATTAATTTTATCATTTATTACATTCGATTGTTTTAAGCTGTTTAGTCAATTGCAGAGTCCATCCACGATTACATGATATATAGTAGCAAATAATGTAAAGGTTAAAATATAGAAAAAAACTATTTTTTTACATCTAACCTTCCCCCCCGCCCCTGTGTTGTTCAAGCTCAGCGCATGGGAGTTTTCCTCGGCGTTATGAAACCAATACCAGACAATAGTATGCATGCGTGCTGAACTTGTCCACGTCACATTATTGATTTCTCACATTATGTAAACAATTTGTCTCCCACTTCTTCAAAATCAGGTGAAAAAACTTAAAATATATATTATCTGGTATAAAAATATATCTTCCATGTAAATCAGCATAATTACATTAAAATGAGGCTACATGTATAGTTCTGGTTTAAATCACTTATATTCAAACCACATGGTCAGGCAAGGTATAATGCACTTACAATTATGCAAACAATCGCCGATGGACTATAATCTTCTATAAAGTTTTAATCAATTTTTTTAAATATTGATGGTCTTTAGACCATGCCCAAATATTCAGGGGGGTGGGATGAATAAATTAAATTGCAGTTAATGATTTTAATTATCGATTTTAATGTTATGTTCAGTTTAATGCCTTGAAACTTTGTATGTATGATGTAGGTTTTGTGTAGGTCTGCAAGTCTACCTTGAAACCTTGTACATGTATATACATACCGTATTTATTCTAATAAACGCCCTTAATTATAATACCCCATGAGATTACAGGGAGGATGGTGCTTAATAAAGTAGATTTTTAATGATAATATAGTGTACATGATTGTGGGTTTTATTTTCAAATCAGAGGGGGGGGGCGTTTCTTGGAATATGGGCATTTATTAGAATAAATAGTCAATACGGTATATATATGTGTTTCTGGCTCTGCCATTTATTGAAATTCAGCCGAGCGGTGTTTGTGTGAGTGGCACGGTCACACAACTGGATATTTATTCCATCACTGTACCATTGCAGTTGCTGTCGGAAGTTTGTTTAACTGATTAATTTTGTTTATATTTTATATTCTACCTGAGGCATACCCATCATATATTTTTTTAATGACGCATAAAAGTGTGGTTTCCAAGTTGGCGGCCCAAACATAAGTTTGTTGGATTGCATTCAAATTTAATCGGCCATTTTCCAAATCTTTATCATGATCACGGCTGTTTTTCTGAGGTGATCTTTAGCTGCCGGACCCGATTATATTCGTTTTCTACATTTTTCATTAGCCCGTTACATATCAACGTTTAAACATGTTAAAGATAAAACGTGACATCAGTCAGCAATATTTGAACATAGTTGACCTCCATTTTGTCGAATCTGAATAATTTTCACTCACTTGGAAGTTGTGGATCGCGACAGAGAGACACAACTTTAAGTGGGTAAAAATTCAAATTGAATAAATTGGCGGGTGAAGGGTTAAACATAAATTGACATGTTGTTGGATACTCAAAATTATTGGAGTATGGTTGGTAATCTATATTTCATGTAAATATTATGTAGATGTAGTTTACTGTAGCTCTTTACCCACCACGTGACAAATTATACATTTAGAATAATCTACATTAAAGCAATCATCTCATCACAGTTGCTGAGGTTTATCAACACTGGGCATGATGTTTCAGTTCAGGCATGACACAACACACCATCTATCTGACATCATTGTATCTCAAAGACAGTGTTGTTATCATCACTTGACACCATATACTGTTAGTTTAATAGGTAAAACCCAATGTTGGTTTATTGTTGGTCCACCGCCTATGACAGTGGCCCAACAAAAAGACAACAGTGGATCAACATATCACGTTTACTTTGCTATATGCATGTGTGACATAGACCTTATTTTATGCAGCCAAATATGAAAAGAATCACCCCATTTAATCAATAAGAAAAGGCAACATTTCACAAAAGTTTAATAAACCTTCATTTTTAGGACAGAAGTTGATAAATATACATTGAATTTATACTTTATTCAATATCTTGTTTGAATGCATTACAGTTATAGACCACTGTAAGTATGGTTCTGGTTTTAATTGTAGCCCAGTTGCATCTCCTCTTCTAAAGCCTTATTCCCAGAAAATTGCTATGAAAAGGTTGATTGACCCTCCTGGGGTGATCATCTACCATTTATTAGGTTAAAAGATTTAATTGCATTGTTTGGACGTCTAAATTATAAAAAAATTGTGGAATGGCGACCAAATTCACATCGTACCCCTTCCCAATTTCAGCATCCGCCCATATTAATTGTTGCCATTTTGCTATAATCAAACCTAACACATTCCAAAGTGTATAGCACCATACTTGGAGGTGGCTTATTATGCAGACTTTATTGTTGTTAGTGTGACTATGGTCGGTCTACTATTGTAGGGTTTTATATACAGGTAAAAAAAACCTTCACTGAGATAGGTGTAGTTTCTGACACTTCCGGTTAGCAGAATTTTTTTAGAAAGCAATAATTCCCCAGTATATACCAGAGTTATTGATGTCAATGTGTATAATAATATAGTGTCGATAGATAAAATGTGTCGTTTATTACATGTTATTTTTACAAAACTTTTTCATCGTTAATAAAATGCATCTATTTTCAGAACGACAATTTTATACTACGTATAATGACAATATAAAAAATGACAGGATAAAAAATGTTTTCAAACATGTGTAAACCTACATTGATTTTATTACATTCCATCCTACAATGTCTGTGCATTAAACTGCTATTATGTATAAATATCTTAAAATACCCAGCAAATACAAAACATTGTATAACATTTATACAATGTTAGACCACAATGTATGTTGTCGAAAGAATAATTACAGTTGTGATAATATTTATTCATTCACTTCCACAAATAAATGTAAATACGATAAAAATGTAATGATTTTTAAAATTATTCCACGCTATATTATTCATATGCATATGTATATGTATCTTTGTTTAAAGTAATAGTGTGGTAAAAAGTATAAACAATATATTATATGATTATGTTTGTGCAGATAAATGTAGGTCCTAGACTTAAATTATTTGTTAGCAAAAGATGCTGGAAATAGTGGAGTAGACATTTTTTACTTTAATTTTCAGGCACTATTGTGAAATGCATATAAGCCTACAGTAATTTGATCTCATATGGATTTATTTCTTGCCTGTTCCCACAGTCAAGAGATTGTTATAATAAACTGGTGTTAACGTAGGTGGGTCGTCACGATTCGCTGAACACACGTTGTAGCTTTGTAGGCCTACCCGCATGCTCACCAAGGTGAACATTCAAGGAGTGTGTGAACATTCAAGGAGTGTGTTATGTCGCAGGTAAATATTATTGATTACTCAAGCGTAATGACTCAGTTGCTGTAGTAATAGTGTTGCTATATCTAATATAGTTAAAAATAAACATATTTATGTTTGTACAATTATAAATATTATATCTAAGTGTTTTTTTATCATTTTTATCTGTTCATCATCTAAAAATAAAATCGAGGACGATATATACATGGCCAAACAATATTGGCAGCTCTAAAGCATTGCGGGATTATTAGGCGTACATGCTGGTTATTTTGCCGGGAGAAGAGGCTGATGGACTTTGCCACTCAGCACTAGTTGAGCTTATAACTTGTCCTTTTGGGAAAAGTGTCTGTGCAATAACCTCTCTGCTCTGCCTCTGTTTTGCCGTGCAAAGTCAAAGGCATTATCTGCTCCCTGCTAAATTAAGCATAGATCTACTGCTTTTCACTGGCGCCCCTGTCTCTTCCTGCTTGTCAAAGCGCTACCAAAAAAGGCTGTATCATAGGCTCACTTGTAAATCAAGTATAATTAAGTCTCCACCCACTATGTGGTGGTGGAGACTTATTGTTTTTGCTGAGTCCGCCCGTCGCCGCCACTTGTTTATTTGTAATTTTTTTTTCGTTTTTCAGTTTCTTAACAAAATCCAAGATGGCTGCCAAAATCTTATGTCACCCTCTAGAGCTTGAACCGCTTCATGGATAATAAAAAATTGGATTTTTTACGTTTTAGAATTTTTGGGGATATTTCAGTTTTGTTCATTTTGGCAATCATCAAATTTGTCAATTTGGCTGTACACCCCTGCTCGGATTATTTCTAAATATTTGCAGTATTCATATTGGCCCTAAGGAATTTGCCCGGTAATTTTTTTGGCGTTTTTCAGCTTCTTCAATAAAATCCAAGATGGCCACCAAAATCCTATGTCACTCTCTAGAGAATGAACTGCTTCATGGATTTGTAATATGCTTGGTTCAAAGGAAGAACCCTACCCTGGTCGCGTGCTGATTATTTTTCAGTGTGATTATGATGATAAAAACTTATATTTTTTTACGTTTTTAGGATTTTAGCTGATATTTCTGTTGGCGGGGGCCCTAATAGCACCGCTGCCTTTCACGCTAGAGTTTGGGGTTCGGTTCCGGGTCTCGGCAGTTTGAAAGAAACAAAATTTTTTTTTTCCCATCCACGTGTGAAACTCAGTATTGTTGGGAGCCTCCGTGACCGAGAGGCAGCGTGCTCGGCCTCAGACCACCAGGGCTCGAATCTTGTGTCTGGAGAACAGTGTCATCTCACCATCCTCAGGAGGTTCTCCTGGCCCAGTTTAGCCTATATGTGCACAAAGGTGGCCTAAAGCCCGATTCATTTCATTTTTTTTATATTTCAGTTTTGCTCATTTTGGCTATTTTCAAAATTGGGTAATATAGTTATACAGCTCAAATGTTATCTTTTGGGTATGCTCACTGGCCCTGACAACAAAATTCAAGATGTGTTACTCTCTGCTTCACCGATTTGTCAAGGAAGCCACTTACCCTGGACATAATTATGTTGATTACATTTTGGTGTGATTCTGACATCACATTTTTACGTGATTCAGGCCTACACAAAAAAATTGGTAACAGTACTGTATTTCTCTATAATTAATGTATTTTGGTTGTCAAATGGGTGGAGACGCAAGCTTTGCACCTCAGGCAAATCTAGTTTATACTTCCTTTTCGCTGGTGTCACTGCGCTCCTTGCGTGTAACAGCCCTTCCAAAATGCTGATTATGCAGTTGGTCAACACGAGGCATTGACCCAATGTTGGTCCAGGTTGAATGCTGTGACATCGTCTATGATGTTGGTCCAACATTGGGTTCGTATATCGTGCTTACTGGTGACTCTTGGTAAAAACGAGACGTTTAGCCAATGCACTTTGATGCTGGGCGTCACCACACGCAACAAGATACATTCAGCCAATGTTATGGTAGGTTCAGAGACAGTGGCCAAGCATTGAACAAATATCGGCTCCACGTCTCCACTAAAGGCTGAGTCAGCAGTCACGTGAGACAAAAGGCAGTATCTGCTTACTTGTATAGTAGGCCCTAAGCAGATACTACCCTTTGACTGCGTGGCAGTATAGGCCCAGGGGTGGATCCACGGTAAAAAAAGGGCAGGATCACGGAAAGATAAAAATAGGACATAGTTATAGAATCAGAGACGAGGGCGCGAGGAATTTTTTGCTAATAAAATACCAAATACACCATTTCTACGTATCTAAGCAACAACAAATGTGCAAATAACTCCTTATAGTCTAATCTAAATATTATATATACATAAAATTATATTTTCTATATTTCGAAAGGGGCACTTATAAATTAAATGGGGGAAAACGCTGACGCAATGTAGGATTAATGTTGGTCCAATGGTAAGCTGACATTGGATCGGCGTCTTGTGTGGGGCCTGTCTAAATTGCAATTTGGTGTCTGTGATCAGCTATCACCCCAGCAACCATGACATGTTGACCTAGCGTCGTAGAGTGGGTCAACGTCTCTGCGGCATTGAACAAATGTTCGTCCACCGTCTACATACTGGTAATATTCACGAAGGTTTAAATTATGCGAATTTTTGCGAGAAGGACAAATTCGCGAATTCAAGAATCACGCGAAAATTATTATTATAGTAGCGCTTCTAAAGAAAAATGAAAATTCGCGAATTCTAAACTTCGTGAAAAGTCCCAAAATCAGAAATTCGCGAAAATTTAAAGACGCGAAAATTACCAGATCTACAGTATTTGGTAGGGCGGGGGCAGTGGTTAAACCGGAGATCGCGGGTTCAAACCCCACTCTGGCCTTCAAGTTTAAAAAAAAAAAATGTTTCTTCCCCGCTCATTCGTAACGATTCAATATTGTGGGGAGCATCCGTGACCGAGAGGTAGCGTGCTCGGCCTCAGAATGCCAGGGTTCGTATTTCGAATCCTGTGTCTGGAGGGTAGTGTCATCTCGCCATCTTCAGGAGGTTCTCCTGGCCCAGTTAGTCTATATGTGCAGAAAGGTGGTCTAAAACCCCATTCATTTCATCGGTGTCCCGCAATTTAGCCCCTGCTCATGCAAAATGCTATACATAGTATCAGAAAATAAATGCATACCCTAAAGCTTTGGCCCAATTTTTGTTTGTTTCCTGTTTCATTGTTACTTACTGAAGTAAAGGCTGGCAAAAAAGGTGGTCAGTGGTAAGAACGGAAAGATAAAAATTGGACAAATAATAAGATACCAAATATATACCATTTCTACTATTAGGCCTACAGGTGCTAACCCAGTAAACACAAAACATTTGTACAATGTTGTTCCAAGGTTGGACCGACGTTGTACAAATGTGATACAAATGTAGCTGGCTATTTAAACAAAATTTATCTGGAACTTGCGCAATTATGTACTAAGGCGAAATTTTGTCCAACACAGATTTGTGACAAACTAATGTATATGTTTTTGTTGAAAATTCTTAAAATCGGAGACCCGTTACCTTGTAGGGCTTATGTAAAGCCTAGCCTTTTAGCTGTTATAAACCTGAATATTTAGATATGGTATATATAAAAATAAGATTTTATTGAAGAAGGTACAAAATATGCCAAAATTGACAATTTTCGTGATAACACAATATGTAATCACAATACTATAGCTTCATTCGAATTGGCTCATGGCGGCCATTTTCAGAATTTGCAGATAATTTAGGGGTTTGGATACATGACCTTTTATCTTCAATGGAGAAAACAATTTGCATATGATGTTTGCGGCCATTTTGAATGCCGTTATTCTAATTTGGGCGGTTTTGGGCTTCTAGAAAATCATAAATATCCCCAAATATTTAAGATTCTTTCATACGAGTAATAGAAGTAGATACAATCACAAAATACGAAGAACAGATCGAGATTTTTTTTTCCAAGACTAATAGAATTTTACATTGGTCCTTGACTGAGAGATTAGATTTTTCTCATTTTCATGTGAATCGCACAGAAATTATCACGATTCGTAAGTAAATGAAATATATTTTAAACCAAATCAAAATATAATAGTTTTATCGAAGAATGCGACGTCATTTTTGCAGGATGACAGCGCATTGAAAACGTCAAATTAGACCCTTGATATACCAATGAGCCAACAGACATTCACCGCTAGGAAAGCATCGGATTAATACAGCATCGACATGACTGTAGACATACACGAGCGAACGAATAACAAAACGAACGATCATGACGGAGTCGTACGAGTTTTCTCGAGAGGAATAGACACAGAAATGTTTTTGTGTGTATTTCTCGTGAAAATATTTGAAATAGTCCAGTTACCCCTGTAAAAATAATCAACCAGAACGACCGTTCCATGTGCCGTTCGAACGGTTAGCGTTCAGAACGATAATCATGTTTTTTTTAGCCAGCCTCCCGTTCAGAACGGCCGTTCTGAACGATTTTGGCCGTTCTCTTGGAATGAACACTGCGTTCTGAACGGCGTTCAAAGACAAGAATTGTTTTTTCTTGGAACAAACCGTTCAAAACCTGAATCAAACGTTCAAAAGTGAACAGGTGTTCAAATTGGAACGCCCCTGCAAGAACCAAAACGTTGAACCAATGTTGGCTTAATGCTGATCCACCGTCCATGATGCTGGGCTAGCATTATATCAACATTGGTTCAACATAATGTTTTCTTGGGCAGACCGGCGTTCAAATTAGAACATTAAGCTTATCAGCCAACAACAACAGTTGGGCCAGCAACGGAACACTGTTGGGCTTACCTCAATCAAGATGAGCCAACATTGAGCAGGATCTTGGCCCACCATTGGACGTTACGCTGGTCCAACATTCAAACACACCAACGTATTGTGTTTGTTGGATCTGCAAACAAGTTATTGCTTCTGTACAAGCCTCAGTCGAGTCATTGAATGTTGAAGATAACAATTTTGGCCAATCACACAAGCCTACCTGAGAAATCCGTGTACTCAATTGGGCTACTTTGAAAATATGCCTACCCGTCCATCCCAGCAAACAATGATCCAATGTTGATTAAATGTTGGGCCAACGTCGCAGACAATGGGTCAGCGTTGGATCAGCATCGGGTCAACGTATTGTGTTTGCTGGGATATGTAGGCCTATTGTCGGCCCACTCCTTTTGTTAGAGTTTGGGTCTCAGAAAGTAGGCCCTATGACGTCAATAAGCTACCGAGACTAACACAGATCACAAACAAAAAAATGATCACACTAATGTGCATAGCCCTATCATTATACTAATCCTTCTTGTCTTTGTGATTCATTACTAGTATTTATAGTAGGCCTACAGTGGGCTCGCTATGTCCCACAGTCGCAAACTATCTCAGCGACAGACGACGGTAGATCTACCGTACTTTGATACCATGCATAGTCATTAGCTATTAGACTGAAATTAATTGAGTTTATAATGAGAGTATGGCTATAGCTGTAGGCCTACATGTCTCCTCTGCAGGCGTCTGAACTAAACTGAAAGACTATTCAGTTTTGAGCGTATAGTGTGATATTGAAGATCTACATGATTAGTCTATAGATGCTAAATTAATTTCTGCGTCACAATGAAACTATTTATTTATTATTTAATATTTTGTTCAAATCGGAACGCTGTTTTCCCGCGGTAGCCGTTCTCATATTTAGTTGACTACAGGAACGTTCATGTGCCAAGAACGACGTTCAAACAGTCGTTCCATCTTTTTTTAATGAACGAACGTCGTTCAGAACGATGACAGTGTTCAGTTTAGGAATAAGAACGTCGTTCAGGCCGTTCGAACGATTTTGCAGCGTTCGAACGCCCAGAACGGCGTTCGAACGGTCGTTCTTTTCAATTATTTTTACAGGGGTATTCATACTATGCCACTCAAGTGAGAAGCTGTCAGCAAAATTAAATATATTTCTATATTTCAAAATAAATCTTATTAAAACAACCTCGGGTGTCATCATTTGAATGTAACACCTACTAGTTGCTACCCGAATTTAGAAAAATAATTTTGAGATTTTACATTCTGAAATATACGATTTCGCATCGGAAGTTGGAGATATTTTATTACAGCCATTCCTTAGTCACAAATACATAAGTCTTCAGGGAGTATTGATTGAGAAACGAGGTCTGACGACACCCGAGCGAGTTAATAAAGTCATATCAGGCGAGAAACTGGGTACAGACATTCCTTCACGTTTTCTTCGACGTCTACAGAAGACGGCCGCATTCGGGACGACAGCAGTAGTTGGTAAAGCAGTGATATGACAAGCTTTTATCAGACAGATGCCTGCATCCATTCGGGCACATTTAGCAACTACACCCGATAGTACATCATTAGAGAGTTTGGCTGTGCTAGCTGACAGAGCTATAGCTTCAGAGAACGACGTGAAAGAAAATAGTGTGGGAGTACCCGAGGTTCAGGGAAATGACAGTGAAAAGCTTATTGGAATCATGGAAGACATTTCCAGGAGACTAAAAAAGTTAGAAACTTCAGGTCATCAAAAGAAACAATTTAATAATAAGCAGCAAACAAACTGAAGAAGAGACAGAACAACAGACAAGCAATTTTTTCCCCCTAAAGATCGTTTACACCTCGCACGGCTACAAATAACAAGAGCACACTCGACAATAGCCCGCCGCCATTATTGAACTTGAAGTCATTATTGCGGCCACAAGGTCAAATTATTGACGTAAAATGCGAAAAATGACAATAAATCGGCCATTTTGAATTTTTTTCCAGCCATTATTGAACTTGTCCGAGAACTGGTTATTATTAACATGCATAACAGATTTGAAGATGATACATGAGAAACTTTTTAAGTTATAGCGCCCACAAGGTCAAATTATTGACGTAAAATGGTAAAAAATCGCAATAAATCGGCCATTTTGAATTTTTTTCAGCCATTATTGAACTTGTCCAAGAGCTACTTATTAGTAACATGCATAACAAATTTACAGAGGATACGTGAAAAACTTTTCAAGTTTTCGCGCCCACAAGGTCAAATTATTGACGTAAAATGTGAAAAATCGCAATAAATCGGCCATTTTTTTTTTTTCGGCTATTATTGAACTTGTCCGAGAACTGGTCATTAGTAACATGCATAACAAATTTGAAAAGGATACGTGAAAAACTTTTCAAGTTATCGCGCCCACAAGGTCAAATTATTGACGTAAAAGGTGAAAAATCGCAATAAGTCGGCCATTTTGAATTTTTTTTCAGCCATTATTGAACTTGTCCGAGAAGTGGTCATTAGTAACATGCAAAACAAATTTGGAAAGGAAACATGAAAAACTTTTCAAGTTATCGCGCCCACAAGTAAATGTTAACGCCGACGCCGCCGAACTTCAATTGCAATAGCCCACCTTTTTTAATTAAAATTAAAAGGCGGGCTAATAACAGTAATGAAAATAACGGCCAAAATGTTGTTACCACAAAAGTACAAAACCCCCGCTCCACCGCCGAACTCGCCGCAAACCGACTGCGTGGTAACTTAAATTCCTAAGTTATCTTCCTCTAGGCTACTGTACGTCGCAGACAAACGTAATAAATGTGATTATTTGATAGTTTACCTTTGGTCGCAGCAAATAACTCGACTATCACAACATACGGTTCAAGTAAGCATATAGTCGACGTCGGACTGAAAAGAGAATACTCATGGACTCATTTGCTAAGAGGATCGGAAATAAATAAAGATTTGGTCATTGCCGCACTCACTATAGCTCACCAACAACCTACGGTGTATCACGACTTTGGCTGTTTACATTTTTATAGTTATATTGTTGATATTTTGGTACGAATTGGTGATACTTAGTCAGCTCGTAGTTAACCGTAATTTTACAATATCTGCCGTTGAGGTAACCACAAGCAAAGTTTTGTTGATATACGTTGTCACTTAGCCCGGGGTTAATACATTGAACATATGTTGTTTCAATGTTTGGTCAACATCGCACATAGTGGTTCAAAATAGAACCATGCCTATTTTATCAGGATTATCAACTTCGGTGATGTTATGCCATGTTTCAACTGTGTTAGGTCTGATGAACCCTACATGGATACTAGCGGGCAGTAATATTCAGCGAAACCCCGTCAACTGGAGTAGCTTTGAACAGTTATTCATAAATTGCCAGAAAATGCTGAAATATATTCAAGAAATTCACCTGCATAGAAATTGGGGGAAGAAATGTGCCTTTTTGTATTTAAGTGTAAAATATTTGATATCTGTAGCTAATGGGTACTTTTTTAAGAAATTGTATGTCATGTTACCCCTAGTAAGGGGTAACTTTGAATACCGAAGTAAGTGGTTAGTTCTATATGTGCCATTTGAATTACCAATTACTTATATTATTAGATGCAAAGAAAAAGTAGAAGGTATTATTTTCAATCTGTCTGACTCATTAAAAAAACAAATACTGACACCTTACAGATAGATTTATATTTGAACTATGTTTTTCAGTAGAGATTCAGCTCTACTTTTCTGATATGGGTCCGAGTGGTTTTCTGTATGATTAATTTCACGACAATAACTTTAAATTTGTCGAATTGAGAACATATCTAACTCCATGTGTGTGTTAAGAATAACTTTTTTCCTTGCACCACGAAGCCGCATTTTGAGATTTGAATGGTCCGATAAACACTGATATAAATGACACATCAATTCCTATACCTAATATGTCAGCCATGTACAATGGGCTCTGTTAGGTGACGCAATACCCTTTAACTTGCCTTCGCTAGCACAGCAATACCAACCTGACAGTACTGTATACGACACGTGACCTACTATCCCAGCAAACACGAGGCATTGGCCCAATGTTGTTGTAATGTTGGCTCACTATCTTCGACGTCGGCCCAACATTAAAACAACATTGGGTCAATGCCTCGTGTTAGCTGGGATATGATCCAATGGTGTTTAAATGTTGGCCTGCCGTCCCCGGCCGACGTCGGCCCGACATTAAAACAACATTGCGTCAACGTCTCGTGTTTGCTGGGAACAGCACCTGGCATTAATAGTAGGCCTAATACGGCAACGCTGACCAAATGTTGGGCCAGCGTTGTAGACGGTGTGCCAGCATTGAAACAACGCTGGCTCCATGTGATTGTCCAGCGGTATGCGTGTTTGCCTGTATGGTCAGTCTGTCCCAGAGGCATACACAGCAACACTCAGCTGACACAAGGAGACGTTGAATCAATGTTGGTTCAATGTTTGTCCACTATCTACGACGTTGGACCAACGTTAAGCCAACTAATTCAACGTCTTGTCTTTGCTGGCCTGCCAATACACATGTATAGGGCCTATATAATATGCCTATTGGCCAAACAAACATTCACCCGATGTGGCATTAATGTTAAGCGAGCTTCATAGAAGATGCTCTAACATTAAACCAGCAACAAAAAAACATTCATTTGTAGTAAAAACTTAGGCCTAGGGCCTACTGGTGCCTACAGTCTGAATACGTTCTGAAAACTTGAAAACACCCCTCAGGCAATGCATAGCCTGATCCTGCTATGCTTAATAAATCTGATAGCCATATGCGAAACCCCAGAAGTGACATTTAAATTAGGCTATTATTGTTTTAAACTCAATATCGAGTTATTAACTCACTAATTATATCGACAACTTTGCAATCTCGATATAACTAGGCTTATCGAGTTGCTAGTTCTATAGTGAGGTGTGATAGGCCTATTGAGTTTAAAAAAATAAAAATGCAAATGTTTCCTTCACACATAAAACATAATTAAAACGGAGTAGTAAATTAAAAATAGTCATTGACATGAATAAATAAGGGCCCAACGTTACACATAAGTCACGATGGAAACTGATTGTCAAGGGCATATGCCTGATAGAATATGCCTATTGAAATTTTTGTTGGACTGAGATGGTCGGGCTAACGGTCTAATTTTCGGGAAGAAGACAACCAAAGTAAGTTTACACAACATGTGGTGCCAAGGCGCAGAAAACAAGAGAGATCCCCCCAGGTCTATTTAATGTTGTCCTGCAGTCTCACACTGTTATCACGCTGGCCTATCATTATATCAACATTGGCTCAACAACAGTGGCAGTGGAAGTAGTTAATCTGTCTCCTGACTCAGTTATTTCAATTCTGAACATTACACACTGCCATCACATCTGAGCAAATAGCAGTAGGCCTACTAGCATGCAATGTGCCTAGGCTACTAGCATGCAGTACCAATTCTGAACATTACACACTGCCATCACATCTGAGCAAATAGCAGTAGGCCTACTAGCATGCAATGTGCCTAGGCTACTAGCATGCAGTATCTTCCCCTACCTGTCATTGACTGGGGTATGCCTAGTAACATATATGCCTATACCACTCAAACTTGGGAACTGAAAATGAACATCTATTAAGAGAAAAATCAATGGTAGCCCCGAGTGGATTACCTACATTACTTTACAAAAAGAGGAGATGGATAGTAGAAGAAAACTGGATGAGACATATGGTAGGAAAATAACAATGGATCTAATTAGATCGTTTTTATCCGCTCACTGACCAATAGATATGATGGTTATGTGATTCACATCGCAGTGAACATAGTGAATCATTTTCTCTTGGTGATAAACATATGTCATACAGCCATAAAACGGTAAAATAATACAGGAATAGGAGAACGGTAGTATATGATGTAGAGACACTTATGGGTCGACTGGCAGTTGTTGGACAACAGCACAATATACAAATTTCTGATATATGGTTGTTTGAACCTTGTTCCTCTAGATTTGATAATGATATATGGCAGATTGAGAAAAAGAGTGAAGAATGTCTCTTTGTGCCATTGTGATGTAAGAAAACAAATCAACTGTCCCAGACGTAATGGTAATTGGTGATAGCACATATTATGTCATGTAAGCAAGCAAGCTGCAGGAGATACAGAAGATCTTTATATATCTAGAAATAAGAGAATGTATTTCTGCTAGTATGGATAATACATTAACCAAATATATTGCGTCAAAGAAAATTGTAATTTGGCAAATATGAGGAAACACCTTGGGCCAAAGAATACGAGAGCATAGGAAGAGCTAGAGAAATCTTGTTGAGACCATGCAACCAAACGTCCTTGTTGTCGACAAGCTATCCTCCATACAACTCCATACAAACAAAATCAGCTATTAGCCAGCATTCTCAGCTTACAAAAAACATTTATAAACAAAATTGATATACAGTTTTTAAGAAGCAGACATCGACTTCAGTAAAATCATTTTTGGCATATTTTGTATCTTCTTCAAAAATATCTTATTTATATATACATAATCAAGCGTAAAACATAATTTACCATATTATCGTTCAGAATAATTGGTCACAAATCTATGTTTGGCAGAATTTCGCCTTACATAAATTGCGCAAGTTAAGAGATAGCTTTGTTTAAATAGCCACTGATGATGCTATAGTGACACTATTCCACCTGAGTTCCCATTATTAAAAAAACATGAAACTGGGCTGTAATTTCTCAAGGTGAACCATACAAGAGGAACACCCCATCACTGTCCACACTTAAATGAATTATTTTGCATAAATTCAAAATGACCTCCAAAGTCAATGAATAAGTTTGTTTCATCAGCTATACAAGTTCAAACAAGACTACATAAGTCCAGGAGCTCCCGCTCCGAATTAGAATTTGATTTAAGCAATTTTGTATAGGGTTATTAATGTAGTCCTAGTCTAGGTCAAAAATCAAGACGCAAGACAACTAGGTCTAAGAAGCCCAGTCTAAGAGTAAGATAAGAACTAGACAGTCTGTCAGAGATTGCAAACCTCCATTGAAATGAATGATCCTAATCAGTATCCCAGTAATGGTCTACCTATCTGGCACGGTTTACCCGATATCAGGCCAATCGAGTTAACTAATAGCTGATTTACGGTCATTTTGAATTCGATATAAATTAGTTAAAAACTTAGGGTGCATTCTCCCCCGAAACCTCAAATTTTGTTTTATAGTAATGGACTAACATCTAACACAGTTTGCAAAATATTGGGCATGTGAAAGTAAATGATGGATGTAGGGGGCCATTTTAAATTTGATCAAGTCAGAATTTTTCAGGATGCATCCTCAGCTGAAATCTCACATTTCATTCTATAGTAATTGTCTAGCTATCTAGCACGGTTTACCAAATATCGGCCATGTGAAAGTGAATAATGGCCTAAAGGCGGCAATTTTGAATTTGATCAAGTCAAAATTTTCCAAGATGCATCCTCAGCTGAAATCTCACATTTCATCCTATAGTAATGGTCAACATTTTATAGTAATGGACTAACATCTAACACAGTTTGCAAAATATTGGGCATGTGAAAGTAAATGATGGCCGATAGGGGGCCATTTTGAATTTGATAGAGTCAGAATTTTTCAAGATGCATCCTCAGCTGAAATCTCACATTTCATTCTATAGTAATCGTCTAGCTATCTAGCACGGTTTACCAAATATCGGCCATGTGAAAGTGAATAATGGCCTAAAGGCGGCCATTTTGAATTTGATCAAGTCAAAATTTTCCAAGATGCATCCTCAGCTGAAATCTCACATTTCATTCTATAGTAATGGTCTAGCCATCTAGCACGGTTTACCAAATATCGCCCATGTGAAAGTGAATAATGGCCGATAGGAGGCCATTTTGAATTTGATCAAGTCAACATTTTTCAAGATGCATCCTCTCCTGAAATCTCACATTTTGTTTTATAGTAATGGTCTAGCCATCTAGTACGGTTACCAAAAACCGGCTATGTGAAAGTGAATAATGGCCGATAGGCGTCCATTTTGAATTTGATCGAGTCAATTTTTTCAAGATGCATCCTCTCTTGTAATCTCACATTTTGTTTTATAGTTATGGTCCAGCTATCTAACACGGTTTACCAAATATCAGCAATGTGAAAGTAAATAGTGGCGGCCATTTTGAATTCGATTGAGTCGAAAGTTTTTAAAAGGCATCCTCTCTCGAAACGTCACATTTTGTTTTATAGTAATGGTCTAGCTATCTAGCACGGTTTACCTGATATCAGGCCTATCGAGGTAAATAATGCTGATTGTCGGCCATTTTGAATTCGTAAGTTAAAAATTTTCAGGGTGCATCCTCCCCCGAAAACTCACACTTTGTTTTATAGTAATCAGGTAATGGTCTAGCCATCTAGCACAGTTTACCAAATATCAGCCATGTGAAAATGAATAATGGCCGATAAGCGGCCATTTTGAATTTTATCGAGTCAAATTTTTTCAAGATGCATCCTCTCCTGAAATCTCACATTTTGTTTTATAGTAATGGTCTAGCCATCTAGCGAGGTTTACCAAATAACGGCCATGTGAAAGTGAATAATGGCCGATTGGCGGCCATTTTGAACTTGGACGAGTTGAATTTTTTCAAAATGCATCCTCTCCTGAAGCCTTACAATTTGTTTTATAGTAATGGTGTAGATATCTTGAGCTTTTTTCATGATATTCCACAATATCAGGCCTGCCGAGGTGAATAATGGCTGATAGGCAGCCATTTTGAATTTTATCAACTTCAAATTTTTCAAGATGCATCCTCTCCTGAAACCTTACAATTTATTTGATATTAATGGTGTAGCTATCTTGAGCGGTTTTCATGATATTCCGCGATATCAGGCCTGTCGAGGTGAATAATGGCCGATAGGCGGCCATTTTTAATTTTATCGACTTGAAATTTTTCAAGATGCATCCTCTCCTGAAACCTCACAATTTGTTTTATAGTAATGGTGTAGCTATCTTGAGCGGTTTTCATGATATTCCGCAAAATCTTTCAGTCGGATTTACCGATGTTATAAATTAGGTCAAAGTGCTGGGTCAACTTCAAGGTCAAGGTCCAAAAACCTGAAAAGGCACAACTAGGGACCTTAGAGAACATGTATGTGCAATATGACTGCCATCGGCCCAGTACTTTTCGAGATCTTCTCCGGAAACGAAGTGCGCGTCAAAACGTCTAAATAGGTCATAGTTCTGAACAATAAGTAGGTCAAAGTTCAAATACCCCAAAAGGCACAACTAGACCCCCTAGGGGTGTTGTGGGTAAAATTTGAAGACAATCGGACAAGTACTTTCAGAGATATGCTCCGGAAACGAATTGCTTACGGACGGCCCAACGCCGTCACATCATCATTTTTTCCTCTGCAACCTTGCGTATTGAATTCAGATTAAAAATATTTTAACCTGTCCATTAGCCACCTGGAATTAACCCACATACCAAAAATTGTTATCCTAGCTTATTTTCTTACAAAGTTATAGGCAAAAGAAGAGGCCAAAAAAAAACGGAGGTAGAATCCATAGCTCCCTCTGTCTCACCTACGGTGACGGTGGGAGCTAAAAATATACAATCAAGGTATGAACAATGGATATCAACTAAGATACAACGAAACAAAACTTGAAAAGAATATTTTTACCATAACAAGAAGACTGATAACATTATATTGATAGTGGTTTGATATAGTCCAGGGGTATTAGTCTAAAACTCATAGAGACCTGGAACAAATTCGTAACAAGCTGAAAATTTCAGCACATATTGTTGAGACAACATAGAAAAACATATCAGATCCCCCTGGTATTAGTGCCCGAAATGGGGGTAATAAGGGGGTAAATAGGGGTAATAAAGGGAGTAATAACGATAATTTTAAATCTATTTAACCTGGATTCATAAAAATTGTATCTAAACATATGTTTATTCCCTACGGAACCCATTAAAAATATTTGTATTAATTTTTAGCCACCGTTTCATCCCCAAAAGTGGTAAATAGGGTAAAATAGAGGTAATAACCATAATTTATGATCTATTTGACCTAGATTCATAAACTGTGTATCTAGCATCGGATAATTTTTTTAAAACACTTTTAAAATTTGGCGACCTCCCCTTAATTACCAACAACAATTTTTTATATCAATTTTTAACCACCCTTTCCTCTCAATAAGAGGTAAATATGGGTAAAATGGGGGGTGATAACCATAGCTAATAACTATGGGGTCAAAAATTGTTTTTTAAACATATGTTTTAGCTCCTGAGGAATCCACTACAATTACTTATATCAACCCTTTCTTTCCCGAAAGTGGCAAATATTGGAAAATTATGAGAATAACCATAAATTTGACGGAGATTCATAAAATTGGTATTTATATATTTGTCCTAGCATCAAACAAAAAAGTGTAGGCCTAATTGAAAGAAAAACCAACCATCACCATTTAATCTCAAAAAAGAAAATTGTATATGATGTTGTATTCATTTTTAACAACCTTTGCATTCTTAAAAAGTATTTTCATGTATAATGTAGATTGTTATTCACATAATAAAACAGTTAATTCGAGTTCATTTCAAAGAGCTTAAAATATTAAATTTTAAACTATTAAACTTTTAAAAACGGTTTCATTATTTTTTCTCGGATGCTAAAATATATAATCTAGATACCAATTTTATGAAATTAAGTAAGTCAAATATCGCTCACATCTTACCCTTATTTACCACTTTTCGGGATGAAAGGGTGATTTTCCAGCATCATATCCTTTTGTTGCTGGTTGTCGCGTAAGTTTAAAATGCTTTTACATTTTCTCCCATGGTAAAGCATATACAGGTAGGCCTTAACAATTTTATAAATCTAGGTAAAATAGCTCACAATTTGTGGTTATTATTTATTTTTTTTGCTTTGGGGATGAAAAGGTGGTAAAATATTAATACAAATGATAATATTAAACACCCCGGGTATGTCTGGATACAAATTTTATAAATCTAGGTCAAATAACTCATTAAGGTATGGTTATCACCCCAATTTTCCTTCTATTTACCACTTTTTTGGAGGAAGCGGAGGTTAAAAATTGATATAAAAAGTTGTTGCTGGCGTAGAATTTAAAAAAGTGTTTTTGCTTTCTTCACCGATGCTAGATACAAATTTTATCAATCTAGGTCAAATAGCTCATAAGCTATGGATATTATCCCTATTTTTCCTATTTACCACTTTTGGTGATGAAAGGGTGGCGAAAAATTAATACAAATAATTTTAATGTATTCCGCAGGTGCTAAAACATATATTTAGATACAAATTTTATAAATTTAGGTTGAATACTTTTAAATGTATTGTTAATACCAATTGTTTACCCCCATTTACCCCTTAATACCCCAATTTCGGGCACTAATACCAGGCGGATTTTAGAGGACTTTTGATATGTTTTTCTATGTTGTTTCAAGAACATATGCTGAAATTTTCAGCTTGTTACGAATTTGTTCCGGGTTATTATCTAATAGCCCTGGACTAATAAGGAGGTCAACCCATCTAACCCCCAACGTTATAATAGGCCCCAATATAGCGTCAGATGTACTATTGGATCCAAATATATTTAGTTCTAATGAAGCAGCGCCAATATCTTTATGAAATATCTCAACCACAATTTTAAAACATCGATTCAGAAAAAACACACATTTATTATATCCACTTAAAAGTATGTAACATCATTTGATTCAATCTATGCATGGAAGGTAAGTAATTTGTTGGTCCTTTGCTTTTTCTTCTTCTTTTTAAATTTATCTGTTGCATCTGCAAAAAAGGTGAATTTTTCCTTCTCTTCAATTTGCTGTTTTAAAAAATGCAGTCCTGCCAGATTAAAACCAATCGTGTCCTGCAAAAGAAATAAATTTTATTCCACATAAATTTTTCTTTCCAAAAATAATTTTATTAGTGATACCTGAGCCGCAAGAAGGTTCTAACCCTTTACAGACATGATGCGTAATATTCACATTACCGGTAAATGTGTGACGATACCACAGGTAATTTCGCCCTATTAGCGCTGCAGTGTTTGCCATGATAAGCCTGGACTAACAAAATATAATCGTTTTTAGTTAACTTTTACTATCTGTGTACATATGTAATAAATGTACATTGTTCAATACAGATGACAATTCGCTCCAATGATTTTTTGCGCTCATCAGTCTCTTTCTGTACCCATCAAACTGAAACAGAAGGATTCGACTAATGTTGTTTCAACTGTTGTTTTGTTTTCCAGGCAGTTGATCACCATTATGGGAGGGAGGTGGGCGCTTGGCCCTATGAGTATTTGGGCAGTCACTGTCAACTGAACTTTTGGTTCAATGCTGGTTCACTGGAGCCGGCCATTGCTCGGTCATTTAGCCAACATTGTGTCAAAGTCTCGTGCTAGCTGTACCGCCATAACGACAGAGCCTCACATAACTGACAGGCTTCCAAGCAAACACGATACAATAATTCAATGCTGGTTTAATGACATTAAACCAGCATTGGATTAATGTCTCGTGTTTGCTGGGTTAGGCATTGAAGTCTAGATAGGGTTGAAACTGTTGTACTGTTATAACATAGTCATAACCATGTATTCAAGGCGACACAAGATCTACCAACTACACACAACTGGGTACCTGCTGACATTTACATGTGCCAGATATTAATTATTTGTGTCACAATTTTTTTTCCCCATATTGTCAACAATTTAATACATGTAATATCATATTAATAAATGTTTAATAAGCGCCATACTAAATAAACAATTTCATATGCCTATATTTCCGACTAATTTGAGCATTAAATTAGGTAATAAGGTATATCTTTATTTGTCTACTGGATGTAAAGGGTTGGATGATTTCTATAGAAAGTTCGGATTAGCAGCGGCGCCACAATTTCAATTTTCATACAAAACCTCCAATAGAAGCGCAAGGAGTTTCAGCATGGGAATTTTCATTATAATTAAAGCCAACCACGGCTACAAATATTACGATACTATTTCTTTAAAGTGTTGGGCCAAACGCTACGGCAATTACATGAAAAGGCACATATAAGGACTTCTGAGATCATATATGTGCAATAGAGGTGTAAATCACCCGGTGGTGTTAAGAGATCTGCTCCAGAAACAAAGTAAATGTCAAATAATTCCATGGTACCGTACTGTATGGACAGTACGCCGATTACAGTTACCACAAAAGGCACAGCTTGACCCCCTAAAGGTGCCATGTGAATAATACATGTATGAGGGCTACCGACCCGACAAGCAGTTTCAGAGATAGGGTCCAGAAAGAAAGTGGATGGCTAGAGGGGGTAAACATTCATCAATCCTTTGACTTTTGTGACCTTGCTGTGAAATATTATTTAAAGAATAAATCTCCCGTTCTCTCACCAAAAGTTAAGCATGAATTTGCTGAAAAAAATCTGTATATTCTGTGTTTTTTCTTTCTACATAAAGAATTATTTGTTGAGCTACTACTCTGAGACGTGCTCAGTCTCCAACTGTTATGTTTGCAAGATAAATAACAGCTAGTAAGCCTCTGAAGTTATTCAGGTAAATTTAAATAAATTATCAGAATTCATTTTTATATTTATAATCATGTTGTTCTGTTGTGTAGCATAATACAGATACCGATATATATATATATATATATATATATATATATATATATAAAATATATTTATCTGGAGGACTAAAGCTATCCGTTTCTAAATTATAATTATCATATGTTTAATTAATTATATGGCCCCTGCGATAGGAGTACGGATATTGTACCTTAGCAGGGGTCTTCTCACATATTCTGATCAGCCTTTTTATTACAGTTATACTTATTTGTATTTCAATATATTACGCCTATGTGGAATATTTTTTTGACTGATTGATTGCTTCTTCCCAAGTAAAAGACAGAACAAGTTTTATAAGACAAATACAGATTCGGCGGGAGCTAATAATGGACTGAATATATTTTTCTTAGCTCATAACTTGTTGCTACATGAATCATTCAATATTGTACAAAACATAAACATTTACTGACCAAACATTCAAGTGTTTTCTTCAGCTACATAATGAAGCAACTGGTGTTTTGTACCTACCCTTAACTGTGATACCCTGGACTGGGTATTACACCGTAGTAAATCTAGTGTTGGAAGCAGAACCTGATTTGATGTGATTTGACCTTGATGTACTCTGTGATAAACAAATGATATTTTTTTTTAATTTGATTTCTTTAGCAAACCATACATGGAACATAGCATACATGGTCATTATAATTTTATAAAAATAACAAAAAACCGGGAGCCACCATTTCTGGTCACCAGGGATACCTATTACACAGTGGGAAGTTTCCCGGTGAGGTGTACACAGAATTGGTATAAACTCTGATGTAGTGGCTTAGCCTACTACTAAAAAATACATAAAATGCTGAAAAAATTAACATTCACGGTCTATCGGAATATAGCATATGTAGGTTAAACCATCTGACATGACCCACCCAGAATGCCTCGGGAGACTAAGACACAAAAAATATTATGTATGACTCAGACCTCCCACCCAAATCAAAGGAAGGTCAGTCTGGAGTTAATTGCTAAATTATATAAATTATCTCAAGCTAGCCATAAATAAAATAGGTTATCAAAGTAACACTAACACAGCAATTATTTTTAGAAAAATATTCTAGCAGTGGTTGACATAACCAAAAGAAAAAATAACATAGACCAAAATAAATACATAAAAATGAATAAGTAGACTTGTAATTGATGTCAGAAACCATAAGTACTGAATTAAAAACAGTGAGCATCTACACATACAACTTACTTAAGTAGAAAAAAAAGACAACGACATGTCAATTCAGGTTCCATTCCTTGCTTCAGGAAAATGTTGAGTATCCGAAGAAAATCTGTCACATAGTTGAAAGGCAGTACAAGCAACGCCTCTTCTAATTCACTGTAAACAATTGAAGTGAAATAAGGACTAACATCACAGGGTTGGCAAAAACCCGGGTAATATTAATATTACCCGGCCCACCCAGGCAATAATGGGCAATATGGATAAATACGGGTTTTAATGGGCAATAATGGGCAATATTGGACGGCTGCCTATATAAGGAGGAACACAACGACAGGCTTTTAAATACTATAAATACGAACCCTAGACAACAAACGCTAATTTCCGTGTCACATGTCGCCTTCTGAGATCAAAGCTGCATGGTCATCGTGGACAATGGTTGTTTATTTTCCTTACAAACACGATACATTAAATAAACATCGACTTAGCGTTGTTCCAAAGTCTGCAATGCTGGCGGGACAATTAAACAGCATTGGATCAAAAGTGCACAGTGGGTATTCACCCAATGCCGGCCGAAATAGGTGTTTTTCAGGCGTGCTGCAATCACACCTCTTGTCAATAGAAAGTTTAACGTCTGGAGACGTCTACACATTACGTAACCATAAGTTGCGGAGATGACGTCTCTCTGATTGCGTAACCTAGTGCAGTACATCGCTGACTGTTTTTTCTTGTCTAAATAACATCCGTTTGGGTTTTTTAAATATTTATTTGTAAGTTTCACTAAAAGGCACTGTAAATCGATACCAAATATCTAAATTCAGCACTAAAACTAGCGAATTACACATTTAGAACCCAAATGATTTCATGGTACGAGCAGTCGTGCATGGCACACATTGTATTCAGTGCCCAAGGGACCATTTAATGTTGAGATTATACATGAAAAACACATTAAGTACATTCGACTAGCCTCCCCTTATAACAAGTAAAATAATATCATTAATTACCTTTTTCTCGATAGAATTGTACATTTCACCGAAAGGCACTGTAGATCAATACCAAAAATTTAAATATAGCACTAAAACTGACGAATTGCACATTTAGAACCCAAATGGTGTAAAGTGTTACAAAATGAAATGAACAATTAAAAGAGAATTATAAGTTATGAATATTTATAGATAAATGTTTGCTTATAATAAATAAAATGAACAGTGAAATGAGAATAATAAGTTATGAATATTTATAAATAAAGTTTGCTCATGATAAAAAATATAAAATGAAAGTTTTGTTTTTAGTTATTTCTTCCTCATTTAAATATTACACTTTATTGCCCAATTTGACTGCCACACTTAGTCATTTATTTTTCGTTTATCACTTTTCTTTTACAATTGGCTAATATTATTGCCTCTTATTGTTTGCTTTGACAATATTATTTTAACTTTTCACTTTGTGATATTCTAGTATTTTTTTTATTATTGCCCATTATTGCCCACTTTGGCTGAAAAAACGCTTTATTGCCCAGCCCGGGTTTTCCCGGGGTGGGAAAACCCGGGCCGGGCAATATTGCCAACCCTGATTGAAAAGTTGTTCTTGTACTAAGATTCTTAAACTGGGCATTGTCAGTTTGGTGCATAGTTACATAATAACACTTAAAACCAGGGATTAATTTTCAATGCTTATGTTGAAACTGATTCATGTTGTTTCTGACCGACAGTAAGCTAACTGCTTACCTAGTAAACAGTTACTGCCTTTCTGCTTTGCGTGTCACAGATACACAGTAAACACCAGACGTTCACCCACTGTTAGCCTAATGGTGAACCACAGATGTTGTTGTACTAAGATTCTTAACCTGGGCATTGTCAGTTTGGTGCATGTTAGTGTATAGTTACATAATAAAACTAAAACCAGGGATTCATTTTAAATGCTTATGTTGAAACTGATTCATGCAGTTTCTGACCGACAGCAAGCTAACTGCTTACCCAGCGAACAGTTACTGCCATAAAGTTTTGTGTGTCACAGCTACACAGCAAACACGAGACTGTGGGCGTTGACCCAACGTCAAACTAATGGTGGCCCACAGTCTACAACGCTGGGCCAGCATTAACCCAAAATTGATCAACCAGTTTATAGGGTTTAACACCATAAACGTTCACCCAATACTAGCTTAAATCTGGCCCATCGTCTACGACCCTGCCTCAGGAGTAAAATAGCACTGGCTAAGTATCTCGTTTCTGCTAGTCACCAGCAACTCGATACACTGACACAATGTTGGATCAATGTTGAAGCAGCATCATAGATAATGACAACTTTTAACGAAGATTGTGGCAGGGCATTACATTGACAGATAGAAAAAGCATGATATAGAACGCTTCTGCACACAGCGAAAGCCAAGTATCTGCTTATTTTACAAGAGTGCAGATACTGTGTATTGAAAGTGCTGTTACACCCAAGAAAGAGATAGTGACATCAGCGAAAAGGACGTACATACTTGATTTACAAGTGAGCAAAGACTTTTTGTTAGCTCAGCTACACGCAGGAAGAGTTGGGGACGCCAGTTAAAAAGCAGTAAATGCATAATTAATCAGGTAGCAGATAATGCCTTTGAATTTGCACAGGCAGGACAGAGAAACCGAAAGTTTAACGACGAACATACGATCAAAAACTGAAGTAATAGCTTGTCTGTCGACAAGCTAAAAAACCCAGAAAAACTGACTGTCCTGACAAAAGGTAGGTACCAATAACCATGAACAGCTGATGACATGGAAGCTTGACCCAGTTGACATCCAATGAATTGAAGCTAAGCTCAGCTTCTTCTTTGCCAGAACACACAAAAAAGCATATAATATGAAAAATACAATACAGTAAACTAGTGCAAAAACATCGTAGATTCAGTGCGTTTTAAAATTACCCCCCCTCAAAAAGTTTGAAAACTTACCCCACAAAAATATTTAGTGATTTTAAAAAAAATATCAACAACTTGCCCCCATTTCATGCTAATTTTATATGTGGTCTCTTTCAGTTTATCTCTAAAATCTATGCAGGTCTCAGCCATAGTAGTAGGGCCTTTCATTTACTTCAAACACATCTTAAACTAGAAAGAGTTGTTCGGAAACCAGCATGAAAGCAGCCCTCTGTTATCGTCAGTCGGCCATTTTAAATTTGATATAGATCAGCAAACTTTCTCAAGGTTTATTTTATATTACCGCTTTAGCTATTATGCAAGATTCCTGAGATAATGAGAAAAAACAATTAAAAATGCCCACCAGTCAGCCATTTTGGATTTTATTTATGCGAAATTTGTCATGGGTTATCCTTGTGTGAGTCCTTACATGTTGTTTTATATGCATGGGCCAGCTATTTTGGTTTGTTTTTGAGTTACGTAAATATCACAAAATTATTCAAATTCAAAATGGCCGCTAGACCGCCATAATATTGTTTGCTCCCAAAAGTTAATCAGGTCATTGGCTGACATTGATGAGCATATTTGCCAAATAAAAAAGAAGATCTGCTGGAAACTTTTTCCTGGAACGCACTAACGAGTATTTCTTTGTTAGTGGCCTTAGTGAATAAAGGGTTGATTATATAGGAATCAAAATATCACCAAAAATTTTGTGGTAGTATGTGATGGCTATGTGAAGTATGAGGAAGCAGAAGTTTTCCGAGTTTTGCAAGATTTTTGAGATAATGAGAAAAACAATAAAAAATAGCCGTCTGGCGGCCATTTTGGATTTTATTAGTGTGAAATTTGTCATAGTCAGGGCCCATTTTTCAAAAAGGGGCATTCTTAAAGTTTGTAAGGCATTTCTTAGTAGAATTTTTCATGCAGTTGTTTTCACATTTTCAAATTTGGATATGCTGATTCCAAATCTGCCCCATGCCAAGCTCTATTTTTAGTTTTTCCCTTTCAAAATTGAAAAACAAAATGGCCGCCAAAAATAGCAGATAAAGTCTCAATTATCTGGAATATACATCATGTCTAGGTGCACAGCGGACACACAAACTTGACTTTTGTGTTCAAAATACCTTTTTTTTTTTGAGGAATTTCATGTTCCAAGACCTGGTCAACTATCACGCAAAAAATCCAATATGGCCGCCAATAATACAGAAAGTACCATAACGTTTTTCTAAAAGTTATAGAAAGTTGTTTTTGGTGACTAAATATAGCTTTTTAATACCAATAAATCTAGTACAATACAGTAATAACCTCTAACTTTTATATTACATGTAGTTTCAGGGAAAAATCCAAGATGGCCGCCAATTATACAGCAAGTACTATAACCATTTTTCTAAATGTCGTAGGAAGTTTTTTTTGGCGCTTAAATAGTTTTCTAATACAAAAAATTACACAGCATCAAAAAACTCAACTTGAACTCCCATGATAAATGTAGTTACGGGGAATGCAAAAAATATGATTATTTAAAAACAACACAATAACTATGAGGAAATTGCACAAAAGTAGCATGTGTTACTTTCATCACTGTAGCTGCATATGCTGGCTGTGTATATCTCAGATTTGCATGAATGCCATCATCTTGCATAATGATAATGCTAGAATAATCACCCTCATCAATATATTGATCATATATTTGTGCAGCTTCGGAATTGATGTAGCGACTCCTTGATAGGACGCCATTGGCTACTTTCTCGTGGTCCTAATTCACACTTAATCAAACTAAATGTGATGGTGAGCAGGAAGCTTTTACACGAGTAAAATGCAGTTGTCCATCACTGAAGCTCCAACCACAATCTCATAGATGTTTATAATATTGTTATCTGGCCAGAGCTGTATTTATTGCTAAGGGCTGTTCCAGTAAAAATCCGGGCTCCCCCCATGGACGGCAATGGAAAAACTACCCCCACTCCTCCCGGAAATCTTGGTCCTTGGGCCACCACAGAGCCTGGATTTCCATAGTTTTTTAGCACCACAGTTCCCGGAATTTTCTCATGGCTGAACATAGTTTTCATCTACCACCCTCAGGGATTTTTTGTGAACAGGGGGGAAATAGGAAACTACCGGTAATATTAATTCTCAGGTCTACAGCTTTGATATTTTAATACAGAAACAATGCGATTGTGAACACTGCATTTTGTATTTAGGCTATGTATTAGGCCTACAATACATGCCAGAAAAGACGCCCACATGCACCGCGGATTCCAGTCTGCTGACTAGCCTACCACCACTCACCGATGAAATAGTTATTGGCAAAATACCACACACAGCGGAAGAGTTTCAATAGACACCCACCACCCCTTCCGGAAAAAAACGATCGCCGTCCATGGGAGGAGCCCGGATTTTTGCTGGAACAGCCCTAAACAGGCCTAAAATACAACAGAAACAATATGCACTTTTTGTGGCAGGGGTTATTGACGAAGAGGATACATTGAAATACTCCAATTGGCTTAAGTTCTAATTCTGGGTGTTTATGAATTAATTTAAATGTCTTTCTTTTAGAATTAATGTGCTGGTGTTGTGGAAGCCATAGAGACGGTTGAGTGGTACGATAAATATCACCAGTTCTAGGTTTACACAGCTAGGCATTGCTATGATGAGAACGTTTTGAAAGCAGAATGAGCAAGTTTACATCAGTTCCTACGACTACCACATTGTCAGTATCTGACAGTTTGATTGCCGTAATACATTTAACGTCCCATCATGTACCTCAGTATTTTTCACATCTAAATACCAGTGTTCATTGAATAGTTGAATGACATTGTTCTTTACCAAAAGTGGTGAATTTGAACATTGAACTGAAACTGTATTGCCCTCCTCGCTGATTCTGTACTTTATCTGTTATATATTCATCTGAGATAACATCGCAGTGTGCATGGAAATGTGTTTGATGTAGGATACATGTGTCTTGCATAGATTATTAGATGATCAATGTTTATTATAAAAGAATATAATAGATAAGTAATAAATGTTCTGTATGAATGATAATTAATCTACTATGTCTGGAGGAGACATATAGTTATTAGGGACCTAAATATCTTCACGTCCATCATATGATTTCATCACTTTATATATGGTAAGACTTATTGTCTTTGACATTGATACATCTTCCTGCAAAATAGGGTGGTAGCTCACATACCACTCCAAGACAAAACTGCACCTGTTGGGTTATTGTATATTATGTGAGAGTGAGAGCTTATATCTAATTAGAAGCATGCAAGACCAGAACCTACTGATTCCTCATACATTCTACCATATCACGACCACATCTAGAAAGTTTCTGTATTTTATTTTAATCTTCATAAAAACATCCTCATCGTGCTACGAACGGTATTATTGCCCCAATTACCACATATTCTGCATCATATCTTGTTGCAATAGTGTACCCCATAATCTTTGGTGACTTGTTCATGACAGTCTGTAGCATTTAGCTGCCAAGACTAGGTTAGTTACTAACATCTTCTGAAAATGGTGTATGTTCATACTATATTTATAAATTCATCGTCAGTATTTTCAACATTACCCTAGCGTGTCCTCAACCATGAATCGTATATGCCCAAAACAGATAAAAGTCAACTTCTGCACCAAATTACAGATTTCCGATATCGTGTAACTGTATTTTATCATAGTTATATCTCATTCAAGTTAGGGGAGTATAAATATGTGTAGCCTATATTGCGGTTTTGTGTGGCTCTCTGAACCTATGATTGGGACTTTATTCGTTCAATTATGTCTGAAAACTGTGTTATCAGCGCATTACCAGGCTTTTGTACGGTGTCTATTCTGATCAAAAATATAAAAATTAGGATGATACTATTAGCATGATTATGTAAATTGTCAATCCGATTGTGAAACATAATTTTTATGTGATGTGTACGTTTTAAACAATATACCTAGTTACTAGAATCATAAACTGTTAAATTTAAACGACATTTTTCTCAATAGGAACGGAACATGTATGTGTGTCATTATTGCCATGGTTATGCAGACCACCTTGGTGGATTAACTTCATGTTTTGCTTAACCCTAGTTAAGTACAGGGCTTGGGCAGGAGGGTGCCACCCGTGGCCAACGCACATTTAAATTATTGATTTCTTCCTTACGGTACTGTAAAAACACCATGCAGGTGGATATCACATAGGCCACATACTAATAGGCCTAGAACGGATATATGGTGAGCGACAGGTTATCTATATATAATATATATATGTATGTTATAATATTTTTTTTGTCAATAGCCTTAAACATTTTTACAACATGCCTGATATTACGTTTGTTTCTTTCGGCTTCTAAATGTGAAATAACGACTTTATTAATAAATCATTATTATTACACTGGGCTACGATGTGTCGTTTTCCTGGCGCAACATTTGTTTTTTTCCCCCATAACTTTGTGAAATATTGATAATAGATGTTATCACGGCTCTGAATTGGATTCCTGGGTGTGAGAAACCTATATGTAGACACCAAAAACACATCTCTACATTATTTGAAAGCAAAGTTATAGTACATTGCCTTGCAGTGGCGGCCATTTTGGATTTTGTCCTTTAGCGGCAAACGCACAAGTTGAAATTCAGGGGACTTTAAGTATGTTGCTCAGGTGGGTTTCAATACACCGAAATTATGTTTTATGTTCATTGTAAGCCAAGCCGTGATGTAAAGTTGAAACATTTTCACTAATTTTGGCGGCCATTTTGTTTTAAAATTTTGAGTAGGAAAAACACAAAATATAGCTTGGCATGGGGCAGATTTGGAATCAGCGTTTCCAAATTGTGTAAGAACAACCGCATGCCAAATTCTACTAAAAAATGCCTTACCAAGTCAGAAATTTCGAAAATGGGCCCTGACTATCATGGATTATGATTGTGAGAGACCTTACATTTTGTTTTATATTCATGTTCCAGCTATTTCGCATTTTTTTTGAGTTACGTAAATATCACAAAATTATGCAAATTCACAATGACCGCTAAACGGCCATTTTGAAATTGTTTGCTCCCAAAAGTTAATCAGGTCATTGGCTGACCTAGCTGAGCATATTTGTCAAATTAAAATAAGATATGATGGAAACTTTTTCCTGAAACGCACTAACGAGCATATCTTAGTTAGTGGCTGTAGCAATTAAAGGGTTGATGATATGGGGATCAAAATGTCACCAAAACAATTCCCCAGTGGTATGTGATTGCTACGTGAAGTATGAAAAAGCAGAAGTTGATAGATTAGTAGCTATTTTGAAAACAAATAACTGCGGCGGTGGACCGTGTGGAATACAGTAAGCAGCCCGCCTCGGGCTGCTTAACTCTTTCAGCACTAAGTAACTTTTATACTTATCACCCTTTAACACTAAGTAACCCGTAATCACTACTACAGTAACTGTAACTATTAGACCTGTAAACAGGTCTCCAGTGTACAGGGACATTGATATGTAGACATGTATGCAGGTCTATGATGTTGAAGGGGTTGATTAGTTGAGTGGTTTATCCTATACTGAGAGTGTGTTCACAATGAGAGTATGGCATAGTGCCCCCACATTATGTCCCCAACATTTACGAATCTTTAGTCGGGCCCCTTCAGTGTATAGAATTGCTCCAAAATGTAATCAGATGGCAGTGTTTCATCTAGGATTCAGAAGGTGCATGGCGCCACCTATCATTGGGGGCACCTTATCATGCCCGCTGGGCACCCAGTTGACTCGGTTGGGCATTTCCAACACCCACCCTCCCCAATTAAGTGTACAAACAGAATCAGGTAAATATACATAGACATCGCCAGCTATTACCACTTTGTATACAAGTCTGAATATTGGAAGGGCAACGTGGCGCACATGAAAGGCAACATGGCGAACATGAAGGGCAACATGGCGCTCACAAAAGGCAACATGGCGCTGCGCTATGTTAGAAATGGCTAGATGAAACACTGGATGGTGGCCATAGTACTTAAATTTTAAAATCTCACAAATAGGTTCTGCGGTTGAGGCTGGAGAGTGCTCACAAGGATAGTAGTGTGCCATCTTGCTTTGCTCCAGTGCCAAAATTTGATATTCGGATACATTCCACAGCGCTAGTTGTAGAACATGTAAAATATGAATAACAAATCAAAGGGATTAAGGTACTGTAGCTAAAAGGGATTAGAGGCATCGTAAAATTAAAGCAAAAATATATACCTCATCAGTGGAGATATAACAACAATAGAGAGCAGAAAATGAATATTTTAAAAGTTAATCAGATCATTGCCTGGTATGGCTAAACAAAAGTGTGACGTAGTTATGTAGTCATTAGGATTACTAGCATATGCTAAAATGCTTTGAATCTGATTTGTGTCAATTTATAAATCAACCAGCAAGTTTGTAGGTTGGAGATGTTTTCTAAGTTTCAGAGCATTGGAATAAAAGCAATTGGATTAGCGATTACATATATTATGATAAAAAGTACGATAAAAAGTGAATCTGACTTCAAAACTTGTCTGGCAGGTTTGTATGGTGAAGATTTAGTCTAAGTTTCAGAACAATTTTGCATGCTTGAAAAAAAAACTGTTTAGGTAGGTGTAATTGGTGGTCCGACAGATGTGTATGGTGAACACATAGTTTCAGAATAATAAATAATAAAAATAGATAGTGAAGCACACCTACAAGGCAATGTGGACAGACAGACAGACGACACAGAAAGACGTCATGGGGATGAAAAAACTGACCTTGATTTAACATTTCGAAGAACTTTCAGCATATATTTATCTGGTGTATTCACACCGAAGGCTTGAAACATTGGATGTAACACAGGAGGCTCAAGCTGAAAATTGATGACAATATTAGATAATCTGTACATGATCGTGCTGAATTACTGTTTCCATCATACAAATAAATTGATCCATTTGAAAATGGTCAATTTACATGCACCAGGAAACATAAAAGATCAGATTAATGGTCAGAGTTTGTAAAAAATTATGTATGACAATTAATTTCAAATATTGAATTTCAAAAATACACAAGTTCTGAAGCAATGCCATGTTTGCCCTCCTGCATCCATTCAATCACTTTTAATAATTAAAACATTGTAAATTAGTTCATTGGTGGCCGAGAATGGTTGCTGTGGCACCACCACAATCTTCATGCCACACCAATTCGATATTTTACTGCATCTTGCATATGCAAAACTTTTGACCTATAATTTATAATTACCAACACCTCTAAAAATACAATAAGTGTCCAGGCTTTAACCCTTATCCTGCTGATCACGACTTTTATCGTTTTAATCTTTTTACTATGGACCAAATCACTGTTATAGGGAATGCAATGTGTGTCCAAAAATCAAGATATTTTTCAAATATGTGTGCTCAAGACACAAATTCAAGTGGGTGGAAATTTAAAAAAAGTAACTTACGGTATAAGGGTTAATATAATTTATTGAAAAATACTACATGTGACTGTTCTCAGCAGTTTTTGAAATAGGTTAAGAGCATCCCGTAATCAGACTCTCCCAGTGTATTGTCCCCACTAAAAAAACGACATTTAGATACATTCCATAGCACTATATTGAATATTAAATTATTGAAAGCTAAAAAATCTCCCAGACTATACACCGTGTTTTTTGTTTTTAAAGATGGTTAAAAGTAGCCACTTTTTAATCACCGGAATTCCATAAATTTAATCTTTAGAAAAATTGAGAACGTGGGAATTAGCAGCCACTGGATTAAACGAACACAATCAACCACCGAAAAAACCTGCCCGATCCTAAAAATCACTGTTCAAAAACTAAAAATATCCTGGGGCCTTGAGCTATTAAAACTAAGGTAATGGATCAACCTCACAAATGAACTGGAGGAAACATGAAGTTGACATAATTTCTAGGTGTCTTCCGAGCAAAGTGGTTGACTGTATGCCTCTGCCATGACTGAACCAAGTGCACCTTTAATAAAAATAGTGAACATGACTGCCTTAAAACTCTCCTGTAGAGTACAGGAGTGTGCAAGTATGAAAATAATCTGATTTATAAGGCTTAACAGGATAATATTTTATTTATCATAATCAATCTCAAATAATTGAAATTGTTCTTTTTCTCAATTTTTCCCCCGTTTGTTCCGTACTATTTTCTGTCTTTAAAATCATGGAAATAGAAATTTTGTGCATATAAAACTATGAAAATAAATCTCTGCTAGAAGTTTGTTGTTGCGACCACAAAAAAATTTACCATTGCCATCTTCATCCACTACAAGCCGAATTTCAGTAAAACCTTGAAAAAGTCACCTGCACATCTCCGTATCGTGGGGAATGTTATGCGCTCTGGCGTCCATTTTGAATTTTGGTAGCATCTTTAAAAAAAATCACTTGCACATCCCCATGTTGCTGGGAATGTGATGTTAAAATTAAAAAAAAAAATTACCACCATTTTTTACGCCCACAAAAAAGCGTGACGCCGGACGGAATCCTGGCGCAACTAGAATCCCCCTTCCCCTACGGTCGGGGGATACAAACTAAATCGTCGCACAGCTGTCACTTTGAACTGCCGGTGGGAATCACCCAACTCTTCACGTCCCCATGAATAAATTTAATGCTCACATTAATCGGTAAATATATAAAACTGTTTATTTTGGATAGCTTAATTAAAAGTTTTTAAAATACAATAGTATTCAATTGTTCACATAATATAATAAGAAGATATGTGATGAATAATTATATAAATAATAATGTCTATAGCACACATGAATGTCAGCAGGTATACATGTACAGTCCTGTGTTGTGCCGTAACATGGTCCAATTATGTTACCAGTATAACACAGCTGTGTCAGTCGGCAAGTACATGTCTCTCCAGACTTCAAAGTGTCATGTGGGACGCTGTCGCCACTGTCTGTACAGCTGCACCAGACGTTGACACAGTGCTGGCTAAATGTTGAGTGGTGGTTATTGCCAGTGAACCAGCATTGAACCAGCAGTGAGCCACACGCCCACATCCCTCCCCTAATGCTAATCAACTGCCTGAGAAACAAAACAACTTTGACACTGTTGGTGTAAGGCTGGCTGACAGTCTGCAATGTTGGTTTAACCGTGAAACAACATTTCGTCAGCTCATTCTGTTTACCTTGATGGGTGGGTTGTACAGAGATTGATAACGACAGAATTATTGTAGTGTATCTAATTGTGAACCAAAAATGATTTCAATCAGTTAGGTAAAGTTCGAGGTAGACTTAACATAGCAAAAACTGTAGCACTTATATTGCCTGCTCTATTGTCACACATTTAATGTGAATATAACGCTTAATGTCTGTAAAGGGTTAGAAGCTGTCTGGGATAATATAACGTGTCCTCTGTTAGCGCAGTTAGCATAGCGACCATTTTGACAAACACCTTACTATTGTCAATTCAAGATAGCAGTAATCTTAAATAGGTTCATAGGCTTAAAAGCATGTTCGTCCTTGACAAATCTAAAATGTGGCCCTGCGGCTACAATTGGAGGTTTTCAAATTAGGAAAATTTTGTAAAAATACAGTGTATGATATATCAATACATGTTGTTTGTTAGTGTCTCTGCATTATATACAAATGAGGACACATGTAATATCTTTATTTTATTTTGGTCATTTTCTATAATTTTTCTATAAAACCAATGTAGGCTTAATCTTGTAGAAATAAATATTCAGACATAGATATGGAGTATTGTTCATCCCACCTGTTTCCCTGTTGATATACATAGTGTTTCATGATTAGAAAGTTTAGCTGATTCTTCTTCATACAACTTCAGTGCTTCCATAATACGTTCTGCCTGTAACATATTAGTAATTTTGAAGTGCAAAGCAAAAAAATTCATTTACACATTTAATTTTTGCAGCCATTTTCTATTACAGAAGTGTTAAATAATTTCAAAAATCAAATACTGCAATTGCCCGACGATATCGCTCATTGGTATATACCGCACAGAAGGCCTTTCTTTATGATTGAGACATGCATTACGGCAAGCTTGACTTTAATGGGTGTAACAAATGAAAATAATTAAATTTGTCACTCAATTTCTAGCTTTGCACAACGTAATTACGGTGGCCAGCAAAAAATAGAATACTACCTACGGCTTTAATAGTCTCCACTGTTTTCTTCCCAGCAATACTAGTTTCTTCATTGGTCTCACCAGGGATCTGTAATAATAAGCATCACACTTAATTTGCACAACCCTTCAAGGCAAGTTTAATTAGAAAGGGTTCAAACGCACTTTCAGAATTTTTTGTGATAAGCAAACATGATTATGAAAAGGGGGGAGGGGTGTTAAGGAGCAATTAGGATAAAAACCAAAAACAAGCCCATACGTTATTTAGATATATATTTATAACATCTACTGGTATATAATAATTTGCCATAGAATGCAAGTATTATGTAGAAGAATAATTTGAAAATGAAAATAACACTGTAATAAGATCAGTACAGGAAGATACGACAAAACATTCAATTAATAGTCTTATAATCAAACATATAATGGCAGCTGATGCCCTGTCACTGAAAAACGTATGTTCACATAACATAGTCACATAAAACATATTTAAGCATGTTGAAGAGAGCGAAACTCTAAAATGGGGATTTGTATGAATTAATTGACCTACAAATGTGGGTCTCTATCCATATTTCTGTGACATTGACACTATTAAAAAGCTTAAAATGTCATAAAATCAAAAATAATACGTCTTAAGATATTTCTAAACTACATTCAGTTCATGAAACAAGAAAGGTGGGATCTCATCGTGCGTGGGGTTTTAAGAGAAATATTCTTGTTTCTCCCTAATGTGACTAGGCGTTACTGGCGGCCTCGTCGAGTTAAGGCTGAAACCAGTGTATAGACGTTAATTTCAAGCAGGACTATGCGCTGCGCGATGCTCCACAATATCAAATCTACTAGCAAACCAATATTTTGACCTGACTAACCTCTTAGTGTGACGGGTCACATATAGGATTAACCTTTTCAAGCCTAAATTTACCATTGTCATCTTCATCCACTACAAGCCGCGAATTGCTGTCGCAATTCTCTACTTGTAGTGGAAGAAGATGATTTAAAGTGTGCGAAAAATCAAAGAAAATTGCCATGTATTGGTAAACCAGTTTCATGGAAATTTTCGTTCTAAAATCCTTGGTTGTAGGAAAATTAATTCTGTTTTCAGGATGTAAAATGATGCTTTAATGCATCTGGGGGCTTAAAGGGTTAAAATGATGCCTAGATTATCATCATTCGTGATGTCATGGAAAAAGGTATAAAATAACGTTATTTAACCCTTCTCCCACCTAATCACGGCTATAGATGTTTTAATACTTTGTCACACTGAAAATTGTGTACCTCTGTAGCCCGGGAGACAAACGGGTAAAAAATGAGATTAATAACCCTGGCCCTTTCAATGTTAAAATCTTAAATAGCCTATAAAATAAGGGCTAATATTGCATGTAGCTTATAATAATATAAAGAGCTTATTTAGAGATTTATTTCATACAGAATGTGTGTAAAGGCGCCTATATGTAAGGCATAGGGCCTATAAATATTGTAGACCGATGCTATAAATGTCTAGTTGTGAATATAAGGTGTCGGTGAACAGATTAAATCCCTGTGGTTAGCAGACACACTACAAATGGTAGAGGGGACATGTGCATAGAGCGTGATAAGCATTATCAATGTCGACTAATTAATTGTGATTATTGGCTTCAATGTTTTCTTTGCAATCATGGAGTGGACATCACTGCTGAACAGACAAGAGATGTTGACCTAACGTTGATTTAATGTTGATCCACCTTCTACATTGCTGGCGCAACATTAAATCAACATTCTCAAAACACATGCTCTGAAAATTTTATGGTACGCAGTTGCATACCTGCAGGTGCGCCTGGGGTTCATGAAACAAAAAGAATAATAAAAAGACAAAACAATTCATCTAAATATATATACCAGGGTACCGGTATATAAAAATAATTAAAGGACTGTCAGAAATATTTTTTTTAGGAATTTTGTTTATGAAGAAAAGCAATACCACATACCACTGGTTCACCACCTTCAGCAACTGCTTCTTCAAATTCCTTTTCTCTTTCCTGAATGTATGAATAATTAATTGGTGTTAAATTTGTGACAATAAATGGTACAACAAATAGGAACTATTTATAACAACATCAAGGCTTTCACACATTTTAAAGGGAATATTAATTCCATCAACACTGGGTCATTTCACTGGATGCTTAATATATTTACTTTGATAAAGTTGATAATGAAGTATTAAACAAAAACCCTGGTTCTGAACATTATTGTGAGTTTGATCATGTAGTCAGAGATACCGTAATTGTTACATTCCATATTACTGAGATGCTGTATTTAGACAGATTTTTTCACAGAGCAGTGGCTCCCTTTGATGCTAGTCTACCTGTTGGGGGTGAGCCAATGCATTGAAAATGCGGATGGTGGCACACTCAAACTGCATAGACAGAGCCATTGATCTGGCAAATAGAGCTCTTTGGTGCTGTATTCCTAGCTGTTGGTCAGAGTCCCTTTCCAAACTGACAATATATGACCTTCCAATCGCCTAGAAACCTCTCTATTTATACCAGGGGCTCTTGGGAACAGTTGCTGTCAAATATTTTTTTAAATTATACTTCACTTGAGGGTTTCCACCAAGAATGTTTGAGTGGGAGGGGTGGGGGGGTACAAAAGGGTGAGGGTGTGGGGGTCCTCCCCCAGGAGACTTTTTAATTTTAGTGCTTAAAATGGCCTATATTAACTGAAATGAAAACAGAAAAATAGAATATATTTTTATTTTCTTTGCCAACAAGGAGGGATATGCATAATTTAGAGCTTTCCCAACATGTGGGTTACTGTAAACCACATTATTATATGAACCCGAAAATTGCCTGGGCCAAATTAAGGGTAAGCAGTACATGGTCAACTACATATTTACTGTAGTGCATGAAACATCAACATTAAGTCAAACTTTCTTCAGATTTCCAGAAAAAAACCTGTTTGCATGCTATCCTTCTATCTTAAAGACATGTAGGTGTATATATATATATATATATATATACATGTAGATATAAAATATATAGGGTCTAATGGGTATGTATGAATGGAATAAAAATAGTAGGGCCTATATTATGTGAACTAGGTGATCTGCAAAAGAGATTTTACCATAGCCCAAATATTTTACCACTGCGGGAACACAGAAACAGAGTATAGGTATTCAATGGCTATTTCTTTAACAGTCTCACCATTTCTCTTTCTTCATGAAGTATTAAAGGCTCTTGTGTCTTCTCCCAAAGCCGTAGTGATTTATCATGTGAACCAGACACCATGAAGTTGCCTGTAGTTGTCACAGCCAAACACCAAACTTCAGCATGGTGACCCTACAAATAAGTTTAAACGAAATGGGCTGGCTGCATGGATTTATGATATGAACAGATAAGAATATTACATAATGGCTGAAAATTTAAGATTTAACAATGAACAAAAGCAGTTAATAGCCCACCACCATTATTGGAATTGTTATTAGCAACTTGCAGTACAAATTTGAGCAGGATAAATGAAAAACTTTTGAATTTATCCCACCAACAAAGGGAAATTGAAGACGTAAAATGCGAAAAATCACAATTAATTAATTTTTTTTCAGCCATTAATAAACTTGTTTGATAACTGGTCCCTAGCAAAATACAAAACAAATTTGAGAAAGATACATAAAACACTTTGAAGTTATCACAAGGTGAAATTATTGACAAACGTGTAAAATGCAATAAATCTCAATAAATCAGCTGTTTTCATTTTTTTTCAGCCATTAATAAACTTGTCTTATAACTGGTCACTAGCAAATGCAGAACAAATTTGAGAAGGATACATGAAAAACTTTTTAAGTTATTGTGTGCACAAGTAAATGTTAACACCTACGCTGACGTCGAACTTCAATTGCAATAGCACACCTTTTTAAAATAAAAGGCGGGCTAAAAATGAAGAACAATTACAAGATTTTATTATTAATATTCACTGACGATCACACTGACTATAATCTCACAAACCTCTAATGTTAGAATGTGTTCAAAAGTATCTCCATCCCACTGTTTGACTTTTCCATCTTTTCCTCCGGTGAAAAACATGTGAGTTTTGGCAATAAATTGCACACACATAATGCTAATAACAAGACGTAAATAATTTTCCAATAAGAATTATTAACAAACAAATAGATGTGCGCCTCAGGTACACAATTAACTTTGATATAAGAGCTTGCTATAGATCATATTGAAGTTAAAATGTGAACACAATCATTTTCAATTTTATAGATATATCTCATGCAGCAACTTTGAACCAGAAATCTACTATGACTCAACAAGTAACAGTAAGTTTGGATGAAGTACACTTTATGCCTTCCTCCTTGCGTTTTTTTTTTAATTTCTAGAGTTTGTCTGTCATTTTTGATGATGTTGTATGTGTATATGTATCATTATGACACCATAGTCCAAAATTTCACTCTTTTTATTGACAGCATTGTTTTCAAGATATCCGCGATTTTGAATTTGTCCGTCATTAAATTGGATTATGTTGTGTATCACAATGACCCTATGGACTAAAATATCTCTCCTTTTAACTTAGATTATTCTTGAGATATCAGTCAGATTGGGTCATTTTTAAATGGTGGAATTAATGGACTAATACTGGTCATGCCGGTATGTGTGGTGAACATTTTTAGAGTAGATCAGGTGTCTAATTACCTGTCATCATGTGCAAAGATGGATTTATGACAATCTCCAAAATCCAATCCCCAGAGTTTGATGTTTCTATCAGCACTGCCTGTGACAAGGAGTGAGCTATCCATAGATATATCCATGCACAATACTGGTAATTTATGTCCATACATTGACAAGAAAAACTATAACAAAGACAAATTATTATTGAATGATTAATCCATAACCTCATAATAATCCCTATTATTTTTCAATGGAAACAGGTATTGTTTTCAATTACCAGTAACTTGAGTTCTCCACTTAAATAGCATTTCATATTGGACAATGGACCATGTCATACCATCTGTACATAAGCCCAAATTAAACTGTAGCAAGCTGGAATAGACAATCACTGGAATGCAAAGTGTTAACAAAGCAGGGTATATTGTGCTCAGATAAAGATGGCTCAGTACAGTGATTGTCAGTTGTTGAAGAATGATATATCACCCATCACACAGTGTCCCTGTTCACCAGCACACCCAAGATTATATTATGAGAGCAGATCTAATGCATAACAAAGTGAGATGATTTAAATCACAGCTTTTAATAACAGCTGCAATGGCTCACAAGAAAATAATTACTATTCATAACTATAAAAGCAGATAAACAGAATTCTGGCATATAATTATTCTGTAAAAACATGCTGTTTGTGAGTGACAATCTTTGTTTTTTCACCACTCGATCACTTGATCTGCTCATCATATGTCACCTCAAACACCCAGGGAGCATACAGCCCAGCAGCCATTTCGGCACTTGGAACTTATTGTGCACATTGCTATCTCTATTCTACCAGGTTACACATTTACACCTGAGTGAAGTGAGCCATCTGAGGGTGAAATGTCGTCTTACCCAAGGATAAAACTGTGAAACAATGTCCCAACGTTGATAGGGGAGAAATAAGATGTTTTTCTGAAAAACTGCACCAAGTGGGGATCCAACACTAATGACAGGCAGTGGTTATTGCAAAGCGTCACACTTTATTCATTGCGCCACATCCCACATGACATGGAAATGATAAGAGATTTAGAAATCATTATCATAGTTAAAGTCTTAAGATAATTAGTAAAAATTAACAAGTGTTTTTTAGAAAAAATACAAAATATACCTTAAGTGTGTCTACGAAAAACACTTTCACTGTGTTGTCCAATAATGAGGCTGCAAGAAGTCTATTGTCAGGGCTGTAACAATGTTCACATCATCAATATAACGCATCAAACAAAAAAAACAGAGGGGGGTCAGGGGTCATGAGCCCCCTTTTTCAGAGAAAAACCTAGAGATTGCTTTAAATTGCAGGGATCCTACAATAAACATTTACTAAGGTGGTGCCCCAACCCCCCATTTATAAGCTAAGAAGATTAAACAAATCAATAGTTGGTATCAAAAACTATATTTTTTGGAATACACCTATCAGATTTCCATCAGATCCAACCCTTTTAAAAATCCTTGATCTGCGGTGACTCCAGTTATTATGGAACAGCCATCATTTTGAACGAGCAATGGGGGGTTGGAACAATAGAATTTGTTTTAGAACAATCTGTTTAATACATGATTTAAAAAGTGTCTCGTGCATTTAAAACACCTTGTGCACTGCATTGAAACACAATTTAAACTACGAAAGAAATTTCTGTTAAACAAACGGATGTGGTGACCCCAATTATAATGGTACAGTCCTCATCTTCAAATTTGACCAAATTATGGGGATTAGAGCCATGTGTATTTTTTTCTTAAATCGGGCACATTTTCATGAGCATATCTCACACCACACAGAACACACAGACGAAGGGTGATTCTAGGTTCCCTGCCATTCTTCTAAAGGGTGGGGGTCAAAGAGTTTATTAAAGCAGTTATTTTAAAGTTGGCCCTGATAGTTGAGCTCAACATTAAAACAACACTATTTCAATGACTTGTGTTTGTAAGGATCATAACATAAATTAATATACCTATATTTGACACATAGCACATCCTCTTCCATCTGTAAAGTCCTGGTGTGAATTAGAGTGAGCCGCTTACTGAAAATACAAAGGTGATGCATAAGAAAAAAGCGAACATGACCTTGTCTATTATACTTCCAGTTACTAATGGTATGCTAATCAAATTTACCTGCTCACTATATTAACTGAATAATATTTCAACCCTCCTATATAAGCTTATGATAATATATTAGGATTTATATGTAATATATATTTACATATTAATGACACAGAATAAGAATAATTTCTCATCCTAGAAATTTTGTGCTACATGTATATGTTTATGTTAAAAAAAAAATAATATACTATGTATACTATTTTGATATGTTATTATTTTAAGCAAAATAAATTAAAGGGACTCAATCAGGCTAAAATCGTCAAAAAATCGGTGATTTTATTTTGGCTTCTTAATATGACCATATGATGTAAACATGTTCATAGACAAGAACTGCAAAAGTTTTTAATTTTTGTGCCGCGCATTCACCAGTTAGGCTAGATATAGAGCTGAAATTCCCATTTCTTATTTCGACATGCATGTCCAAAATAATAAATACGCGAATTAAGTAATACTCTAGTTAACTACCACGGTTTGTCATATATTATGCATATTAGGATCAATAATGGCCGAAAGATGGCCATCAGGTTGAATTTATTCAGGACATATCCTTTCCTGAAACCTAACATTTTGCTTCATAGTAGTGGTCTGGCTATCTAGCATGGTTTACCAGAGACAAGGCATGTTAACCCTTTCACTTCCAGGTCAAAGTACATGCCAGGATCCAGGGATACTGGTGGAAATATAGTACAAATATGTTATTTTTGCTATGATGGCTGTAGCTGCTGATACGTCAGGTCCATTAACCACAAATTCACATGTTGACACTGACAAGGGTCACTCCTTGCGAACATGCTAAAATGAGGTCATTCCAAGGTCACAGCAAGGTCATTTCAAGGTCAAAGATTTAGAAATTCTTACAAAAACACCTTTTTTAGACAAAATGAGCCACATTTGTTATCCCTGGAGGGGTGTAGTATATGCAACCTATGTGTAGCAGTTCCCCAACACCATGTAGAGTTTTCTGAGCAATTTTCGTGACCCTTGACCTGCTCAGGGGGTAGTACCCTCCAGGGAATCACCCCCCTATTTCATGCCAGGATCCAGGGATACCGGTGGAAATATAGTACACAAATCATATTTTTCCTATGATGGCTGTACTTGCTGATACATCAGGTCCATTATCCACAAATCCACATGTTGACATTGACAAGGGTCACTCCTTACAAACATGTTAATAGAGCCTGATGGCACTGAAGTAGAGCTTGTGCTGGGCTTCAGGGTCAGTGTTTTAAGGAAAGTCAAAATGCAGCTGTTTCACAATTAAGCAACAAATATATTAATTATTATCAATGAATTGTTTTTTTGCTGGTTTAATGTTAGAGCATCGTCTACGAAGCTCGCCCAACAATAATGCCACATCGGGTGAATGTTTGTTTTGTTGGGCAGTGAGTGGCCGATAGGCATATTATATATACATGTGTATTGGCAAGCCAGCAGAGACAAGACGTTGAATTAATGTTGGATTACCGTTGGTTCAACGTCGTAGACGGTGTAAGAACGTTGAACCAACAATGATTCAACGTCTTTCCTTGTGTCAGAGTGTTGTTGTGTAGGGCTATGCCTATGGGACAGACACTGGACAGACTGACCTAGCAAACACTATAACGCTGGACAATCACATGGAGCCAGCGTTGTTTCAATGCTGGCACACCGACTACAACGCTGGCCCAACATTTGGTCAGCGTTGCCGTATTACTATTAAGCCAGGTGCACTTCCCAGCAAACACGAGAGGTTGACCCAATGTTGTTTTAATGTCGGGTCAACGTCGAAGACGGCAGGCCAACATTCAAACAACATTCACTTGGATCATAGTATTGTGTTTGCAGAATTGATGTTCCTTACAGGTCATGTCCCAGCAAACACAAGGCGCTGACCCAATGTCGTTTTACTGTTGGCCCGCGTTTCCGACGTCGTAAAACAACATTGGGTCAGCGCCTCGTGTTTGCTGGGGTGTCTTATACAGATATGTACACACAGCGGTAGGTATATGCATACTGCATATTTTCATGGGGATAGCACAGTGTATCAACTGAGGCCCACACTGTCAGGTTAGTATTGCTGGTGTATTTGTAAGGTCACGTGCCACGCGTGACGTCACCTAATATAGCCAGATGCACAACCTCGCATGGCTGATATTGTATTAGAGATGGGAAAATAAGGCCTCATTTGTATCAGTGTTCATCGGACCATCTACGCTAAAATCTCAAAATGTGGCTTCCGCGAACGTCGGATCACATCGGGCCGGCGTCGCAGTATGGTGCAATGGAAAAAGTTATTCTTAACACACACATGGAGATAGATATGTTCTCAATTCGATAAATTTTAAGTTATTGTCATGAAATAAATCATACAGAAAACCACTCAGACCAACACCATGCTAACAGTAGACCTGAAGCTCTACTAAAAATGAGGTCATTTCAAGGTCACCTCAAGGTCATTTCAAGGTCAAAGTACCAGAAATGCTTATAAAAACACCTTTTTTAGACAAACTGAGCCACATTTGTTATCCCTGGAGAGGTGTGATATATGCGGACCTATATGTAGCAGTTTCCCAACACCATGTGAAGTTTTCTGAGCAATTTTCATGACCATTGACCTGCTCAGGGGGTAGTACCCTGCAGGGAATCGTCCCCTATTTCATGCCATGATCTGGGGATACCGGTGGAAATATAGTACACATATGTTTTATGATGGCTGTAACTCTTGATATGTCAGGTCCATTAACCACAAGTCCACATGTTGACATTGGTAAGTGTAACTCTTTGTGAGCATGAGGTCATTCCAAGGTCACCTCAAGGTTATTTCAAGGTTAAAGTACCAGGAATCACCCCCTATTTCATACCAAGCCAATTCTCTCTCCACAGCAGCAGACCCAGGAGTACACTCATCCAGGGGACCTAAGCTAAGTACTTGTCAACAAGAGGAAGGGGTGCTCAGGGGTGGGACCGCTCACATAACAAATCAACGTGTTGGTATTGACAGTGGCGACATATTGCGAGTATGCTAAAATAAGGTCAGTGCAAGGTCACACAAGGTCATTTCAATGTCTTATTACCCCAAATGCACATAAAACTACCATTTTTAGATACATTTAGCTACTTTTTCCCACCCCAGATGCATTGTGACATATGTGAACACTATAGTGTGTGGCAGTTCCCCAACACCCTGTGAAGTGTTCCCAATTGTGGTCAAGATCATTCATCCCCTTGGAGGGTAGACCCTCCTGATAGCTAACCCCTTCTAATCTTCTGCCAACCCTATCTCCACATCAGCAGGAATGCACTCACCCAGGAGACATAGGCTAACTATATGCTAACAAGAGGTATGTGTGGTCAGGGGTAGGCTAGTGCAGCTCACATGAAACTCATTTTTTGACAAACTGAGCTACCACGGGCTAACATGACTAGTGTTATTGTATCAACCACTAGTGTAGGCCTATTGTATTTGATCATTTCTCAAGTATTAGATATTGTTTTAACATACAGAATACAACATTCACTGTGTCAGCATTGAAACAACAGTCAAACTTTGAAAATACCAAACAGACTGTTCATGATGTGCATGTACATACATCACAAATTCTGCTGTTCAGAATGTCAGCTGTGAGTGCCATATCACAAAACAAAAATATATTTAATTCAAACCTATAACTTACTATATATTTCCAGCTGTTTTAATCTAACCTATTACCACGTCAACGTGATTGACATGTTTTGATCATTTTGCTTCCAACAATGTCCAACGCTTACAAGATATTGACCCAATTTTGGTTGAAGCATCGTCCACTGTCTGCCACACTGGTCTAACATTTGAAAACCCTAGGTTAATGTCCGGTGTTCTGGGTGGAGAGACACCGTGTAGGATCCGGCGCAGTATCACCGACAAGCCAGACAGATCATTGCAGTTTAAATTATTGTAAGAAAGGTCACCTTTTTCCCCACATGCACAGCTGACATGTCATGCAACAGAAATTAATTATTCCTAAACAAAATAACTTTTTATCCAGCTTGATCAAGCCTAAACATATCTGACCCCCTTTGACAAAATTAGTCATAATGGATGTACTTATACTAAATTGTACTAGTGTATGCCCTATGCTCGAGTTATCATATGAAAATTTCTGATCAGCATGGTACAAAAATGTAATGTTTGCGGTCATTATTCACAGAAAGATTGCATTTCCTACTTTAGTTAAAATTTAAAAAACAAAATTGTGTTAAATTGGCTATTTCATTGACCTTCATCCAACTAGCTGATGTTCAAACATACTTATTGAGTACTGAGTGGTGGAACTTTTTTTCATTTAATAAGCATAACAAGTGTATTTATAACATTAAATGCAAGAAAATTCTAAGAAATTTTTTTAAAAAATAAAATGGGATTTATTTTAATATAAAGAAAGGGAATTAAAATCTGCACATTACGAATCATTACACGGTGGAGGGTGTCGGCCAGCATAAGCTCATTTATAACATATTATATGCAGGCATGCGCCTATAGCCTGTGGATGAATAATAAAAAGCCATGGACTTGAAAATATCTGTGCTACTCCATACTGTGAGACTATTGCAGGCTGATGTGTCTCGGAAAATGCGATAAAAAATAGAAAGTGTCATCATTGAAGTCAAGTGGCTGATACGTTGTTAATATACACCACCAGGTGGCGCTCGACCAATTCACCACCAGGTGGCGCTGTATGGCGATACCGACTCTGGATACATCCCTCCACTTTTTGTTATGCAGGGTTACGTCCAGAACCACCTCAGTACAGATAGTGATCATTTTTATCAGCCAATAACTGCCGACAGGAATTTCCGTCATGTATGGTAGTGAAGGGGTTAAAGTAAATAATGGATGAAAGACTGCCATTTTTAATTTTATGAAGTTGAAATTTTTCAGGGTGCAACCTCCCCTGAAACCTCACATTTTGTTTTACAGTACTGGTGTAGCCATCTTGAGCGTTTTTCATGATATTCCGCAAAATAGTTTAATTGGATATACTGATGTCATAAAATTTTAACCTGGCCATTCTCCACCTGGAAGTGACCCACATAGCATATAATGCTATCCCATGTTATTTTCTTTGAATGTTATCTATAGGCGAAAGAAAAGGTGAAAAATGGATGGTGGCTTCTATAGCTCCCTCCGTCTCACCTTTGGTGACGGTGGGAGCTAAGAGGAATAGAAATGTACTCCCTGGTAGCGAAAGTAACGGTGATAGATAATTCACATAATAATAGAGTGGGAAAATTGGTCTGTGATACTGCCTATGTGGATAATGCCATGTTTATATAAATTGTGTTGCCTACCTTTTTGAGTTGCTTTCTTCATCAGTGATGAGTTCGAAATCCCAGAATTTAATGTCATGATCTGCACTACCAGACAAGATGCTTCTCTGTTATAGACACACAGAAAGAAGGATCTTGTGAAAGGATAGAAAGCTTGACACTTAGTATATAAAATATTTCTATCTAAATGGTAGTACATGATGTATTTCCTACAATTGCTAAGAAATGCATTTTGTATCCAGTTTTAGGATTCAATTCTAGAATATTCATATGTTGCTGTGGATTAAAATTACTTAAATGTTCACAAAATACACTTATGAAGTAAAAAAAAACACGAAAAAAAAGAAATAAATATTTCACATTAATTTAATATATCACCCTCATTTAATAAATGAACTAGTGTATCGATAGAGAAGACAATTTCAATGTGTAGGGTGCATGCTAAGTGTCCGCACGTGCAAGTGTGTCTACAAGCCCCTGCCATTATACCACGCCAAATATGGGAACGCTATCGCCAGGCTATCAGGGTAACCCCAGCCAACTAGGGATGTCTCAGCTTTGAATATACGTCATTACTCCTTTCGACCAATCACTGTAAGTGTAAGCCAAAAGTGGGTTACGGTAGGAGTACTCCTCACCATTTGCTGTTGATGTTATGATGACGACATCATTTAACCGCTGAATCGCCTGGATTCCAATCCATTAATACAGTTAACATATATGCAAAGTCTTGATTTCACTCTCTATCTTGAGATTGGTTATCTACCGTTTTCAGTTTGAATAAAATGAGATTTCATCAGTCATGTTTCTGGTTAATAACCTGTGATATACTCTAGCCAAATTAATACCCACACACACTCACGGGGTCACAAGATGTGCACATATTCACTTGTTAATCACACAACACCATTGCCCCCATTAATCACCATAGACACTGAACCACAACACGGAGAGTGCTGTATTTACAGTGTGAGCGAGAATTTTTTTTCTCAAGGATGCAGAAAGGTCTATTTCGTCATAATGCTTGCTACACAATGGGGCACACTATAGTTCGGCGAGTATGGTAACTGCATTAATTTTAAGAGAATTAGCAAAATATCTGTATTTAAATAACCCTGTTTCAACTTTGAAAATATCATGCTGTACCACACAAAAATTATTGTGAGAGACTACTGCAATAATTTCAGAAGTTAAATATCAACATTTTTTCTAATAACCCCTCTGAGACACCAGAACAACTAGATTTGCCTGAGGGGAAAGCTTGCGTCTCCACCTGCCCCACATAGTACATTAATTAAAGAGAAATACAGTACTGTCACCAAATTTTATAAACCACGTGAAAATGTGATGTCAGAATCACACCAAAATCTATTAACATATTGCCAGGGTAAGTTGCTTCCTTGCAACAAATCGGTGAAGCAGTTCAAGCTCTTGAGAGGAGCATGTGATTCATTGGCCATCTTGAATTTTGTTGAAAAAATGAAAAACAATTTTCTCAGGGCCACTGAGCATCCCCAAGAATAAAATTTGAGCTGTGTGACCATATTACCAAATTTTGATAATAGCAAAAATGAGCAAAACTGAAATATCAGCTAAACTCCCTAAAAGTGAAAAAATATACATTTTTATTATCATAATCACACAAAAAACTAATTAGCACACATCCAGGGTAGGGTTATTCCTTTGAACCAAACATGAAACAAATCCATGAAGCAGTTCTAGCTCTAGAAAGTGACATATGATTTTGGCGGCCTCTTGGATTTTGTTGAAGAAGCTGAAAACGCAAATAAAATTACCGGGCAAATTCCCTAGGGCCTAGTTTTTATCATCAGAATCACACCAAAAACTAATCAGCACATGTGCAGAGTAGGGTCTTTCCTATAAACCAAACATGGAACAAATCCATAAAGCGGTTCAAGCTCTAGACCGGGCAAATTCCCTAGGGCCAATATGCATACTGCAAATATTTAGAAATAATCCGAGTGGCGTGTATGGCTATATTACCAAATCTTGATGATGGCCAAAATGAACAAAACAGAAATATACGCTAAAATACTAAAACGTAAAAAAATCAAAGTTTTCAGTATCAGAATCACACAAAACTGAAATATCCGCTAAAATTGTGAAATGTAAAAAAATTAAAGTTTTTATCATCAGAATCACACCAAAAACTAATCAGCACATGTGCAGAGTAGGGTCTTTCCTATAAACCAAACATGAAACAAATCCATAAAGCGGTTCAAGCTCTAGAGAGCGACATAGGATTTTGGCGGCCATCTCGGATTTTGCTGAAGCTGAAAAAAAACGAAAAAAATGTACAGGGCAATTTCCTAGTGCCAATATGCATAATGCAAATATTTAGAAATAATCCGAGTGGCGTGTATGGCTATATTACCAAATTTTGATGATGGCCAAAATAAACAAAACAGAAATATCCGCTAAAATACTAAAACGTAAAAAAATCAAAGTTTTTAGTATCAGAATCACACAAAAAGCTTTTCAGCTGACGTCCAGGGTAAAGTCTTTCCATTAAACCAAACATGAAACAAATCGATGAAGCGGTTCAAGCTTTAGCGTGCGCCATAGGATTTTGGCGGCCATCTTGGATTTTGTTGAAGAAATTGAAGAACGCAAAAAAAAAATTGATCAGGCAAATACCCAGGGCCAGTATGCAGGCTGCAAATATTTGGAAATAATCTGAGTAGGGTTTTTTTGAGTGAGAGCAGAAACAAACGGCTGCGGCGGCGGGCAGACTCAGCAAAAACAAAAAGTCTCCATTACCACATAGTGGGTGGAGACTTAATTAAAATCTGGACTGCTGCAAGCATTTAAGCTGAAATCCTTTGATAGCTAACTACATAATGCCTGTGGTCCCAGGCTGGCAGAGGCATGATAACAAAAGGGATTCGTATCATAGAATTTTTAAAACTCAAACCTACAGTTGTTATTTTTCTTTGTTGCACTAAAATTAAAAATATTAGAATGGTCTAAACTTCTAATATTTTTAATTTTAGACTCTAAACTTTGATAACACACTCACCTTATCAGGAGACATACATATAGACCATAACGGTCCCTTATGGGCATCTATGTTTTCCAGTAGAGCACTAGATGCAAGATCAAATAATTGTAGCTTCCCTGTCTAAAATGTAAATAAATATAGTTATATGAACATCAGCACTGAATTATTGTGGTAGGTCCAATTTATTATAAATCACAACACCATAGTCACATTTGCATTTAATAGCTTTAACAATCACTATTTTTTCTTAGTGAAGATTTCATAATTGTAATCATTTATTTCGGAGTTCCAATCGGAGTTTTCAAGTGAAATAGGTGTAGAAATGAGAGGTTTTCCAACATGTGTTTGGATAACTCCACACATTGGCAGAGGCTAACCCAGCAAACATAAGACATTCTCCCAATGTTGGTTTTATGCCAGGCTGGCGTCGTAGATGTAATACAACATTAGGTCGATGTCCGATGTATGGTGTGAACAAATTTATTGGTTTAAAAAGTTCCTTGCAATCAGTATTTAAATATTCATTTTGATATTTAAGCTTCACACATACAATTAAGAAGGTCACATATTCATTTCAAATATTTTTTGGAAATCATCTGATTGGAGTTTTTCAAATGTAGATACTTATGACATCTTCAAAATATACGATCTTAGAAATCAACCAATTTGTGCAACCCTTATCATAAAATTTTTACAAGCTAGTAGGCCTACATGCCTTCAGTACAATGAAAAAAAAATTACCTTTGTGCCGATTATGATATGTCTGTCTCCTGGGGCAAACAGAGAACACAATGCGTAGTCACATTGCATTGTGCGAATGCACTTCAATGTACTTCTGAAAAGACAAAATAAAAAAGGTCAATTTTGTAGTCAAAATTGCGAAAATATGCTTTTTAGCAATACAAGTACAAGGTCTTAAGATTAGCTTAGTGCACATGTATGTGATTAAAAATAAAAGCCCGCAGTCAAGACGTTATGGAGGTATCGCACTTACAAGCCAATTTGGTTCCAATCATGCTTGGTGTATTCTATATATATCGTCATATAATATCAATAACATATAGAATTTATAAGTATTATGGAAAAAATTTCACCTCGATATTTGACCGCTACATAATATGGTGAATGTACTGTGTATACTATTACCTACTAAAATATTCAACAGTTCCCTTGTCAATAACTGAAATTATACATTAAACGATTCACTTTACATGTAAATATTATATTTATATTAGAATATCATTTTTTTTCGAATTTTAAATAGTGGAGCTGCTCAATACCCGCAATTAAATAATATCTACGAGTACAGTTATGAAAATATTTGACTTTGGGACTTAAAGTGCTCCATAGAAGCATAATCACTTCTGGTGAGCATGAAACATTCACCAATGCTAGCTCAATACTGGGCCAACGTTGCACACGCTGAAAATAATAAAACAACACTGGATGAATGTATCAATTTTACGAGGAGTACACTGTCGCATTCAGAGAACAACGACCGGTCTGGTGTTTTTAACACCCCAAACCCCTCAGTGACAGGCCTGTGCAACCTTCACAATAACTGATTCCCCCCTCCACTACAATGTGACGTTCTTGCATTTGTGTTGAAATTTTTGAAAAAATGTAAAAGTTCAATTCCTTTTTAATTCCACCTACTTTTTAATAATTCCAATTTAATTCCAATTCCTTAAAAGTTAATTCCAATTCCCATTCCAATTCCTGGAATTAGACTTGGAATTAGGTCTAATTCCAGATCAATTCCGGAATTGACCCCAGGTCTGTTCCCATGCCCTGGTGACCTTGAAATTAGGTCAAGGTCACAAATTATCGAACTTGACCTTCAGATTAGCACAAGTGATTAAAATCTGAAGGCCCTAAGTCAAGGTGTTATGAAATTATCACACATACAAGCATCTGCACCGCCTGCCCAACCGCCGCTGGGGATCACTATACCCAACAGCCTTGGGCCTTAAGGGGTAACTGCCATTATGAACTGGAGGACATTCCTGCCTTGCTAAATTTTAGTTAGGCCACAAGGCTGTTGTATATCACTCAATTTGTCTAGTTAGCATTAATATAATAAAGTTCCACTGCAACTATTGTTTTTATAGTTCAATTTCAGTGTGGCCTAAAGAGTGACATATGCCAGCAGCCAACATCTCTCTCCAGCACACAACCTCGAAAAATACTAACAATCATGAAAAAAAAGTATACCATCATTAGCACCAACAATGGTTATTTTGGAATCCCGTGATATGGGGCATTACAAACTTATTGTTTCAAAATAATCTGAAATTGACCATTCCCCATCCATCCCCTGTGATTGCTGACATTAAAAACTTGCTAAGCCAACAATGGCTTGTATTTACTGGGCAGTGACTTGATTGACATGAGTTTTGATCCAAAGTATATATACATTGGTGTAGTATTGTAACAATGCTAGATTAAGGCTTTTTAAAAAAAACATTCATTTCTTATCTCTGATGTGATAAAATGATGTTTTACAAATTCAGGAAATTCGGTCAATGAAATAAAAAGAATTGTCATCTAAAATCACCCCAAGATTTCTAACAAAGGTTGATGGATCTGCATTGTTGCGTAGCAAACCAGCAGGGGATTAATGCTTGAGCTTTAGTCCCAGTAAGACAGATTCAACTTTAGCATACTTCAGTTCCGGTCATCTCTTAAGTGAGTGTTGATATAAGGTGAAGAGAGAGGTACAACTTACATAGATATAGGTGTGATATAGGCTATGGGCTGATATTCATAGATTATATCAATAATACAGCTAATACAAACCTTAGCATCAGATAAATGTATACTTATCAGTTCTTTCTACTGTATTTACCTGTTCCAAACTTTGACATTTTCAGCACTGCCTGAAAGAATGGCAGTTGAGTCTGAGCTGAAAGCTAGTGTTCTAACATCAGATCTATGACCAGGAAGAGATAAATGGTGTATATCTGTGGCTTCTGATTTACTGATTTGCAAGTCAATTTGAAAGGATTCCAGTGTGTTATTAGCAAGTACGCATACAACCTAAATAAAAAATAATAACTATATATTCCATATGATTAGAAATTAAAAAGCAGTTTTCAAACAGGATTTATATTACACACATTTTTTGTTAATAAACATAACTTTTAACTTCAAGTACATTTTCTTTTTTATACACACATGTAGTTCTAATGCATCTTCATTGAAGCAGCTTAGTTAGTTTAGTTGAATTTATAAAAAAAACAATAGTGCAGTAGTTATTCATTATAACACAATTGATGAGCCTGATGGCTAAATGGCCTGATTTGATCTAGTACTACACGAGGTGTTGGGCTAACGTTGGGCCAGTGCCGAATGACAGGATATACATGGGATACAGTAATATAAGTAGCTGACACAGGACACTGTAATAGCTTATAGAAAACATTACTTACCAGTTGGACAAATATCAGAGTTCAGAAGTTATATTAATTATTATTTGTAAATAATAAAAATGTGAATTGGTTGAATTTGAATTCTATGCTTCAATCATTGAATAATTAGATTACTGAGATAAAATCATGCCTGTTGTATTTGTGTTATAATATTTTATAACACGATTAAATAGCATGTAAAAGAGCGATCAAAAAGCATCATATTCGTGCTATTACATATGTAAAAAAAACACCACACTCGCGCCATGGTATCTTATTACCCAATTTAAATATCTTGAAAAAAAAACGTATTTGTGTTAAAATATTTAATTACACGGTTTAAACACGCTGTTATAAATAAATTAATTTATGTAGTTGAATTTCTGAGATCAAATTATGCACTTCATGTTTGTTTTATATTACACAGTTCGTGTTATAATATTTAAATTGAATTCATGCTCAGATATGGAATAAGATACTGTTGTTCTAAAAGAATGCCGTCATGTACATTACCACTTGCTGGCGACATTGCATGAGCTCCAAGCGTGAAGCATTGGCGCTATTTCTAGCACGATTAACATGAGAAGTTAGCTTAAAATTTCATGCTTAATCAGATGTTGAAATATTTATAATTTTTCCAGAAAAATGGTACAATTACAATCCCGGTCCCATCACGTTATATCCGATTCTTGTAGCAACGATTCGTGCCATAACGGATAATTATTGAACATGCTGTTTTCATAAATATTCTTAAAAAACAACAGTACATGTATTAACATAGAAGAGTTTCAAAGTGTATTGTCCACGAAAAATCACTATTTTTCTAAATAATCATTTATGGTAATGAAATGAAATGACTAGGCCAGGAAAACCTTCTGAGGATGGTGAGATGATTGAGATGACACTGTCCTCCAGACACAGGATTCGAAATGTGCTAATCATAATTTTTACTCAACACATCCTTGTCCAAATTCGCAAAAATGCAAATCCTCAATAGCCATCGAAGTTCGCAATGATGGTATTTTCATACATTAAAAAATCAGCTCATTTGAACTAGAAATAACAGCTATGCCAAACTGAAATATTACAAAACGACTTAAAAAAAACAACTTTGGGTTCCAAGAGTATTTATTTGTGAGGAATTTAGGCGACGAAAAGTAAAACTAATGGCATTACTCACCTTCCCCTTATTTCCCTGTTCCACCATACAAGTGAATGATCGTAATTTGCCTCCTGTTTTTATCGTAGCAACACGAACTAAACGGTCTTCTAAATCTATACTTGTAAATTTAGTCAAATCTTCCACTTCTTTAGCATCTCTGAAATGAACAAAAACTATATTATGTTAATAGATAAGGCCACACATAGTACAGGCAGCGTTCGCGCTTTGCCAACATGACTGCAATATCTAGACAGTGTAAGCCAGATAATACAGATGCCCAGTAAACACGCTATGAGTATTCATCAATCGATGATATACGGTCATATAATGGTCGCAAAAAAACAACAACAGAAAGCGAAGGCAACGTATGCAAAAAAAAACAGAAACTAGATTTGCCTGAGGGGCAAAGCTTGCACCTCCACCCGCCCCACATAGTACATTAATTATAGAGAAATACAGTACTGTCACCAAATTTGTAAACCACGTGAAAATGTATTTCAGAATCACACCAAAAACTAATCAGCATATGGCCAGGGTAAGTTGCTTCCTTGGACCAAATCGGTGAAGCAGTTCAAGCTCTTCAGAGTAACATGTGATTCGTCGGCCATCTTGAATTTTGTTGAAAAAATGAAAAAAGAGAAACAATCCTCCTGACTTTTTTCTCAGGGCCACTTAGCATACACAAAAGATCAAATTTGAGCTGTATAACATTATTGCCAAATTTTGATAATAGCCAAAATGAGCAAAAACTGAAATATCAGCTAAAATCCTGAAAAGTAAAAAAATATAAGTTTTTATTATCACAATCACACAAAAAGCTCATCAGCACACATCCAGGGTAGGGTTATTCTTTTGAACCAAACATGAAACAAATCCATGAAGCAGTTCAAGCTCTAGAGAGTGACATAGGATTTTGGCAGACATCTTGGATTTTGTTTAAGAAGCTCAAAAACGCCAACAAAATTTACCGGGCAAATTCCCTAGGGCGAATATGCATACTGCAAATACTTAGAAATAATCTGCTCAAGGGGGTATAGCTAATTAACAAATTTTGAAGATAGCCAAAATAAACAAAACTGAAAAAAATCCGCTAAAATTCTGAAACGTAAAAAAATCATAGTTTTTAATATTAGAATCACACCAAAAACTAATCAGCACATGTGCAGACTAGGGTCTTTCTTTTAAACCAAACATGAAACAAATCCATAAAGCGGTTCAAGCTCTAGAGAGCGACATAGGATTTTGGAGGCCATCTTGGATTTTGTTGAAGAAGCTGAAAAATGCAGAAAAAAATTTACAGGGCAAATTTCCTAGGGCCAATATGCATACTGCATACTGCAAATATTTAGAAATAATCCGAGTAGGGTTGTATGGTTATATTACCAAATTTTGATGATGGCCAAAATGAGCAAAACAGAAATATCCACTAAAATACTAAAACGTAAAAAAATTAAAGGTTTTATTATCAGAATCACACCAAAAGCTTTTCAGCTCGCGGCCAGAGTAAGGTCTTTCCTTTAAACCAAACATGAAACAAATCGATGCAGCGGTTGAAGCTCTAGCGTGCGCCATAGGATTTTGGCGGCCATCTTGGATTTTGCTGGAAGAACTGGAAAAGGCAAAAAAAATAATTACCAGACAAATTCCTCAGGGCCAGTATGCATACTGTAAATATTTGGAAATAATCCGAGTAAGGGTTTTCGAGTGAGAGCAGAAACAAGTGGGGGCGGCGGCGGCTGCGGGCAGACTCAGCAGAAACAATAAGTCCCCACCACCACATAGTGGGTGGAGACTTAAATATAGTTTATTATTACAAATATGAATGCCGTGCCCACAAAGCCAAACGTAAGGAGACACCTACCTACAGCAGATGGTGTAAATACCACAAAGGAAGCCAAAACACCGTGAAAATACTGGAAAACTGCATCGATAATTGGTAATTTCGAGCCCTGACATGATTATATTAACCCTTTAAGTTCTCACAATGCATCTTTGAACAATGACCTAATTTCCCCAAAAATCTAAGGGGTTTAGATGGAAAATTTTCATGGCACTGTTTTGATAATAGCAATTTTTTTTCATTTACCACCCACTTCACTGGAAGTCGAGAATTGCGACAGCAAGTCGAGAATTGCGAGTGGATGAAGATGACTTTAAATTCAGGTTTAAAAGGGTTAAAAGAGTAAAATGTTGGGAAATATATAATAAGTGGACTCATAACAGAATGTCCCAAAATCACACACATACACTGTATATATATCTTTGAAATTTTATAAATAATATAAGTTATCTGCTGTAATAACAGTCAATTTCTTTTTAAAATTCATATTGCAAAGACATTTATATACCGGTAACTGTCAAAACTACACAAGCATCATTATATATTCAGGGGTTGAAGGCATCTGAGGTCAAAGATATTTGGTCTCACCCTTATGTATAGTTATCACTTATAGCTACTAATCACTAATGAGTAACTATTTTTTTAAGCATAGTGTTCAATCAATAAGGTGCTAAGGCAGCGCTGTAATACTTCAGAGGAAACACTGGCAACTTATGTAAAAACAAAAAAATTGAACTAGATCAGAAATTTCTAAAAAATGCTAAGAACTCACCTTGCACGTTTCTTAGCTTTCCTTTGCCTCTTTTGCATTTTTCTCTTCAGTTCGGAATCTGTACATACTTTAAATACTTCAAGTAAAGCATCTGTTCCCTGTAAACATTTAGGAAATATTTTGTGTTGCATGCTAGAGTATTAAAGAAGCTATATATTTACAGTAGGAACAAAGCTTAGCACGTTTGAACATCATAACTTGCATGTACATGTATCTAAAAAATTAATTAACAAGAGGCCAAAGGCCACCATAATCCCCCACACCCCTTGTGATAGAAACTCACAAAAGGCACATCTAGGCCTACATCCTCTGGGTGATGTGAGTGTGAAATATGAAAAGTCTCTAGATTGCAGTCAAGACTTTGCATCACAGGAACTGCCCTCGCATGGTTCAAGTCATATCTGACAGATAGGAAGCAAGCTGTTGTGATAGAGGGTGCATCACCTACAAGTTGTAACCTAAAGTTTAGTGTCTCACAGGGGTCCGTGTCGGTACCCATACTCTTCAGCATTTACATAATGCCACTGTGCTATAGTTAGCAAAAACAATTTGAATTTTCATCCTTATGCTGACAACAATCATTGTTTCCTGACATTTTGCTCCTGTGAATCTAAGCAAGCTCGTGAAGATATGGACATTCTGAACTGGATGCATTTTTTTAGGCTTAATGACAACAAAAAAGAAAGCTTGTTGTTAGAATCTGGCCAGCAATTAATGAATGCAGATCTTCAGAATATATCAATAGGTGATGCAAATAATAATATATCGGCGAGTGCCAGGAATATTGGTGCAGTGTGCGACTTAACTACATAGACACATTGAAGCAGTTTGTAGATCAGCCTATATCCACCTGTTCAGCATGGTAGAGTCTGAAATTTCCTTGACTAAAGAACGACCCAGATAGCGGTGCATGCACTGGTAACATCATGATTTGACAATCTAAATGGACGTCTTCATGGACTTTCAGCCAGTCAGCTGGACAAGCTACAGTATGCAGCTGCCTGTTTGGTGTCATGCACAAGACCATGTTACAAAGCTACAAGGAGCTGTGATTGATTGTGATTGATTTATTGAAGAGGTTTCAGAGCGACATCAGCCAACTGATAAATGGACAGGACAAATGGAACAGTACAAATGGCGAAACTCAATCAGAATCTGGACAGATGATTAATGCATGTAATGACTGCAAGATTTCTATTTAAATAAATTTCTTCAATAAATGAATTTATTAGATATTTAAAAGACAAATATATACTAGGTAGCTATGAAATGTCATTTCACCAGACATCTTGAGTGTATTAAAAACAAACAGTTTCTTTATAGCTGCTGCAGTAATTTGCCATGAGTGAGAGAAAATATAAGGAATCACTGGTCGGAATTGACTCGGGAGACGCGAGACTGTCTATTTCTGAACATTTTAAGTGACAAATCTAGGCAAAATCAATATAGTCAGGGGGTCAAATGCATATTTTTGGGCGAACCTGGAAAGTGGGTCTAAAGTTTTTTTCTAAGTGTTTTTATGTTATATAGGTATTGTAGTCCATGAAACTGCATTATGGCATTCTCACAACATTGAGCATTTTTATAGAACACGTTTTATAAAATCACGTCAATCGGGATGCAAAATAATGGTTTCCCACGGTTCAAAAAATATAAATATTTATATAAAGCACTATCTATATTTGCCATTATTTGAACTAGTATGTATTCAATATTAGCAAAAGTGATTTCATAATTGTATAAATTGATTGAACCAGAAGTTTTGAGTTATGTGAACCCTTTGACCCCAAGGTCTTGCATGAACCCAATTACCAGTTATCAAATTGTATAATAATATAAGCGTGTGACATATCAAAATGATGGGAGTTTCATTACGAACCTCGATGTGATATCGCAAAGCAACTATAAAACATCTGTACCGCAATAATTATTATTTATATATATATCGACGAGATAATATAATGTGTAATTGTGGCCATACGTTTTAAAAAGTTATATATATTACGTCATCCAATAATGTTAACACTTAACATCGAAATCTTTGCTTATAGATTTATACATTTTCTTGAAAGAAATCATTGTGTGGTTTATTACCTCCGCCATAAGAGGTTATGTTTTCAGTCAGGATGGTTTGTCTGTTTGTTTATCCGTCAGCAGGATTATTAGACCAGACGTGGCTGGGGGTATGGTGTCACCCGGAATGGGAATTTAGGCCACTATTATTTTCACATAGTTGGACTATTCAGGGGCCAGAATCAACCTGTACAGGTCACTGTAGCTGCTTTACTGAAATATGGCCAAACGTATACATGACCTATGCGCGATTTTTTCCAAATGTATTAAAATTTTCGCCCACTGAGTAGTGAAGCTATATCAATATATTTGATACCAACAGAAAGCTACTGGAACAGGCTTTCCCGTGGATGTAACATATTTTCTGTCCGATTTTTGAAAAATGCACACGCTTCAAGTTGGGTAATTTAACCCTTAATTTTACCTATTTTTATTACTTTTTCAGTAAATAGTCAAAATACTTTTCTCTTAGCCGATTTTTGTATGGTATATATGTTTAGTTTTGATTTAAACATGTTCTAGAACTATTGTTGACTTAAAATAAACCCATTTGGAAGTAAAAAATAATTAGCTATTTCAACATATTACACACTTTTTTTGTTGGACGTAAAATTTGAGCACTTTTCTTTCGGCTCAGGAAAATAGACTGTGTCTCATATTTTTGCCCAATGAGTTCCAAAATTTAAACAATGTACCAGCATCTTTGATATCAGTTGAAAGTTACTATCAAGGGCTTTAACGTGGATGCATAATATTGTATTTCTGTTAAATACGAAAATGTACAACACAGCGCTAAGTTTGTATTTTATCCCTCCATTTGACCAATTTAGTGAATACCAGCAGGACTTCTCTCTCATGTTAACTTTATAAGGTACAGATTTTTGTTATTATTTTTACATTCTATGGAGCCATTTTTCAAAAATGATCTTGAGCACTGAAGAAGTGATTACAGAAACTTTAAATGTTATTTCAGCGTCCACAAAAGTGATCTTGGCCACTGAAGAAGTGATCTCAACCCCTTTAAAAACTATCTCAGCTGCTACAAAAGTGACCTTGGCCACTGAAGAAGATTTAGTGATCACAGCGACTTCAAAAGTTATCTCAGCCTCTACAAAAGTGATCTTGGCCACTGAAGAAGTGGTCACAGCCACTTTGAAAATTATCTAAGCCACTAGAAAGGTGATCTTGACCACTGAAGGAGTGATCACAGCCGCAATAAATGTTATCGCATCCACTACAACACTCATCTTCGAGAAAGTATCCACATAACGTTATCCATGACTAATGGAACTAACCATCGAAAAGTGGGCGGGGGCCCTAGGGTAGTGGTTAGCACCGCTGCCTTTCACGCCAGAGTTCGGGGTTCGGTTCCCGGACTCGGCGGTTTGAAAGAAACAAAAATGTTTTTTCCCCATCCACGTGTGAAAGTCAGTATTGTGGGGAGCCTCCGTGACCGAGAGGTAGCGTGCTCGGCCTCAGACCGCCAGGGCTCGAATTTCGAATCCAGTGTCTGGAGGACAGTGTCATCTCAATCATCTCACCATCCTCAGGAGGTTCTCCTGGCCCAGTTTAGCCTATATGTGCACAAAGGTGGCCTAAAGCCCGATTTATTTCATTTTATCGCATCCACTACAACAGTGATCTTGGCCAAAGAAGAAGTGATCACAGCCTCTTTAAAGGTTATCTCAGCAAATACAAAGGAGATCTTGGCCACAAACAAACTGGTGTCAGCCACTGAAAAAAATATCTAAGCCACTACAAAGTGATCTTGGCTCTGAAGAAGTGATCACAACCACTTTAATAGTTTCTCAGCCACTACAAAAGTGATCTTGGCCACTAACAATCTTATGTCAGCCTCTGAAAAAATGATCTCGGTCACTGCAGAAGTAAACTTGACCATTAAATACGCCATCACAGTCACTTTAAAAATCATCTCAGCAACAAGAAAGGTGATCTTGGCCACAAACAAACTGGTCTTGGTCACTGCCGAATATTCTGACCTCATTTCAAACCTGCTGCCAGGACTCTTCTTATCTCGATGTGATGCTATGGCTGGATGCATTGGTAATGGAATCATGTTAAATATCATCCAACAAGGCTTCTTGGGGATATTAATGATCTCTAGCTTGATCAGTTGATGTAGTAAGGAACTTATTCTGTGGTTCGTAAGTCGGCCGGGGGAGCTCCACCTGTTCATAATTATGTTGATTGCCATCAACTGAGAAAGCATTGAAGGAGCATTTGAAAATATAACATTTACAAACTTTCAGGTGAATAATGCCCTGATAATGCCCTGAGCCAGTTAGATTCATTAGTATATGGATGAAACATGGAAGCAACTAGGCAGGAATACATCGTCTTGTATCAGAATATGATGTATACTAGTACCACATTAAAAAAGATGATGAAACAAACAATGAACGGTAAGGTAGTAGCAATTTTAATATTATATATAGCAAATAACAAAATGATGTCAAAGGCGGTGATGTCATTGCTGATTATTTAACTTGTTTAGGAGAAAGAACTTTTTTTAAATAAAGATTACGTGCAATGTTGATAGTTTACAGTAACCTCTGAATTATTACACCACATTATTGATAATTGATGTATCCATATAGTCAGATATAGATATGCTGTGACATTGGAACTATAAAAAAAGAAAAATCATGAATTATTTACATATCTGTTAAACTTTTATACCACAAGAATGGAACATAGTTACGTCATAGTTAAATGCAAACCACATTGCCATTGATAAACAAAATTTATATTTAAAAAAAAAAAAAAATTATAATTTAATTTAAGCATATGCCTGACACAGAGGCTAGCCAATTGGCATTTAAATTTACATTATTAAGGCTCACAAATTTTGTCTGAGTGTCTCAATAACGGCCGGGCATCTAAACATTGGGGGAGCGCATTAATGGTGGTTTCATGGTGTGACAGCGTCGCAGATGATGACTCAACATTGGATTAGTGAATCATGTTGACTGGCCCATACAATAGAATGGCGACGTATAATCCATTGCTACACAATTCAAGCCATATAATGTTACCATTATATTTCATCCCAGCAAATGGATACGGTAAAATAGGCAACATTAGGAATGGGGCCTAGAGGAACGAGAATAGGTGAGCGACAGGTTATCTAGTTTATCAAGATGCATGGAACTTTATAACAAAAACCTAAATTATAAGACAATGAATGCAGGTTCAGCTATATAAACATATAAAAATGTGGAGGGTGTAATATACAAACGATACTGAATTAGGCATGATGGACCTGAATTATTGACCTTTGACCTTGAATTATAGCCTTGACCTTTGACCCAATGATATTTATTATTAATATACATCGATATACAAACAATCAAACTAATAGCTATCAGTTATGTGAATATATACAGGGATTTTCTGTTCTTCCCGATCACCTAAAACCACTATTTTGTACCGCAATAGGCAAAAAAATTTAAAACGCGTTATTTAAAAATGCTTGATGCTGTAAGAATGTCATCACGCGGTTTCAAAGAGTACAATACCTATATAATATGAAAAAATTGAGAGAAAAACTTTGGACCCACTTTCCAGGTTCAGCTCCTGGCCCCCTAACTAATAGATTGTACACACCTGTGGATAATACACACCAGGCCAAAAACAGACCCCAAAAAGAAAAAAGTTGCGTACTGCACAATACACCGCGATATACAGTACATTGAGTGATTTAGGAAAAAGGTACATAGTTTTATTGAAAAGTTAAATTTTGTCCATATTTTTCAAAATTAGCATAAATGTAATGCAAATTTATTCTACTGCTTGATATGGCTGGCGCCATCATTTTGCTAGTCGATGAAAATTTGATTACCACAAGATCACAAATGAAATTTGACTTGCACATCTACATTATAACAGCTATATCTTCAGTCAACTGTGTCCTCGACCCTCTAAACAGGTGACAGAAAGATATAAACTTGTCATAATTAGTTTTCTTTGAACAAGCAGTTCACTGCTTAACACAGAGAAATAACCAAAAACTGTGTGATGGAGCACTCTACTTTACCATCCAAATGTCACCAGATGCCACCAAATGGGGGACGCCTTCCTTGTGCCTGTCCTAAATGCAGGCGCCAGCTCGTCCCAACAGACAATATGTTGGGTCATATGCGAACTCAATCAAGCTTTAAATAGTCAGGATTAACCTGTATGTGAGGTTTACTGTGCATTCCTGTAATGCCAAACAAGTTGCTAAAAGTGGCGGACAGACGATGGACGCGCTCCATTACGACAATAAGCAACCACCAAATTTGGCCTAAAAATATCTGATTAATGGCCGCTGTCAATGTAATATGCATCATCTACAACATATTCAAAAGTTAATAGAATCATGGAATGAAGAAAGTGAGGGGATTAAATTTATAATTCTAAATCACACACTATACCATCCAGTACCATGGTGGCATAAATAAGTAATTGAATAATACCTACATGCAATGCGAACATTTTTCCAGATGAGTCAGCCGACAAACTCACTACACGATCTTTGCCTTGTCTTAATAGAGAGCCCAGTTTATGACATACAATACCATCCTACAACCATAAACATTTTTTTGAATTGTGTATTAAAATCAAGAAATAATTTCAAAAATCTGACACCACATACATGGCTTTAATAAAACTGAGAACAAAAAGCAAAATAAAAGCACAAACAGACAAATTCTTGCACATTCTACTTCGGTCACACCAATTGTATCTCGAGCTCATTGGTCCTGGAAAATAGCATTCTGTAAACAGAGCAATCTCTTACTATCGGCACGAGATGGCTCTGGTTGATCCAGTCGATCTAGGTCAACTAGGACTGACCTCTTGACCTCGGAATACACCGGCCAATCAGCGACAATGTATTAAAAACAGGGTGTGCATGATCAAAGTCAACAAAACCAGGTATGCCAGCCTAGATAAAATTTTGAAAATTAAGGTTGTTTTTAGAATAGATTCGCTTCTTTTTAATCAAAATCAATCTCTAGACTGTATCATGGAAAGCAAGGATGTGTTTTTGTCAACCAAGACCAGCAGTGGCAAGAGCATATAGGCTACCAATCTGTGCCGTTTATGCTGCAATCAAGCGATGACACACAATCACACCGTCACACTCACAGTACGAGTGTCAGGCAGCACAATCAGTGACACTGACAGTCAGGCCAAATCTCCTATCCTGGTGGGGCTAATCCAGTAGAATGCCTAAATATTAATGTAAAGTGATAGAAATTTGAATTTAGAGCACGAAATCATGTTATTATTTTTGACAATTCAGGTGCAAGAAACGGAAGCATAGTCAGAGGGCTGCGCCATCTTGCTTTTTGATAGAACTACTGTGACTGGCTTGTCAAAATATGACGGTTTCTTGACTTAGATAGGCAAGAAGAAATAATAGTACAGTATAACCCAGCGCTCCCCATATCTTAGCTGGATACATGAAAAACTTTTGAAATTATCACAAAGACGCAAAATGTGATAAATTTCAATAAATCTGTCATTTTGTGCGATAAATCTGCCATTTTGATTTTCCTAGCTATCTTTGAATTTGTCTGAGAACTGGTTATTATCAATATGCAGAACAAATTTGAGCAGGATACAATAAAAAACAATAAAATGTCCGATGAGACGCCAAACTTCAATGGCAATACTGAATAGCCCACTTTTTTTATTAAAAAAAAAATCTTCAAAATGTTGGGAATATCATTGCAAAAATATTGGTAAGTTTTGAGTACCAGTTTTTGGGTCCACAATTAATTTGGAAGAGTTTTGAAGTTGATTCTTGTCTGCCATTTTGAATTTTGGTCTTTGAGCAAGAGGACTAATGGTCCAGCAGGTAATCTCGGATCCATGTGATGTATTTTGAATGAGCTAAGGACCTAATAAGCTTAATTAGCTAATAAGTTGCTTAGTACTAAAGATTTCTCAAATCTGTGAAAATTTTCTATAAAGCATCCAGAGGTCTATCAAACAAAACCATCAGATCCAAAATCCACAAATAATTTACAGTCTAGATGCTTTTTGAATGATCTAAGGCCCTGATGAGCTTCATTAGCGCATAAGTTCATTAATAATTAAAATTTCACAAATCTGTGTAGAAGCTCTATGAAGCATCCTTAGATCTATGGAACAAAACAAATTGAAATTCATCAAGAATTGACAGACTAGATGCATTTTGAATTATCTAAGGCGATAATGACATTAATTAGCTCACAAGTTCATTAATAATTTAAATTTCGCAAATTTGTGTAGAAGCATTCTTAGATCTATCGAAAAATACCATCAGATCCAAAATCCACAAAGAATTGACAGTCTAGATGCATCTTAAACTACCAATAGATGGATTAGGCTCGACTGCAAACCCTAGCTGAAAAGCATCGCCTAATTTAACTGTGTTACCATATACAGTAGATCCTGTCATCAACGACCCTGCCATCAACGACCTTTTGTCTCCAACGACTTTTTTTTTGCATGGAATATTTTTCTATAGTTAACGGCCTGTGATCAACGACTTTCTGTCTAACGCGACTTGCGACCTCAAATATCTGGCAGAAGGTCACTATATTACTTGTGTCAAACGACCTCAACTTTTTTCATCATAGGACTTTTGGAAACATTCATGAGCAAACCACTGCATGTCAGATCTGACTGTGTGGATATCATAGTTAACAGAGAGGCATAACGCTGGAAGATCAGGCTGTTGTCGCAAGAGGTCTATCTACCTCAGACCTTCGATGTTACTGCACAGCAATATCACCTGGCGGGGGTAGGAAATCATCCAACCCTTCATGTCCAATGATCAACTAAAGATATGCCTTATGAATCAATTTAATGCTCCCATTAGTCAAAAAGTATATAAAATTGTTTATTTTGCATAGCGCTAATTAAACTTGTTTTAAAATACAATCGTATTAGAATGTTCAGGGAATGTATTAGGAAGATACGCCATGATTAATTATACAAATAATGTTGTCTATAGCACACTAAATGTCAAGTGCTATTCAGTTGTGTGTTGGCTGTTACACAGAGCGGCGCCGTCATAATTACGCTATACACAGCCTGACAGTCAACATTACACCCCTCTCCAGACATGAGTCACTGACCAGCAAACACAAGACGTTGACCCAATGTTGTTTTAACATTGGCCCATTGTCTCCAAAGTCGGCCAGCATTAAAGCAACATTGGGTCAATGGTTCATGTTTACTGGGTGACGATACAGCTGGCACGAGACGTTGATGCAGGGCTGGCCAACATTAAAACTGCATAACAATACAATACACTGCCTTAAAGGTGTAGTCAACTGTCAAAATACGCGGGACAATTTGGTCCCCAGAATGCAACAGTGGCCCCTGGACATTCCACAATGACATATCACCCCACTTCCACAGTTATCAGCCACGATAATAATACTATATGCGTTTCATACCCATCGCCGCATTAAGAGCAAGTTCCCAATTCATATAAACTCTATATACTTGAGCGACATCTATGAGCAAATAATTCACCATTTCTCTTATGTAGGCTTTGTGTTGTGACACAAATGGTTATGTTACCATGGGGATTTGGAAACAGTTCACCTCCAGCATATTGACAGTAAGAGCTTTCCCAGCCAACACGGCACACTCACCAAATATTGGTTTAATGTCGGCCAAGTCGCAGACGTTGGTCTAACATTAAAACAGCATAGGGCCAATTTCTCGTTGGAGTAGTATCTTCTAATCAGTTCAGTCGCTGATAATAATGCTGTCAAAGTGTACTCTATAGGCTAATGTAGGCTTACACTTGACCGTCCCACACATGCGCGTTTCAAAGCTGTATGAATCTTTAATGAGCCGTCCACGCGTGTTTATTCACACGTAGCGAACGTCCAATATGAGCGTGATCTGGCCACATAGGCCTATACCGATCAGACACAAGACGTTGATTCAATGGTGGATTACCGTTGGTCCAGCGTCGTAGACGGTGGACCAACGTTAAAGCAACATTGATTCAACGCATTGTGTCTGCTGGGACAGAGACAGTACATAGGCTACGTCCTAGTGTGGGCATAATGCCCCTGTTAGTGTAAACACACATGTGTATTATTCATCAGTAATGAATAACTGTTCCTTTTTTGTTTCACCAGTTATTTTTTTGTTTCACCAGGGCTACATCATCTGTCCTATAGTGACACATTTAATGTGAATATACAACGCCTCATGCCTGTAAAAGGTCTGAAACTACCTGGGCTTATATAACGTGTGCTTTGTTAGCGTGATTAGCATAGCTAGCGGCCATTCAGAAAAACAACGTCATAATCAGTAATATTAGAACAGGCATTGAAATGTTGCCGCAACTCGTGCTTTGATCCACAATGACTACCAGTCAATAGTGGGTGAATGTCGTCGTCATTAGGCCGACATGGAACCAGCCGCCACACACGCAACTTTTACAGCAAAAACTTATTCCTGTGACCAGCGACTTTCTGTCACCAACGACTTTTTCTGTCTGGCAGAAGCAAGGTCGTTCGTGACAGGATCTACTGTATCCCCACATATAATGTGACGCCATTTATAATACGAATTAAGATTTGAAGCCTCTGATGACATGAAAAACGTCTGAGCCCTGTCTATAATATGACCTAAAATGTCAGCAGCGTCCATCGGCCCTCCAAATGTGAGGTATGGATACACACACTATCTTGTTCTAATAATAGGTATGGATACATGCACTATTTTGTGCCACTAATAGCAACAGACACCTGCATACACGATGCTCAATGTTGGGCCAACACCAGCAACAGTACTGCTCTGCAAAGCCAAAAGGCAATATCTGCTTACTTGTACAGTATGATAAATCATCTTGTCTTGTTTTGGCAGACATTCTGAGGTACTGTGTGAAGTAACCATAGAAAATGTAACCAGTTGGGTCTTTTTTTAATTTTCTATCATTCTAATGTATCTAATTTACCTATGGTTAGAAAAATTTTCCCAGTACTTCCGATGGTTGTGTTTGACTGTCAACATGCCATAGATTGCAAAATCAACGCTAAACTGTGTTGTCTATTTACCGCTAGATCACTGATCCCGGTATTTGTTCACACTGTGTGTGAAGTTTACTGCTCATTGGGCTCTCAATTTTTTTACTAAATGCTAATGTATAGCGAAAAAAAAAATTGCATAATATGCAGGGATATATGGTAATCTTACCAAGTTGTTTTCTGATGGATTAGTATCATCATCTTCACATTCATCATGTTCTCTCTTTTCCCCAATGCAGACCCTTTTTGTGGATGGCTCTCCCTCTTCCTAAGCATTTCAAAAACATTTGTTTATAACACCAAGGATAGTTATTTTAGAAATGATACTAATAATTTCCATGACGAATATGCCATGAATGTTTCGATTCATCTTTACTATCAATGCATTTATTATATTTAAATTTTAAAAATACAGTAGAACCTGTAATGAGCACCCACACTTGCGACACAGAAAAAGTGGCCTTACAGGTTCCACTGTAATAAATTATTGAAAAGGAACCCACTAAGTACAATAACCATATATGTCACAAAGATAAGGTGAATTAATATGTACATACAATATTTGAAATTTTGTAGGAATGGTGAAAGTTTGATTTTTTGTAAAATAGTCTAGGACTAAACAGATATGTGCTATACTGATTTAAATTGAATATATTTTCAAAATGTTTTAAGAATGATTTTAACATATTACACATATATATTAAAGTCAATAATGGCCACAAGTTGGCCATTTTCAATTTAATCGATTTTAAATTTTAAGGGCACATCCCTCTCTGAAACCACACATTTTCTTCTATAGTAATGGTCTAGCTATCTGGCACAGATTTCCAGATATTAGGCATATTAAAGTCAATGATGGCCGCAAGTCGGCCATTTTGAATTTTATCAAATTAATTTTTTTCAGGGAATATTCCTAGCTGAAGCCGTACATTTTGCTTTATAGTAATGATCTAGCTATCTGGCACGGTTTTCCAGATACTAAGTACAATAACCATCTGTCACAATAAGAAAGTGGATTATTACATGTACATACAATAATTTGAATTTTGCAGGAATGATGAAAGTTTGATTTTTTGTAAAAAGTCTAGGACTAGACAGATACTGCTATACTGATTTAAATTAACTATCTTTTAAATATTTTTCAAGAATGATTCTAACATATCACACATATTAAAGTCAATAATGGCCACAAGTTGGCCATTTCCAGCTTAATCTGTTTGAAATTTTTCAGGGCACATCTCTCCCTGGAACCACACATTTTGTTTTATAGTAATGGTCTAGCTATCTGGCACGGTTTTCCAGATATCAGGCATATTAAAGTCAATAATGGCCATAAGTCGGCCATTTTGAATTTTATCAAATTAATTTTTTTTAGGGAATATTCCTACCTGAAGACGTACATTTTGCTTTATAGTAATGATCTAGCTATCTGACACGGTTTTCCAGATATTAGGCATATTAAAGTAAATAATGGCTGCAAGTCGCTCATTTTGAATTTTATCAAATTAATTTTTTCAAGGAATATCCCTCCCTGAAGCCGTACATTTTGCTTTATAGTCATGATCAAGCTATCTGGCACAGTTTTCCAGATAGTATGCATATTAAAGTCAATAATGCAATTCGGCCATTTTAAATACGATCAAGTTGGGATTATTGAGGGCATATCCCTCCCTTAAACCACACAATTTGTTCTATAGGAATGGTCTAGCTATCTGGTGTGGTTTTCCAGGTACTACGCAAATTAAAAAAAATAATGACGGATAGTCTAGTTTTTGCACGATGTGCGTCCATCTTCAAACTCGTCAGAGCTATTGGTGAAATAGATAAATGGTGTAAATTTTAGAATGATATATAGTAAAATGTTGAGTGAATCGGCGGTAACGAGAAAATTTGCAGATCTAGAAAAAATTAAGGTCATAGAGGTCACAGAAAGGTCAAATGTGAACTCAATCAGGGTTTAGTCATGAATCACCTGTACGTGAAGTTTAATGTGCATTCAACCAAAATTTGGCTAAGGCCTAAAAAATTTGAAAGATTATCTCAGGTGACGAAAAACAGTCATGTCCTCTTGCAAATGGCCATCAATACAGAGCGACAAACAGGGCATTTGACATGTACTGCCATGTTAAAACGGTAGAGGCATTAAAATGACTGCAAATACACTTAAGACAACTTATATTTGTTAAAGACAAGTTGGAAAAATGTTTATAGTCGATAAACTGAAGAAAAAAACCTCCAAAACACTACAAACCATAACCAAACTCACATAAAAAAAAAATTGTTTCTTCTTTGCTTGACATGCAAGAAAATGAAGTGATGGTGTCACCACCTGGTGTCACGAATGGACGTTGCTCGGTGAAGGCAGGCATCTATTGGTTGCTGGGGGTCAAAATCTAAATGGCTAGGCTAACAAGGGATGTTACCCATAATGAAATAAATATTTTTGAGGTTAGGTATTTCAATATAAATAGATAGATTGATTAGAACGGGAGCTTACGTACCTTGCTCGTATATTCAATCATCCACACTCTTATGTCCATATCTCCAGATCCTGTGATTAACAAGCTTTCTTTTGCCACAACTGCGAAGTCCCATACCTAGTAAAATAGACAATTTAAAAATTGAATGAGGTTCAACACAAATTTACCTGTACGATAACTTTAGTCATGAAATAATAATCACAGATGATTTTACTATATAAATATAATTGATACCATAAAAATTTTATACATTGGTCACAATGAACAGTACAAATGTTGCAACAATGATTTTGAGACCATTTCATGTGTGGCCTTTTTCATGTGAGTAATTGTGACTTTGGTATAAGTAACTTCATAAACTCTGTTATATCTTTGAACTATTATCCTCATATCATGTTTCCACCTAAATTTTCATATGTGAGAAGTACTTGACAATTTCAGATACCATCAAATACTTATTGACAAAAAAATCTGATCACAAATTTATTTTATGTGCTGAACACTAATTTAGTAAACATAAATCAACTCCACAATTTAAAACATCCATTTGGACAAATACTACTTTCACAGAGATCATTAACTCCCTCAGTTGCACCTTTGGTTACAGCAGGAGCTAAAAAATAATTGTTGGTAGCAATAACCTTTCAAAATCACACATTTTGTCTTTATGTGCTACAGTAGGCCTACATAAAATAGCCTGTGCAACACAATTAAAAATATTACCAGTGTAAGATACATAGTTATTCAAAGATATCTACCTCTGTGGTGTGTCCCACTAGTGTCTTGAAACAATGTTGTGTATCCAAATCCCAAAACTTGACAAAGGTGTCCTTGGAGCTGTTAACAAAATTAAATAAATTATATCATACTGATTCTAAAAATTCAAAATAGATTGTTAAACTAGAAATATGTGTTCTAATTACATAACAAAAAAATAAAAGCAGCGCAATAATGATGTAAAAAAGCAGCTGATAAAGGCATCACTGGAATATTGTAAGGTGAGCACATAATTGGTCAAGTTTCAGAACAACCAATCTTCATAGAAAAACACCAGCCAATGATGTTTTAAAGGCCAGGCCAAATTAATTAGTGGTTCGTTGGATTTAGCGCATGTAATTTGGTAAAGTCAATAATAATATAAAAGAAAAATGCGCCCGCACCATTTGTTTAGCATTAAAATGTATAGAGCAATATTGACGTCTATTTATAAAAAAAAATTGCCAGCTCCAATTTTTTAGCAGCATGAAAATGTATCGAACAATTATAGACATAATTGACAGAAAAAGATGTCACCCGCTCCAATTTTGTAGCATAAAAATGTATCGAACATTATCATTATTAATATTTACGTATTTGCGTGCCATAATAACGACATAGCGTAATATATTTGACTGGTCTGTTCATGTGTTGAGTCAAACTTTTGGCACTGTTTTGTTTAGGCCCGTACAGCCTAGTAGAGCCTACTCAATCCAGGTGCCGACATCAGGTGTGAAAAAAAGCTGTGACACATCAAGTCTGACACTGTACACACTATGGCTATGTTAATGTGTCACACACATCACACTCTAACTCAACCCGAAACACCTGGATTGATCGATAATACATTGCCAAATAAAATTTGAAAAACAAATGTTATGGATGTACACAGTATTCTCATTGAAATATTCAATGGCAAACAGGCGAGGCCGGCGTCTTCTATGTTGACCAGGATTGAAGTTAAACAGACAATACGGACAGCGCAAGCACTAGCAGATATTATCTTCACGTGTAGGCCTATACACTCTGAGGCACTGTAATGCACGTGGCTGTGAATATGGTCTGCGCCAGAATCTCTTTAGAGAGACGAGACAGATCTGACATCACCATGCCGCATTGCGGCCGGTGTCTACGCGCCATTGAGCGATGGTGTTACATAGTCTAGTGTGGTTATGTGTATATAAGACACAGCAAACACGGGATGTTGCTCTAATGTTGTGTTGATGCTGGGCCAATGTCGAAGACAGTGGGCGGTTCAACGTCTTGTGTTTACCGGAGATGGCATTGTATACAACGGCGGGAGGACTCCCACAATGCACCCTCACAGTGTGACACAGAGAGGCACGTACGTGGTGCTGAGCTCCGTAATATAGGCTAACGCGTAGATCTTTATCTCGCCAGCTACAATCGGCCGTTAATAGACCTCAACTTTTTAATAATGTATTATAATTATAATATACAATGTCAGCATAAGTACTACGCATTTAAAATATATCAGATTTTACATTGCTATATGCCTAGCCCTAGGACACAAAATGTTTGTCACTGTTGTAGGCCCAGTGTTGTGAGTGGATCACAGATCGGCGGCGTGAAACACGTGGGGTATACACCAGTACGGGGCATATTTTGTCTAAGCAGCAATTGTTGGTTAATTTAACTCTCTGCGGGCTATACTCCGGAGCGGGCAATACAACAGAAAATACGATAAGCATCTACCACAAAACATTTTAGGAGCTTGAGTTGAATTTATGTGGTCTGAAATTTGCTTGAAATAGCATATATATGCTTTCAGCAGCATAAGGGTTAATGTGACCATGGGTGACATAATAATTGACAGTTATGGGGAGAAAATGTCAAGTGACATTATTTTAACAAGGGGACTGAAGTCCTATATCATCCCTCGCCATAAATTAGGTTAGACTTTTTGCGGTCACAAATATTTAAAAAGTTGATTTGTGGTGGCCATTTTAAATTTTAGTTAAATCACATGCACATTTCCAGATGTTGGTAATGTGATTGTACAATGTGAATTATTACTGATTTCAATTTTTCAGTTTTTGCGCCCACAAGAAAATAGGAAGTTTCTCTATGGCGGCTATTTTGAATTTTAGTAAAACCTTAAAAAATCACTTGCACATCTCCATATCGTGGGAAATGTGATAGTAAAATTTGAATAATTTCTAACTTCAAGTTTTAGAGTTTTTGCGACCACAAAAAACTTTGGAGTTGACCTCTGGTGGCCATTTTGAATTTTGGTAGCATCTTTAAAAAATCACATGTACATCCCCATGTTGCTAGGAATGTAATGTTAAAATTAAAAAAAAAAATTGACGCCCCTCAAAAAATTAAAGTTGATCTGTGGCGGCCATTTTGAATTTCGGTAAAACCTTGAAAAATTCACCTGCACATCTCCATATCATGGAGAATGTGATAGTAAAATTTGAATAATTTCTGACTTTAAGTTTTAGAGTTTTTGCACCCACAAAAAAATTTAGAGTTGACCTCTGGCGGCCATTTTGAATTTTGGTAGCATCTCATGGTAGAATGTCATGTTAAAATTTCAAAAAAATTTAACCAGTAGTTTTTGCGCCCACAAGAAAACGTGACGCCAGCCCACAGACAGAATCCTGGTGCGACTAAAATCCCCCTTCCCCTACGGGCGGGGGATAATGAAAAAGTCAATACCAATACCAATTTTATTTAATATTAGTAAATTATTATAAAACTGTAGTGTACAAAATACATATTATGCCATTCAGATTTTGGAGCTGGGGGGTGGTTCCGGTGTCATGGCAACCAGTTATATAGTGAATTAAAGTGCCCTCAGGATGTACAATTCCTGAACAATGTGAAAGAGCTCTGGTATATACCAAACAATTACAGCTTGTTTACAATTAAAAATTCACTAAAAAATGTCAGCCCTAAAAGGGTTAAACTAAACTACGTACCTTGTAATAAGAATATTTTTCTTTGCAAGGAAGTAAGCTTGCGTTACCATGCCTCGGTGTCCTCGTAAACGATAGAGACCACTCTCATTGATTATATCCCACACAACGACATCAGTATCCTTTAACAAACATTTTTTTACAACATTGTAGTGCTCAAGCTGCAACTATAGTTACTACACATCTTGAAGTAATATCTTGACAGGAGGAAGCCCAAATTTGGGAATACACTACTCTTAAGCGTATCAAGGGTTCTATAAGGCACAGGACCATAGGTACTGCACATCCAATGTCCTTGAACAGTTTTAGTGCACATTTTGCACAACTACGACAAGCCAATGTGGCAGGCCTTTTTTATGCTGAATGCAACAAATGACCCAGGATTCTTACCAGCATTATTTACAACATTGGCTATTAAGGTAATCGATATATATAATGCTATTCATCCATTCCATATTATCATTAATAAATTACAATGGATCTGTGAAGGGAGGTCAGTCTCAAGTTGTGATTCAGTCAACTCCTTCACCTTGACAAGGTTATAAATCTCAACAACAATCTCTGGCTACTACCAACTATCTAATAGCTCGCCAGCATTGCTTATGCTGTCTTAGCACTATCAAAACATTATCAGGGGTGTACATTTACATTGAGACCTGGACACAATCAAACTAAAATCATAAAAAAATCTGATTATTATTTTGGCTTCTAAATATGGCCATAAGATGTGATCATGTCCATAGACTAGAATTGCGAAAGTCTTTTAAATTTTGGGTTGCTGTGGCATCGCAAAAAGTGTGCCGAAAGCCCCATTTATCAGTTATTCCCATATTTCTTATTTTGGACATGCATGTCCAAAATTAAATTTTGTACTTATTTCTTGCTTAACTGGTAAATGCACAACACAAAATTTTAAAAACTTACACAATTCTAATCTATGGACATGTTCATATCTTATGGTCACAATGAAAAGCCAAAATGAAAATACAGATTTTTTTATGATTTTAGCCTGATTGTGTAGCTTAAAGCCAATAAAGACACTAGTTCACAGGGTTAGTAGCTTCAATAAGATACTAGACCTGATCAGTTTTAGGTAGACTGGAATTTTGTCAACTAAACGATCACCTTGATACAAAACAGTGGGAATTATAAATGAATGTCTGTTGTCCAACACACAACCATCGACACAGTGCACTCAATAAAATCATCTGACTCAACATCGTGACACATAGAATTGAGAGATTCGCTTATAAAATTAGAAGATTAAAAAAGTAATCATTAATTACCAGTTTTCTGTTAAAAACATTGATTTTAAAAGTTTGATGGCCAGACGGGCTAGTGGTTTGGAAAAAAAAGAGTAGCCCAAACTTAACTAGCCTCGGGCTAGGCTAGAGGGATAGTGTTAATGTGCAACTCTGCTTATATATGGAGATATGTGCCAAATGTTCAGATCTTAACCCTTAACTCTTGAAGCGCTGACAATTTTTGCATAAGCCATGGAGATCAAAGGATCTTTTTTAATTTGAAAACATCATAAATGTCTTAGTTAGCTCTTTCTAATTCATTATTATGGAACAGCACCGATCATCTTTGAACTTGACTGAGTGATGAAGGAGGTAGATCCATGTAATTTTTGTAGAGTAATTGTATTAATATTAAGGAGTACATTGTGCCTTGAGAAATTTATGGGGTTTTCTAAATGGCTGACCCCAAATACTATGGAACAGCCCTCATCAGATATGGGGGAGTTAGACCAAATGTATTTTTTTATAACTACCACAGACAAACAGACACAAAGACGAAGTGCAATTCTACGTCTCCACCCTTCTCTGAATGGGCTGGAGAATAGGTTGTTGAAATAAGAGGTCTGAGCATGGCTGTCTACGGCTAAATTTAATATTATTTTGTTAGTAGATATATGTACATGCCAGTAGACCTTGATTATGCCTCCAACAACTTGATTTGAGACAGAAAAATATACACATAACGGCATGTGTGAAACAAAAGGCAAAAATTTATCTAATACAAAACAAAATTATTATTACATGGTCAGAAAACATTTACAATGTAAGTAATATGTTTATATGAAATGAAACCTTAGAGCCAGATGCAAGCTGCATTCCATCTTTTTCATAACACAAGGTTGTAATGGCAGATTTATGACCGCTGAATACTATTGCCACTTCCCCAGAAAAGAGATTAAAGATGTTTATGGAGCCATCTGTGTATCCAACAGCTAAATGTTTCTTGTCAGGACTAGGAGATAAGCAAGAGACCTCATACTTCTTTCCTTCCAAGATGACCTCCTACGGAACATATAGCAAAAATTTTAGGTGAAAAAGGGAATAAAGTGCATATTTAAATAAGAAGCAATACAATGCCATACTTACACAACAGTTTATATAACAGATAAAATTCAAAGCTTAAATTCAAATACTAAACTGGAAAATGTATTTTCACTATATCTGATCGAAGTAATACGTCTTTTCTATCCTTTGTTATAAATGAGTCAACATTATACTTATAATTTTTTAATAAAAATCAGCGAACTGTGATTGAACCCTTTTCATTTCAAGACCTAGTGAGAAAGTGCCTATAGAAAGTATGACTAAAAACTTCCCATTTCACAGCGAGGCAGGTAAGTGCATATATACAGAATCATAAATGATTCAGATGAAAATCACTGAACTGCAGACCTAATACTTCGCTTAGGATTCAGTAGGAGCAAAGTACCACCTGTCATTGGAGGCAGTTACTGTACAGTACTACTCATATTGAATGGCAATAGGGGAGTTTCCCTGGAATTATTCCCAGATTTCATTGAAATCACACCATATACTTCACAAAGAAACTTATATGTAAATTTGGCTGTCAAGTATATAGTGCGATCCCAATTCAAGAATTTTACCAAGAAAATTACCTTCATTCAATGAGCAGTACTGCAGGCTCAAAAATATTCATCAACCCTTTAATTACTATGGCCACTAACGAAGAAAATCTTGTTAGAAAAAGTTTCCATCAGATCTTCTTTTAATTTGGCAAATATGTTCAGCTCTGTCAGCCAATGACCTGATTAACTTTTGGGAGCAAACAATTTCAAAATGGCTGTTTAGTGGCCAGTCGGCCATTTAAAATTTTTTGTCTCATGATCTCGGAAATCTTGCATGATAGCTGATCTATGAACTTCTGCTTTGTCATACTTCACATAGCCATCAAATACCACCAGGGAATTTTTGGTGACCTTTTGATCCCCATATTATTAACCCTTTAATTACTAGGGCCACTAACAAAGAAATACATGTTAGCGCATTTAAGGAAAAAGTTTCCAGCAATCATCCCAGTGGCAGTACCCCTGTATCCAATGTGAGTACAGGTGTAGTCAGACTGAGTTTCGAGTAAGTAGTAGTAGTACTTAGTAAATCATTTGTTATTGTCACTTTTCGGCACAAATGGTCTTTTAGGTGACATTATAATAGGATAATACGATAAAAACGTTGTAGTCAATTGATGAGATGAATGATGTACAGATGATGCTGTCATGATGATGTGATAACTGATATTCAACATCAAACTTGTTTAATAAAAACTATATACAGGTACATATCAATGGCCATATGGCCACCTAGACTTGAATAAAATTCAAGGACTTTTCCAGGACTCTTTCCAAAAACAATGCATTTTCAAGGTTTTCCAGGCTTTGAAAAAAAGTGTGATCAATCTTAAAAATGTTTAGGATTTCACAGCCCCTTAAAAAATCATAAGGGAGGGAGTTGTTTTTTTTACCGCTTGAAAGACCAAAAAGTAAAACAACAATACCTAAGCGCCATTTTTCAAAGTACCACATATATTTCTAAGAGGGCTTTTGTTGTCATCAGCGGCTTGGGACAACACCTTTGCAACTAAAATAAAGATAATAATCACACTGACCTGTTCACCTTTTCTAAGATCCCAGATTATGACATGCTCACATGCACCGACAGCACAATATTTACCACGAACTCCTTTCAATTCCAGCAATTCAACACAACATTTCTGACTCGCCACAATATTAAACAATCCTGCAGAAGCATATCTCAAATATTGTTTTGTAAGACCCATTCTTCCTTAACATACACCTGCTTAAATAAACAATGATAAAAATCAATTAGTATACCGAGGGATCATTCAAGCAGTGTGGTTGACACAACAACTGATTTATAATTTTAATTGAAATATGAATTCTCCCAATGTATGAATTAGCTTTTGAATTTAAAATCTGATCAATGTCAAAATTTGATCCCCACACTCAAAGGGTTAAAATACATATTATGGTAGTAGACATATAAAAACATCACAATAAACCAATGTAAATGAGCCACCATACTATGAATTCAATGGTGATGCATTAAATTGAAACAATCAGTATATAAATTTTAGGCAGTGGCTGAAGCCATCCTAAAAAATATGCTTGTTTCCGATTTCCGACCGCATGAGAAAAAATAGCAGTAAAAGATACCGCACAGCCTTTTGTGTAGTAGAAGAAAACATTTCCGCCTGCACATGTCCAGATCAGCGCATGAACAAAGTTTTTATTGGGTCAAATTTTTGATCACGCAGACGTCTGTCTCTAGAATCCTAGGATTAGACTAGTCCCATCCGTGACCCATTGCATTCTGGGCAAGCCAGATTAAAATAGGATCACATGTCCATTCATACGCAAAAGCAATCTGCTTATTACGCAAAAAATACTCAAGATCTGTCAACGAAACGAAGGCATTCAACTTCTGTGCATCCTAGCAACTTACTTTTTTACTTCAACGGTTATTTACTGTAAGAACAGCGTCGTAATTGGCATTTGTTCACAACCAGCGCATAGATTTGCGCGCTGCTCTTTATGGGGAAGTATGTGTATAATGCGAATCAATGTTGACTTTCGTTATGGATGGATTCTAGGCCCTCGCTCGCGGCGGGCCAGGAACTAGTCTAGGATTAGACTTGCTCACGTTGAGAAAATGGCCGCCCATGCTGGCGAAAACAATGATTGTGTTCTCTATTTCTCAATTTTTTTTCAAAAAACAACGTGTCTTGTACAAAATAGAATTATTATGCAAAAATGATTTATATCAATACAAAAATAAAAAAAACTTTTGCTGCAATCCCGCATGGAATTTTTGGCAGTCTAAAATAAAACTTGCCTCGTGGAATTTTTGACAGTCTAAAAGAAAACTTTTTCCGTCCTACCGCATGGAAATTTTCACACCGTGAAATCGGAAACAACAGGGTGTGACATTAGCATTTTGCATAACCTCAGTTTATCACTAGACCTGGTGACATGTCACTAAACAAAGTGAGCTCAAATCTGATACGGTATTAACTTTAAAAAAAAAAAAAATTATGTACAAGTGATGTACAACCCGCAATCATTGTGCTTTTTATAAAAATAGTTAAAATAACAAAGACAAACATATATCATAATGCCATAATACGCGGTATGCTACTGTTAAATGTAGTCTAGTTGTTGTACATCTTGTTTTAACACTGGGCCAGCGTCGTACAGGTGGACCAGCATTGAATAACACCTGTGTGTGTTGGGTAATTAATCCTTGAGTTGTGTCAAAATGATGACATCATGTCAGTTTTGCTTACATTAGATTTAGGCAGCGCATTACCAAAAAAATATGTTGTTGTTTTTTTCAGCCCAGCGCGCGCATTGGATTGTAGCAGATTTCTGAGAAAAAACAGTTAATTTCGGGAGATAAAAAAACATCCTGAAAAAAACAAGTTTATTTCAAGAGATAAAAAACATTTATCCAGCTATGTTTTTTTTGCTTGTTTTTTTCGTCGCCCTCATTAACTTTTTTTCAAATAGATCAAGTTTTTTTATTTCGTCACCCTCATTACCTTTTCTAGAAATTTGTCAAATGTTTTTTTTATTCCGTCACCCTTATTAACTTTTCCCAAAATAGGTACAATGTTTTTTTCTCTTAAATGTTTTTTTTACCGCCCTCCCTCATTAGATTTAGGATTTTTTTCTGATCTAAAACAGAGTAATTAAACATAGTGGCCTAATGCGACGCCAATGTATGGGCTTAATGCTAAGTAAGATTTGAAGCATCTGTTTATCACGCTAGCTCATGTTTGACTGTTAGCAGTTGTCGTCCACTGGTCATCCAAATATGTGAGGTATGGGTCTTTTTCTACTATGGTAGCGCCGAGAGACACAGGACTTGACCAAGCTCAACCCCGGACGAGCTGTTGCACCATTGAACCAATGTTAGCGCACATGTATACACGATGTCCCTGCAGAGATGATATAGGCCTACCACCATCTAATCAATGGCGGGCTAAAGTCGCAAGAGTAGATGACGTCATCGGGACGGTCTGCTTCTAGGCAAACATTCCGAGGCCAACACACTGTGTGAAATTAGACGTAAATTTAATTCGTTAAGCCTACCACGTTTTAAAGCATTCATACACTATGTCGCCGACACATTTCTATTATTCTGATGTGTCTAAAAACAAATACCATATTAAGATATTGTCGTGCCCAAATGAGAACATTCAAAGCTGAAGTGTGATGGTAACTGCGTCGTCTAAGCCAATAAAGCGGGCCTTGGCTGCATAGGGTGTCAGCCTGTATTAACACACCAGTTACAACACCAGTTCACAGTGGCAGCGTGGATGTAGACTAAACACGTGCAGGGAGCTCTAACCAATGTCGCGTGGCTTAATGACGGCGCCGCGTTGTCTTAATACCGCTACTGCAGACTATCCATGCACTGGTCAGACATGCTGACAATACTAGTATAGACCTAGTAACGTTACATAAGCAGATAAGCCCTTGAATATATACTCGACCAGCAGGTCCAGTGCCTGAGAATGTGTACTCGCCCGGTGCCAGGATCACTGGACTAGGTCCGGCGGTTGAGCATTAGTGCTGCACACTGAAACAAGAATATTTTTTAGGATGGCCTAATCGTACATGATTCTTTATAATGTAACTCTATGGGCAGCCTCATTTACGAAATGACGGGCTCTTATAGACTCCCATTATAACTTTCACGTACAAATAGCCACTCCGATTTTTTAAACTATTGTACGGTCTATATAGACTATAGCAGACCCATCTATTGAAAATTATGACAAATTCAATTACCAATGGCAATCATTGTACATCATGACAGGTACATCACAAAAAGTCATTTTGATGGGTTTTTTTTTTCAAGATTTATGTGAATTTGTGAGACACTGCAATAAAAGGCATATTTTTCTATGTTTGGTTGTTCTATTAGCTCACTATTAATGGTAGAAATGGAGCCATCATTGTAGAATCAAAAGTGTTATTACTTTTCAATGCACTTTTATCACATTTTCTGGGGGTTTCCATCATTAGATTTCTCGCAATTACGAAAAATAATGCCAGCTCTCGACTTTAATTTCATAATAGTTGCAGCAAATGCTAGTTCTAAGAGGTAAGTGGAACAGGCATGATGTGGCCCTTCTGATAATTTTGTTTTAAACGAGTGCCATTTTTTAAATTGAAAAAAAAAATTTTAAAAATGTAAATAGATCATGTCTACTGCCCTATGAGGAAGTTCTAGAGACCATCATTAAGGCCGTTTGGACAGAACAAATGTGGAAATGTCTAAGAATTGAGATACTCGGGGAAGGCTGCACTAGTTTGCCCAGGGTAAAACCTGGGTGAAGTTTTATTTGCCAGCCCTACGCTTTCTCATGGGGCGCTCTGAGGGTAAAAATGGAAGTTTCAGTCATTTCTCAACCGATTTTGATGAAATTTCTTATAGAATATTCTTCAATCACAATTTTACGGTATTCGGCGGGTGACTTCAAAATAATCCTCGCAAAATTTCATGAAAATCAGTTGAGAAATGACTGAGAAATCAGCAAAAAACATCCGATACAAGTTGATCTGACGCTGTGACGGCGGGTGGGCCTATATGACTTTATGAATTATTATTGATCGTCGCCTAATGGCATTATGATCACACGTGACCCCGTGAGGAAAGAAACTGACATTCGCAGTGCAGAAATTTATTTACAGTGGATAGAGAGTGCATCAGTGGTTATATACAGTGGGGTTCACATGTGAATTAAAGGCTGGGGAAGAGATGAAGGGTTAGGCCTTCGTTGAACGACTGCACTGTTGGTCGCACACAGACTGGGTGGCAGTGAATTCCAGTCTGTGAATGTTCGGGGGAGTAGCTGTACTTGTATGTGTCTGTTGAGCTGTCTGGTTCTGTAGCTGTTTTCGTTTATGTTTGAGAATTGAGGTGTGGCGTGTAGTTATTAGGGGTATTTGTAAATAGGGGGGCATGGGGTTGGCAATATTCTGATGGCAAATTTTGTAGAATAATACTAGTCTACTTTGTAAACGTCGGACCGAAAGAGAAAGCCAATTCAGTTGTTTTTGTAAGGAAGAGACACTTGTGTAGTGTGAGTAGTCATGATGAATCCATCTTGCCGCATATTTTTGTATTTTGTTAAGGTTGTACGTATCTTTTGCCGTGTGTGGGTCCCAGATGGCTGATGCATATTCAAGTTGAGGTCTGACTATTGTTTTGTATGCCTGTGATTTTACAGTTGTGGAGGCATATTTCAGGTTCCTTTTCAGCATGTTTAGTGTCCTCTGTGCTTTGTTGGTTGTGCTGTATGTGTGTTGTCCATCTGAGGTCTGACTGTAGTTCTATGGCAAGATATGGGTGGTGAGTAACTGCTGTTAACGGTATGTTGTCCATTGTGTAGGTGTGTATGATGGGCTGTTTCTTTCTGTGGGCATGTAAGGTGTGACATGTGTTTATGTTTAAAGACATTTGCCAACATGTGTGAGACCAGTCAAATAATTTCTGAAGATCTTGTTGAAGTTCTAAACAATCTAATTTTGAATTTATTTCTCTTTAAAGTACGCAGTCATCTGCATAAAGCCTAATTTTTTAATTGATGTTTTGGTTGATGTCATTGATGTAAAGGAGGAGCATGAGAGGGCCAAGAACTGTTCCTTGTGTCACCCTGGAAGAGACTGGTACTGGATCAGACATTTCCCCATCAAGAACAACTTTCTGATTTCTGAATTTTAACCATTTATTTATCCATTTATTCGTTTATCCTTGAATTCCATAATTTTGTGATTAGTTTGCTGTGCGCAACGGTGTCGAAAGCTTTTAAATATTTCAAAATGATTATGTACATCTACTTGTTTCTTCTGGTCTATACTGTGTTGTAATTCTTCTGTGGTGATAATGAGCTGTGATTCATATGAGTGTTGTTTTCTGCAGCCCTGTTGGCAATTTTGTAGTATGTTTTGTGAGTCACAATGTTGAATTATGTGTGTGTGTATGATGTGTTCCATTAGTTTGCAAGTGATGGCTGTAAGAGAGACAGGTCTGTAATTAGAAGCTAGTTTATTATTGAATTTTTTGAAAATTGGTAAATACATCTGCTGTGAGCCAATCCTGGGGAAGATCCCCGGCATTGTAATAGTTTTGTAAAATAATTTTTAGGAGTTTTGAGATGTCACCAGCATAATCTTTAAGGAATCTTATTGGTATTTTAACAGGTCCATTAGCTTTTTGAGAAATTAGTTTGGATAGTAATTTTTCAATTCCATTGGTTGTGAAGTTGATGTCAGGCATATTTAAATTTTGATTATTTACAGGAGGGATTGGTTGATTATTTTCTTTGGTGAAAACAGACTGGTATTGTTCATATAGAACTTCGGCTTTGCCTTTGTTTGCCTTTGTTAATTTTTTTATTTTTGTTTTCATCTTCACCTTCGAGCATTTTTGTCAAATAACTATTGTATGCATCCTTTGAGTTGTATTAACTATTTTAAACTTGTCATTGATTTTCTTAAGTCTCTGCTTTAATTTAGTACTTTTGCTTTTTTTTAATAACATTTGTCTTTTTTTTAATAATCTTTTTATTTCAGTTGTCATCTAAGGAACGTCTATTTTGTTTTTCAATGTTTTTGTTGGTATATATTTATTGATAATTTTGAAAATTCCATCTTTGAATTTTGTCCATTGGTCTTCTACAGAAATTTCCGACATTTTGTTTAATTTTTTCATAGAAAGAGGATAGAGCAGTTTTAATTTTGGTGGTGTCAGCCTTTTTGCAATTGTAAACTTTACGTGGTGCTTTTTTGTACGATTAATTTTGATGTTTAGGTTGGTACTGACAGCCAGGTGGTCACTCATTCCGGGTGTTGTATGAGTTTCTTCTAATTCAGTAATTGTGCAGGATAGGTATAGTCAAACTAGTGATGGGAATTGGTTGGGATTTCATAATCGATGATCGGTTGGAATTAGTTGGCACAACTGACCGATGATCACAGTTAATCGGTTTCGCGACGTTTTTATGGGGAAGATTAACATGGCACTAAAAACGGACACACAAGTTCTCAAATCCTATTTTATTCACATGCAGAAGATTACCATGGCGCTTATAGAACAACACACAAGTTCTCAAATCCTGTTTCATTCACAAAAAAAAATAATTTTTAAATATATATTTTATATATTTTTTTTTCCAGCGTTAATCGATTAATGACGTTTGTAATTGCTAATCACAAATTAGATGAGTAAACAACCGATTATCGATTATAATCAATCATCCGTACATCACTAAGTCAAACTGTTAGTTAAAATAAATCAAAATGTAGGCCTAATGTTATTTTCATTTTTTTTCACTTATAAGAATTATTTGTAATACTTAGTATGAAATATAGATCTATAAAAATAGCATCAGGAGTATAACTGGAAAGAGTTTCTATAGTATTGTACCCTACCAGAATAGAATAGAATCTTATTGACTGGCTGCGAGCTAATTCCACAGCTGTCTGTGGTGACCTGCTCCGCAGGGCTACAGCGACTCCAAGCCTCCACGGGCCTGGAGAAGCGAGCATCCACCTATTTCCCCACTCCCGTACCCCTCTCACTCTCTAATTTTTATATCTACTTTACTCCCCCCGCTTACATTGAATTAATGGGGTCCACACCCTTGGATCAGTCCCTCTCCCTCTTCTTTGTTTCTTCCCTGGACACTGGTCATGAGTGTACCCCCAGTTAACCTGAGAGTCCGCATAGCACCAGGTAAATCTGGGTACAGGACTCCCACGGCCTGGTGAGTGCTTGTTTAACTACAGTAGCATTTCTTCAGATATTGGAGCTCTTCTTCTGGTGTTCAGCGCGTCTATCAGTGTATGCTACCCCCAGTTAACCTGAGAGTCCGCATAGCAGATAAATCTGGGTACAGGACTCCCACGGCCTGGCAAGTGCTTGTTCAACTACAGTAGCATTTTTTCAGATATTGGAGCTCTTCTTCTGGTGTTCATTTATCAGTGTTTGCAACCCCCAGTAAACCTGAGAGTCTGCATTGCACCAGATTTACCATTTACCATCTGTTACGGCCTTTGTAGGTCAGCGACCTGTTGACCGATTTCGTCTGCTAGCTCTTCAATGTCTTGAGCTATAGGCTTGTCTGTATCTTCCGTATATATGTGTGCGTGTGCTGAGGTTTCTCCAAATTATAGTGTTTAGAGTTGGAGCTAGAACAACAAGTTTTGGCAGCAAGTTCCACGGGTTTACAACCCTTATGGGGAAAGAATGCCTACGAATTTGCAGCCTAAATCGCTGCTTCTCTAGTTTTAGGTGGTGCCCCCTTGTACTACTGTTCCTATTAATTTTTAGTAGTCCCTCATTTGTACTGTATTTTCTTGTTAATAGTTTGTAGACTTCAATTATGTCGCCCCGGCTTCTCCGACAAGCTATGGACGGTAGCTTTAGTATCCGGAGTCTCTCTGGGTATTCTAGATCTCTAATCTGTGGTATGAGTTTGGTCATCCTTCTTTGTACATTCTCTACCTTGCTTAAATCTGTCTTGAAGCAGGGAGCTGGGAGATCTCCCCACATGCGCCAATCTAAAGTTGGTGGTACTCCTAGGGTGGAGACCGAAAGAGAATTTTATCCTCACGTCTGAGGCAATCTCATGGAGTTCTGCGAGTGTTGGCCAACTGGACAGGAAACAATAAATTGCCAAAACCTTGTCCAATTCCACACCCCGCAAACTGGTGGGAACAGCAGCAAGCAGGAAGGAAAGGTCCGGGTACCCAGTCCGTATAAGGAGACAATCCAAATGGAAATGACTATCAACCGCCTTTACCATTGGCAGACGAGGCAACTGTTGAGGTCTGGTCCCGTCAAGACTCGTGGGCAAATGGGTTGATGAAACTGCTCCTGGATCAGGTAGGCGGCTGCACAGAGATGCAAGAGTTCTCCACTGCAGCAGGCCAGAAATGGAGTTAGGGGGAGAGATAGTTCTAACTTCAGGTATTGCTGACCCCATGATCTGGTCAAAATGTTCATGAGCATGGAGTCTTCAGCATTCACGCCCTTTATGCCGACCACATGTAACTTATGTTGGACGGCATACATCAAGAGTCCATTCAGGGACGACAAATGCAGTGCAGACTTCACATGGTGAAGAAGTCCGCAGACAAGGTGTGCCCAGAGGGCCAAATTATCATCGTTGAGGAGGTGCCTTTTATCAGTGGAGTGATGCTCTGCAAAGTGCCTTGTGAGTCATAGCTGGCTTAGCTCTAGATCTCTGCACAGCCAGCAAACAGCGAAAGGTGTGACATAGTACGGAAGGTGAGTATTTACAACATGACGCCTTAGGTAAGGGACTCGTCCGGTGCAGAACGGACAAGGCCGTCTTCTGGGTAGGCCTTTGATGGACAGGTCACCATCCTAAACCGTAGAAAATCTGCCTCAGCCATAGGTAAACTTAAATCAAAAGGAAAATAAAGGAATTAAATGTGCACTAAGCAAGAAAAAAGTCTTGTATAGGTGTCTCTGAAGCTGTATCGCCTTCCCTCTGCGACTCTGCCTAGCTTGAGCTGTAGGCTGCTCGCAGGTGTTGTCTACTTAGTGGTGGCTTCCAATCTGGCGGCAAAACCTCCTGTTGTGCAGAACGTGAGTTGCCGGCCGGCAGGGTCACTTCTGGTGACCTGGCGCGGTGTCACACATCGGACACTTAAAATCCCCACAGAGCTCTTCTTCTGGTGTTCAGTGCGTCTATCAGTGTTTGTGACCCCCAGTTAACCTGAAAGCTTGTATAACACCAGATAAATCTGGGTAAAGGCCGGCTCCCACGGCCTGGTGAGTACTGTTCAACTACAGTAGCATTTCTTCAGATATTTTGTAAAATTCTTCTGTTCACTTTGGCATACTTACAATTTGTTTTCCATGTTTCTTGGGCATTATATTCATGGTTCTGCATTACTAAGTTCATGTCGCTTGAGCTTCATTATGAGATTGAAAAAAATCGAATTAATTTTGTCACCTTCTTCTGTTTACTTTGGCATACTTAGAATTTGTTTTCCATGTTTCTTGGGCATTATCAGGCCGGGGCGCATACCTTTATTTAGCAACGTTATTGTATTCAATATCGTGTTTAAATTTAACCTCGGGGGGCGTTGTTAAATATAACAACGTTCATAAATTCATGACCATGAGAAAAACTTGTTTTTTGATCAGCCAATTTAAAATCTTTGTGAATTACATCAATTAAATAATATAAATATGTGGAATGGGCCATGCGAGACAACATAAATATTAGTTTGCTGCCCAAATCAGACCAAAACATTGATAAAATCAAAGAAAACTAGATTTCGTGACTTGACCCCCAGGCCACGCTGAGCGTCTTGCTGAAAAATTGATTGATTTGCTGAAGTTACGACATGAACCAATAGGAGGGAGGATAACAGACGGAGATTTTGATCGTTGGATTTTGAGATCTATCGTCTGATTGGCCAGGAGTGACCCAGAAATTTGGCTAAACCTTGTTGTAGGTAGATGCCCCGCTTGATTTCCGCACTTTGACCGCAAAATATAGGCTATTATAGGGTTATTTATGATATATCTTTAACAATGTAAGATTAGATTTGTCATCAAAACAATTTATTGGACCACACGTTCTTCTCCAGAATGACGTCATCCGAGGTTAAATTTAACTACGTTGTTAATTTTAACAACGCCTGCGATGTTAAATTTAACAACGTTATTAAATTCATTAACGTTGCTAAATAAAGGTATGCGCCCCGACCTGATTATATATATAGTTCTGCATTATTTAGTTGATGCCCAGAAGGTTCCTCCCTACCTTCCTTCACTCCTTTCTTCCTTCACGCCTCCCAGAAGGTTCCTTCTTACCTTCCTTCACTCCTGTCTTCCTTCTCTCCTTCCTTCACTCTTTCCGTCCTTCACTCCACACCTTCCTTCACTCCTTTCATCCTTCACTCCCTCCTTCACTCAGTCACTTATAAAAATCCTATGGCACTCTATAATATTATACTTATGTCTATTCGGACAAAAGGCGGGGGAAGTGGACTCTAATGTGGAGAAAGCCGCTCAACGGGGTTGCCGCTATTCAGTTATCACACATTATCGCCCATAGACTAGGCTACAGAGTACTGAATGACGGAAACCTTTATTATCGCCCAGGCCGAAATAAACTCTTTCCACGTGTTCCCTTATTATTTTGAGATTCTGTATAGACTAGACTACTTCAACTCGGATCATAGCATGACTCATAGTGACATAAATTCAAACCTGGAACTGTAGGCTGCATTCAGAGCAAACTGGAGCCAGTGCAGTGGACTCAGTGCCAGTGGAGAAAGTGTCTGCAGATCTGCTCAGACCTCAGAGGCTCAGTCTCAAAACACGTGTCTGTCGCAACGCCCCCAACGGCGTAAGTTGTGTAACGTTATTTGGTAGGCTATGCTAGTCTAGGACATTAAATTATCAATCCAGACTGTAGTATGTCTTTCACAGTTATTGACATTTACAGTTTGAATAATAAATGACCATTTTAATCTATGTAGCGTTAAAAAACATTCATGTTTTGCAGACGATGATCGGATGAATAAATGAATCAGTCAGCATGTGTATGCAATCAATAGACGGAAGCAGGACGTCCTGTACGCAATTCTCAGAAACCGTGTTACGTCATAACAGGTCAGCATTTACTGCGGGACAGCTACTAGGTGATAACAACGCCTGGGCTGTCAAAGGAATTATACTTCAATGTACTGATTTAATGTCAAAAAGTTGGGATATCCCCTTGAAAATTCCCGTTTTTGCCAGAATCGCGTCATAACATAACATTTCAAATCCAATGTGTATTTTAATATATATTTAGCCGCAAATAGAAACACTGAAAACCATAAAAAATTATATTATATGCACGCAAATTGCAGACAAAGTTTAAGAACATGACAGATTTTATGTGCTAAACATTACATGTCCACGCGCCTATCATGCGTTGACCTCGTGACCCCGAGTGCATGGTGTGACACGCAACAAGACGGCATCATGATTGGCTTTGAACAGACGAGGTCACACGTGCCACCATGGCAACTTACAAAAAGCACTTCTAAAAGTTGTGCTCCCGTGTTGAATAAATGTCGTTTTTAGCCTACATACAATCTCTCCGGAGTTAAAAATAATAATATGAATGAACAGAGATAATATTCCTATTAGACTGTCATGTTTATAGCGACATAAAGCATAATGTTACTTCGGGAGATGTGTTTTAGCGTCGCTACTTTTTATACTTGACATAGTGAAAAATCAGAACCAAACTGCCTTTCTATCACCTAGTTCGCACCCAAGGTCACGCCTTCAAGGCCGTTCAGTTTCTGAGAATACCAACTCGTACCCATTTGCTTGTATGTATCATGTACGAGTAGGTAGAGTGTTACATCAATCTTAATTCTAAGATGACCTTGTACGGTAGGTTTTTTGTTATGTACGTGCACTATTTAAAGTAGTGACTAGTGTACGCTTCGTCGCGTTTCAGGTTTCCCATAGAAATATATCCCACATTAATATTATGGAAGGCCCGTTCTTGGTAAAACTTCAGCCTCATCACAGAAATTAGGTTTTGTGGGCGGAAAGGGTGCCATAGTCGTTAACATATTCACTGTCTTTTCTTATTCGATACATCGATGGATGACTATGCAAACACGAGACGTTAACCCGACGTAGTGTGAATGCTGGGCCAGCGTCGAAGTCGGTGGCCAACATTGAACCGGCGTTGGGTGAATGTCTCCTGTTTGCTGGGGAGGCAAAAGGATCACGCCGAGCACTAAATAATGTAGGAAATGCATATCTGATATAACAGAAGTCACTAGAGCGTCGTTGTTGATATGTGTAACCTTATTAGCTAATTACCGGGTAGGCTATATAGGCGTAAGTATCAGTAGGGCCTAACATTCAAGGCTTAGTAATTATCACCGGGTAGGCCTAAAATCATTTCGGAACATTTGTAAGATGGAAGATATGTGTAGTGCTCCTGGGCAGATGTGAAAAATTGACTTACTCCAGACGAGAGCACACTATATAATAATGTCCTAGACAAACATATGCCTATGGAAATGAAAATGGTATGTAGCAAAAAACAACAAATTTTCTGCGAGAAGAACAACAGTTTTTAATTTATTCTCACTCTGAGAAACTCAAGAACACTTTTCATGATCAGACGCTGGGCATCGATATTAAGTGGCATTTCACCTGGGATTATTCTTTTAAGTTTAGGGATAGATTTATTGTTTTAAGTTTAGGGGACCCTTCCCGTCGCCTGTGTTATTGGACCGGGTGGGACCCTAAGGAAATTGTCAGAGCTGCTTTGTCAACTGACTCTTTCTTTGAGGTCTGGGATGTTATCGCTCCCAGTGTAATGCTGAATATGTGGCAATGTCCATGTCGTGATTGATAAGTGTTAAAACCCACCCACTCACTGACACAGCCAACCGGACAGCTGGTGCCGTGTGTGGGTGAATAAACGCAACTCATCGTCTGTCCGCAACGATCTTGCCCTCATTGTATGATATAATACCAGTATCAGTCATACACTGAAGGCATCAGGGAGTTTTATCCGAAGAATTTCAGCAGACAGGATGCTAAAATTCCTCGGTTTTACCCTGTCGTGTTGGCTAGGGGGCTAACGATTCTATTAAAGCTATTACCGGTAACTCCAAAGGACGCTGAAGCGAATACATTGACAGATTAAGTAGGCCCTATTTGACGACGTAATAACCGAGATTGAAAGGTAAAACCAAGGAATCTCACCATTTTCAGAGCAATGAGACATTATGACAAACTCGACAACTTTTAGCATTTATCAGAGGTATAGGTTGTAATAAAAGAAATACCCTTCAAATGCTAACAGTTGAAAAATGATGAATTTACTACATTTCACAAGCTGGACCACGACAACAACGGACAACGGACGACACTGTATGTGACAACAATATCTGAGCAAGAGTAGAGTTATGAAATTAAACACAAACATGTAATGGTTGGCTATATGGGGACTACTATTTATAGTAGGCCTAAGCCCCGATTGTCTTAAAACTACTCTCAGCGCCTTCGGCGCTGGGGTTCCATCAATCAAAAACATATGCCTATTATACAAAAAAAAGTAAAACGTTCACAACAACCCAAATGGATAAATAAAGAAATACAATTTGCTATTCACACAAGAGATTAGGCCTACATGAAAAAACCCCATAATTTTACACAATATAAAATATGGCGAAACCGAGTCGTTACCCTGATACGATCATCTAAAAAAGAATTTTTATTAGGAAGCTGTTGTATATGCTGCTCAGAGCCACCTGGAGATTCCTCAGTAGTGATTATTCTTATTGCGTGTTTTAGTATTAAATTATCCGGATGTTCAGTTTTGTTAATGTCCGCGAAATGTGATGACTGTCTTGTTTTCAATCATTAAAATACACCAGATATATTACAGAAGCCATCCAATCAAATAAAAGAAATCCTTCCATATTATGGAGACACTTAAAATGAGTTTGTCCTGATAAATAACCCAAAGCACTTAATAGCCTAAATATCGACGGTGAGGTTATCACAAATGAGTCTGAGATTGCTAATGCTCTAAACTCATTTTATGGGTGTCATCCCATCTGGGCGAGGGGCATCGGGGCATATGATATTTTCATTGATTGATCTGGGCGATGTGTGATCTGGGCGCATAATTAATATATACTTCCACTTAAACACACCGATTAAAAGGTATATTGCATATAATAGTAAGCCCATGCAAATTTTGTGTTTTAAGCAAAACGTGACCTTTGATAATCATAAAAATGTCATTTCAAATGAGGAGCAGGGCGCTTACCATAATACATACATTAAAACACATGTAGCTATATATATGAACGTAATGGGTATTGTAATAAATAAATACTATTATAGTTACGTATGTGATGAATTACTCATTATTACCCTTCGTTTAACTTATTAAAGCGAAGTAATGTGATCATAACAATAAATCTCATATCTTCATACTTATTTTACAAAGTTAAGCTCCTTTGTCTGGTTTAATTGAATTTTGCTTCTGTTATTTCAACAATATCCTCTACAAAAACAAATCTACCTAATTGAACTATAATGTATTTGTTAGCGGCGTCACGTTATAAGTGTGCGATAATTATAATGATCTGCTCCTGCTATAAAGTGTGAGGGAATGAAGGTGTGATCATCCAAGTAAGAGGTAAATAGCGAGCAACTTCAAAGATAACAAAATAATTAGTCTAGATATTTTTTTTAAATGCAAGTCCAATAAATAATGCCAAATATTCTATTGACAATATACCTGAATAAATATAATAAGCGAAACATTATTTGCCAACCACCGACAAATCAAAAGTAAAAAGTAAAAGAATTAAAACAAAAAAAGAAATAATTCACAGATAGCGTGTTTATTAAAGATAATAGTTTTTATATAGCATTGAATTGTAGTATTGATTAATATGTATGAACAATCCTGCGGTGTTTGCTAGTACACAGAAAGTGTGACTTAGATGGTGGTAGGGCGTAAATGGGTTAACAGGATTACTTTAGTAGGTGTGACTAAGAAATTGATTGATCCTTGGCCGGCTGTTTATCTGGTAGTAATGGTGTTAACCGTTGAATCAACACGTTTAAACGTCTATTTTGACATTTTTCGTTTGATGTTAATTTAGGTAATGAGCTCTAAAAATCAGAATTAAAATGCTTAAATATAATATTTGACAAATATCAAATTAAGAATATTTAGAGTAACATTAACATTAACCGTATTCAAAAGTGTTGGCTCAGATATTGAATTGCTTCTGTTTAATAAGTATAGACGGAGGTCCAGGTATTGCATTACTGGGTGATAATGTGCAATTTATCCCAGATATACACACACTTAACTACAAGAGCAATATTGTATTATTTATTACACTGTCCTTTACGTTCATATGTATAGTTATGTGCGCTTGATGATATAATATATGTATGTATAACGGTAAGCGCCCTGCTTTATTTGAAATGACATTTTCATGACTATCAAAGGTCACTTTTTGCTTAAAACACACAATTTGCATGGGCTTACTATTATATGTAATATAACTTTTAATCGGAGTGTTTAAGTGGCAGTATATAATAATTATACATAGTTATATACATCATGACAATTGTGCCCAGATTACACATCGCCCGGATCACCCGGTGAAAATACCATACGCTCCGATGCCCCTCGCCCAGATGGGAATGAATCATTTTATGCCAATGCCCCCTCTAAATATACACCTGTGCGGTCTACCGATTTACATGATGACATAGCTGTAAATATTAAAAATCAAGTCAATGAGAAAGTCAATGGGAACACTTTATTTGCGCTACCAGAAATGTCTATAGATTTCTCGCTAAAACAGTTAAGAAGTATGCCAAACTCTGATTCGACTGGATTGGACCGCATCGGAGTTAGCACACTTGAATTGGCTGCCCCTGCAATAGCTGACTCAATCACTTATATTTGTAACCTTAGCATCAAAACTAAATCATTTTCGAAGAAATGGAAAGAGGCAAAAGTGACACTGTGTATATGACTTCCTCCAGGACAAAAAGATAGTGCTTGATTCACGGTTTGGGTTACGTAAAAATCATTCATGTCAGACTGCACTAATTACACTCCCTGAGGAAATATACAATGCCATCCAAACTGGTAATTTATTTGGTTTATTACAGTTAGATCTAAGTAAAGCATTTGATCTCGTTAACCACACATTACAATTGGAGAAGTTGAAACTTGTAATGCTGATACAATCTGTTGGTTTCAATCATATCTTAAAAACCGGTCACAACGAGTATCTGTTAAGAGCTCACTATCACAACCACAGACAATCAACTCCGGGATACCACAAGGGTCGATTTTAGGTCCCCTATTGTTCTTAATTGATATCAATGATATGCCACTATTCATTAAGCGAATCAACACAATGTTGTATGCTGATGACGCCACCATATCAACGTCAAGCAAACATATTGTAGACATCGAAAATACACTCTCCAATCGCGGGACCTCCGCATCTGACTGGTGCCTCAAAATGACATGATTCTCAGCCTGCCAAAGTGTAACATATTGATCATTTCCAGCCAAAAACAACCCCTAACTCTCAATGTCGATATCGATGGTACTGTTATTCTAAATTTGTCAACAACAAAAATACTTGGAGTTAAATTCGATAATGCTATGAGCTTGGCTGAACATGTTAAAGCTATTCGTAATAAGATTACAAAAAAAACTCTATCTTCTTTATATTGATTATTGTTGTGTTATATGAGGAAATTGTTCAATAACACCAGTACATTCTCTGGAAAAACTACTAAAAACAATCTGCCAGATTAATCCTTGATGAAGTACTTGATAGGCAAAATACAACCCCAAGTCATGTACTATATACAAATCTACGCTGGATGTCAATACCAGAGAGAATTAGCTATCATCGAGCTGTGCAAGTGTACAAATGTTTAAACGGTATGTGTAATCAAGGTTTGAATGAAATGTTTCAATTAAATAGGCAGGTACACAAATATAAGACAAGGGCCGCCAGTAACCATAACATTCATGCGTCACATAGCCACAGTAAAAGCTTTCTGAATCTTGGTACACAAATATGGAATAAGATACCACCTCATATTTGAAACTCTAAAAGTCTAACCAATTTCAAACAGTTAATGTACAACAACATTTTTCTAAAACCTAATTGTAATGGTAATCACTAAACTTTAGGTGTGGAACGTTGCATTTCCATCTGGTTCGAATCTTGAATGGTGGCTTTCGCTGATACGTTCAAACCAGATTGGCCTCTTCCACTTTGTGATATCCATGGGACATACTTGGAAAATTTGTAATGTTAATCATGGTAATGGTAAAATTTTAATTTCGTGTAGAACGTTGTCTGTATCTGGTTCGAATCTTGGACGGAGGCTTTGGCTGATACGTTCGAACCAGAGTGACCCCCTCCATGTCTCGCATGCCATAGTCCCACTTATCATTCTTCGCTATTTTATTTTGTGTTGTACAATCACAATCATGATATAAATGCAATAATAAAAATACAGTTTATATTTGAATGTACGATTCGTAGTACTTTCAAGAACATATCAATCTGTTTTTTAACAATATCTTAGATAGATACTTAAATACCCATAAGTTCTAATTAGAATTCTACACTTTCCAGAGTGTCTTTTTTACTACAATGAAACATTGTATAATAAGTTATGCAGTTATCTCTGGTTTTGGTGCTGGAATAATATTTACACAACATGGCATCAGTTTCTTTTTCGTTATAATTACCTTTAATTAATATGTAAACCCATAACTGAATAATATATAAGAATAAAAAAGTAATACACTTATGACGTACATATTCTTAAATAGCAATGATGTTTTTGCAGTGTAAATCTATGTATACAATTTTAAACATTGTATTATAGTTTTATTATATATTGTATTATATTTACCATTAGTTTTGTACATACTTAAATCATTGTACTATTGCATGTGTGTAAAGAGGGCCCATTGCAAATTAGTACGATGGACTGAATGGTCTACCCTCTATAAAAAAAGTTTATTATTATTATTATTATTATTATTATTATTATTATTATTATTATTATTATTATTATTATTATTATTATTATTATTATTATTATTTTAATTGCTAAAAAACATTCTTGTCAACATCAGCCTGGAGATCAAAAGGTGTGAAGTTGTGATCAGCGTAAACTGCTCCACGCGTGAGGTGTTTGTGGTGACCAACAGCTTAAACAAACTAGGTGCGAGGTTGTCATTTCTAGAAATAGTTAGATTTGGCAGATTTAGAAAGATGTGACGCTTAGCGTAATAACATACATAAAATAACATATATATAACAACTTAATGGCATAGTTAGCCTACGGTGCATTAAACAAGTGGCAATAGACATGTATTAAAGCAGCTCCTTGGGATGACATCAATGTTCGTTTTTAGTTTTGTATTGAAGTAGTGTATCCCCCAGATCATGATTTTATTTTTTTTGAGTTTTTAGATTTTTAAAAAATATTTTTTATCAACATTTCTGTGAATCGGATCAAAACCCAAACAAACTTTGTGTATACCTAAACACTTGCTAAAGGACGGTTGAATGTTCCTACAGCATTGGGCCACATGTTTATGCCGTCGGCCCAGCGTTGGGCAGACAATCAGTGCTGCAGGTGTATCCCTCATGTCCTGACTATAAGACACCAATTAGCGGCGATTGCTTTGATCTTACCGTCCAAGGCGTGGGAATATGAGGGGTAAAGTGCTGTATATTGCTGACTTGTTTTGTTTACATGGCAATATACGACCTGGAAATATAACTATTTCACTCTTTTTCGGTACTTTAAAACTGTTTTTTGACTTTCTTGTATGTTTAGTTAAGATCAGTAGGCTATATAGCTTTATCTGAGCTAAATTTTCAAAATTGACAAAATTGAAAATGTCTCATCCCAAGGGGTCCCTTTAAATAAATTTATAGGCCTACATGAGCAAAAACTAATTAAACGGCTAATGGGTCCCAGCGGACTCAAGACGTTGAATTAGTGTTGGTTTAACGTTGGTCCAGCGTCGCATACGGTGGACCAATAAATATTGTATCATTGAGCTACATTACTTTCCATGTTTGTGACCTAATTCCTGTCACAAACGTAAATTTAAAAAAACTAGCTGAATTTTTTCGTTCGTCTCCCTCTTTAACATGGGCCTAGTATGTATCAAAAACGGCCGCTAGTCTTTTTTTAGATTTAATTAAGAAAAAACGCTAATCTCATGCCATAGACCTACATATAATATCACTTCTCATTCTTCACACATAGATGTCGCTCAGGTCAACCCCGCTCTCTCTCTGTAACCACACGCCATGTTTCAACAAAAACTGCTCATTTTGAGCAGTTTTGTTGATATAACAACTGTAGGCTTATAAACAAGCTTGAGTGTCCTGAATATATATATGGCAAATATGAAACACCACTACTCCGCCACATATGAGTTTATATTCACATAGAAATAGAAAACATTCAATGGATTACTTTTTCTGCCTACGCGCTGCTGTGAGAAGGTCCACGTTTACGTTTTTCTGACAGAATTTACAATCGGCTTCAAAACACTGGCAAATATAAATTACTGAATGACATGCGAATTGTGCTGGTTCAATTTATCCACTACTAAACAGAATAAATAACCCTTACCTGTAACAAACTCTAAAATCAAATTAAATATTAAAAAAAGGATAAGTAATGAGTTGAAGTGAACACCAAAATAGTTCCGTGGTTATAAGAATGGTTATAAAATCACTTGTAACGCTCACTAACGGCTGATAAATCTGGTCAATCGCCATGCGTGCATACGGCGAAATGAGCGTGTGGTATCAGAGATATAATCTCTGAGGTCAGAATGATCACTTCTAATTAACTACAAGTCAATCAACAACCTAATTCTAGAAGTGACATAAAATACAATCAACCATAGCAACCTTAGTACGGTAAACGGTAATTAAAATAAAATAAATCCAGCCAGAAGTATGATCACCAAAGGGATTATTGATATGAGTATAATAGGCCTACTTTGTGTGTTCACACCAAATAGAAGTATATGACGCACCACGTGTCCATGGGGTGCATAATGTTATAGGGTGTTTAGGCCTACAATGAATGGGAAGCCATGTGTCAGGGAGTATCTATACCTATTAGGGTCTATGTACGTCCTTAGTCATGTTAGTTTATATTGCTATAATGCAAACATTGCGACCTTTTGGAAATAACTAACCTCACTTAAAATAAATCCTTAATAAACTGTTGATATACATTAATAGCCGTGATTTTATAGCTAATCTCGTCAGCCGAATTCAATTTTGATATCAATCATCTGAATCGATCGTATAGGCTTAACGTAATTATGACATAATGAGAATGTTAAACTGTGTTAGATAAACTGATTGATTTTGAATTTCCGATTAGTATTTTTCAAGACATCATTATGACATAATGAGAATGTTAAATTGTGTTAGATAAACTGATTGATTTTGAATTTCCGAATAGTATTTTTCAAGACATCAAACATAGCGTGGGCCTATTTACCTGTGAACTAGGGCCTACCATTAAACTATGACTAAAATGTTATAATAATTAATGGTAGATTATTACCCTAGTCGACTATACTAGGCCCTACATCTCATCATTCCACGAGTTGGTACCCGCCTAAGGTACGGGAGTGTCCGTAGGCAGCTTGACCGCGACGGGTGGAGACGCCTGCTGCACGAGATACGATGGCCTGCCCTGGCGCGGCCGCTCAACCACCCCTCATACTACTCTGGTTCACTGAGCCACACTACGCGGTGTGGCCAAGCTTCATGTAGGCTCTGGTGGGCCCCAGTGGCGAATGTTTGTGACTATTTGCTATTTTTAGATGGAAATAGGATAATCCCCAAATTCAGACATTTTTGAAAGGTCACTTTCCCGGATGTAGAGTTTTTTACAGTATTGTATTTCCCCTCTGACGCACTTCCTAGGACTTGACCCAGAAAACTATTCGCTGGCCGGCCTTATTACCACAGGCATGATAGTCAAGTGTCTAAGGACCTTTGCCTCTACCTGGCCATAAATAAAATTGCCGGGCTCACCAGGCAACCCTTATGCATGTGTTAGGTATATGGTACGAGTTGGTATAGGGTACGGGTTGATATAGGGTACGGGTTGGCCAAAATGTTGGGTAAGAGTTGGTATTGGGTACGGGTCGTCTGGCATTCTTAGACAGTAGCTAAAAATATCAGGTATATATCTGAATGATATACCTGCTATTTTTAATGATGATTGTTGTATACCATCATTCTATAACCATTTAGTACCATGTCTCTTGTATGCAGATGATTTAGTTTTATTAAGTAAAACAGCTACCGGCTTGCAACATAGTGTAAATATTTTTTCTGATTATTGTCATCAATGGCATTTATCTGTCAACTTAACTAAAACAAAAGTATTGGTGATATCCAGAATGAAATGTAAAGTATCTCCTATATTTCAAATGATTAATGAAATATTATAAATTGTAAATTAATTTTCATATCTTGGTTTTATTATCACCAAAAGTGGCAACTTTAATTCAACTATAAAAATGTTGTGTAATAAAGCACAAAAAGCTTCATTCTGTTTGAATAACATCATGCAAATTAATTAAGTTAGAAGCTCCATGATTCAAAATGTAAGTTTGAAGCTCCATGATTCACTTATTGTACCCATTCTAACTTATGGAGACATGTGATATTTGGGGAGCATATTTGCCCAATTTGACAAAAATATTAGGAATCATACATGGTGAAAACATTAATCTTTTTAACATGGATACTATGGAAAAAAAGGCTTTGATATTTTTTAAATTTGCATTAGGAGTTAATGAAAAAGCCACAAATCTAGCAGTAATTAAGAGGAGAACTGGGTAGATATCCAATCAAATCTGATATTTGGCATAGAGCTTTAAATACTATCTTTAGAATATTTAAAATGAATGGTGTGAACAATGAAAATAATCTTGTATCGGATGCATTACTTTAATACTTAATCATTTATTATCGAAAGAGGAACCGCAACGTAAAACTAGCTTTTTGTCTTCTATTAGAAAATATTTAGTCAATCTAGTTGATGATGAAGTTTGATAACCAACATTCATATGCTGATAAGAAATTTTCTGATATGATAAGAATAAGGCTTAAGAATAATTTTAAAAGCACTTGGAAACGTACATTGGCTCACACAAATGTGATTAGCAAATTAACGTGTTATAAATAATTTTAAAAAGATTTTGTGTTGGAAAATTACCTGCTATTTTTTTAAGGATAATTTTATATGTAGGAAATCTTTAGCCAAAATTAGGTTAAGTGCGCACAATTTACATATTGAGACTGGAAAATATAAAAGAACTAAGAAAACGCCTATCGAAAAGAGGTGATGTAGCTTTTGTCTATCTTTAAATATTGATGAAATAGTAGATGAATATTATGTTTTAATGAATTGTAGTAGTAGTGAATCATTGCTTTACGTCACTTTTCGGCACGAAAGGTATTTTAAGTGACATTGTAATACGATAAAAACGTTGTGGTCAATTGATGAGATGAAATGATGTACAGATGATGATGTGAGGGTGGGGGTGATAGGGCATGGTGGGTTGATGAGAGCGTTTTCCTTCTCCTTTAATGAATTGTCCCAGATATGTAAGGCAGTGGAGGAATTTAGTAAACGGAATTTTAAGCATTATTAACTCGGATCTTTTTTCCCTGACTGAATTATTCAACTTAATATTACAATGCAAAGAATATGATTACATAAAATTTGTAAGTGTTTTTTTTTTAATCTATTGTAGAAATTGGAGGTAATTTCTAATTTATAGATGTATTGTATAGTTTTTGATAGGCCTATTTATACAGTTCTCACATGTTGAATATTACATAAAACAAATTGTGTTAGATTATTATTATTATTATTATTTTTGTGTGTGTGTGTTACTTATTAGTAAACATGTTGATTGATAATGATTGTATGTTGATAGAACAGAATATGTATCATGTTTTACATGCAGTTCCTGATAAAAGTTCAAAGTTCAGTAGCAAGCACAGAAATATATATACATATAAGTAATGTATGTTCTGTGAGCATGACTGCAAGCCTTGGGAGTGTATCTTACAACCAACCACAGCCAACCATCAAGATCCAATATTGACTTTCAGCTGTGACGCGCGATGCGACCCATAATTAACTCAGCCGCTCCATGCCTCAGTATATGTTAATTATGTTTGGGTTATGCCCAAACATATTGAGTTTTGTTTGGATCTCGACACTTTTATTATTCTATGTTCCTAATTTTAAGGTGTTATTTGAGGGTGCACATGTGTGTAAAAACGAATCGAACAATCGGCGAATCACCTGTTCTTAGGATCCAAACATCGAGGATTACAGTTTATAAATAGTGTAAAAAACGAACCTAATAATGTATATGCATTTCTATCTATATTTATATCATTTTTCCCTTATAAAAAGTGAATAGTGAGGCCAAAAAATGGATAAAAAGGTGAAGTGGGGAGAATCCATAATTTCCGGGACCCATGTGTACCCTCCTATTATCCAATCGACTTAAAACCTGGGCACAATAATCCTTACGTATTGAGGTTTAATGCTATGACTTTTTAAAAATTCCCAGATGTTCTTTCGGATTTATTCAGGATTTTTTGGATCACTATATGGATCAAAATTTCGATGGGCAATTTCTCCTCGAGTTTTTATACAATCGACTTCAATCCTCAGCACAATGATCCTTATGTATTGAAGTTTTATGCTATGATTTTTTTCAAGAATTTACAGTTGTTCTTCCAGATTTATTCAGTATTTTCTAGATCACAATGTGAATCAATGTCGGTTCAATGATGTACATGTCAGATAAAGCCCTATTCATTGGCTTATTGACCAGTCAATATAGGGCCTTTTGTTATAGGTGACTCCATACCTTTTGAGCACCCCTACATGTAATAATTAAAATACATTTATTCAGTAATGTTTCAATTCCGGGCCAGCGTCACAGACAGTGGCCCAGGTTTCAGCCACAGATTGACCCTGTACAAAATTGTGGGACATTTTTTTTTATGGTCATATCTAAGACTTTCCCTCGAATAATCAAGTCGAAAATAGTTTTTTAGAATCAGTAACATTTCAGTTCAGTTACATGCCCGCATGCTCAGCTCACAGCTCTCACAGTCATTAAAAAGTTATGGGCATTTTTCGGACCTTGGGGGCGAGATCGCTCTCAGTCACCGCCATGTTGAATTTTTTAGGCAAAGCAAATAGATCAATCCATGGCCTAAGATAGGACGACACGGCTAGATGATCACTAGCCTGCTGTTTATTTTCCAGGTCGCTAGGGTTTGTAGTAGAGCGTATAAGCAAAAATAGTGTGCACTTTATGATAAAAGTATTGAATTTTGTTATGAAATCTATATACCATAATGTTCATTTTCAGACGTGGAGCCATTTTGAATTTGACCTCTGGTGACCGCTAGAGGTCAATGATTTTAAATATCCATTGTAGCACTATAGACGGGTCGATATATGTAAATAACCACTCGAACCCCCAAAAAGTTATAACAAAAGGTTTTTTAACGGTTTTCTTTTCTACTGGATATAGTAATTGACCAAGAAAAAGGCTATCAAAATCTGACCCATAAAAGTCTGAAAATCCAAGATGGCCGCCATCGGTCGTGAAAATCGGTAAACAATCCTGATTTTACAATTAAACAATGATTCTTATTATTAATCCATGTTTTTAAGAGTTGGGGAACTAATTAGTTACAATAACATTCTGGCAGTGTTAAAAGTCTAAGATGGCGGTGGGGCTAGGGGGTAGAATCCAAGGTCAAAGGTCAATTTAAAGGTAAAATAGGATTTTTCAACAAATAAAAGTAGAAACAAGTGTAAAACATTTTTTTCGTGTAATTTTGCCCAGAAATTCATCCCTTATATTATTTTCAAGATTCAAGGTCATCTTCAATGTTAAGAGGTCAACTTCAAGGTCAAATAATCGAAAATATGATTTTGACCAGATAAAGCTAAGAGCATATGTAATACCTCATTTTTATGTGATTTTGACTGGTAAGTCATTTTATGGTATTATGTGTGTGATTCAAGGTGACCTTCAAGGTCAATTTTAAGGTCAAATTAAGGTCAAATTCCTGACAATATTACTTATAACAAATACAAATATATATTTTTAACTCGATAAAGTCTCCTTCAACGCCTTCCTATCGTCCATCAACGTTTTACCGTCGCTCTTGAACGCCCCCAGATTCTCTCTAACGTCCCCCAATCGCCCTTCCACACTTTCCCATCGCCATTTAGCCCCTCTTCGACATCCTTTAACACTTACTCATTGCATTTCTATGCCTCCTCATCGCATTTTAACACATTTAAGGGCATACCATTTAACACCTTTCCGTCGCCTTTTAACACCTTGTTGTCGCGCTCTAGCACCGCTTCGTCGTTCTTTAACCATTTAAGCTCTCACGATGCATTAGGGCATCATGTTACATCCCTAAAAACAGACTTGATCTCCCTACAACTATGGGTTTTAAAAGGAAAATTACTATGAAACTGTTTTACCAATACATGACAATTTTCTTTAATTTTTCACTCATGTCAAGTCATCTTCGTCCACTACAAGTCAAGAATTGCGGTAGCAATTCGCGGCTTGTAGTGTATGAAGATGACAATGGTAAATTCAGGCTTGAAAGGGTTAAACCTCCCCGTTGCCTTTTAACGCCTCCCCGTTGCCTTCAATAGCCTCTTGGTCGCCCTTTAATGCCTCTGTGATGCGCTTAGACGCTTCATCGTCGCCTTTTAACACCTCTACATCGCGCCTTATTTCCTACTTGTCACGTTTTAACGCAAACACAGCTCACTTTAACATCGTTTCGTCGCCCTTTATGCATCTGCGTCGGCCTTTGACGCATCTTCTTTTCAATTGAAGGCCTTCCCATCGCCCTTTAGCGCCTACTCGTTACCCTTTAACGCCTCTTCATCGCCCTAATGCCCTTTAATGCCTTTCCATCGTCATTTAATGCTTCCCCGTTGCCCTTTAATGGCTCGCTACACCAGTAATGCACCCTGTCATACTTAAACGAATCTTAGTCGCTCTTCTACTCCTCTCCATTGCCTTTTGACGTTTCTTCATCATTCTTTAACGTTTTCCCATCACCATTTAACGCATCCGCATCATCATTTAACGCTTCCTCGTTGCCCTTTAATGCCCTTCAACACCTATAACACACCAGTCGCATTTCAACGCATCTTCATTGTCTTTCACTCCTCCACATTGCTCTTTTCCGCCTCTTCGTTGCCTTTTAGCGCCTCTCCAATGCCTTTTAACGCCTATTCATCGGCCTTTAACGCTTTTCCTTTGCCATTGCCATTGCCATTGCCATTTAACGTATCTGCCCTTCCACTTGTAATGCCTTGTTATTTTCTTATACTTCCTTGTTAAAAATGACGTTTTCACAAAGTAAAATTGATTTTTTCACCTTGAAGCACTTAATCATTAACGACCTACCAGAATTAGATCATCCAGTCAAAATTACACCTGAACGAATTACTATGAGTTGTCTAATTTGTGGCATATATGCTTTTCACCTCCCCGGAAATTTAGAGGGGTGAGGTGGTACACCAAGAGCTCAGCATTTAAGGTTACTTTTTATGTCTGGAGAGGGGTGGTGGAAAAGTGTAAACACATGTTTTAGCTTGATAAAAGAACTAAATTAAAATAAATTTTGTAAACACAATTTAAATATATTTCTTGAATTTCACTGCTTTTTCATGATATAACCCCCAGTCAATGGATACTAGACCTTGCTCCCATGACAACTTGGGCATGTATGATCTAAAATATATATATTTGAGAAAGTCAAACATATTGCGTTTAGAAAAAAACATCAAGTTAATATCCACAATATGGACCAATACTGCTGTTTTTTGTGATGTGTCACAAATATTCCAGCAAATTACGTTAAAAAAGTCGCAATAACACGGAACTTGATACTTAGAGTAGACATAAAACAGCAGTTATTTAACATCTTCATAGCAATTCCCTTCTTCTAGACATTGGCGGTCATCTTGGATTTAACACCTTTCCGGTAGTCAGATTTTGATCGCCTTTTTTCCTGCTATTATTAAGTACATCACATAGGTGACAAAGTCACTGAAAACATTTTGTTATTGTTTTGGGGGTTCTAGTGGATGTTTGCATAAATCCACCCGCCAGAAATGGAATCTTACAGTAGGCTAGGCTAGGTCTGTTACACTAGGTCTTTATGCACGAAAAGTAGGTATTACACAGTTTGCCCTTGGAATTCCCTTTTTATCTTGAACATGTTGAAGATGCCATTGAATCACCAAAATAATACCATATAAATGGATTCTTCAGTCAAAATCAGATCAAAAAGAGGTATTACACATGATGTTTGTTGACATTTGTACAAATATACATTTAGGCATTTGACCTTTAAATTGACCTTTTGATCTCGAAGGTCACATTGAATCACAAACATAATACCATAAAATGATCCTACAGTCAAAATAACATGAAAATGAGGTATTACACATGCTCTTTGCTTAATTTGGTAAAAATCAACTTTTCGATTACTTGACCTTGAGGTTACTTTTTGACATTGAAGATGACCTTGAATCATGAAAAAAATATAAAGAATGTATTTTCTAGTTAAAATAACCCGAAAAAAGTATTACACTTGTTTGTACCTTTATTTGTCGAAAAATCCTATTTTACCTTCAACTTGGCCTTTGACCTTGGATTCTGCCCCCTTTTCCCACCAACATCTTAGATTTTTGATAATGCCAGAATGTTATATTGTAAATAATGAGTTCCCCAACTCTTATAAACATGCATCATAAACAAGAATCATGGTTTAATTGTAAAAGTTTAGGCAACTTAGGATGGTTTTACCGATTTTTACGGTCAATGGCGGCCATCTTGGATTTTCAGATTTTTATGGGTCAGATTTTGATAGATTTTTTTTTTGGTCATTCACTATATCCAGTAGGATAGAAAACCGTTGATAAACCTTTTGTTATAATTTTTTTGGGGTCAGGTGGTATATCGACCAGTCTACTATATATTATTATAAAATCAGTCTTAATCCATGAAAAAAACATATAATAGTTGAATTTATGTATTTGCGTGTCCTTATTATATTCCAAAGACTTCTAAGATCAGTTGTTAGGGTTTTATTTTATCATTTTATAACACGTCAGCCCGAGACGTCATCGTGGCGCCAACACGACATGGCGGACAGCGACGGACTGGTTATAAACTGAGAGACTCCAGGTTCACTATAACAGACTCCATTCTTCAGGGTGAACGTTGTGTTTATTTCGTCTCCTCTGTGTAGAACACATATAATAGAAAATACAGTTAAATAATCATTTCACCCGCCTAAACATGGCAGAGAAACACAACCCGTGGGTTTAGAGCTTGATTCACAAGTTAAGCGCGCACAAGTGATCTCACTGACGTTCGTCCCTTATATACACTTTACATTATCATAATCACAACATTGATTTAACATATAATTAGGCATCATCATAATCGGAACATTGATTTAAGATACATTTACACGCGCTTAGGCCTCCCTTGTCCGGCCTACGCGACAGACCACCTAGGCCTTGAGAACAAGGCCCGCGGACGCCAGTCACTCTGAGTGGACAGCCTATCTTGATGGCCCCATTGACCTCTGGCAGAATATGCCGGGACAGTCTGGATTACATCCTGGATCACAGCCTGGATTACAAATGAGTAATTCATTGTAACTGGCCAGTCCAGTCTTTCATACGCCAACCCTTAACGTGATCCACCTGCGCACGGCTTGTCATGTTGATGGTGACCTGGTCAGCCAGATCAATGGTAGCTTCATAGCTACGTCAATGGTAGCATAATAGCTACATTCTGCTATGCATACTTTTATAATTTGATAGGTCAACGAAGTTAAAATTGGTAGGTGCATAACCATGGACCAGTGGTGTAATATGTGAGCACAAGCGTTCAGTTTGACTTTTGGCTCAACACACTTTCATTGGAAATCCTCATGCTGTTGTATCTTTTGCGAAGGTAACTTTCAACTCTACATGTAGGCACTGATGCTTGAAAGGCTATTGTGGCCAGTGCAAATGCAAAAAAGCCGAGATGAAAAGCACTGCTCTCTGTGGCTGTGTCAGTGATGGTGACTGCACTGACTGAAAATAATAAAATGATTATAATAATAATAATTTTTTTGGTATAATACATCTGTATGTCTGCCATCACTTATTCCGATTCAAGTTGATGCAACATATTAAAGCACCGCGAAATGTCATTGACCTTCAAGGTTATTTACTTTCAAGGTCAATAGGGGTGAAACTTTTACTTATATATATAACTAGTGTTTCAAGTTCAAACTAATTACAATTTAGCTAACAGTGATATATATAATTTATGATGACACATGGTGCGAAAATTACAAGGTTGGATGTCCGTATTCGATGACCCCTGACGGTCAACAAAGGGCAAATTCCAGGTGGCTCCACGTCTAAAAATAAACTTCAAGATATGTAGAACCCTTAAAACTAATTCCATGCTTTTATCATAAAATGCACACAACCTTCAAATTTGATAGGTTATCTGCTGTACTATTGGATAATAGTGTACTTATGATTTGTGATGCATGTTGATGCATGAGTGATGTGTGATTAACATAGTAATAGTATTGTTAACAACAGTGTGATATTGTTGACATTGGTATTAATGTTGCATATAATATTAATATTGGTATATCTTTGCGAGATAATTCACTAGTTCTGTTCATTTTATTCAGTGTATGTGATCATTTAAATTCACCCTTTGGAATAGTTTGAAATATCAAAAATAGTATTAGTATGATATAAGTATATTATCTGCATCAACCAGGTATTTTGGGTGATTGGCAAACTGGAAAGTTTATAGATATTTACAATTATTTTTTATGTATTAAATTTAGTTCCCCTTTTCATATTTTTGGCTATTGAAAACGAAGCTGTGAAAAAGAATATTATTTTACTGTAGATCTGATAATTTTTACGTGTTCGAAGTTTCACGAATTTCTGATTTTGGGACTTTTCACGAAGTTTAGAATTCGTAAATTTTCATTTTTCTAAAAATAGTTTTCGTGAAATTCTTGAATTCGGGAATTTATCCTCCTCACTAAAATTAAAACTTCATGGGATTAACATGTCAATGAGTGTGAATTGTTGTGTTCTTGCCATTCACGTCGATTCAACCTTGTCTGTCTCATATTAGTTTTTCGGACCCGCCGTAACATTGCACAAGTACATGCGCAAGTGCGTGAGTGTGCAAATATGCCAGTGAAGTGTGCAATTACTTGCTCAAGTATGCAAGAGTGTGCAAGTGCACAAGTGATCAAGTAGTTGCGCAAGTGCACAAGTACGCAAGTACTTTCGCAAGTACTTGCGCAAGTGCGCAAATACATGCGCAAGTGTGTAAGTGCTAAAGTACTTGCACAAGTGTGCAAGTTCATGGCAAGTGTGTAAGTACTTGTGCAAATGCGTAAGTACTTGCGCAAGTGCGTAAGTGTGCAAGTACTTGCACAAGTATGCAAGTGCGGAAGTACTTGCGTAAGTGTGCAAATAGCCAACTAGTGCAAAAAGAAATCATTTAAATGCTACATCACAAAATTAAAATAACAGTTGTAATTCCAGCAAACATGAAATGTAGATCCAATGTTGTTTTATTGTTCGGTCAGCGTCGCAGACAGTGATACAACATTTAGCCAACAGAGAGACAAGTCAAAAGAGTTTACTGTTGGCCCTCTGAATGTGTTTCCATTTGACAAACAAATATATATCTACAAAAAAGTACAAATGCTCAGTGGGGACTTCTGATCTCTGAAATTTGAAGTCCGAAGTCTAAAATTCCAATTTAAAATGGCTGTCAAAAAACCCGTAAGCAAGATTTCAAGTCCAAACATTATTGGTACTTGAAACGTCACAAATCCCTTGTAGTTACTTATTTCAAGCCTACACATGCGGATAATACCTTGCCTAACCCTTGCAATGACTTCAACAACGAAATTTGTAATATGATTAAGCAGATCCATCCCTACCCTTACAAGGAATCTAAAGACTATCCTGCACAATTAGACAAACTCTACAGCACACATGTGTACAGTCCAAAACAACACCAGGAATGAGTGACCACCTAGCTGTCAATACTAACTTAAACATCAAAATTAACCGCACAAAAAAAGCAACACGTAAAGCTTACAATATCAAACAGGCTGACAATACCAAAATTGAAACTGCTCTATCCCCCTTCTATGAAGAATTCAGTAAAATTTCAGAAATTTCTGTAGAAGACCAATGGACAAAATTCAAAGGTGGAATTTTCAAAATTATAAATAAATATATTCCAACAAAAACATTGAAAAACAAATTAGACGTTCCATGGATGACAACTGAAATAAAAAGATTAATTAAAAAAAGACAGAGGCTATTCAAAATTCACAAAAAAAGCAAAAGGATTAAATTAAAGCAGAGACTTAAGAAAATCAGTGAGAGTCTAAAATACAAATTAAAGTTTGCATACAATAGTCATTTGACAGAAATGCTCGAAGGTGAGGATGAAAACAAAAATATTTTTTTTACAAATTTTTGAAAAACAGGAAACGTGACAGTTCTGGAGTACCACCATTAACCAATAAGCGGGGAAAAACCATAACAGAGACTAAAGGCAAGGCACAAGTACTAAGCGAACAATACCAGTCAGTTTATATTAAAGAAAATAATCAACCAATCCCTCCTGTAAATAATCCGAACATAAACATGCCTGACATCAACTTTACAACCAACGGAATTTCAAAATTAGTGGAGACCGGGGCACCATGGACACCTATTTTTCTTTTTGGATTTGCTTCAAATATTTTTGTAGCACATTAACATATTATCGACCAATAGTTAACACTGGACTAAACTAATGTCTGACTGGAATATAATACATGCATTCATGTTGGATGTTACTTAAAAATCAATTTTAAAAAAATCGAGTAAATGTCCATGATGCCCCGAGCTCGGGGCACCATGGACATGGGGGTGGGGTACAATGGACATGTCTACAGGCATGTTGTAGGGACTTCCTGTGTCAATCAACCCATTTTTAATAGTGAAATGAAAAATAAAAAAGTAATATTTAAATGCAGAATTCTTCATTTTGGGGGTAGCGAGATTTAAAAATATATACTTTCTCTGAAGACGAGGCACCATGGACATTAATGCCAATAATGGGGCACCATGGACACGTCCATGATGTCCCAAAACATGTCCATTGTACCCCGTCCATGGTGCCCCAGCATGACGATTGTTATAAGGGTAGCTTTAACTAGCCTAAGATAGAATCTTCCATTATCGCCCATGGTTCTTGAAAAAACACAATTTTCACTAGCTACTATGTGCTTCTTCTTTTAACTTAGTTCCCACGAGTCTGTAATGTATTACCAAAATTCGTGTATCACAAAAATTTACTTTAACCCTTCAAAAACACATATTTCGCCATAGCTTACACAAGCCTTGATGAATCACCACCAATTTTTCTGCTGAAATAGAACAACGCACTTGGCCAAAAAAGACAGATGTTCATGGTGCCCCGATGACCATAGTGCCCCGGTCTCCCCTACTGTCCAAACTAAATATTCAAAAGCTGATGGACCTGACAAAATACCAACGAGATTCCTTAAAGATTATGCTGATGACATCTCCAAATTCTTAAAAATCATTTTCCACAATTCTTACAGTACCGGTGATCGTACCCAGGATTGGCTCACAGCAGATGTCATACCAATTTTCAAAAAGGGCGGAGAAAAACCATCCTTAAATTACAAACCCCACAGCCATCACTTGCAAACTACTAATGGAACACATCATACACACATAATTCGACATTGTGACTCACAAAACAAATTACAAAATTGCCAACACGGCTTCAAAAAACAACACTCATGCGAATCACAGCTCATTATCAACACAGAAGAACTAAAACGCAGCATAGACCAGAAGAAACAAGTAGAAATAATCATTTTAGACTTTTCAAAAGCTTTCGACAGCGTGGCGCATAACAAACTAGTCTCAAAATTACAAAATTATGGGCTTCAAGGAAAAAAAAATAAGTAAAAAAATAAATGGTTAAAATTTAGAAATAAGAAAGTTGTTCTAGATGGAGAAATGTCTGTCAATGAGAAGGGGACGTGGCGCAATGGCTAGAGCGCCTGACTGCTTCGCCAGTCATATGCATGCGTCCCGGTTTCGAACCCTGCTGTTCCCGTGTGGGGTTTGCAGAGAAACAGCATTGTTTCTCCCTTCTCAATGTGACTAGGCGATCACGTTAATGGCGGCCTCGTCGAGTTAAGGTTGAGACCAGTGTATCGACGTTAATTTCGCGCAGGCGCGCTGCGCGCTCCTTATATATATGTCACTTGATGCATCACTCTTACTCTCTGTTAGAAACTGACACGCTGTTGTTATACACACCCCTCAACATTTGACTCAGCATTGTCCAGGTAAACGGCAATCACAGGTACATAGGCCCATGAACTTAAAGTTCTTGATAGGGCCAATGTTACTCCGCCATCTACGACGCTGGCCCCACATTAAAACAGCATTGGGTCAATGTATTGTGCTCGCCTGGGGAACTCAATGTTATTGAATCAGATATACTGCGTGAGTTGGATTTCACTGGCATTATCAGTGACTTTGCTATACACAAATTGAGAAAATTGTCTATCGTGCTAGTGCCATAGTTTTCATGAAAATAAGTTTAACAAATTTTCTCTGTGTATATACATGTGTGAGATTTACAGCTCAATTGTGCTTCTTTTATTTTCTCTTTGTACGGTATTTATGTAGAGTTAGCGTCTCGCCCATGCGGGACTGTTCGTTTTCTCCGACCACTGATGAGTGGCCGGGGCCCTCCAAGCCTCGTTCTGATCAGCCGCTGCCGCGAATCGAGTGCGCTCCAAGCCAAGCGCGCCACACTGATCTCGTTGCCACTGAAGCAGACGGACGTTCCGTCTTGAGCTCAGGGCCAAGCCGCATGGCGTCGAACGTCGTACTCCGCTTGGGGACTGTGTGGACTATATGAACGTCTAGACTACAATAAAGTGAGAAATAACCGAAGAATGAATTAATAGTTGTTTATTCCCGTCGTCCCGACGGAAGAATTGATGGAAATGTGGGGGAACGTAGCAGTTCAACATACTCATATTGGCGACACGATCATTCCTCAACATGCCCATATGTATACATAATATAATATTCGAAGAAAATTATCTGATCAGTTTTTACTATTTATTTTCGGTATTATGGTTTACTGGTGTGTGGTATTTTATGCAATAGGGATAATTGAAAAAGGGGGCCTCGCTCTCAAGAGGACCTGGGGCCTTCCACATGCTTGATCCGGCCCTGATTATATTGTGGTAGATTGCACACTCAATTTTTATGTCAAAATCCACGGTTTGATTGGAGAATAATTTGAGATTATTATGTCAACAGCGGGTGCTCATAAGAGTTTGAGTGAGGGTGAAACAGATTATTTTAATCGCGTTGGTAAGAAATGTGTGCATTCACAATGTTCACCATTTATAGCTAACTAGGCCTGCACATTGATCAGGATTATTCCATTTACCGTGAGGGTCTCGGGTCTCTCGTGGTATTTTCCGCTAATCCCGGCCAATTTTATGTATGAAACCCATCCGTGTCGCATAATGTGGCTCAGGGAAACATGTCCGGCAATGTCGACCATATTTATAAGTTAATTGTTTGAGATAGCTAGCCCAAACGGCAGGCTGCAAGGGGTCCGTCACTCTCTAATTCCTCCTAACTCCCGGGTAGGCCTTGAATACAAGACTATTTCGCTGCATAGCCTTGATGCCAGCCTGTGCTGCCATTGAGAATATCCAGGCTTCTGCTCTGTGCGCCTACTGTGTACATTGAGCCAGCGACTTCAATCAATTAAACTGTGCAGCTCAAGCCGCGGAATAGTATTCAGGGCGGGGGTCGGCTTCACCAACTAAAACACCATATCCATCCATCCGTTTTTTGGGACACTTTGTGACATTTGGGAATTATGGGCCATTTGGAAACATGGGAAATTAGTGACACATGAGACACATGGGAAATTTAGAACACTCGAGACACAAGGGATTTTTCAAACATATGAGGCACTTGGGAGACTTGTGACATTTGGGAACATAGGCCTATCCCCTCTGTAATTAAAAAAAATGTTATTTTTCTTGTGAAATTTGGTATTTAAAAAGTTTATACAGTCCAAATCAATCACCCAATGTTGGTTCAAAGCTGGGCCTTTCATTATTGAATGTATATGCATTCTAACTATCTAATTTAAACGGTGGTGAAAGGGTCAGGTCAGTGAGACGTCTACTACCCAGCAAACAAGAGATGTTGACCCAATGTGTATGTTATGCGGTACCACCGTCTCCGACGCTCGCCCACCATTATTTCAACATTGATTCAGCATGCTGTGTTTGTTGGGTAAGTGGACCCGTATCAGCGGCCGAGTCGCCTACCACACTATGCCCAGCAAACACGACACGTTACCCCAACTCTGGTTCAACACTTTTGCCGATCTGGCCAGCAACCATTCAACACTGGGCAGTGCTTTCTGCTAGCGTCGGTCTGTCCACAGAGTACAAGCTGACACCGACCCAATATCTGTTAAATGCTGGGCCAGCGTGGCCGGTGCTGGCCAGCATCCATTCAGCTCTGGGCAGTGTTTCATGCTGGCGGGAGTGAGTCCACATAGTATACACGCTCACACCGCATTAATGCTGTTTAAGTGTTGGCCACGCTTCATAGACAATAGCCAGACATCGAAATAAAGCATGTTACAAGGACACATTGCATCAGCGCTGGCGCCAAACAAGACACGCTCACCCAATGATGGGCTAATGTAGGTTCATCGTCGTAGACAGTGGGCCAACATTAGCCCAGCATTGGGTCAATGTCTCGCGTTTGCTGGGGCTGCCTCCTCTGTCTCCACGATAGAAAACAAGGGGAAATCCACGACCTTGTGTAGTACCAATATGTCCCCCCTTTCTGTCTACAGAGGGGGAGCCATAATTATAAAGTCAAATAAATTTAAAAAATGAAACTCGCCATAATGTTTATTCATGAAATGTAAAAGTAGACAAATATACGGAATGGTTATATAAAACAGTATCGTTTTGTAAACTCTACATCTAGGATCCAAAACACCAATGTTAAAAATAATTTTCCCGCCAAATTGTCTAAATATGTGTGCATCTATCGAAGTTATTGTTCATTTAATTTGGCTAGATATCTCCACATACACAGAAGGGATTAAGATAATAAATTTATCTATGCAAAGTATTGATATGTAGGACTACATATGCCATACGTCTATATATGTGAGATGAATCACGAGAATATAGTAACATCTGACAGTCAGGTCATGTTTGAAACGAAATCCCAAGACTGCCACAAATGAGTTATGCAAACTAGAAATCTAGTGGCAGGTTTCAGGCTGTTGGAAGGTATTAGGCTGCTGCCTAAATAAATTCCCTATTATTCAGTGGTTAGAAACACATGGATTTGTCAAGAAATCAACATAGCCTGACTTTCAGGCGGTCAGGGGTCTAACCGATTTAATTATTCAATATAATAATACATATTCACTGTAGCCTAATTTTCAGTTCACAGCAAAATGTTTATTTCCGTGCTTGACCATTTTGCCTTAATAAATTATTGGGAAAGATCAAAGGCACTAAAATATCTTAGGCAGTGGCTTATCCAGCAAGGGGTGGGGACAGTGTATGCCCACCTTTTTGTTCATTTTCGTTCATATTTTGGACTAACATGAAGTTGACACCTTCTTTTCTCAGCCAATATGTGGCTTATGTCCTGCTCTTGCACAAGGTGGATTAACTACTACTGCTTAGGCACTAGACAAGAACATTGACAACACAACTTGTTAGGTTGTTAGGGGGGGGGGGGGTATTAAATTGCTACATAAATAAGCTCCCCATTACCCGGTGTTTGGAAACACAGGGACTTGCCAAGAAGGGGTAGGCCGGCATCCCAAGCTTAAAGAAATAGATGTGATTGGGTTCGGTCAGACACTAGGGGTTTGGTTATGAATTTAAATTTAGTTTCCCATCGACCATCGATGGTTTTGTCTTGCCCTTTACAAGTAGGCTACAGTAAACTGTATACAGTTGACATAACAATATAACTTTTAACAATTATTGATATGTTCTCCCTAAAAATAGGATGTACTATCGGCATCACATAATTATTCAGAGACCAAAAAAATCGTTGTTAAATTTATCAAGGTTAAATCATCTTCCCTACAGCAAGGCTAGGCTTTGGTGGTCGAAGAACAAGCCTTGCTGAAACAGTTTTGGGATTAATTATTTTTTATCTGATTGTCCCAGGTTTGACCCCTTCCAACAGCGCGGAGGGGGCTACAGAAAGGCAAATACATTCATGAGCGCTGGTTTAATGTTAGGCCTACATTAAATCAACATATCTCTGTTGGCCGAGAATTTCACAGGAAATGCGCCAGAGAGCTCACCCTCAACTGTCTGTGGGGATCCTAAGCTACACAAGCCTTCAATTCTTCCTCCCTGCCCGCAATAGGCAGTTTATATATAGCTGATTCATCAAAGCGCGGTCTGTGACCTCTAGAAGCCTAACCTTGCTGCAGAGAAGATGGTTTAAATATCACACAAACAGTATGTCATGACATAAATAGTATGTCAAATCCAACAATATGAATGAAGACACCCATTTGTAGATTGTATGAGCAATGGAGCCACCATCTTCGAACTTAAAATCTTGATACCATAACATGTATTTATATCCATCATATATTCAAAAAAGATCCTTTTTTCCTACCAGTAGTAATTAACCCAGTATATCGAAAAAAGGAATATTTTTTAAAAATGTGACGCGACAATAAATAGAAGTATAAATATCGCACGATATATCACATTTCAATAAATAATCAGATATTAGTAACAATAATAAACAATATATATAATTTTCTCTACATAGCGAAAACGAATGCATTCCTGACATTTATCATTATATACAAAACGTGTTGCCCATAGTTAAAATGAATACATTTCACATGCGACCAATCAATAGCCAGCAGTTTCGAAGTCATTTTATTCGCCTCTTTCAACTGTGACAACAAACACAAGACTTTCACCCAATGCTGTAACCAGGCAGATAAGTGTGTATATACAAAATCAATAAAGATTTGGAGTTCCAATTCTTAAAATCTAGATGTTAATATAACAAGACTACAGAAGTCCAAGCGCTCCCGCCCCCAATTAGATTGAAGTGATTATGTGTAGTGTTATTAACTTAGTCCTAGACTGGGTTAAAAATCAAGAAACAAGACAATTAGGCTTAAGAGGCCAAGTCTAAAAGTAATTTGAGAACTAGACAGTCAGTAAGAGACCTCCATCGAAATTAATGATCTTAATATGGATCCCGAATCATATTCCAGATCATTCCCACAATTTAATAGATTGGTCCTTGGCCAGAGACACACATCAGATAAACGGTTTATGTAAATATGCAGGATCCGGATCATAATCGGGATCTGATCCGGATCTCGCAAAATCTGATCTGCATCTGAAAAATCTAACCAATTGTTGCTTGGCCTGAGACACCTCTGTTAAAAAAATCATGTAAATCTGTTTGTTACTTTTTCAAGTAATCCGAGAGACAGACAACAAACCAACCCAAACCAAAACAAAGCCTTTTTGGTGGAAGTAATAAGCCGGTCTAGAATAACTACCACTTGTTTTAGAGTAACAGTAATGGTCTTGTTAACTACTACAATTTGCCAGATATTATGCATATTAGAATCAAAAATGGCCGAAATTTGGTCATTTTGAAATTGATCAGGTTGAATTTTTCCAGAGCATATCCCTTCCTGAAATCTCACATTCTGCTTCATTCATAGTAATAGTTCAGCTATCTAGCATGGTTTACCAGATATAAGGCATGTTAAAGTAAAAAAAATGCCGAAAGTCAGGCATTTATTCTAGCATGGTTTACAAGATATAAGGCATGTTTAAGTAAATAGGCCTAATGGCCAAAAGTAGGTCATTTTTAATTTCATCAAGTTGAAATTTTTCAGGGTGCATCCTCCACTGAAACTCTACATTTTGTTTTATAGTACACGTCCAGCTATCTAGCATGCTTTACCAAATATGAGGCAATTTAAAGTAGAAAATGGGCGATAATCAAGTCGAATTTTTCAGGGTGCATCATCCCCTTAAACCTTACATTTTGTGTTATATTTTAAATGGTCTAACCATCTAGCACAGCTTACCAAATATCAGGCAAGTGAAAGAAAATAATGGCCGCTAAACAGCTATTTTAAATTTGATCGAGTCAACTTTTTTAGGGTGCATCCTCCCTTGAAACATCACATTTTGTGTTCTAGTAATGGTCTAGCTATCTAGCACGGTTTACCCAATATTAGGCCTATTGAGGTAAATAATGGCGGATTGTCAGCCATTTTAAATTTGATCGAGTTAAAAAATTTCAGGGTGCATCCTCCCCTGAAACATCACATTATGTTTCATAGTAATTATCTAGCTATCTAGCACGGTTTACCAGATATCAGGCCTATTGAGTTAAATAATGGCCATTTTGAATTCGATAAGAGTTAAAAAAATTCAGGGTGATCTTCCCCGCTTATGGCTCAGTGCCAAAAGAAAATATATCTGAAGAATATCCCTGTCACATAGGTCATATGTAGAAATAAAAGTGTGATAAATTCATTTGTTAAAAAAAAAATTAATTCCTCCCCCTAAAAGAAACTTTTCTAAACTTGGAGAGACTACTCCAATATAAAAATAAATAAAAAAATATTTAAAAAAAATGACCCCCCCCCATGTCAATTTTTTTTTTAATGGCTGCGGCAGCCATTTTGGTTTTAATGGATTAATCCCAAAAGTTAATCAGATCATCAGAAATACCTAGAGAACAACCATACCAAATTTGAAAGCAATCTAACCAACGGTTCATAAGCTATTGTGCCCGAAAGCTCTTTGGGGCGGTCATCTTGGAAAATGGCGGTTTTTGGCTCGGTGCCAAAATAAATATATGGAAATAATTGCCCTGTCATATAGGTCATATATTTGAAATCTAAACAAAATTTATCAGTTAAGTTTTTAGTTAGAGCTAAATTGAGGATACGCCCGCGGCGGCAAAGACGGAATAATGCTAAACACTATAAGCATCCCGATATTCATCGGGATGCTTAATAATGTCAGGATCCCTCAGTTTAGCATAATGTGCATAACGGAAAAAATAAAAGACCTAAGTCAAGGCGTTATGAAGTTATCACTCCTACAAGCACCTGCACCGCCCAACCACCGAGATTCACTAGTCCCTATCCCACAACTTTGGGCTAAGAAACGGTGTCGCTGGAGCTGCACTGTCAATTCACGATTCCAATACACAAATGACACATAGCTTAGTGTTCTGTTTACAATTTAACTGGGGGATAGGGTGGGGATAATGACTTGCAGAGCACTGCGTCCTATACCATGTATAGGTGGTGCCCCAAATGATAGATGATGATGCCATGTCCCTTCAAAATCCAACAGTACATGAAAAACTGAGCATGCACTAAATTGGCACAAGTCAAGGTAAAATAAAAAGTGCCCTCAGTTGTGAAAACAGATCAATATAGTATATGGTAATTGAATGACAGCGGCGGAGGCCATCCAATGAACACAGGAGCAGGAGATGCATAATTAAAATTTATGTACGTACATCTTTGAAGGTATATGTTCACATAACATTTTTTATTTATATGTAATTATATATTACTACTTGATATATTATTATGCGAAGGAAAACATCGATTGTCATAGAAAATATTGCAAATTGTTTCTATACCTATATATGTTATGCAAAATTATCAATAGTTAACATGAAAAAATTGTTTCTTGAGAGATACGTTACCCTTTACAGATGGCCACTTTTTAGCTGACTGAATTGACAAAGGAGTAATTGATGTATTATTTTTCAAGTGTAATTTCATGGATTTAAAGGGCTACACTGTATACCCAGGACAGATTCATCTACCTTTGTAGATGATGCTGTTCTGGATATTTCTTTAGAAATAACACACAATTTTTTATTGAAGATGATGCTCTTCTTGAGTAATGTACATAAAAAACTCAAATAGAAGGCAAAAATAATAAATTCAATCAATCATTCAGCTACATTTAATATTGAGTGAAACAAATTCCTAAACAAATTTTTTCAGATTATACTGCAGATTTTTCTGACAACCCATCTAGTCCTTAACGTTATGATACATCTTCATATGTAAAAATAAACTAAAAAATAGTACACATAGGTTTAACATTAATGTTAATATTACATACCTGCAGTTGTAGGAAAAATAAATATTTGATAGTAAGAAATTTTAGAAATTACATAAAAAAATAAAAACCGAAGAATGAACCTTAACGCATATTATCTATAACTAAAGTTAAAACATGTCAAGTATTTGTTACTAAATCTTTAATGCGTTTGACTTCAACTTCCATAGTAACACGCAATTTCTTTTCTTCATCTACTTCATTCATTAGCCCTATTAATCGCTTGTTGAAATTCTGTTTGAGGATGTCTATATCTTTACGCTGCTGCTGTAATTCACTATGTAATGAGTCATAGTCCTCTTTACTGACTGTTGAAGCTTTCAGCTCTTCCATTTCTCTACGTAATTCTTCCAAGATACTTGCATCAACTGTAATGATGAGAAAATGTTAACATTAATGAATTTGAAAAAAAAGTATATATTGTTAATTTTTGTCTATGTGTAACCACTTTTTCTTATTTTAACCAAGAGATCAGGTCATAAAAAAATTGTGTTTTAATTTTATATTTTACTATTTAAAATAATAAAAACCAATCGGGGATCCTAAACTCTGAAACTTTCTGAAGTTTGAAGTCCAAATTCTGAAGTCTAATCCCTTCAAGTCTGAAGTCCAATGTTGGAGGTCCAAAGAAATCTGAATATATTGTACAAAGTCTGAATTGCAAAGACCGAAGTGCAAAATCCAAAGTCCGTAGGGCGAGGTCTGTTTGAAGTCTATCCAAAGTCTAAAATCCAAAGTCTGAAGTTCAAAGACTGAAATTCAAAGTCCTAAGTCTGAAGTCTGTCCAAAGTTTGAAGTCCGAAATCTGATGTCTAAAGTCCAAAGTCTGTCCAAAGTCTTAAATCTGAAATTCAAAGTCAGAAGTCTGCCTGCAGTAAAAAATCTGTTGTCTCAAGTCTGAAACCAAAGTAAAAAATCTATAGTCCAAAATCTGAAGTCTGATGTTCGAAGTCTGTTGGAACTCTAATGTCTGTTTTAGGAGTCTGAAGTCCGAAGTCTGACCGAAGTTTGTCTGAAGTCTGTCCGAAGTCTGAAAACTGCCCAATGTTTGTCCGAATTTAGACAGTGAAGGCAATCTGATGTCTGAAGTATGCCCGAAGTCTAAAAAATCTGAAGTCTAAGGTCCACAATCTGAAGTCTGATGTAGGCCTATGAAGTCGGTCTAAAATCCAAAGTCTGATGTCCGAAGTTTGTCCGGAGTCCAAAAACTGTCTGAAGTATGTATGAAGTACTACGTACGTCTGTTCAAAACCTGGAGTCCAAAAACAGAAGTCTGAAGTCCAAAATCACAGTCTGAAACCAAAGTCTGGAGTCTGTCAAAAGTCTGTCAAAAGTGTAAAAGGGCACCATTCAATCTTCAGGGGGAGGGCTGGAGCTTTTTAGAAATAAATAATTTCGGGCCGTCTGAGTGAAATAAACAATTTACGTCAAAAACTGTTCTATATAAACATATAAATTTGACATTTTCGGTGCACCTCCGAGTCGGGTTGAAATAAATAATTTGTCCCCGACAAAAACTCCGGCCCCCCTGGAGATTAAATAGTGGCCCCCTTATCTAGAGTCTGAAACCGAAATTCAAAGCCCAAAATCCGAGTCTGATGTTCGAAGTCTGTTTGAAATCTGCCCGAAATCTGTCCAAAGTCATATATGAGAAGTTTGAAGTTCAAAATTCGAAGTCCGGAGTCACCTCGAAGTTTGTCCACTGAAGTCAAGTCCTTCTGAAATCTGTTCGAAGTATGTCCGAAGTATTATGCCCAAAGTCTGTCCGAAGTTCGACATCTGAAGACCAAATTCTTCAGTCTAAAAATGCCACCAAAATTCAAAATGGCTGAAATAAAACGCATTTATAGCAAAACAAGCCTACATAAGTCCAGGAGCTCCCGTGACGAATTAGAATTTGATTTAAGCAATTTTGTGTAGGGTTTTTAATGTAGTCCTAGGCTAGGTCAAAAATCAAGACGCAAGACAACTAGGTCTAAGAAGCTCAGTCTAAGAGTAAGATAAGAACTAGACAGTCTGTCAGAGATTGCAAACCTCCATTGAAATTAATGATCCTAATCAGTATCCCAGTAGTGGTCTACCTATCTGGCACGGTTTACCCGATATCAGGCCAATCGAGGTAACTAATAGCTAATTTACGGTCATTTTGAATTCGATATAAACTAGTTAAAAACTTAGGGTGCATCCTCCCCCGAAACCTCAAATTTTGTTTTATAGTAATGGACTAACATCTAACACAGTTTGCAAAATATTGGGCATGTGAAAGTAAATAATGGCCGATAGGGGGCCATTTTGAATTTGATCGAGTCAGAATTTTTCAAGATGCATCCTCAGCTGAAATCTCACATTTCATTCTATAGTAATCATCTAGCTATCTTGCACGGGTTACCAAATATCGGCCATGTGAAAGTGAATAATGGCCTAAAGGCGGCCATTTTGAATTTGATCAAGTCAAAATTTTCCAAGATGCATCCTCAGCTGAAATCTCACATTTCCTTCTATAGTAATGGTCTAGCCATCTAGCACGGTTTACCAAATATCGCCCATGTGAAAGTGAATAATGGCCGATAGGAGGCCATTTTGAATTTGATCAAGTCAAAATTTTTCAAGATGCATCCTCTCCTGAAATCTCACATTTTGTTTTATAGTAATGGTCTAGCCATCTAGTACGGTTACCAAAAACCGGCTATGTGAAAGTGAATAATGGCCGATAGGCGGCCATTTTGAATTTGATCGAGTCAATTTTTTTCAAGATGCATCCTCTCTTGTAATCTCACATTTTGTTTAATAGTAATGGTCCAGCTATCTAACACGGTTTACCAAATATCAGCAATGTGAAAGTAAATAGTGGCCGATAGGCGGCCATTTTGAATTTGATTGAGTCGAAAGTTTTTAAAAGGCATCCTCTCTCGAAACGTCACATTTTGTTTTATAGTAATGGTCTAGCTATCTAGCACGGTTTACCTGATATCAGGCCTATGGAGGTAAATAATGCTGATTGTCGGCCATTTTGAATTCGTAAGTTAAAAATTTTCAGGGTGCATCCTCCCCCGAAAACTCACACTTTGTTTTATAGTAATCAGGTAATGGTCTAGCCATTTAGCACGGTTTACCAAATATCAGCCATGTGAAAATGAATAATGGCCGAAAAGGCAGCCATTTTAAATTTGATCAAGTCAAATTTTTTCAAGATGCATCCTCATCTGAAATCTCACATTTCGTTTTACAGTAATGGTCTAGCCATCTAGCACGGTTTACCAAATAACGGCCATGTGAAAGTGAATAATGGCCGATGAGCGGCCATTTTGAATTTTATCGAGTCGAATTTTTTCAAGATGCATCCTCTCCTGAAATCACACATTTTGTTTTATAGTAATGGTCTAGCCATCTAGCACGGTTTACCAAATAACGGCCATGTGAAAGTGAATAATGGCCGATTGGCGGCCATTTTGAACTTGGACGAGTTGAATTTTTTCAAAATGCATCCTCTCCTGAAGCCTTACAATTTGTTTTATAGTAATGGTGTAGATATCTTGAGCGGTTTTCATGATATTCCACAATATCAGGCCTGTCGAGGTGAATAATGGCTGATAGGCGGCCATTTTGAATTTTATCAACTTCAAATTTTTCAAGATGCATCCTCTCCTGAAACCTTACAATTTATTTGATATTAATGGTGTAGCTATCTTGAGCGGTTTTCATATTCCGCAATATCAGGCCTGTGGAGGTGAATAATGGCCGATAGGCGGCCATTTTTAATTTTATCGACTTGAAATTTTTCAAGATGCATCCTCTCCTGAAACCTCACAATTTGTTTTATATTAATGGTGTAGCTATCTTGAGCGGTTTTCATGATATTCCGCAAAATTTTTCAGTCGAATTTACCGATGTTATAAATTAGGTCAAAGTGCTGGGTCAACTTCAAGGTCAAGGTCCAAAAACCTGAAAAGGCACAACTAGAGACCTTAGAGAACATGTATGTGCAATATGACTGTCATCGGCCCAGTACTTTTCGAGATCTGCTCCGGAAACGAAGTGCGCGTCAAAACGTCTAAATAGGTCATAGTTCTGAACCAGAAGTAGGTCAAAGTTCAAATACCCCAAAAGGCACAACTAGACCCCCTAGGGGTGTTGTGTGTAAAATTTGAAGACAATCGGACAAGTACTTTCAGAGATATGCTCCGGAAACGAATTGTTTACGGACGGCCCAACACCGTCACATCATCATTTTCTCCTCTGCAACCTTGCGTAATGAATTCAGATAAAAAATATTTTAACCTGTCCATTAGCCACCTGGAAGTAACCCACATACCAAAAATTGTTATCCTAGCTTATTTTCTTACAAAGTTATAGGCAAAAGAAGAGGCCAAAAAAAAACGGAGGTAGAATCCATAGCTCCCTTCGTCTCACCTACGGTGACTGCGGGAGCTAAAAATCAATTAATCTGTTGAAATAAAAAATAACCAAACACAATTGCTTAGTATTCAAATCAAATTGGCCAACACAATTAAAAATGGTCGCCAAAAACGCATACAACTTAGTCCAAACTTCACCGTTATTGAAAAGTCACAGTTACCCTCTAGTTTGTAAATTACCTTTAAAGTAAGTTGGGATATGGTCAACAAAAAGTCAGAAGCTGTTTCTTTATCTTTACTGATAGACTACATAAAAAGATTGTTTTTCATGTAGGCCTAATGCTTATAATCACGATTGATATATCAATCAATCTGTTGAAAAAAAAATAACCAAACACAATTGCTTAGTATTCAAATCAAATTGGCTAACATAATTCAAAATGGTAGCCAAAAACGCATACAACTTAGACCAAACTTCACTGTTATTGAAAAGTCACAGTTACCCTCTAGTTTGCAAATTAACTTAGAAGTAAGTTGGGATATGGTCAACAAAAAGTCAGAAGCTGTTTCTTTATTTTTACTGATAGACTACATAAAAAGATTGTTTTTCATGTAGGTCTAATGCTCATTTATCACGATTGATATATTAATCAATCTGTTGAAAAAAAATAACCAAACACAATTGCTTAGTATTCAAATCAAATTGGCCAACACAATTAAAAATGGTAGCCAAAAACACATACAACTTAGACCAAACTTCACTGTTATTGAAAAGTCACAGTCACCCTCTAGTTTGCAAATTACCTTTAAAGTAAGTTGGGATATGGTCAACAAAAAGTCAGAAGCTGTTTCTTTATCTTTACTGATAGACTACATAAAAACATTGTTTTTCATGTAGGCCTAATGCTTATAATCACTGTAGGCATAAACATGCTTATTGATTGTAACATGGAGGTTTTATGATCTCATATTTTGCAAAAATATGTCGAGCCAATTTATAGGGGCGTCTCACGCAGTCTCAGTCTTCTCTTAACATTTGCAGGGGCCTAGGGCTACACTCTACACGCATGTTAACAGGCCTACTTTCGCCCGTCCTGTAGGCTTTGCCTTTGGTGATAGGCCTATCTATTTTCAAAACTAGAAGGGAAATTTGACGCACATGTCCCTCTGTCCCTGTAGAAAGCTGAAATTCTAATCAGGTCATCTCCATACTTCACATAAAAAATTGGAGAGATGCAATAATTATTTTCCAAGTTATCGCGTTAAAAAAAACATGACCGGACGGACGGTAAGGCAGCCACCGGATGGACGGACAACCCGAGAACATAATGCCTTCGCTCGCTTCGGAGGCATAAAAACACACAGTTTAAGAATAGATCTATAATCATTGAATATTTCATGAGAATAGCCTACATGATCCATACCATTTGTTTTTTAATTCTTTTTTTGGCAATTGTATTTATCGATTAATCCAGTTCTTTCACGTTGATTTAGGAGTGGAATGTTTGTGACACATAGGCTAAACCTGTGGAGCCATAATATAGGGCCCTGATATATGGCATAGCATACATGTAGTTGAAGCTGTCAACTCACTATACCGCTGCGCTAAAGTAGCGTCAGCCGGTGAGTTGAGACATCCTGATGATCCACCCAATGTTGGGCCAATGGTGGGCCAGTGTCATAGATGGTGGACCAACAGTGGGTAGATGTCTCGTGTTTGATTACATTTTCTCAGTGTTCTGTCCCTGGCCATCTAATGGTGGCAGTGTAGTAATCAGCTCACCCAGAAAGTCAGCAGGCTTGAAAAAATCAGTCAAATTTACCACACACACTAGACGTGTGTAGGGCCTAGATGGCTGAGCCACGAGTCAGCCGTGTTATGAGCATGGGTGTTATGAGCATGGGTGTAGGCCTACTGTAAGCGCAGTATGTACATGTAGCCAACATCGTTTTTAAATGTTGACCAGCATGAAACCAGCATTGAATTACAGCTATATTTGTAGGGTGATTAATCAACACCTCAGTCTCGTCTGCCGATCATTACAGTCCCATCAAACTATTAACATTGTAGGGCTTACACTCTACATGCAAGTTAATAGGGCCTACTTTCAACCTGGAAGATTTGGTGATCATCTATCTGTTTTAAGAAACACGCAGTCTAAGAGTAAATAATATTTCAATGAGAATACATCCATAACACTAGATTTGCCTGAGGGGCAAAGTTTACGTCTCCACCCGCCCCATAGTACATTAATGATAGAGAAATACAGTACTCTTACCAAATTTTAATGTAAACCACGTGAAAATGTGATGTCGAAATCGCACCAAAATCTTATCAATATATGGCCAGGGTAAGTTGCTTCCTTGGAACAAATCGGTGAAGCAGTTCAAGCTCTTCAGAGTAACATGTGACTCGTTGGCTATCTTGAATTTTGTTGAAAAAATGAAAAAAGAAAAACAATTCTCCTGACTTTTTTCTCAGGGCCACTGAGCATACACAAAAGATAAAATTTGAGCTGTATAACCATATTACCAAATTTTGATAATAGCCAAAATGAGCAAAATTGTATGTATCAGCTAAAATTCTAAAAAGTAAAAAAAACTAATCAGCACACATCCAGGGTAGGGTTATTCCTTTGAACTAAACATTAAACAAATTTATGAAGCAGTTCAAGCTCCAGAGAGTGACATAGGATTTTGGCGGCCATCACCAACAAAATTTACCGGGCAAATTCCCTAGGGCCAATATGCATGCTGCAAATATTTAGAAATAATCTGAGCAGTGGTGTATAGCTATATTACCAAATATTGATGATAGCCAAAATGAACAAATCTGAAATATCCGCTGAAATTCTAAAACGTAAAAAAATTATTATCGGATTCACACCAAAATCTAATCAGCACATGTGCAGGGTAAGGTCTTTCCGTCAAACCAAACATAAAATAAATCGAGGGAGCGGTTCAAGTTTTAGAGAAAGACATCGGATTTTGGCGTCCATCTTGGATTTTGCTAAAGAAGCTAAAAAACGCAAAAAAAAATTACCGGGCAAATTCTTTAAGGCCAATATGCATACTGCAAATATTTATAAATAATCCGAACAGGGGTGTATAGCTAAATTAACAAATTTTGATGATGATGATGGCCAAAATGAACTAAACTGAAATACCCGCTAAAATTCTGAAATGTAAAAAAATTAAAATTTTTATTATCAGAATCACACCAAAAACTGATCAGCACATGTGCAGAGTAGGGTCTTTCCGTTAAACCAAACATGAAACAAATCCATAAAGCGGTTCAAGGAGAGCGACATAGAATTTTGGCGGCCATCTGGGATTTTGTTGAAGAAGCTGAAATACGCCAAAAAAATTTACAGGGCAAATTTCGTAGGGCCAATATGCATACTGCAAATATTTAGAAATAATCCGAGTAGGGGTGTATGGCTATATTACCAAATTTTGATGATGGCCAAAATGAGCAAAACAGAAATATCCGCTAAAATACTAAAACGTAAAAAAATCAAAGTTTTTATTATCAGAATCACACCAAAAGCTTTTCAGCTAACGGCCAAGGTTAGGTCTTTCCTTTAAACCAGACATGAAACAAATCGATGAAGCGGTTCGAGCTCTAGCGTGCGCCATAGAATTTTGGCGGCCATCTTGGATTTTGTTGAAGAAACTGAAAAACGCAAAAAAAAATTACCAGCCAAACTCCCCAGGGCCAGTATGCATATTGTGATTATTTGGAAATAATCCGAGATGGGGTTTTCGAGTGAGAGCAGAAACAAGTGGCGGCGGCGGGCGGACTCAGCAAAAACAATAAGTCTCCACCACCACATAGTGGATGGAGACTTAATAAATTGCTTTTCAATTCTTTATATGGCAGTCGTATTATCGATCAATCCAGGTGTTTCGGTTGGGTTAGAGTGAAATGTGTGTGACATATTAATATAGCCATAGCGTGCACATGGTCAGTCTTGATCTGTCACAGCTATTTTTCACAACTGACGTCGCCATCTGTATTGCATAGGCTGCAGTTGAGTTGTGTCAAAAGGACAGCAGCGTGTCAGGTTTATTTACAACAAAAATGACTGATTATTGCACTTTTTCAGTGATCATTAAGTCAGACAGATCGATCACCGCTTCAGCAATAAATATTGAGCCCATGTGAAATACGGTATTTCCTCGGGCAAGCCTTAAATGCGAAGCTAAGTAGGCCCTATTATATGAATTAATTTTTGAATTGTCTCCCTCTGAAGACGTGAAAAATTTGGCCGTCAGCAGCTAGGGGACTTGTCAATTTAAAAAAGAATCTAAAAATCCGAGAAAAACTCGTTAGTGGGTGGGTAGGTGACGCCCCAACTCGGATTTTTGTGGGGTAAGATGGGATAATATGAGCATAGTAGGTATATGAGCACTGGGAACAACGGGAATTGGGTAAACTTTGGATTGTAATATAGTCATGACACGGACATAAACTCGTACAATTTTTAGAATTTTTTTTGAAAAAAATAGTCCAATTATGACAAAATGAAGCTTTTGGGCTATTTAATTAAAAAAATACAATTACATTTGATTTGTTCGTATGTCCACAAATCAGCAGGTATCATGCAAGTAATGTGGGTGAGTGCTAGCCATAGCGAGTTGAAATTTTTCAAGATGCATCCTCTCCTGAAACCTTACAATTTGTTTTATAGTAATGGTGTAGCTATCTTGAGCGGTTTTCATGATATTTCGCAAAATATTTCAGTCAGATTTACCGATGTTATAAATTAGGTCAAAGTGCTGGGTCAACTTCAAAGTCCAAGAATGCGGACAGCCGGACGTACAGATATGCCATAAACTTATTGTATACTAACTTGAATTGTCAGGTTTCTGTTTTGCAGTGGGAGTAGATGGAGGAGATCTCCGTTCTTTCTTCACAGCTGTAGGACGAGCAGGTGCATGTTTATCCTGCCAAAACCAAAAATTTGTGAGTGAGTGAATATTGCACTGTGGTGCTTTCTGCATATTTCGACAATACATTGTACAATGTCTTTGTGCCAGCAAAATTGGGTCAAAATCAATTAATCAGAGGGGGGACAGTCCCTACATTGAAATGTTTTACAATGCACAGACCCATAATACGTATTCAAACAAAGTGGATAGAGGTAACTATAACCCTTTCAAAGAAAATAAACAGTCTATGCTGACTCAGTTTGATCTTTATAGGGTTAGTTGAATTATTGCAACACAATAACTTTTTTTATAAGGGTTAATAATCTCACAAAAAGTTAATCTAGGCAAACAGGAGGTCACATGGGTGCAAAATATGGTTAACTCTACAGTACAGAGAGGCTTGCTGAAAATAAAAAAAGGTATGGCTGGAGTGATGAGATGAAGTGTTCACTTTATTCAATGATTCCATCATGCAGAGAGAAAAGGGGTAAAGGAATGCAATACTATAAAAAATAGTCCAAAAAGCAACACGTATGTGATTGTTGAGCGATCCTTTATGGTTGGGACACAAAAGGACACTATACATCATTGGACTGGATGTGAAGTAACTGGTGTTGAACAATGAAGGAATTGTCTTGCATTGTGCTTTATAAACTTTCCCCCAAAAAATTTCATTTGTAAGCTAAACCCGTAATAACACATCATCAATATTATTGGCTACACCTGTAACAAAAAGCAGTGGCTGACACAGATAAATTGTGCAGCTTAACATAGAGTGAAGCATTATGAAACAAGATCAGAAGACATTCATACCGCAGATGGGTGAGTGACATCAGGAGGTGGTGGGACGGTTCGTTTTGAAGCAAGAGAAACTTCATGTGTACGAGTGGGGACAGGAGGGTCTACTGTCAGTTCATTAGTAGTATCTTCTTTATCCACCTAAAGCATAAGAGCACCTGTTAATCAGAGTGAGGATATAGTAGCATAAAAAGCTGATGAGAAAATGAGTAGGTGAAAGTATATACATAATAAGTAAGTATCAGTTTGTTACAGAGATTTATTAGCCTTAGTTTTTCCCTTGAAGATTGCAAGTTAGGTTACTGTTGCTTGATCATAACAAGAATCCTGCAGTTCTGAACATTATTATGTGCATTTAGACAAAAACTATTTTTTAAGAAAATAGGATATAAACAAATGTTATATTTGTATGGCAAATATTACTACATGAATGTCTCCACCTCTCACAATTAAAAGTTAGTTAAAAATGGTACAGAAGAATCATAGCGACCATTTTGAATGTATTCAAATAAATATGCCAATTTTCAAAGAATCAAAGAATAATCTCATAAAATTTCTAAAGATCGGATATTTGGTTCGAAAAATAGCCCATTTTAGTAGTAAAATAGTCAAAGAATGATCACAGAAAGTGTTGTGAATATTAACCAGTTTATGTTGGTTACTGTGAGTGATCATATTTACTTCATCAGGAACCCAATGGCTCACATCTTGGATATATGCAAATAAGTCAATTTGTCAAATAAATCAGTGTAATCCGTCAGATAATGTTCTGAGAAAGTTTGCGAAGATCAATGATCTGATCAATGATCTGATTAATATTGGCGATTGGTAAGGAAATGCTTAGGCAGCCATCTTGGATACTGATTAGTCTGCCAATTTTTTAATTCATTAGAGCATTAGAGTCAATTTTGAACTTAAAGCAGTCTACAGTAATTATTCAGAGAAAGCTTTGTGAAGATTGGATGAATATTGGCAACTGTAGTGGGTTATGTGAAAATGTTGAATAATAACATTAAAAACAAGCACCTTGCTGTTCTGTTAGTTTGATTATGTAGCCAGAGATTCACCTGAACAATTAAGTTCAATTAGATAAAGTATGTTCTGAAAAATATAATACATTTATGTAGAAGGTAGAAAAAATATCTCAAACAGTTGCAATTGAGCAGCTGAATGCCATCACCTGTAGGAAAAAGTTAAAGTGACAGTGGTCTGTCAATCATGGGGGAGAGGGGGGGGGGGGGGGGGGTTCAGTTCTGAGAAAGTCAGTCATATTGAACCAGAGATGAACCCTTACCTATAGCCAGCCAGAAAAATATTTAATGGGGTTCCCATATCATCTTTTCATAAATTTATAATATATATAATTTCATAAACTAGAATCCTGAAGCAATAGAGCAGTGGAGATTATTTTAAATTTAACCCTTGTCCTGTTATGCTCGTATATATACAGTATATATGGTTCTAAGCAGTTCGAAAACCAAAAAAAATCACTACAATTGATAAAGTAGTTTGTGATACATGCTCAGCTAATCAAATCATTCAATTTTGGAGCTGTGTATTTTGTCATCATTTGAAGCTGGAAATTCTAATTGCGTTAGCAATTCCAGCTTTAAATGAATGAAAAAAGAAATTAATCACTCAAATTGATGTAAATATAAAACAGTATTGGACAGTGCCAGCACACATGCTGATAACCAAGACAGCTACACACCCTTCACAGATAAAACATAATTGTTTTATATTCAATATAATTCGGGCTTTAGGCCACTCCAGACACAGGATTCAAAATTCAAACCCTGGAGGTCTGAGGCCGAGCACGCTACTTCTGGTCACGGAGGCTCCCCACATTACTGAGTTTTACAAGTGGATAGTGAAGAAACATTTTTGTTTCTTTCAAACTGCAGAGATCGGGAAATGAACCCGAACTCTATCGTGAAAGGCAGCAGTGCTAACCACTACCCTAGGGCCACCCTTAGGGCCACCCTTTCGGTATGATATGCCCACTTAACTGGCCTGAATGAAATAAAAACTAATCACCACCTGTGCATCAGTAAACATGAGAGCTGTATTCCCAATGTTGTTTTATCGTTTTATTGCAAGCATCCAAGATGGTGGACCAGTATTAAACAAAAGCTTCAGTTAATCAACTGCAGGTAGGGGGGTGATGGTGCATGCTGGTAATACCTGCACAGTCATTGGAAATAAAGTCTTCTGGTCAACTGACATAGAAATGACCAATTGAATGAAAGTGCTTTCTCTCACATGGGTGACATTTGGGCAGAGCAGGGTTTTTCTGGCGGTGTCTTATAATTACCCAAAACTGGAGATAACTAACAAATTGATCACTCACTGTAGTTTGGAGACAGGTGGAATGATTGATTAAGACAATTTGTTTCCAAATCCTGTTCACTATTGGACAAGAGTCGCACAATAATGGTTAACATTGAAACAATGCTGTTTAAGCATCTTTTGTTGTTAGGTTGGCGCCGAGAAAAACATATGAGTAATTATTGATATTTGACTAGTGAAAATGACATTTTCACTCCTCTGTTGAGTATGCATCGTGACCATGTGGCCAAGTTTCAGAACATTCAAATAAAAATGAATGTGGACAGACGGTCAATGCGAAAAAAGTCTGAGCCTTGGTTGGATTATAGTGAGTGGCCATTAAATACACTGGAACAATGAATTGATAGTCATGCAGGCCAGATACTTGCCTTTTCATTCTTGATACGTATGGACTGTGATGTGTTTTGTTTACTTGGTGCAGGAGTCTTTACTGAATGTACTGCTGGTTCTTCAAAAAAAAGGTAATTAATTTAAATTTTAGTTTAATATCAATGAATTTGCAGAATATTTCATTTTACATTCACTACTGATAACTACTGTCAGGTTTTCTGTCTAATATAAATACCATATCCATGTCATATGAGTTGAACTTTTTTCCTGCAATTGCTAATTTAAGATTTAGGGATGGTCGCAAAGTTCGCAATGTCCCAAAATACGAGCTGTTGGTGGGTAGGTGGTTGACTGCTTCTTTCGTATTGAAGTTTTGCGCGAAGTTTTTGAAGTAGACTTCCTGTCTTCAGCTATAAAGAATTACTTTATTCTACATTTTTATTAAATACAACTTACTGTTGACACCATTATTGTAGCTAGCAATATGACTCCAATTTGTATCGGGAACTAAATTGGATTGCCACAAAATATTGTCCCGTTTGTTAGTAGTAGTGGGGTGTGTGGTCAAATCCAATTCGATGAGTGCTCGTATTTTGAGACATTGCGAACTTTGCGACGGCCCCTTAAACTGTGCAGCATGTTATATCAGTGACAAGAAACAGAATGCTTGACATTATGACATTATAAATATATACCTGTGCAAGGTTTTCAAAATCATTATACACAGTTGCTGATCAAAGTGTAATTCAGTAAGGAGGGAAGCCAGGTGGTCATGCAAGATGAATGATGATGATGATGAAAGTGATCTGGTCTTTTAAAGATGTGATTTTATTGTAAAAGTTAAACACACAGCACAAAAACTATTCTCAGCTAATTCTTTGTCGGATCAATATTGGACACAGCTGTTGTCAGGGCTTCATCAGATTTTAAGGTTGATAAATTAATTGGAGTTATTTTACTAATCGAGAAATATTATCACAACTTTACTTGAGGTCCATGAGTCAGATGAAGTGCAAATAAGGAGAGGTAATTCCTTGATTGTTGCTCAAATACTTAAGAAACATACTGTAGCAACTAGTCTCGAATTTTGCGGGTATCAATATTAGGGCAAATCCAAATTTTAATGATTTCTTAGTCTTTTAACCACTTCAACTCCAGGCCGGAGTGCATGCCAGGATCCAGGGATCATGGTGTAACTATAGTAAATCCGACGGAAATTTCCGTCATGTATGGTTACGTCACATGCCGAATGGCCCTATTGTTTTCACCTGACCATTACCACTTTGTTATTCAGTTCCCTGCTCATAATCACCATAACATACGAAATGACATACTGTCTATAATGCGACGCCATGTATAATACAAATCAGGATTTGAATGCCTCTGATGACGTAAAAACGTATACACCTGTCTATCATACAACCCCAAATTTTAGACATCAGCGGTAGCGTTCGTGATGGGACAAATATGCGAGACATTCCGATATCTGTTCTACAAGTAGCGCTGTGGTACAGACGTTTTCTGCAAAACACGGGAGATTGATCTAACCATCACATCGCAGATTGTGTTATCTAAATATATACTAGCAGTGTCCCACTCTTAGGAAACAAAAGATAGATACCACCATTTGCTCAATACCGGGCCAACATCTGCAGCAGTACTGGGTAGGCGTTATTGGGATCCAACAGTCTAGTGTTATTCCAGAAATATGGACATTCTGAGGCCTACACGTATAGAATTTACAATAAGAAATGCAATCCGTGATGACTTGTTACATTTCGTGAACACATTTCTATCATTCCAAAACATCTTAATAAAATATCATATTCAGATAGGCCTACCGTCGTACACAATAAATGCTCCCATATGAAAGACAAACTTTTTTCATGCTCTATATCACTGAGGAGGTTAATTGCCGAGGGATTACAATTTTCTGTGTCTTCACCACTCACACATAGTCACTAGCCCAGGTGCTAATCTGTATGCATTATTCCCTGTTCACTAGATGGGGGGTATATTTTTTTGTTCTTTGCCAAACTGGGATAGGATTCAATTATTGGCAGGGTAGGGGCACAGCCAATGCCTACAATTGACCTAAATGACGGCATTGTATTCAGAAAGTATTCATAAACACAGGTGTTTTATGGCGGTATTTGAATACAAAATTGTCAATTTTGATGGTAATAAGACTCCACGCACTTAACAAGACTACCACAGATTGACAGTCACCTGCAACACTCCACCCCATCTTCCTGGTTAATGTCATTGACAATTCACAGATCACACTGGTCGCTGAACTAATGTTTATAATGTCACAGCTAGGCTAGCATAGCTGATGCTGTCTCACCACTGGGGCCACCAAATGAGAATACCCGCAAAAGCCCATCCTATAGGTGATTGACATACTTCCCAGACGCTGGCAAACAGTTATTCCCAGAGAGATCACGACAATTAACAACGCTTATCTTCACGCACTCATGAACGTGAAATGTTTTTTAAAAATGCTCATATATGTGATAATTAATCTAAAATTTAACGTATTCCCAAATGAACACACATTATTTCACTAGAAAAGGCATGTTATAATTCAGCTAATTTATTTTGTTTTATCAACCAGTGGATATAACACCCGCTTGTCTTGAAAGAGTAGCATGTATGGCTCGGCTATTAGCATTGTTGGCTAGATTGCCGGCGCCATGTTGCCCAACACGGCGCTGTGCTATCCAACACTTGACTGTCTAGATCTGCAAAAAATACATATTATGTGACTTGGAAATAATAATATGTAACATATTGATTTAAAATATAATTTAAATAATAATTAGATTTTGATGGCAAATATGAACGTCTCCACCTTCCACAATTAGAATTTATTTCCCATGCAGTAACGATAGAGCTATATAATAAAAGTGCCATGTCAGCCATTTCGGATATATACGGATTAGTCAATGTTTTAAATTTAACCAGGTTAATCCACCAGTGATAAAAAAAATGTAAAGATGCGATGAATATTGGCGACTGCAGAGCGTTTACGTTGATTTGTAAGGAAGAGCTGAAGCGGCCATCTTGGATATTTAAATTAGCTGAATTTCTAACTCAAACAGTATAATCCATCAGAGGGTGTTCAGAAAAAAAATTGTGAAGATCAGATGAATATTGGCGACTGGAGAGGGTTTACTTCTATTTGCAAGAAAGAGCACTCAACTGGTCAGGGTAATCCACCATCAGAGGATTTTAGAAAACAATTGTGAAGATGAGATAAATATTGGCCACTGGAGAGCATTTATGTCAAATTTGTAAGGAAGAATGGATGTGCAAATTAGCTGGTTTTCAAACTCAACCAGGGTAATCCATCAGAGGGTGTTCAGAGAGAAAAATTGTGAAGATCGGATAAATATTGGCGACTGGATAGCGGTTACATCGATTTCCAAGGAAGAGCCGAGGCGGCAATCTTCGATATGCACATTAGCTGATTTTCGAACTCGATCAGGGTAATCTATCAGAGGGTGTTCAGAATTATTTTTGTAAAGATCCGATGAATATTGGCGACTGGAGAGCGTTCATGTCGTCAAACTGTTGAATAATAATAATAGTAATAATAATAACAACTAGAAGAGTCTAGTTTTTTGTAAACAAAAAACTGGAGCTGTCTCCCACCCAGCAGTATAACCATAAAGGTTGATAGCTAATAGATGTAGTGTCAATGGTTTTTGTAATTAATGTTATTAAATGGATCCTGTGGACAGTAGAGACTATGTATTTTGATGTGGTGGAACCCGGTTTTTTATATCTACAGTAACTAAATCGTCTTTAGGCTCAATCAGTTGGGCAACAGTTTTAATATCTTCACACACGCGATGTGCGAAACACAACACTCCCAGCTAACACAAGACGTTGACCCAATGCTGGTTCAATTTTAGCCCACCGTCTGCGACGCTGCGGGTCTGGCAGTATGTCGCTGGCGGCGAGTACAAGCCGACACTGACCCAATGTCTGTCAACTGTTGGGCTAGCGTCGCCTCTGCTGGCCAGTATCCATTCAGCCCTAGTCAGTACTTCATGCTGGCGGTACCGGCACGATGCTTTGAACTAAAGCTGGGGTAATGTTGGCCTGCCGTCTGTGACACTGGCCCACATTCAGCGTGGTGCCAAAAAGGACGCAGTAACACAATCTGGGCTAATTTTGGCTCAGCGTCGTAGACAGTGGGCCAACATTAGCCCAGCATTGGGTCAATGTCTCGTGTTTGACCGCCTGCACAATAGAAAGCGCTGGACCGAAATGAATGGGACACTCACAGACAGCAATGAGCGGACACAGGTAGTAGTAGTAAATCATTGCTTTACGTCACTTTTCGGCACAAAAGGTCTTTTATGTGACATTATAATACGATAAAAACATTGTAGTCAATTGATGAGATGAATGATTTACAGATGATGATGTGAGGGTGGGGGTAGTAGGGCATGGTGGGTTATTGAGAGCGTTTTCCTTCGCTCACCCGATAAGGGGTTCTGGGCATGTCTACGACATACCCAGACGGCCGGAGACTTGAGTTTCGGACACAGGTAAAGCAACATGTCCCCACCTATGTGTACAGAGGGGAGTCATAATAATAATAACAACAATAGACGGCCATAAAAGTCTCCACCACATAGTAAGTGGGTGAAGACTTAATTCGAATTTTTTTTCATAGTGCGTATTTGTTTATTTAATTTTATTGTTTTATTTACGATAAATTTAGCAATGCAAAACTAAAATGTCTTAGCCACATTTACTAAAGCGATTATGACAAAGGTTCTGCTAAACTTCTGACAAAAAAAAACTTTAAAACCTACCCCTATGTATAATACGAGATGTGTTTTCAACATTTGTTTATGTGCAAAAAACCATCACAAAATAAAGATACGGTACACATGAATACTAAAAAAGTATCAAATACAGATGAAAAGGGATACTGGATATGAATACCCCATGTCTGGTCTATGAGATGCTTAGTTACATGAAGAAGGACATTAATTAAGGGACCTTTGAGATCACTCATGTGCAATATGGCTGTACATGTATGACAATGTAATTCCGAAGATATGTTCTGGAAACTAACATCCTTCAATCCCTTTTGGCACCTTGCGAATTTAATTTAGATGAATACATATTTAAACTTGAGCAGAAGCTACTGTAAAGTGAACCACATACCAAATATTGTCACCCTATGCTGTTGTGTTCCAAAGTTATGGATTAGTTCGACAGATGAAGCCCGATTCCGAAGCTCCCTCTGTTAGGCGGGAGCAAAAGCCATGGGATAACCAAAATTATTTACTCTCCATTTTATTTATCCTGATAAGTTTGGACAAACATAATCATTCAATTCTACACATAACTTGCTCTTCGCCAGTACATTTTAACAATGTTTCACCAACAGCTGAGCACAATGTTTTACTATTATAAAGCTGAAAAAACTACCAGTGGGCAGAGAGTCTACATTACAAGCTTGTGCAACATGGTGCAATTTGATTCACTTCCATTCTTTATGTTCAAGACAATATAAATATATATATATTTTGGACAAAATGTTTTGGCATAAGTGTGTTTGAGTGTGCTTTCATTCAGTCTTCCTTTCTAATGCTACTCATGTATAGTTTTTTTTGCATATTTGGGTAAAAAGTTACCCATTATAGTGAAATTAGTACCTTTCAACAATTCAACAACAAATAGTACCACAACAGAAATGCTACACACATGTCACCAATTACAGCTATAATATAAAGCAAGACTGAAGTGTGATATAGGTGAGTACAAAAACATATGTTTTGATCTAAAAATATGTGCCCTATACCCATGCCAGATACTTTCAGTAAAGACATCCTACCTGGCAGTGGTTTCTGATTTTTCACTTTTTGGTCATCAGTCTGGGCACACAGTTTTGTGTCATCATGACGTGGCCTCTTGCTGTGTACTGGAAGTGCCGGCTTTGGAGGGACAACAGCTGGTCTGGATGGTTTGATGTCTGATGGTAAACAAGGGTGGGGTAGATTTGCAAAGATTGATTAGTAAAAAGACAAATGTATTTCGTGCTCAAGCTCAGTAGTAACATATATTTGTCTCACTTCGGAAATATATATGCTATGCATACACCATCATTCAAAAAAAAATATATATAGAGACATATCATCTTTATAGCCATGAAAAACATCTTATATCCCTTCCCATTATTCCGGGTGAAAAGGAACTTAAAAAATTTTGCAGTAACTACATAAATTATTCTTTATTGCACCATAGTGCAAATTACTGTACTGTAGGCTTTCATTCTTAAGGTGAGAGATGACGCATGCCCACCATTACACAGCTTATTTCAATTGGAGGTGTCCTAATAACTGCACACCTCAAAAAATGTAGGCCTGGGCTATAAATGTCAGGCTATGACATGCATGCCAACGATGCTCACTAGACTGTCCCTGGTCGAGTGTGCGGATGGCAAAGGCAAGCAGCACTGCTTACAGTTACTTTTCAAGTTACTGAACTACATCATACATGTATCTCTCTTTCTACTTCAGTGTGGACATAGGGGGTGTAACTACTACACGGAATGTAGGAGCATTTGCCATCCAGTCAAATACATGGCAAAATTGATAAGCGCATAATCTTTGACACTACAGTTATTTTCATGCCCATATATATATATATGGAGAGAGAGAGAGAGAGAGAGAGAGAGAGGGAGAGAGAAAGAGAGAAGGGGGAGGGGAGAGAGAGAGAAGTATGTTTATTTCACCAAATTACATGGCTGGCAGACCCACGCTAAGATTAAAAATAACCGCTCGCGGGAGGGCCACCCATATGACCTGATGACAGAACTTACTACTGTGAGCCAGATAAAAAGGCAATTCAGTCACCATAAAGATAGGCCTACTTTGTGGGTGATATTTTGATCAGGTGTGAAGAGTAGATGGCAGTGTAGTGAGTGAAAGTATGTTGCAGCACCTGCTGTAAATATAATGTGGCCTATTCAACTGAGCAACAAGGTATACTTTTGTTGAAGGGACAACTACTGTATGTTTAGAAATACAGTACACAATACAGGAGACATATTACCCTTCAGTGCCGCTCACAAGATTGGTAGTGACCCATGGTTTAAGTAAAAAAAAATTGCGAGACAAGCCCTGCCACCGATGCCACTCATTCTCAGCCAAAAATCAATATTGCCATCCTAAACAATCAACAGAGGCATGTACACCAAACTGATCAGAACAGTCTACCTGATTGAACAGGGCTGATATTCTTGTAGAGGTTGATATAGATCTTAAGACATATGATTGATCTAGATGTCAATCTCCACCAATCATATACCTAAGATCTAGGTGAACAGCCACAAGAGTAACAGTACAGATCTAGATCCATCTGTATATCTACAAGGCGGATGGATGCATGCCTGATAGTAAGGTTGGGAATTAAACTGGATTTGTACATAAAGAATCAAACAAAAGTTCCAATTTCCAGCCTATTTTTCTTGATAGTTTACATATTGTGATATTGTACATGGACATATTATCATTTAATAGATCGGTCGATAATGGTGCCTTGTCATTACTTATTGGCACACCAATATCCAGGGCAAGTCCAGGATCTGAACAAGAGGCCTGAAGTCCTATATCACCCCTCGCTATAAATTAGGTTAGTTTTGGCACTCACAAGTGGTGGCCATTTTAAATTTCAGTAAAATCATTTGCATATTTCTAGATGGTGGATAATGTGATTGTAAAATGTGAATTATTTCTGACTTCAATTTTTTAGTTTTTGCGCCCACAAAATATTATGAAGTTCATCCATGGTGGCCATTTTGAATTTCAGTAGAATTTCAGTAAAATCATCTGCACATCTCCATATCGTAGGGAATTTGAGATTTTTGTAAAATTTGAATTATTAAAGGGACTGGCCCAGGCTAAAATCATAAAAATCGGTGATTTTATTTCGAGTTCTTAATATTACCATATGATGTAAACATGTACATAGACTAGAACTGCAATTTTTTATAATTTTTGTGCTGCGCGTTCACCAGTTAGGCTAGATATAGAGACGAAATTCCCGATTTCTAATTATTGACAACCATGTCAAAAATAGGAAATGTGGGAATTTCGTCTCTATATCTAGCCTAACTGGTTTGCAGTTCTAGTCTATGTACATGTTTACATCATATGGTCATATTAAGAACCCGAAATAAAATCACCGATTTTTTTATGATTTTAGCCTGGGCCAGTCCCTTTAATGACTCATTTTTTTTAGCTTTTGTTCCCACAAAAAACTTGAATCAACTCCATATCGTGGGAAATGTGATAGAAAAATTTGAATAATTTCTGACTTTTAAGTTTTCGTGTTTTTGCGTCCACAAAAAATTTTGGAGTTGACCACTGGTGGCCATTTTGAATTTTGGTAGCATCTCGACAATAGCCCGCTGCCATTATTGAACTTGAAGTTATCACACCCACAAGGTCAAATTATTGACATAAAATGCCAAAAATCAGCCGTTTTGAATTTTTTTTAAGCCATTAGCGGACTTGTCCGAGAACTTCTTATTAGTAACACATACCCCGGTATGCATAACAAATTTGAGCAGGATACATGAAAAACTAAGTTATCGTGCCCACAAGGTCAAATTATTGACATAAAATGTGAAAAATCGCAAAAAATATGCCATTTTGAATTTTTTTCAGCCATTATCGAATTATACATGAAAAACTTCAATCAATCAATAAAATTTCTATAGCGCCTATATCCTTAGCGGACCGCGCTTAGAGGCGCACAAATCCTTAGCGTGATCATGTGTCATAATCGAGGCCAAAGCAGGTTCGTCAACAGGGAGCCGGGCTGCTGAGGGACTAGGGTGGGAAAGTCAGGTCAAATAGGTGAGATTTAAGTATTTCCGGAATTCTGTTAAGATTGTTTTGGCATTACGTAGGGTAAAGTGGGGCTATTTGGGACGGGGGCTATTTGAGACACATGTGGGGCTATTTGGGACGCCTGTAGTTAAATGTCATATAAAAATTTACAATTCATAAAATTAAACCGGGATTAATTTTTTTAGCCATTTATGCAATATGTACTCTTGGTATATATATCGTTTATTTTACTCTGAAGTATTATTCTGGTATTTTTCAGCATTTTTACGGAGGACTTGTAAAATGCTGATTTTTGTCCCATTGAAAATTGTTTGTAACTATCTGAAAAAATCGCCACTCCAGGTACTCTGCCTATGGAGAACATGCACTGTCAGAATGTGCATGATCTGTGAAAAGATGCGATATAAAACGCCTTGTACCCAGACTTGGCATAGATTGACTTTTTGGAGATGGGGCTATTTTGGACACTTTCGTACTTTTAGTTATAGTTCAATGGTAAGAAGGGAAATTAATTATATATGAAACAACTATTTATCATTTGTAATGGCAAAGACCATCCAGCAACCGATACACAATCTCTAAATGAGTACATTGCCACAATAACAGCTTCAGTAAGCCAAGACAAATATGGTTCTAAGCTGAAAAATATTGAGAAAAACCGTTGACTTGTAAATTTGAAGACCTCTTAAAAATGAACGAGATAACTAATAAATCATGACTAGATGAGTAAATTATTACATTAAATCAATTAATGATTGCTACATCGAGGTAAAATGAACAGTGATAAGTTGCAAAGACACAAATTCGTCAAATCAAATATGCGCTGCCAACTGCTAACTGAGAAATATAATGTTATTTGAAAACATATATCAAAAATATATTTTATTTGTAGAAAATAAAGAAATATAAAAAAATAACCTTGTACATAGGTAAATTTGCAGCATTACATTATCATTTAGGAATATCGTAACCCTTATCACATCAAATAGACTCACCAATGATAATATATGGCATAGAGGGGTAGGCTCAAACATTTAAACTCAAACCTGATTTTTGCCATTCTGGACTATTTGAAATTCCAGGCTTGACAAAAAGTACTATTTTGCTTTGTTCGCACTTTAAATTCAATCTCTATTCTGATGAACAAACTATGTTATCATGATTGATTATACTGGCATAAGTACGTAGAATGCTAATAAACACATATAAATGGCTGAATAAAAACCACTAGACCTTGTTTTCTGTTTACATATACGTGGGGCTATTTGGGACACCAAATTGGAGGTTCAAAACAAACACTTTTCCATTCGCATTTTTTCAATATATTTAGTATGTTATATGATACATACCCCTGGTATATGATGTTATCACATACAATTTCATATTTAGAACTGATATAGACGATTTGTTAACCAATATAATGATTCTCTTGGAAAGAAATACTATGAGCACACTTGAAAACAGTGGGGCTATTTGGGACACTTTGATTCTAACATCCTTATTGATTCATAATGGTTTACTTTACGGTTTAAATATTTAGATATTTTATATTCGTGCACATGTTAAATAGTTTGCTCCACTTTATGGACACAATGTAATTTCAAAAAGTTAGCAGGTGTCCAAAATAGTCCCACCGTGGGGCTATTTGGGACATGTTACCACTGTTAAAATAATGTAAATTATCAGCACTCAAGAAGTTGACATAATGTATCGGTACATACTTGTGTTTAGCTAGATGTCACATTGAAAACATCACTATGTTAAATATACATATTATCCAATAGCGAAAGTGTGAAATTTGAAAAACCCCAAAACTGTCCCAAATATCCCCACTTTACCCTATTGGCACAGGCAGGGCCTTCCATAAGGCTGGACCAGATATAGAGAAAGCTCTTGACCCAGTCTTTAGTCTTTATATGAGGAACAACAAATCTATTTTGGGCATTTCGGCCAAACAAGTAAGTCAGCCAGATATGCAGGTTCGTTGTCTTTTAGAGTTCGGAAAGTTATTGCGCATATATTAAAATGAATGCAAAACTTGACAGGAAGCCAATGTAATCGTTTTAGAATTGGAACAGGGCGATTAAATCGTGGGGCCTTGGTTACCACTCTTGCAAGGCAGTTTTGAACGCGTTGTAATCTAGCGATATCCTTCTCTGGCATATTGTGAAAAAGAGAGTTACAATAATCTAACTTACTACTGATGAGTGCCACTGCAATTTGCTTGGCAAGATCTAAGGACAGACTTTTTTGAATTTGAAGCAGGTCACGGATATGATAGAAGCATGCCCTACATGTTTGGGATATGTGTTTTCGGAAATTCAGGCTACTGTCGAATATTACACCAAGATTTTTTAGCTGATGTAGATGGATTTGTGTCTTGACCTGGAATTAAGCATGGGAAATTATTCAAGAATTTTTCTCGCTGAAGTTTGGTCCCAATAAGAAGAAATTCTGTCTTGCTAGGATTAAGCTTCAGCTTAGATCCTGCCATCCAGACCGACACACTCATTAAACAATGTTGCAACTTCTGAAGAGATTCCTTAGCATTTGAAGCTGATAGATACTGATAGAGTAAATTTGAGTATCATCGGCATAAAGATATCGGTTTATGTCAAAAACTAGAGATAATAGCGCTGAGTGGTGTAGTGTATAAAGTACAAGACAACATAAGTCCAGGAGCTCCCGCTCCGAATTGGAACTTGATTTAAACAATTTTGTGTAGGGTTATTAATGTAGTCCTAGGCTAGGTTAAAAATCAAGACGCAACACATCTAGGTCTAAGAGGCTCAGTCTAAGAGTAAGATAAGAACTAGACAGTCTGTCAGAGATTGCAAACCTCTATTGAATTCAATGATTCTTATCAGTATCCCAGTAATGGTCTACCTATCTGGCACGGTTTACCCGATATCAGGCCAATCGAGGTAACTAATAGCTGATTTACGGTCATTTTAAATTGGATATAGACTAGTTTAAAAATTTGCATCATCCCCCGAAACCTCAATTTTTGTTTTATAGTAATTATTTGTTTTTATAGTTATTATTTGAAAAATCACATTTTGGTCTAGCCATCTAGCATGGATTACCAAATATCTGCCATGTGAAAGTGCATAATGGCCGATAGGCGGCCATTTTGAATTTGATCTAGTCTAAATTTTTCAAGATGCATCCTCTCCTGAAATCTCACATTTCGTTTCATAGTAATGGTCTAGCCATCTAGCACGGTTTACCAAATAACGGCCATGTGAAAGTGAATAATGGCCTAAAGGCGGCTATTTTAAATTTGATCAAGGCGAAATTTTTCAAGATGCATCCTCTTCTGAAATCTCACATTTTGTTTTATAGTAATGGTCTAGCCATCTAGTACGGTTTACCAAACAACGGCCATGCAAAAGTGAATAATGGCCGATAGGCGGCCATTTTGAATTTGATAGTCAAATTTTTTCAAGATGCATATTCTCCTGAAATCTCACATTTTGTTTTATAGTAATGGTCTAGCTATCTAACAAGGTTTACTAAATATCAGCAATGTGAAAGTAAATAGTGGCTGATAGGCGGCAATTTTGAATTTGATTGAGTCAAAAGTTTTTAAAAGGCATCCTCTCCGGAAACGTCACATTTTGTTTTATAGTAATGGTCTAGCTATCTAGCACGGTTTGCCTGATATCAGGCCTATCGAGGTAAATAATGCCGATTGTCGGCCATTTTGCATTTGATAAGAGTTAGAAAATTTCAGGGTACATCCTCCCCCGAGAACTTTTGTTTTATTTTGTTTTCTAGTAATGGTCTAGCCATCTAGCACGGTTTACCAAATATCGGCCATGTGAAAGTGAATAATGGCCGATAAGCGGCCATTTTGAATTTGATCAAGTCGATTTTTTTCAAAATGCATCCTCTTCTGAAATCTCACATTTTGTTTTATAGTAATGGTCTAGCCATCTTGCACGGTTTACCAAATATTGGCCATGTGAAAGTGCATAATGGCCGATAAGCGGCCATTTTGAATTTGATCAAGTCAATTTTTTTTTAAATGAATCATCTTCTGAAATCTCACATTTTGTTTTATAGTAATGGTTCAGCTATCTAGCATGTTTTATCCAATATCAGGCCTGTCGAGTGAATAATGGTCGATAGGCGACCATTTTGAATTTGATAGAGTTGAAATTTTTCAAAATGCATCCTCTCCTGAAACCTTAGCATTTGTTTTATAGTAATGGTGTAGCTATCTTTACAGTTTTCATGATATTCCGCAATATGAGGCATGTTGAGGTGAATAATGGGCGATAGGCGGCCATTTTTAATTTTATCGACCACCAATTTTCAAGATGCATCCTCTCCTGAAACCTTACAATTTGTTTTATAGTAATGGTGTAGCTATCTTGAGCGGTTTTCGTGATATTCTGCAATATGAGGCCTGTCGAGGTGAATAATGGCCGATAGCAGGCGTTGAATTTTATCGACTTGAAATTTTTCAAGATGCATCCTCTCCTGAAACCTTACAATTTGTTTTAGAGTAATGGTGTAGCTATCTTGAGCGATTTTCATGATATTCCGCTAAATATTACAGTCGGATTTACCGATGTCATAAATTAGGTCAAAGTGCTGGGTCAACTTCAGGGTCAAAAAACCTGAAAAGGCACAACTAGGGACCTTAGAGAACACGTATGTGCAGTATGACTGTAATCGGCCCAGTACTTTTCGAGATCTGCTCCGGAAACAAAGTGTGCATCAAAACGTCTAAATAGGTCATAGTTCTGAACCAAAAGTAGTTCAAAGTTCACATACCCCAAAAGGCATAACTAGACCCCTAGAGGTGTTGTGTGTAAAATTTGAAGACAATCGGACAAGTACTTTCAGAGATATGCTCCGGAAACGAAATGTTCACGGACTGCCCAACGCCGTAACATCATCTGCGACCTTGCGTATTTAATTCAGATTGAAAATATTTTAACCTGTCCATTATCCACCTGGGAGTAACTCACATACCAAAAATTGTCATCCTAGCTTATTTTGTTACAAAGTTATAGGCAAAAAAAGAAAACGGAGGCGGAATCCATAGCTCCCTCCGTCTCACCTGCGGTGACGGCGGGAGCTAAAAAAGCACTGGTTCTAGCACAGGGCTGTGTGGAACTCCATATGAGAGTGTGACTTTTTTACGGATTGGTGCCTATTTTGCAAATAAGAAGAAAACCAAATTTGAGCCTGGCCCGATATTCCAATCAGAAAGTCTATCTGTTAACCCTTACACTGCTATGGGCGACTATAGTCGCCCAAAATAAACTAAGCGCAGCCTGCTGTGGGCGACTCATAATTCTTAAAAAAAAAAATTGAATATTTTTTCGTTTTCGTTTTGTGGTGTCTTTCTATTTGCGCTTTAAAGATAGCTAACTGACTGATTTTGTAATATAATGGCTTGTATTATCAGAACTTTGTTCATCAGATGTTTTTTTGAAGAAAACACGTGCCAGATATTACTTAGTGGGAAACCACACATGCTGCAAATTTTATGCAGCAGTGTAAGGGTTAATGTAGCATGGTCAATAGTGTCGAAAGTGGCCAACAAGTCAAGCAAGGTCAGAGCCGTAACTTCACCCTTGTCCATAATAATATTGATATCATTATGTACTTTCAGTAGAGGCGATTATGTAGAATGATGTTTCATGTAGGCTGATTGTAATGGATTAGATAGATGGTTATTTTTTATTTGAGCTTGCAGCCTATTGGCTACTATTTTTTCTAAGATTTTGGAAATGAAACCTAAGTTGGATACAGGCCTGTAATTTTTCAACTCGTGTTTAGGAAGTGATGGAAGTTATTATTATGTCAAGACAATTTTTCAACACGCTTGTAGGAATGGGGTTCAGACCACATGATTTTGATGATGAACTCAAAATAAGATTTTTAATTTCATCTTCTGACTCACGTTCAAAAACGTTCATATTGGATCTAATTTCTGGTTTTTGCACTTGTGGAATATTCTGTACTTTATCTGGAAATTTGGAATGGATAGTTTCAATTTTATCCACAAAATAACTAGAGAAATGATCACAAAGTAATTTTACTCATGTGAATTCTGGCTGAGCAAGAGGTGGGATTCTATGCAGAATGTTATTTATTGAATTCCATCATGTCCATAGGTGACTGGGATTGACCGAATTTTCTGAAATAACATCAGCTAAATATTTCGATTTAGCTTTTGTCATCATTCTATTACACAGGTGGCATTGATGTTTGTAACGAGAACGATCTAGATGTGTGCGAGATCTGCGCCATGTTCGTTCGAGATTGTGGCGAAGGGTTTTAGCCTCCATTATTTCCAGAGTCATCCATGGAGTTGGTGGTTTTCTGGGCAGAGTCTTTGTACTTACAGGAGCGTGTCTGTCTAAAATAGAGCTAAGAACAGAATCATACTGTTGCCATGGTGCCGAGAGAACTTTCTCTGGTTTCTTTATAAGATCCAAATTGAGGATATCTGAATGAAACGATTCATAATCAATTTAGTTTATTTTTCAAAATGCTATTTTTTCTTTGTTCCCTTTCGTCTTACAACAATCAATTTCTGATTTGACCGCAAGTTGGTCCGAGATACCTGCTGCCAAAAAAATTGATTTGATAGAATTAGAAATGCAATTGGTGATTAGCAGATCTAGCCAATGACCATGAAAATGAGTTGGAAAATTAACATGCTGCTTGAGATAGAAACATGTGAGAGTTTCATTGAATTTGTTGGTGTTACCATTTGAGATATCTAGATGTAAGTTGAAATGTCCCAATATATACAAATTGTCATGCAGTGAAATTATGTTCTCTAGTAGATCTTGAAATTCATAAAAAAATTGAGATGTACCGTTTGAAGCCTATACAGGCAGACAACGAAACCACTGAACGAATTCCTTCTGATACCTGCAGAGATCGCTTCGAACGTTTTAAATGATGGCAGAGGATGAATGTCAGTTTTTAATTGGTCATGCAGACACTGGTATGCCTACACCTCCTCCTGCCTGCGGATCTGCTCGATGTTCGTGGAAAAACGAATAGCGAGGAGGTCAGATATCAGCTATCGTTGATTTCGTTTCATCATGTTTTAACCATGTTCCTTTCACTGCCACAATGTCCAGATCTTTAGATGTTACATATTCAAAGAAGGGGGCAGTTTTAGGTTTGATCGAACATTCAGTGTTGCAATTTTGATTTTTTCATTTGAGCCGGAGGGACCCGGATTTAAGTTGACATCTCTTGCCAGTAGAAGTATGATAGGCAATTTAAAAGATGGTCGAGAATGTGGTAGTGGAAGTAATTTACGATTGAATCAGACATTTAAAAGAGATAATTTTGCTTTGACCAAATTAGAAAACATGATGTTTGTTAATGATCAAGGCTGGTGACAATTTGTTTCAAATATGGTTGGGCCACACGAAAACACTTGATCGTCCTTATGTATAAATGACACTGCTGTTATGAAAAGAGTGAATATGAAAAAAGGAGACATGATCTTAGAGATGGGTCGATGTCTAAAAAATGTTTGACAGCGGCCGCAATGCAGCACGCCTACGATATCTAGGATACCTGCGGAGATGGATGGTTATTAAATGCCTATGGTTTGATCCTCAGCAGCTTGTAGGCCGCCTACTATATTTAAGATTCCTATTGGTAATGTTGGGCCAATATGATGCCTATAGTTTAATCATCAACTTGTAAACTTTTAAATTTATCGCGCCTACAAGGTCAAAATATTGACGTAAAATGTAAACAAGAGCACACTAGACAATAGCCCGCCGCAATTATTGAACATAAAGTTATTGCGCCCACAAGGTCAAATTATTGACGTAAAATGCATTATGGTGTGTAGGAAATTAGGTAATTCTTCAGAGATGCAAAATGATGCTTTGATGCATCGTGAGGATTTGAAGGGTTTTAATACATCATAAATAACATGAAGATAATCCATTATTTCTAAAATCATTTCTTTTTGTGATGATACTGCTGCCCACAGGTCTCCAATTCCATTGCTTTTCATCATTATTTACGACTTGAACCAATGATCGACATACTAAATCAGAATGAACGATCATATTTCTAAATTTGCGATGATTGTCGTGCCTTAACTTACGCGACGTAACAAACCATATCATCTCTTCTCTAGCTTTACAAAATCAAATATCAAGGATGATCAAAAGTTAAGGTTGCACAAAAAATCCTGCATTCTTAGCCTGTGTTTATTACTTTGTCAAAAATATACATGTATATTTATTGTTCTAAATTTCCCTGCTCTTAAAATGCCTTGAACATCATGTGGATAAACTTGAAGCATTGTTTTTGTGCGACATTGTGCATGCAACCAAACCCTTCACATTCATCTTTCAAAGGCTAGCACATATACCAATGTAGACAACACATTGAAGCAATACCAGTGAACTCATGAACTGGTGAATAATGACATTTGCATCATTTTTTTCTTCTGTATCTGTGTCCAAATTGAAACCTATGTAGGCCTGATTCAATCTTCTGTTTCTAGGATCATTCATAGCCGTTTTCGATCAGATGGCAGTGTCTCTGGAATGCCATCAGTAATGTTTTCCATTTCTACATCAAGGTTGCTAAAGACATGATCAAGCTGATGATTTCATTATTTTGATTTTGTCATTTTCGTTCAACTACACAACTGCTGACAGAATGCACATATATGCAAAATAAAAGCAACTCGGTTTCGGTGGCCCATTATCAACTTTGCCATTGAGGTGGCAATTTACTGTTATTTTAAAATGTTCAAGGAGACGACGTTTTAAATGCCCAATTCAATTGACTGGCAAATATTTTCGAATATATTTGAAAGCTGAGAACTTTGGAATATTACAAAATGTGATAAGCATCTTGAGACTACGAGATACACACATCATAATTACCAATTTTATTGCCATCCATAAAAGCATGCATATATTTTTGATGAGCTATTTGCCTTAACATTCCCTGTCATTGCATCGATTATGTTTGCAAATACACTCACCATTTTGTTCCTCGATTTTAATTCAGTTTGAAATAGATATACACTGTAGGAGCCTGAATGTGTGACATGTATGCATGTGACATATATACAAATTATCGATCATCATGTGGGTCATTTGTGTTAAGTCTTTCCTTGCTACTATAATGTTAAATCAATCCTTCAGCCTACACATAACGTAGTAGTAGTAAATCATTGCTTTACATCACTTTTCGGCACAAAAGGGCTTTTAAGTGACATTATAATACAATAAAAACGTTGTAGTCAATTGATGAGATGAATGATGTACAGATGATGATGTGAGGGTGGGGGTGATAGGGCATGGTGGGTTATTGAGAGTGTTTTCCTTCGCTCGCCCGATAAGGGGTTCTGGGCATGTCTAGGGGATATACCCCCAGACATACCCAGGCGGCCGGAGACTTGAGTTTCGGACACAGGTAAAGCAACATGTTTAGCATGTAAACACCTGAGAAGGCCCCTCTTCGCACTCTTCAAATAAAAGTTTAAATTAATTATAATTTTACTCGATAATCAATTTGTACATGTAATTATCAAGTAATATTATGAGGCAGAGGCTAGAAGCTCAAGGGTGACAAGGTGCTATTTTTACGCCAAAAAGATGGATGCCATGACCCAGTTATTTTTCTGAACTTTCTGAAAAATTGATGCAGTCTAGGAATTAATACTACTATGAAGAGTGACAAGGTTCTAATTTGACGAAAAAAGAATTAAGATTAAAATAATTAATAATACTATGCAGTATGTTGAATATTGAGTATATCAGATAAGAGGCTTTGAAGTTATCAGGGTGACAAGGTCCTAATTTGCCAAAAAAATATTAAAAGAATTAATACTACTATGCAGTATGTTGATTATCGAGTATATCAGATAAGAGGCTTTGAAGTGATCAGGGTGACAAGGTCCTAATTTGACAAAAAAAGATTAAAATAATTAATACTACTATGCAGTTGAATATTGAGTATATCGGATAAGCGGCTTTGAAGTTATCAGGGTGACAAGGTCCTAATTTGACGAAAACAAATTTTAAATGGTCACCATGACCCGGATAGGAATTAATACTACTATGCAGTAAGTTGAATATTGAGTATATCAGATAAGTGGCTTTGAAGTTATCAGGGTGACAAGGTCCTAACTTGACAAAAAAAATGGCTTCTGTGTCCCGGATATTCCTATGAACTTCCTGAAAAATTGTTGCAGTCTAGGAATTAATACTACTATGCAGTATGTTGAATATTGAGAATATCGGAAAAGAAGCTTTGAAGTCATCAGGGTGACAAAGTCCTAATTTGACGAAAAAAGATTAAAGATGGCCGCCATGATCCGCAAATTTTTCAAAACTTCCTGAAAAATTGATGCAGCTTAGGAAATGATGCTAGTTATCAGTATTTGGAACACCGGATGAATTGGAGAAGGGCTTTGTGGATACGAGGGTGACAATGCATGGGTGCGCACTAATTTTTTTTCTTTTGTTTCTTTTTTTTCATGCCCCTGAACAATCTGCCACCAAAAACGGTCTATTAGGGAAAATGTACTGGTTCTTTAATTTTTTGTGTCGATTTCTACTGGACTAATATCTACATGTATTATATAAATGTATATTACATCTGATTTATTTGAAAATTATTATAATCGCAATTGTCGGCCGGCCAGTGCTTACAGGTTGTTAGCGAGACCTGCCCGAGTGTAAGGTAACCAGGATACTATGATCAGAGCCCTTGTTAACCGAAAAACCTTTTGCCAAATTTTTTTCAGGTCAGACTATTTACTTTCTTATATCGACAATGCTGTACATATCGCGCCCACTGGTGGGGGGGGGGGGTTGGGTGAATGGGGGACATGCACTCACAGAAAATTTTAGGTCCTTGACATATCAATATAGTACATGTAGGTACACTAAGAAAGTGACCTAAATTTGCCCAGGCGCGTGTAGTCGCTTTTCGTGATCTATTTAAGCAGGGGCCTAAGGGCTGCCTTAGGTCTCTGGAAACTCTGGTACATTTTAGGCAGAGGGGTTTTATTTATTTTCTGATGAGCTATTACTATGTTATTATGTTATTATTATTATTATTATTATTATTATTATTATTATTATGTTGTAAATTATAAATAAAAACAAACTTTTCTTCCTTTTTGGAAAAATCTGAATACTGTTTAAAACCACCAAAATAAGTTTAAACTTGTATTCGATGTTAAATACAACAGCAACTGCAGGTAAATATAAAGCCAACCTACAAATAGTGGTCAATACTGACAAAAAAAGTAAAAAGGTTACAGTGATGATTCTCTCTATAACAAAAATTTTGGGACAGTACAAACATATAATTGTGAGAGATTTTATTTGACAGTAATATGCAAGATTCAGGTGCGATTTGTTTGATATTAGAATCAGCAACATTTCACCTTCATTTAGACATCCACAGCTAATTTTTTGCTAGGATAATTAAATGTTGTCTGCATATTTTGAGCCGAGGTGAAACCAACAATTTTTCTCGATCAGCACCATTTTAAATCACAGGTAAAACTTATTTCGTGAATCACGACACAATTTGATGGTGTGGGCTGTCACGGCTAATGCTGTCGGTAACCACACTAATACAATGCATAGTACAGGAATATGTAGTCCTATGCAATGAACGCACAGCCAATGTAGAATATCTCTGAGATAGAAATGTACGGCTATGCTGCGGTATTTTGTCAATGTGAATGAAAATTAATGGTAGAAATATTTGCCTCTTATTGTAACAATGCCGTAGCGCACATAGTGTCTTTCATACCTTGCATCACACCTCTATGCCAGCATAATATGGCATGTACCACAAGAGCACACGTGACAATAGCCCACTGCCATTATTGAACTTGAAGTCATTATTGCGGCCACAAGAAAATGCAAAAATGAATATAAATCGGCCATTATTGAAGTTGTCCGAGAACTGGTTATTAGTAACATGCATAACAGATTTGAAGATGATACATGAAAAACTTTTCAAGTTATCGCGCCCACAAGGTAATCAAATTATTGACGTAAAATGCAAAAAATCAAAATAAATCGGTGATTTTAATTTTTTTTTCAGCCATTGATAAACTTGTCCAAGAACTACTTATTAGGAACATGCATAACAAATTTGAAGAGGATACGTGAAAAACTTTTCAAGTTATCGCGCCCACAAGGTCAAATTATTGACGTAAAATGCAAAAATCGCAATAAAGTGGCCATTTTGAATTTTTTTTTCAGCCATTATTGAACTTGTCCAAGAACTACTTATTAGGAACATGCATAACAAATTTGAAGAGGATATGTGAAAAACTTTTCAAGTTATCGCGTCCACAAGGTCAAATTATCGACGTAAAAGGCAAAAATCGCAATAAGTCGGACATTTTGAAATTTTTTTTGGCCATTATTGAAATTTATCAAGAACGGGTCATTAGTAACATGCATAACAAATTTGGGAAGGATACATGAAAAACTTTTCAAGTTATCGCGCCCACAAGTTGATGTTAACGCTGACGACGCCGAACTTCAATTGCAATAGCCCAATTTTTTAATTAAAATTAAAAGGCGGGCTAAAAATTGTTAGCTAATTGTTTTTATCTAATCCATCATAAACAAAAGAACTTGGACGCACAAGTGAAATATAAAATAATAAAAGCTACTTTTTCAAACGAACTGACATTTCTTTGATTTGACCATGAAACAGACAACCTCCCTTCAAACATGTATTACACAATATCTTTTAAATATTTAGTACTATTGCATCAATATACATTTTAACATGAGATGACATGTTAACCAGAAAAATAACCTTGCCTCACCTAGGCCTATCTCTTCTTTCAATAGTTTTTCTCGAGCAGGGGGTGGTGGTCGTTCAGCTGGAGGGCGATCGGCTGGAGGTCTTTCCACTGGCATTTTTTGTTTGGGTTTGCTGTTAACTGATGGCACAGGGGGTGGTGCTCTATTCTGGACCTATCAAAAAGTGAGAAAAATAAAATTTAATTTAAACTACAAATGTGTCTTTGTCATGGCAGGGTTCAATTTGTCTTGAAAATTTTGTTTAGCAATTTGTAACAGTCTCCAAATTCATTACCTTTTTTTTATTATTAAGATGAAATATTTTGCTAATCAATTTCAAGTTTGATTAGAAATTCTCCAAAATTGTGTAGCTTTTCACTACGCGATACTGAACAAATGGAACACTGCATGTAACATCAGGAGCCAGCCGGCCACCATAATGCCCCACCCTCGTGATAGGAATTTTTCAGCGTGCATCCTTTTCTGAACTCTCGCATTTTGCTTTACAGTAATGGTCTAGCTATCTAGCACAGTTTGCCATGTATAGTACAGATAATAAAGTCAATGATGGCAACAGCAATTTTCCATTTGATGAAGTTGAAGCTTTTAAGGGTGCATCCTTCTTTGAAACCGCACAGTTTGTTTTTGCAGTACCTAATGTTAATGGTCTAGCTATCTGGCACGGTTTGGGAAAATATCAGGCATATAAGTAAATGATGGCTAATAGTCTGCCAATTTGAATTAGGTCTGATTGAAACTTTTCAGCGTGCATCCTTCCAAGTCTCACATTTTGTTTTATACCGTATAGTCCTGTGTATAGTGCGCTGTTTTTTCTTGGCTATTCAACAAGAGTGCTGGTGCCAACGATATCCCCCACCATTAATTAAAGTCAATGATTGCCTCGATAAAGGTGTGTGTTCAATTTGAAAACAATCCAGCAAAGGCTTTCCAAGATATTGTCTGGAAACTGAACTTATCATCCGCCATCACTTGAAGTCAATAATGGCTTTAAAATCTAAGATAAAAAATTAGGTAAAAAGTCATAATCCACAAAAGACACATCTACACTCCCTAAGGGATGTGTGTATGCATTATCAAAACAATTCGGCTAGCAGTGGTCGAGATATTGTCAGGAAACTAAACACAGACGCACAGCCAGACATGCTGCTGACATTATCCCACGCCCACGAATGGCGGGGGAAAAAAATGCAACTGGTATTACACATAGATGTAGAAATTAGTATACTTTTTGAGAGCTCAGCGATTAGTGAACTTCACACATAATTTTGTCAACAAATAACATGATCACTGCTCTAGCGGTAATTTAGCCTTGAAACCGCACATTTTTTATTGCAGTACTCATTTTGTTTTGTAGTACTTAATGTGGTGCATCCTTCCCTGCAGTCTCATATTTTGTTTTCGAGATATTATGCATATTAAAGTCGGTCATTTTAAATTTGATCAAGGTAAAAAATTTATGCGTGCATCCTTCCATGATTTTGTGGTTTCATTTGGCTGGTAATAGCAAGGTCATTGGTGACAGGATGTATTGTACATATTGAAAACAAAGCTTCCTCTAACATTAGTAGCACCACAATGGTTTGTAAAACAGGTGATAATGGTACCTGGCACAGAAGACAAAACCAGCCTCAATTTTGAATGAACTAATTAGTTAAGAGATTGAAAAAGAGGCCTGATGTCCTATATCAATATCATACCCCGCCATCAACTAGATCAACTAGAGTTTTTGCGGTCACAAATATTTTAAAAATCAACTTGTGGTGGCCATTTTAAATTTCAGTAAAATCACCTGCACATTTGCAGATGGTGGGTAATGTGATTGTAAAATGTAAATTATTTCTGACTTCATTTTTTAGTTTTTGCACCCACAAAAAATTAGGAAGTTCATCCATGGGGCAGGGCACAAATTAGGGCCAAGATTTTGGGGGGGACCAGGGCTAGACACTAACTGATCAGACCTTCTTGCCCGAATGGCAAGAAAATTTTTGGGGTACTTGCCCCCCAAATTTATCACTTGCCCGACTTGCCACTGACATGCGTTGCTTTTGTGACAGCCGCTCAAATTTAAAATTGTGCAAATTGAAGCCATTGCCCAGGGGGCCACTGTCTGTAATTTTTTACTTGCCCCCACCTAAAATTGGTTGCCCCGGGCAATCAGGCAACCGTTAGTGTCGAGCCCTGGGGACTGTCCCCACCTGGAAATATTTTTAGGGGGGATTTTTCACTGAAAGGGGGGATGGTCCGCCTTGTATTTTTTTTTGAGGGGGATGTTTTCGGGGTGTCATAATAAAAAATCAACAGTTGTTTTTATTTTAATCGTCAGCGCAAATTCAGGGGTCAAGAGTATAAATTATGTTGATGACCGATCTACTTTGAAAAAATCCCTGTAAACTCCAACCCTGCCACTTGGCAAGCAGTGTTGTTAGCAGGTAGCGATATCATCGAGGCACCTGCCAGACACGTGGTGCATGTGACGGTCACAGAAGGTTTACAGGCCAACATGTTGTGTGCCAGCAACGTTACATATTGCTTGAACTGCTGGGCATGTGTGATCATGGCTTGTTGACAAGAGCTAGGATATCTCTTGTCATTTGCAAAGATATATGGCGGCACAATGATGAGTCTGTATCTGCAATGTCGCCCACAATTAAACCAATGCCGTCTAAACGTTACAGTAGAAACGTCAGATGTACAAAAGTGTGACGTCATAAAACAATCTGACCCCCACTATCCTTCCCGCCTGGCACGTTTATTAGGGATGATACGGTAGATACAATCTTATGATAACTCTGCAGTGGATTTGGTATCAAGATAAACTAAAACACGATTGCATCAAACAGATGTTGTGCCCACAGAGGCCAGGAAATTGTGCGGGAATATCCCGCACTTGTGATAACTGATGTGCGGGATCTGAGTAAAAACAGCGGGAATCCAGCGTTTGCGCACCCTAATTTGTGCCCTGCATGAGGGCCATTTTTAATTTAAGTAAAACCTTAAAAAAATCATTTGCACATCTCCAGATCGTGGGGAATGCGATTGAAAAATGTGAACAATTTCTAACTGATTTTTTGAGTTTTTGTGCCGACAAAAAAAGTTGATCTGTAGCTGCCATTTTGAATTTCAGTAAAACCTTGAAAAAATCACCTGCACATCTCCATATCGTGGGTGATTTGATAGTAAAATTTTAAGTTTTAGAGTTGACCTCTGGTGCAGACATGGGGTATTCGCATTCAGTATTCATCTGTATTTGGTAAAAAAATTTCATGTATTTATGTGTATTCAGTATTCATGAAAAATTATGAATACAAGTATTCATATTGTATTCAAATACTTTTTTAAAAGCCCTGTATTCATGAATACTTTTTGAATACATTTTGAATACATGTCATATATCACAAAAAAATCCTGAATTGTTTTTCTTTTTTCTCAATTACTAATAAAATAATAATAAATATTAGTAACTTAGGCCTACTATTATTTATTTTTATGGATATATAAGCTTGGTAGGATTAATCATATTTCGCAGGGCAGTGGGTGCGAGGCATTTTCTGTCACACTGGTCTAACTGATAAGCTCCAGTAAAACCACTAGACAGTTTAAGTGCCAACGGTTTTCAAATAGTGATTAGTGGCTTAGTGTAACTATAAGAATTTTAAAACAGGCACAACTAATTTATTTGTTCCTCCTTGCTGTGATCTTACACAAGCAGAACATTGGACAGCTAAGTTGTGAAATTGACCAAATATTTCTGTGTCTTCACTCGTTGCGTTTTGACTTAACACTAATAAAACCCGTTGTGTCTATACGGTGCCTGAGGCTGAGGTAATTGACGCTGAAACAGCTGAACAAAACAAACCACTGGTCGTGGCTGATTTCACAAACCTGAGACAGGACAACAAGCTACTCCCCTTGATCTTAGGGCGTTCAGGCCTACATTTAAAATATAGTACTTGCAGTCACCGACAGTGCCCCTCCCCTGTCATCGATATTTGGAAAAACTATGACATTCAGAGATCGACACTATCTGATTTCAAGTAGTAGCCCAAAGGGCCAGTAACTTGTAATTGTTTTCATTGCCCTCAGGGCCAGGTGATTTACTGGCCCCTAGTGATTATTACTGGCCTCGGGCCAGTGTTAGTGTTGATCCCTGACATTAGTTGTAGGTAACAACATGCATTCAATTTGATTGGTCACAGAATGTCCAGACTACTGACGATCACCGACATTGCCCCTCCCCTGTCACTGCCATTAGAACAATCCGTTCACCCTCTCTTTTGTGACAACATCTCAATATTTGATTGGTTACAAACCACCGTCGACATCCCTACCCCCACCCTGCCCTGCCCAGTCTGCCAAAGAACAAAGAAACACGCCTTGCCACCTACCACTCGTGTGTAGAAAATAATCCACACAGATGAACACCTCAGCGAAGACGCAGATTGTCAACTTAACAATGACTATGCAATTAACCTTATCGGTGCTATAATAGTCTCAATAAAATGTCTATGGAATAGCCCTATGCATTATTCATAACTGTATAAAAGCTGAGCTATATTATTTATTTATATGGAACCGAGATGTCATCGTATTTCACGAGTAGTAAACCGGCTCCAGTTTAATGCTGTACCTGCATTCTAGACATTACATGTAATGCAATGTTGCACCAATATATTGCCAATGCATAAAAACACACTATTTCTACAAATTATTATTTTATCTTTGTTATTTATTCCCAAACTTTTACCTTAATCTATGCGGTTTCATTTACTAATTTCTGAAACAAGTTAGTATACAGCAAAATACAAGCATTTGAATTGTTTCATATAATAAAACGTAATACTAAACATTTTAACATACTTTATAACAATTAAAGACCTATAGAAATCGTATTACTTCAGTGATATTATACACATACTGAATATATTTATATCACTAGTGACATATTCAAGTTTCAAATATTTTAAATGTATTCGTATTTGACTACATTTGAAAAGTAATGTATTCGTATTCGAATACATTTTTACAAGACTACATAAGTCCAGGAGCTCCCGCGACGAATTAGAATTTGATTTAAGCATTTTGTGTAGGGTTTTTAATGTAGTACTAGGCTAGGTCAAAAATCAAGACGCAAGACAACTAGGTCTAAGAAGCTCAGTCTAAGAGTAAGTTAAGAACTAGACAATTTTTGTCAGAGATTGCAAACCTCCATTAAAATTAATGATCCTAATCAGTATCCCAGTAATGGTCTACCTATCTGGCATGGTTTACCCGATATCAGGCCAATCGAGGTAACTAATAGCTGATTTACGGTCATTTTGAATTCGATATAAACTAGTTAAAAACTTAGGGTGCATCCCTCCCCCGAAACCTCATATTTTGTTTTATAGTAATAGACTAGTTAACATCTAACACAGTTTGCAAAATATTGGGCATGTGAAAGTAAATAATGGCCGATAGGGGGCCATTTTGAATTTGATCGAGTCAGAATTTTTCAAGATGCATCCTCAGCTGAAATGTCACATTTCATTCTATAGTAATGGTCTAGCCATCTAGCACGGTTTACCAAATATCGCCCATGTGAAAGTGAATAATGGCTGATAGGAGGCCATTTTGAATTTGATCAAGTCAAAATTTTTCAAGATGCATCCTCTCCTGAAATCTCACATTTTGTTTTATAGTAATGGTCTAGCCATCTAGTACGGTTACTAAAAACCGGCTATGTGAAAGTAAATAATGGCCGATAGGCGGCCATTTTGAATTTGATCGAGTCAATTTTTTTCAAGATGCAACCTCTCTTGTAATCTCACATTTTGTTTTATAGTAATCGCCCAGCTATCTAACACGGTTTACCAAATATCAGCAATGTGAAAGTAAATAGTGGCCGATAGGCGGCCATTTTGAATTCGATTGAGTCGAAAGTTTTTTAAAGGCATCCTCTCTCTAAACGTCACATTTTGTTTTATAGTAATGGTCTAGCTATCTAGCACGGTTTACCTGATATCAGGCCTATCGAGGTAAATAATGCTGATTGTCGGCCATTTTGAATTCGTAAATTAAAAATTTTCAGGGTGCATCCTCCCCCGAAAACTCACACTTTGTTTTATAGTAATCAGGTAATGGTCTAGCCATCTAGCACGGTTTACCAAATATCAGCCATGTGAAAATGAATAATGGCCGAAAAGGCGGCCATTTTAAATTTGATCAAGTCAATTTTTTTCAAGATGCATCCTCATCTGAAATCTCACATTTCGTTTTACAGTAATGGTCTAGCCATCTAGCACGGTTGACCAAATAACGGCCATGTGAAAGTGAATAATGGCCGATAAGCGGCCATTTTGAATTTTATCGAGTCTAATTTTTTCAAGATGCATCCTCTCCTGAAATCACACATTTTGTTTTATAGTAATGGTCTAGCCATCTAGCACGGTTTACCAAATAACGGCCATGTGAAAGTGAATAATGGCCGCCATTTTGAATTTTATAGAGTCAAATTTTTTCAAGATGCATCCTCTCCTGAAATCACACATTTTGTTTTATAGTAATGGTCTAGCCATCTAGCACGGTTTACCAAATAACGGCCATTTGAAAGTGAATAATGACCGATAAGCGGCCATTTTGAATTTTATCGAGTCAAATTTTTTCAAGATGCATCTTCTCCTGAAATCACACATTTTGTTTTATAGTAATGGTCTAGCCATCTAGCACGGTTTACCAAATAACGGCCATGTGAAAGTGAATAATGGCCGATTGGCGGCCATTTTGAACTTTGACAAAATGAATTTTTTCAAAATACATCCTCTCCTGAAGCCTTACAATTTGTTTTATAGTAATGGTTTAGATATCTTGAGCGGTTTTCATGATATTCCACAATATCAGGCCTGTCGAGGTGAATTATGGCTGATAGGCGGCCATTTTGAATTTTATCAACTTCAAATTTTTCAGGATGCATCCTCTCCTGAAACCTTACAATTTATTTGATATTAATGGTGTAGCTATCTTGAGCGGTTTTCATGATATTCCGCAATATCAGGCCTGTCAAGGTGAATAATGGCCGATAGGCGGCCATTTTTAATTTTATCGACTTGAAATTTTTCAAGATGCATCCTCTCCTGAAACCTCACAATTTGTTTTATAGTAATGGTGTAGCTATCTTGAGCGGTTTTCATGATATTCCGCAAAATCTTTCAGTCGGATTTACCGATGTTATAAATTAGGTCAAAGTGCTGGGTTAACTTCAAGGTCAAGGTCCAAAAACCTGAAAAGGCACAACTAGGGACCTTAGAGAACATGTATGTGCAATATGACTGTCATCGGCCCAGTACTTTTCGAGATCTGCTCCGGAAACGAAGTGCTCGTCAAAACGTCTAAATAGGTCATAGTTCTGAACCAGAAGTAGGTCAAACTTCAAATACCCCAAAAGGCACAACTAGACCACCTAGGGGTGTTGTGTGTAAAATTTGAAGACAATCGGACAAGTACTTTCAGAGATATGCTCCGGAAACGAATTGTTTACGGACGGCCCAACGGCCCAACGCCGTCACATCATCATTTTCTCCTCTGCAACCTTGCGTATTGAATTCAGATTAAAGATATTTTAACCCGTCCATTAGCCACCTGGAAGTAACCCACATACCAAAAATTGTTATCCTAGCTTATTTTCTCACAAAGTTATAGGCAAAAGAAGAGGCCAAAAAAAAACGGAGGTAGAATCCATAGCTCCCTTCGCTCACCTACGGTGACGGCGGGAGCTAAAAATGGAGTATTTGTATTCGTATTCATGACATTATAATGTATTCGTATTTGATTACATTTGAATGTATTCGACCCCATGTCTGCTCTGGTGGCCATGGCCATGCAGTAGTTTTCGAGCTTTTGAGCTCGCAAGAAAACGTGATGCCGAAAGGAATCCTGGCGCAACTAAAATCCCCCTTCCACTTCCGGTGGGGGATAAACAAAGAGCTAATTTGTTTTCAATTTAAAAAAAACAACATTCCCCTACCCTCCACAAAGGCGCCCTCCTAACTACTGGTCTTGTGGAGCACTGATCAATTTGTTAAAAAAAAAAAGAATTAAGTGATAACTAGAAGGGTCACAGCTTTTTGTAAACAAAAAATTGGAGATGTCTCCCCTCCAGCAGCATAACCATAAAGGTAGATATCTAAGAAATGTAGTGTCAATGGCTTTTGTAATTAATGTTATTGAATGGATCCTGTGGACAGTAGAGACAATGTATTTTGATGTGGTGGAACCCGTTTTTTATATCTACAGTAACTAAATCGTCTATAGGCTCAATCAGTTGGGCAACAGTTTTATATCTTTTTACTGAAATGTCACCTTACAACAACTGTCATGCACTACCCTATAACTGGCCTAAGATTCTGTATTAAGCGAAATTTATTATTCCGTTTTGGAACCACGCCGATGCGCAAAACACAATGTGGCTTATCAACACTCCCAGCAAACACGAGAAGTTGACTCAATGCTGGTGCAATGCTGGCCCACCATCTGCGACGCTGGCCCAGCATCAAACCAGCACTGGTTTAACGCCTCCTGTTTGCTGGGCTGCGTTCAATTGCACGCTGGTCTGTTAAATGTTGAGCCAGCGTCGATGGTGCTGGCCAGTAACCATTCAGCCTTAGTCAGTACTTCATGCAAGCGGGAGTGCGTGCACATATACACCGCCCCAATGCCGTTTAAATGTTGGCTATCATCGTACACAATGGCCCGACATCAAACTAATGCTCGTTACACCGAAACATTGGCAGGGTCGCCGGTGCTGGCCAGTATCCATTCAGCCCTAGTCAGTACTTAATGCAGGCGGGAGTAGGTACACATAGTATATACACGGCCCCAATGCCGTTTAAATGTTGGCCAGCATCGTACACAATGGCCAGGCATCAGACTAATGTACATTACACCGAAACATTGCTGGGTCAATGGTAGGCTTGCGTAGTAAAGACTATACCAGCACGATGTTTTGAACCAAAGCAGGGTTAATGTTGGACAGCCGACTGTGACGCTGGCCCACATGCAGCTTGGCGCCAAACACGACACAGTAACCCAATACTGGCTCAGCGTCGTAGATGTCATGTTGATTGGGGGGCTAATTATAAAAATGAAAAAACTCTCACATGCCCGATCACAAAGTAGTATTGTTAACCCTTTCAAGCCTGAATTTACCATTGTCATCTTCATCGAGTACAAGCAGCTTTGTGCTTTGCATAACTGGTCTTGTAATTTTAAACTCAGACTCTCACATGCCCGATCACAAAGTAGTATTGTTAACCCTTTCAAGCCTGAATTTACCATTGTCATCTTCATCGAGTACAAGCAGCTTTGTGCTTTGCATAACTGGTCTTGTAATTTTAAACTCAGACAAAGCTGTTATGACCACACTAGAACATACACTGTCCCTGTCTATGTCGCCAGATCACGACCAAGCAAACAAGGCAATGCTGGGCCACCGTCTGCTAAGCTGGCCCAACATTGCTTCAACGTGTTGTGTTTGCCGGGACGTTGATATTGCATAGGATGTTCACCTCCTCCATGTGTTAAACAAACAGGAGTGAAAGGCTTATTAAGTCTAGCAAACATGATACATTGTCCCATTGTTGGTTCAATGTTGTGCAAGCGTCGTAGACGATGAACCAACATTGAACCAGCATTGGAACAATGTTAGAACAATGTTGTTCTAATGTTGACACAACGTCTGTGACACTGGCCCCATATTAGGCAAACACTGGTTCTTGCCTCTGTTTAAGGCGGAGACGATTGTGAGCCCAGCAAACGCAATACATTACAGTAAGCACGTGTTGGATTAGTGCAGGGCCGATGTCAAAGATGTTGGTCCAGCCAGAGCCATGTATTGGTCCTACTACTATTGGGCGTTCTAATATTACCCGGTATGACTGGGCCGCCTAACTCATTTACTGCGCGAGGCCCAGTCACACTGACCACCATTTTGTTTCCACAGCCAGCTGTGTAAAAACGACACTCGCCCCGCTTACTGAAAAACACGGATGTCATGAAATTGACACAAATATTTCAAGTGCCTACGAAAACTAGGCCATTTTCAGCAGGCGTAAACTTTTGATCGTATTAGAACTATTACATTTAAAAATGGAGGTCACTGTGTCAGAGCCTTGCGATGTCATCAGGGTACGTTTCTATACACACAACCCGTGAAATGGTATAGTACTGTACATACCACTCTGGGAACATGAAATGTTTTAAAAGTCATTTTTTCTGCAAACTATGCGAGTCTCGCACTTCTCATGAACATTTAATGTTCAGACCAGGTAGGTGGACAATAATCACATAATGTAGAGTGCCTGAACTCACTCGTTTGAGACAAGAAGATGAAGATGTCGAAATCACAGCGCAAATCACAGATTGAACTGATAACATTAGCTCTGCCCTTGGCAAAGCTAAAGGCAAAGCTAAAAACATGTATTGTTAATTTTTAACATTGCCAGGTATTAAGTCATTTTTCAGAGATGAAAAATGCTGCTTTAATGCATCATGAGGGCTGAAAGGGTTAATATGAGCTTACTGGAATGTCTGATTGTTGCGATGATGCAATAATTTTCACAAAATTGTCAGGAAATACACCAACTCGTCCAGCATGTTCACCTCTCCACCATCCAACATCTTGTAGGTCCTTCTGTAGCACTGTGATAATATCTCCTTCCTTTAGGGAGAGTTCATCTTCATTATCAGCATCATATGCAAATATGGCCTGAGCTTTCTCTACCTCTATATAATAAAAGTTGTATATTACTATTTTTTATTAACTATTACCACACAGATTTAACATATACTATACAAGGACATAGTAACAAAAAGTGTATATGATAATAAATTAATTCTTTTGGATTTTTAACAATAACAAAATCATACTTTAATGCCACTAAATATATTTATATTTTGCATACATGTGTCCATTAGATTTTGACCTTAGCGCAAAATTTATTTATATTATTGTAATTTTGACTCAACTTAAGTTGTGGCTCTCAGATGTGATCCACAGCTCCAGGTGAGTGGAAATTATACAGATTTGTCAAAATATAGACAAAACATTTTTAAATGTAGCTGATTTTAGATATGTTTTACTTTAAACCGTATACCTGCTAGTGACGAACATATGCGAAGAACTATACCTAAAATGTAGGATGAGGAAAAGCTTAACTGGTCAAGAGGTGTTTTAACATCTCTTTGCATTCACTTGATTTGAAAATAAAACCCACGATCATGTACACTATATGATCATTGAAAAACTACTGTAATAAGCGCCCATCCCCTCTGTAATTTCAGGGGGTATTCTAATCAACCCTTTCAGGCCTGAGTTCACCATTGTCATCTTCATCCACTACAAGTCGCGAATTGCTGTCGCAATTCTCGACTTGTAGTGGATGAAGATGACTTAAGTGGGTGGTAAATAGAAAAAAAAACATTGTTATTATTAAAGCAGTTCCATGAAAATATTCGTTCTAAAACCCCTAGGGGTGGGAAATTAAGTCATTTTATAAGAGATGCAAAATGATGCTTTGATGCATCGTGAAGGCTTAAAGGGTTAACGCCTCGGGCATTTATTAGAATAAATACGGTATGTTAATATTAACTCAATAGTCTTTTGAACTCTTTCCCTTTTAAAAATGAAAAAAATAATAGAAAATATTTTTGAAATATTTATTATTAGTTATACAGAATTAACCTAAAAAAATATCTGGTGACAACACAGTTCATGTTTGACTGGGTGTGCATAAACATCAATCGTTTTCCCGTCATAAAAGCTAAATTGTTCACAGTTCATAACACTGAGGAAAGAAATGTTTCAAACCTTGATATTGTCACAACAGGCACGCTGGTACTTTAGATGTATTATAAATAGAAAACAAATAACACAACTAAACTTACAACTGTAAAATGTATAAAATGTTTAAAACCGATATACTGAGTGAAAAGTGGGCTTTACCAAACCTATGAAAAAAGCTATAATGTAAAACTAAATTGCTTAACTAGAGAAAAAACCTGAATTAATATTATCGGTTATTACAAATAACAGAAACAAACCAGAACACTATTTTTTCAACAACAAAATATAACTTGTGATCATTTGATGTCGTATATACAATCCACCATGCCCGACCCGGGTTACCGTGATAACCTGGGTTACCCGGTGATGCCACCATATTGAATAACCCGGGTTATGCCGTGATAGCGTGTCTAATTTATAACCCAGGCCACCTCGCATGAAAAATCACAGCTTTTACCCACAGTTTATTGTGGTTTACAGACAAGAAAATGGTATTATTGAAAATTTTAAAAACATGTAAACAGAATAAAACCTGAATTACAGTGTATTGTGTGAAAGAAATTTGATATTTAGGTTGACAATTTTTGGGATTTATAAAGTTTTTTTAACCTGATAACCCCGGTCACAGTATTTCCAAAATAAAATAAATAAGTCAGAAAAATGGCTGACAGTACCACGGTAATCCAGGTTGGTTGATCGTATAAGCAACAAAAAGAATCAGGCATGGATGGGAAGATACAGGTCAGTTATTAAAACGGTTATAAGTTGTTATGATTCATCTCAGAATTCCATGCTCTTCCCTCTGGCTGTTTCGGATTTGCCTGTAGTTTATTTTTTGAGAGACAGCAAAGAACCAGCAGTAACTTCTGGAGGTCCTTGGGGATTTAACTCTATTCCAACCAGAAGAATTTTTTGTTTATGAAAGCCTCCATCCCCGACCTAACCTCACCCGACAAAAAATAGTTGTTCCTACAGTGCAAATTAATTGTTCCTACAGAACAATTTTTTTCTGGACGAAGAGTGCAACTACATAAAACATCCTGCTCCTGCAAAGCCATAAATAGAACATGCTACAAATTCAAGGCCTTCACAAAATCCTAAGAGCGATTCGTAGTAAACTGTCAGTGTTTCACTGTAAAACAGATGGTGGTTCACCATTTCTGGCACCATCTAAAATAAGCTCAGCTCCCACCTTACATAAAGCAGTTGTATTTGCCTCAAATGTTAACAATCAAAAGAAAATATCAGTCATTTTTTTTATTATTTTCTGATGGTGAACATCTTTCAATAGGCTTCTTCTTTTCCAATATTAAACAGGGGGCGATGTCATGTTTGCCTTGATAGTCTGTGTTCCATTTTTTCCTGGTTGCAGAATTATTTTTAATTTATTTGGTGAAGTGGAATGATTTCAAGTAATGAAATTTAAGTCTAAGCAAGATCTATACGTACAATAATTTATAGCTTTTAAGGGAAATCTACATTATTAAACAGGTTAAAAAAGCAAGTCTGAGATCCATGTCACTTGTAACATGCAAATAATGTGAGTTCGAAAGCAAACATGTTTTTTATTATTCTAATGTATCTCAATAAACAAAATACAAAAGAAACCATCGTATATTTTAGTTTCCATTTGACCCCACTGGGAGATTCTCAAAAAATAGTCAAAGCTGGACACAATTAAAAATGTTTAATTTATTGTGCATTATTACAGCAAACAATCAGTCAATAGTCAAGTGATTGATAACCCCAAAGTTCAAAAATGCAAACCTTCAAGAAACATACATAAAGATAAGTACCAGGTACATGTTTAATAAGTGATGATATGTTTTCTTAACTAGGTAGTAAGTTTTAAATATTTGCATTTCCGCATAGACTCGGACTACAACAGTATCAAATCTCGATTCTCCATTTTTGTCAATTGTGTGATGACATATGCACTACACATGTTGATACAACCTCCCTATGCTAGGAACACATTTTTTTATTAATTCTTTATTTATCTACTCACAAGAAAACAAACCAAGAGTAAACTAAAAAAATAGTCAGCGGACAAAAGTAAAAGCAAAGTGTGAACAATAAATTTGTAATTGTGAATGATATTGTGACCATTGTCAAGCTGGACAAAACTTGCCAAGTTCTCGGATTACAAAATAAAAGATATAATAATGCTGTTTTCTGATTTTTTTTCTAACATTGTCTAGAATTTTCTGACGACTGGTTATAAGTAAAAGGCTTTATGACAACACACAAACAATTTCCAAGTTGCTTTTTGACGAATAGTTCTTAGTAACAGGCTTGATAACAATGCACGAACAATTTCCGAGTTAACGAATAGTCAAGAAACTGCCACTGTTGAAAAGATCCATGTCAGCAATTGCTAATCAGACTGTTTTATTTAAATGGCAGACTGGTTTAAAACCCTGATAACTGAAGCTGTACTTTTTTCTGCGAACATAGCGATTACTAGGCATTAAAAATGTGAACCTTGAGTTCATGAATGAATTATTTAAATCATACCCTTTTCATCAGTGATAGTGTTAAGTGCATCCCTAGTTTACTTAGCATTCTTGGACGAATACAAATTATGTCATGTGAAAATATATATATGCTATTGTGTTGCAACCATAGGTAACAAGACAAGTGTTTTAAATATAGCTCCTTTATTACTTTCATCACTTCTATGTTACTCCAAATTAAAAGAAACCAGTGTACTTCACGAATCAAAGCTGCATTGATTTCATTGTCAAATTTGTCCGTATAGAACAAGATATATAAATTGAAAAAATCAATTTCTGACTAAATAAAAGTACCAGATGTGTAGAATTTGACCTCAATATGTAACGAATAAAATACCAAAAAATATTCAATTTGAATTGTGTCATGCTAAGGTTATTATATTTTGAGGCTATTGGAAACTGTCTAGGAAATATGAATCATCTGGGTTGATCCGAGAAATTGTACATTACTAAGACATATTACAGTCAGAAAAATACAAAAAAATAACTATGAAAAAATCTCAATCAGCTAGATGAGTCAAAAATCAATATCCCCTAGCAAATTCATCATTCACTACAACTTCTCTAATTCAATCTTTCATCATGTATATGAAATATTGACTTAATTGCATGTAATCATGGAAATAAAAATTATCTTATCTCTACATTCATATATGTAAAATAAAAAGTTAAAATCATTGTAAAATTAATAAGCCTGGATGTACAGTGTTTGAATTATTTGTACTTTAAAATAAAAAGTTAAAATTATATTTGTAATCATGAAGTTGCAATGTGTTGTTTTTCAAAAATATATAAAAGTGCTTAGAGGGCAGGTGAGTAATTTTTATATAAATTAAACATTACTTTATCAAATTAATATCTACCAATTTATTAAATTAATATCTACAACTTTATTAAAATCTGTGATATTTTCTTGGTAATTATGACTGGCTCTGACATTTGAATATGTTGACACTATTCACTAAATATTGAATGATACACAAAACCAAAAGAAGTATAAAACATATAAACTCATTTGTTTTTAACATCTTCTGTCAGAAATTCAACAATTTTGTGATGGCAGATGATCCTTCCTCATGACTGCTATCATAAGAAGCGCTGGTGGAAGGACTGATATCTCCACTAGTTAGGGAATAATACATAGGAGCATGCTCGTCAGTCACTGATATAAGATGCTTGAAGTTGTCAAAATGTAAGGACTCTGGAGTTGACAGCGTCAAATTCTCACTTTCCTCAGATTTTATTGAGTGTGCAGAAGCGCCATGTTTTGCTGAGTCTATGTCAATATTATCCAGGCAATCAGAAGTGCTAGACCGATCAGAGCAACAGAAATCAACAGCAACGGGAGATTGGCCTTCATATTCTATTTCATCATCTGAATAACCAGCTGTGTCTGAACCATTTTCAGCAACAAGATAACAACCTGCTCTGTCATGTAACTGATTTTGATTTTTCTCAAATCCTAAGTGCACCTGGCCAGGTGAAACTTGAGATGCCTGCTGTAGAGGTGATACTTCTGAGCAGTCACTTTTTTCTTCACTATCACTATTATCATTACTCATTTCATATTCACCACAAAGATCATCACTGTACTGAGGACATCGAGGCTGAGTGTGCTCATCATTATTTAAAATTTTATCATCATTACTATAATTTCTGAAAAGATCCAAAACCTCATCCGCGTTTCCATCGCTTGACCTTAAATGATTATAAGCATCTTTCATTTCATTAATGAATTGATCAGCAATATTATTGGGATGCGTTAAGTTGTCACATTTTTCCTCTTCAATACCAGACTCTTTACTCTTATTGTCTGATTCATTTTTAGGTTTGCTTGCTTCAAGATAATTGGTCGCAAAAGATTGTGCTCCCTGTATATCAGATTTTTCTGCAGAGGTGCAAGAATTTGTATTTTGAATCTTCAACTCATAATCACTTTTGGATTTAGATATATCTTCCAGAATAATTGTTTCAGATGCAATTTCACGAATGCTGTCTCTGATTATAAGGGGAGCATTATCTATGGTGTATGATTCACCACAAATCCACTTTCCCATCTCATCTGATTGTAAAAGCGTTTGGACTTCAGAATTATCTGGCACTGGAAGGCTTATGAGAGAACTGTCATGTGAAGCACAATTTGTAGGTTGATCATCACAAGTTGTAGGTTGATCATCAAACGGTTTATTTTCAAAACCTTGTAGACAAGTTTTTGTGTCAATTTTATCCACCATAACTACTGTATTATCTGCTTGTTTGAACATTTCTAATTTCTCTCTGCTTGAATGGTGCCTTCTACGAAAGCTAAGATGTTTGAAAAAACTATGTCTTCTTTGCTTTTTTAATGGAGACTTCATTTTTTTATGGTCTGTTTGATTTTTGGAGATCTTGTGAGCGGACTCAAGCTCCGCTGATTTCCTTTTTTGAGCAGTTTTTGTAGAGTTTTGAGTTCCAATCCCAGAAAAGCTTTTGCTCTTCTTTCTCATCCACCAACGTTTTCGAGGCATTACTGAACTTCCTAAGGAAAGTTCATGCACAGAATGATCTTTCATATCTCCTTTATCTCCAGGCTCATGGACCTTACTGCCAAGCAAGTTGTTATCAGAAGTTCTACTTTCGTGTTTCATTTTTAAGCTATGATATAGACCGATATGCCCATCTTTAAATAGACCATATTTGTACTCCACATATTTGACAAATCTTGGAACTCTACTTTTGTTATACAAGTATTCAAAATAAGTCAAAGAGTCATTTGTCTTATTCATTGAATCAAATTCCTCCATAAACTTATCTGGATAGATTGTGGTGTTTTCCATTATAGACTTTTCGTTTACCGTGGTATCTGGAATTGTTATTCGCTTCGATGTTTTACGTTGCAATAGTTTTGCTCTCAATGAAGCAGACAAGAGTGAAAAGGACATAAGTTTACGTTGTTGTTGTACAGTATTTTCATCAGTTCTACTTCCTTCATTCTTTTCATCAAAATATTGTGCCTGATTTTTATCTTTGATGTCTGGTATATAGATCTCATTTTTTAAACATGGTTGTTTCATCACATACTGACTTTCAATAATAGATTGTTGCACGTTTTTTTCAGTCTCTGTGTGTCTCTCACTTTCCCCTTTTCCATTTTCTTCTGTATTGTCAGATTTGAATTTTTTAAGGCTAGGAAGAACCTGATAAAATGCTGTGTGAATCTGATTTTCTACCAGTTTCCTGGCATAAGTTTCTTCAGCCATCATAGATACCTGAACTCCTTTATCTTGAAAATAATTATCATTAGATGTGAGCATGCGGTGTCGTGTAACCTTTATGCTATCAGTCACTTTGGAAAGAGGACATATGTCTTTCTCTGGTGTTGTTTTATGTTTAGCAATCTTACTGCTATTCATTTCAGCTTTTTCATCAGTGATGTAATTATCACCAGCAGTAAATGAAACACATTTTCTAGATAAATCAGAGTGAGAAATTTTGTCCAACTCACCTTGCTGAATAAATTTGTCTGGCGTCTCAAACGGCTGCACTAAACTGTCCCCACTAAGATTTGAAGATTTTAAATGTCTTATTGGTGTGTGCCTACTATTTTCTCCAATACCTTGACAAACATTATCACCAGCATTATATGCATCATATCGCGCCACACGTTCATTTTGTGACTCATTCCTTTTTAGAGGAGTTGAACATTGTTTTGGGGTACCACGAGACATTCTCCGGCGTTGAAAAGTTAACCTTGGTGGAGGAGTCTCTCTTGTATTACTGAGTGCACTTATGTTAGTGGGAACTTCTTCAGCAGATTTGTTTTGGTTCATATCATTTCCAAAGAAATCTATGTCTGGAGAGCTGCCAGGATAAATTTGTTTGGAAATATTATTAGCCCTGTGCGGACAATAATAACTACTATCTGAATCATATGACATGATGCCAGAGCCAGTCATGTTAAAAAAACATTGCTCTTTACAAGGTGTCGAAAAATTACAGTTTTCACTCATATCAATGCTTACATCAGCATCATGCTTCATGATACTAGTCCCTGACATATTGTAGAATGACATCAATTTTGTGACCTTAGAGGGGAAATGGATCATTTTAGTGTCACTCACTAAATTACCTATTTTGTTATCAAAAGACTTCGGTTCAGGAAGCCTTGTAGGAGAATGATTAGGTGAGCAGGGATAAGTAAAACTATCATGGGCTCCGTAAGTCATTATTTCATTACCAGTCATATTATAAAAACAATGACTATCCAGTCCAGATTTGTGTTTGCTAGCATTATAACAGTCCTTGTGCTGAGGAATTCTTTTGTAAGAGTAAGGAGAAACCCGCAATGGCAGTCTCTTTTTCCTCACTACTTTTTTCAACTTATCATCCGAAAAATCAAAAATGTCCAAATTGCTTGTGTCACTTTCATATCCCATGATGCTCTCCCCGGTCATATTAAAGAAGCACTGACCTTTGGCATGATATACAACTGGTACTTCCATTGGCATACGTTCTAAATCAAATCATGAAAAACAAAGCTCCAAATTATACTATCTGAATTTGTAATATTTTGAGAACTGAGCATTTTACCTGAGAGCAAAACTAAACTGCTAATATACTAAATTTAATTATTAGCTATAACAGATCTGATATAATAATAACAATTGTGTTAATTTAATATGATATCACATGCCAGGCACTAAAACATTAAAGCATCCTGTAAAATATTGCCTGGTCTGTCCAAACAAAAAATTGCCCAAAAAATAACCTGGAGAGGCCTTTTCAATCATTTTTGATAAAAAAAGAACTTAACGAAGGCCCCCACCCCCAATGTCGATCTTAGATCAAGTTGGTTACTGTCAGCCACTTTGTTTTAAACATTGTGCATTGAAGCTATTGTACATTTGACATAAACATATAAAATAATGAATGTTGGCATTAAAAGTCTAGCATAGTGTGACTTCTTTATTCTGTTACATTTGGGACACATATTAGACTACATTATCATGATTATATGAATATAGCTTTAATCAAAAGATCATTTTGCACCATACTGGAGGCAAGCAGATGTAAAAATACACAGGACCCCGAAAAATATACCTAAGTGACCCCACTTTTTACTGTTTCTTTTTCACCCTCTTGCTGAATATTAAAAGGGCACTTAGAAATGTCTCCTTTGACAAATTGTCATAGGCCGTACCAAAGTACAGCTGAGTGTGTATAATTATGAGCTGTCACTAATCAGTTAATACAATCACGGCTCTTCTCAGCTGACACAAGACATTGGCTCGTGGAACCAATGTTGTTTTAATGCTGGAGCACCGTCTGCTAACATTGGACTAATTTAAAGATGTTGAAACATCTATGTCAGTGCAGTCTTGGTCTACCTTCTTCTGTGTTATTATTGGCAAACATCGTAATTAAGTTACGTACATAACAGCACGCCGCCCCAGAATTACAGATGCAGTCATGTCTGTTCATTTGACTAAACCAGTTTGCTCTTTTGTATGTGATCCGTTAGTCTGTGCTACTCAATGAGGATAAACTCAGTTGAGTTGTTTCACTGCATGCACGTTGCGACGCAGCCTCCTTCTCAGGGCCAAAATAGCACAGCTAGTTGGCCCTGCTACAAAGCTTTTAAAATCTCTTCTGTAATTGCTGTGTTCTGATAGGGCCTCAAAAACTGGAGTCTCGTGACTCACACCTGACCCTGAAACTATGTAAAGTTCAGGGTTTCCTTGCACCTATGAGAGACATTTTTATAATTCTGTCTCCCCATACTGGGCTATGGTTGTCATTATATGTAGGGCTCGAAATTGGCCCCTTCCGATACGACCAACAATCTGGGAAGGACGAGTGCCTCTGCTTGCCAATTATTAGGAAGGATAGGTAATATTTCTGGGAAGGACTAGTCGATTTTTTAGCTAGTTGTCCGACTGGACAATTGGAAATTTAGTCTAATTTCTAGCCCTGATATGCCTAGTATTATTACGACAAGTACATACAATCAACCTGTGTCGTATTATAGTAGGTCCATCCTACTCAATGTCGGCCCTGCATAAAAGTAACATCGGAGTTGCGTCATTTATTTGTGTTATTGTAGACTTTTGTGTAAGACAAAGATACCAGCAGAATTTGCACAGTGATTGTAACAACCACTGTTTGTTTTTTGTTGGGACATCTTCTCAGATTGTGGATTAACATGAACCCGACATTAGGAAAACATTGGGCCGGTGTAGACTTATCGTGTTTACTCTGTGGGATTAACAATGGTGGATTGATGTATGTCAACCCTCTATGACGCTGGCCCAACGTAAAATCAACATTAACCATGTGTTTAGAATGTAGGCCTATCTTCTGACTTATATAATACAACTAACAGTTTTAGGCTACCAGGATAGTCAATACATGTGATACAGGTACAGATGTAGGCCTATATCTCACCAGACAATACTGACAGTCGCACATAATGTCAGGCCTAAATATCCACAGGATGTCAGACCAAGTTGGACAGGAAATATAGCATTTTAAATGTAGTGATGTAGTCAAACCCCTCCCTGGTCCACACCACAGCCTCTCTTAAACATGGTAAAAGAAGCTGTTAATTTCATGAAAATAGTCACGTGCCTGGCCATGTGTATTCCTTGCCCTGACCATGTCGTTAAGAATGTCGAGGACACCATTTTTGTTAGGTATTGCCTTATTAGCAAGATAAAAAATCAGGTCAAATTCATGTATATTTCTACTGAACACATTCTACAGTGTAATCAATCAGAGCCACTAGCTGACACTAGTGGAAGAATAGTGGATCTGATGAATGAGAATGGTTGCGACGCTGACGCAACCCAATTCGACGCAACAAAACAATTTCTATTTCAACCTCCCAGCAAACCAGAGACATTGACCCAATGTCAATTTAAAGTTGGCCTGCCATCTACAATGTCGTCCCACTATTAATTCAACACTGTGTAAACGTGTAAAGGAGTATGCGGGATTAAAGTATAAAGGCCTTTGTACACTGGTGTAGTGAAATGGTATGAGAAAAAGTTGCATATCAAGAGCTGGTTTTATGCTGAACAAGACCACAGAAGTCCGAGCGATTAGGTTTTTTGTGTAGTGTTATTAACTTAGTCTTACAATGGGTCAAAAATTAGACAAGAAAATTAGGCCTGAGAGACTAAGAATAAAAGTAAGATTAAGAACTAGAAAGTAAGTCAGAGACTGCAAACCTCCCGTCAAAATTAATTAATGATGGTAATCCGGATCCTGGATCAGGATCATCCCCACAATTTACTGGATTGATAGTCTGTTGATCTTAGTTTGTTGAAGCTGTAGTCCATCTGTAGTGTATACTGCATCTTCATCTATCCAGTTGTCTGCTACCGGCAGACTCCTTGATATCACGAATATGTGCTATGAGTTCAAAACCCCCCTCTTCCCTGCCCAACTCCTGCAGGCCAGACAATCTGACCTGAGTGTGACCTCCATACCACAGTCAGTAAACCGGTGACATCATAATGAATATTCATGATGCTCGCACCCCCTCCATTTCGAACAGGCCTCACACACACCTGTTGTCAAGGTCAGATTGGTAGTCTGACGGTCTGACCTGACTGGGCAGGGTGTGTATACTGCAGCAGCCTAGCAAGATAGCTAGGCCTATAGTGCATCTGTACCCTAGTGTCTCTACTCACATATATATATCAGTTATGCTGGCAGTACATGGTGGCCAGACATTAAATTGACAAATCTACTAAATTGACGATGTCCCAACTTTTCCTGCCCTGACTGACACAATTTCTAGGCTATCTAGCCTAGAAAAACTGAAAAGTTGCAGATGATAGTCTAATAGTCTATGCCCACAAGGCCCTATAATTATTTTTTAGACTACAAGAATATTGAGCGACGATTTGATAAAATTCTAGACTGGCCTATAGCATTTGAAAAATTTAGTTTTTATATGATTTCATGCTTAATAAAAAGAATAAGACATTAATTGTCTGGAAATTGGACGTTGTGTCATAACAGCCAGAGCTGTAATGGTACTTAAGGGGCTCTCACACATAGCCGAGTTGGACCATGAGCTTAGCCGAGCTGAACTCGGGCTGAACTCTTAACAACTCTTACAGCTCGTTCTTTAGTCTTAGAAATCGTTCTTTGCTCTTAAGAGATAATCGACACGCTCAGGGATTGGAATTTCAAAAAATGTTCACTAGCTCTTTCATTTCCCTCATAATGCACTTGTAAAGCTTGTAGATCGCTCCTGAAGCTCTTAGCTCACTCTTAGAGCACGTAGAGCACTGATGCCTTGCTCTTCATGCTACCACTGCAGTTGGCTGTGCAAACAGCATTTTTTTCAAACAAGATTTTATTCAGATTGGCAATTAAGGACAAGTGATATTTTTTGGTACAACTAGTCAATTTTTCAGCCAGTTTTCCAACTGGACAAGTGGAAATTTAATCCAATTTCGAGTCCTGACCCTAAATTCTGTAACTCTTTTCACAAGATGTTGAAAACGTTGTTACCTGTAAAAATGAGCAAATCAATGCAAATGAGCCTTCAGAACCACTATTTAGTTACCGTATATCCCCGCCTATAGTGCGACGACGCCATGTATAATACGAGTTAAGATTTGAGACCTCTGATGACAGGAAAAACGTCTACCCCTCTGTACAATAAGACCTCAAATTTTGGATGTCGGCAGCGTCCCGGGCCATCTAAATGTGAGGCATGGATATTATCGTATTCAACTAAATGACGCCGTGACACAGGACAGATACCTTCATACACGATGCTCCATGACGGGAACAGCGGCAACATTACAGCTCTGCAAAACCAAAGGGAAGTATCTGCTCACTTGTAGAGTAAGCAGATGTGTATTTTCATTTTCCATGGCAGAGTGGATATCATCGGGACTGTCTGGTCTTGGGCAGACATTCTGGGGCCTGCATAAGCTACATATACACACAGATTTCAAAATATTTATATTTCGACGACAAATTTATATTATTTTAATTTATCTATTACAAAGACCATATTTTAATATCGTCGTGCTCAAATAAGAACATTCCAAGATGAATTATGCATTGTAAAACATTTGCAGACTAGCCGCATTGTCTAGACACAAGAGGTGTTTGGCTGTATGAGGTGTCAGGGTGTAATAACACAGCAGCGCTCCATGAACCACTGCAGCTAACAGATACCACCATTTGCTCAATACCGTATCAGCAGCGGCAACGGCGGTAGGCGTTAATGTTATCCCAGCAACATGGACATTCTAAGGCCTACACGTATAGAATGTGCCATAGGAAATATTATCAGTGATATCTTGTTATATTTTGTCAACGCATTCTCTCATTCCAATACATCTTAATAAAATATCATATTCAGGCATACCGTCGTACACAATAGAACACTCCCATATATGAAAGGCGATCTTAGATTAAATCATTAATAATATAAATGAACAGGTCAGGAGTGTGAATTGGTTGCAGACTAACGGCGTCATTTATCTGCCCGGGGTTGTCAAAGGTGCCACGCGCGTCTCTGTCTTTTGGCTGGAATGTGAGACGGGGGCTCCCAGCAAACACGACACATTCATCCAATGCTAGAATAATGTTGTGTTAGCGTCGCAGACGGTGGCTTAACAATGTACCAGCATTGGGTGAAAGTCTCTTGTTTGCACTCGCAACAAACACACTCAATGTCCAATGCTGCTTTATAATTGTTGGGCCAGTGTCGACGACACTGTCCTAACTTTGACACAGCATTGCGTATAGTGTATCGTGCTCACTGGGTGCATTATCACAATCGTCGCTAGGCCGCTAATATACGTCGTCCATGAAATACAGTAAATGACATTCTACTAGTTGGAAAGTCACAGTCTAACTGTTGTTCTTGTTGTATAGGCCTGCTTACCAAACACGCTGACTGGCCTACGTTTACCGCTAGAGAACTTACCGCTAGAGAGCTAAAAAAATTGTAATAAATTCTACATCTATGTATAATACGAGGTGCCTTTTTGTGACATGAATAGCTAAGAAAAAACGTCGCATTATACACGGGGATATACGGTAATGATGTATTCCACAATTTGAGCACATTTGAGCACATTTTAAATGGGCTGATGTCTGGCAACTTTTCGCAATGCCTGAATAGTGCTTACCTTGTCAAAACATCTCCTCATAAAATATTGTCTCACCTGACTCTGCTTCTCTAGGTGGAAGTGCTGGTGTTTGAGTGGGACTCTCTGTGGGAGATTTTCTCTAAAATTAATCAATTGATAAATACATTAACACATTGTGTATAAAATACCATTTAAAAGATATAAAAGCAGCTTGATGGGATGACGAAAAGTGCAGGCTATAACGAATGCGGGCTATACATGGTTATACATGGTTGAAGTCCAAAATAGCAAGAGGACATTTTTTTATATGGTTAAATTTCTACTACTGTATATCCCCGTCTACAATGATGTTTTTTTATGTACTTCACAGTGGGGGTGACCACTCAAAAGAGAATCTACCGTATTTCATTATAAATTGAAAAACAAAATTGATGCCATCCCACGGAGCAGCTTTAAGTATCTGTGGTTATGATGCATATTTTAAATACCCTGTGCTTGTTTAAATATATGAATGGCACAACTGATTTTAAGTGTACACATCATGTCGAGTGAAGTGATTTTACATAAATGACCCTGTTGTTCATGTTGGATATACATATTGCCCCTTTGGATATGAAATCCCATGGGACGATATATATTTTTATGACAAATAAGTCAGTAATGACTTATATATTTTATATATATTTTCTATAGTGTGGTATTCTGCAGATATGCAGGTCCGGACACTTCACAGTCATAACATTTAATTTGAAATCTCATACAAATCTTAGTTGGCTCTTTCCGCTTCAATTGAATACCTATGTTATGGGCCTACAGCCGTTAGAAATATTTAAATTCCTTCACTGCGGGGACCGTCTTTATACATCAGACGTCTACAGACGTCACTGACATATAAAGATGGTCCCCGTGATAAAGGGGTTAATGGTATTGGCAGGCAATTACAGGTGACCTACAAGTAGTTAATTAATCAAATGCAACCATAAAAATCAGCTAAATAACATTAACTGCTGAGTTCTGAAGACATTTTGGAAAAAAATATGCCACATTGTTGCTTGTTTAACATATGACACAAGAGGTACTTACTAGCAAATCAGAGACTCTGTGAGAACAGGTACGCTTAACTGGGAACAGGTAATTTTGGGGGTCTATATTTAACCAGCCTGACAGAACTGCCTGCTTCAAATTTTGCTCTGTTAAGCTATGTTTTACTACCTTAATTGCCGGACTATACCACACACTGGTCTATACCGCGCAGAAGGTCAAAATATGCATTTCTGGGGGCTTGAGACTTACATATCGCTCACTCATTATTTACTGCACAGTTCAAAATATCGTCATAACACGGCAGTCGTCAATGCTAATGGTGTCTTATTAAGATTAATCTGCGACTGATCGTGTCCTGGATATAGTAGATTGTGTTTATTATTATTAACACTTCTCATGCTGAAATCGTACATATACGGTTGGCCGGGTAATGTGTATCGCAAGTAATGCATGAGTAGTCAACATGAATTTGGGTGCTAGAAAGGAGTATATGTGTAAGGGGTGTAACTTGAATATTGATTGAGAAGTGATCGGTGCAGTGAACATTCTAAGAAAACACAGAGGAGAATTGTAGGGTTTTAAAAAACATTTTATTTCAAACTGCTGCGTTGTTTGTTTTAGCATCTAATCGTGTAATACATGGTCAGGCGCTCCAAAAGTACTCCGCAGGAGAAGGGTTATAATATATAATAATTATAATTTACAATTAATACCCTCATGTTTAGTTAAACGTATTTCGGTTCAATAGAGTCACGTGAATTAACAACAATATACGCACATTTTTGTCAATCGTCCCTTTGGAAATAGCTAGTGGTGGATAGCCAGTGCACACATACCAACACCCGCCGGAAGTTAATCAAGTAATTGCATCATTGAAGGTATGTCATTTTACTGCCACAGGCCGCTGTCAAACCTTCACATAATTTACCAGCGCATATCATCTTCGAATGTTTTTATGTGAGCACGACGATATATAGAATGAACGTTGATGGAAAAGAGTCGGCGAAATATAGGCCTATGGCAATGCCTGTATAAAAAAATAACAAATAAATTACACACAGTCATCTAGAATCCCGCCATTAGTGCGCCACTAAAGCACCTGGTATCGTCATGTGTGGGGTATGTCTATAGGCATGCATAGATGTGCAGTTTGCAGACATGCATGTGTCTGTATTACACGCTATGCTAACGCGTTGATCTGTATCTGTCATCATGGCAAACGAGCGGCCACTAATAGACCCCAACATGTTTATGATAATATATTGTACAATGTCTGCATAAGACAGATATTTATATTTAAGTACTTTTTAAAACATAGCAGATTTTACTATATTTATAGAGGCTTAGGTCGCAAAATGTTTGTCACAAGTTTAATAGGGTTGTGAGTGAACCAAATAGATAGTCAATATGAGCGTGGAGGCCCGGGTCTCTGTGGTCAAAGCCGCAGGTGCTAGTTAATTCAACCCTCTGCAGGCTACACGTCCAGCAGCTCTATTACAATGTTATTCTGCATGTAAATATGACTTGAAGTTTGAATACTTCTGTATATAGTTTCTCATCTTAAAGGCATGTTGAGCTGTGTCAGGATAACAGTGGCGTGTCAGTTAATTTGACAGAGAGTAACAGTGATAAGTGACATGACATAACAAATCTGCTTGTACTATACCCTGCCTAATGAGCTGTGTTCATTCACGCGTCAACGAGGCTACACTCACGGCATAGGTCATAACGGCGCCAACGCGATGACAAATCTAATGATCTTTCATGGCTAAATGCTCTCGCCTGAGCGATCAGACATGTCAGACAGGTTAATCAGTGATCTAGCTGCACATATCGCACACTTGTTCTATACCGCACAGGAGTTAAAAAAAAAAAGGTATAGTCCGGCAATTATGGTACTACAATACCTCATGGCACATACATTTTTAGAAATGTCCACTTGCCCACCCAGATGAGTATTGGAAATGCTCTAAACCAAGCAGAAACGTGTTCTGCCCAACAACAAACTCAATGCAGTATGGGTGGCTAGATATACTCAGTGACACAGCCTGACGGGACTGACTGGTGCAATGTGTGATCTGCCCGGTTATCAAATAAGACAGGGCATAAAAAAAAATATTGTTTGTTCCCGATTTCCGACCGACCCTATCAAAACATGGCGACCCAAATTTATTTTATAGATTTGAAAAAAAAAAAAAATAATAAAAAAAAAAAAAAAATTTTTTTTTTGGAAAATCCATATGTCACGGGATGAGTTACCGACTGTAATCAAAGTAACTCTAAAAAAAATTACGTAGAGGGGGTTCAAAAAGCATAAAAAAACAAAAAAAATTACCTACCGATTGGTCGAAGTGACAAAAATAAAATAAAAAATAAAATAAATTTCCTGGTTAAAATGACAACAAATTGGAAACAAACATATATTTTTTTTTGGCCTAGTCCAATTCACTCACCTTGTTTTCGGCAGGTCTAGGAGATGGAGTGACATTGCGTGGAACAGGACGTAGAGTTATGGGTCCTGCAGAGAATATGTTCCCAAGTCCAATTCCTTTAACTTTTTTTCCAGATATTTCATTCTGACTGTCTCCAACTGTGGTTAAAAAAATTGTTGAGAAACGAACATGAAAGCAGCCCTCTGTTACCACCAGTTTGGACTTAATATATCCAGATTTTCTCATGGATTAGCATTGTGCAACACAGGTTATGTAACATATGGCAGTTGATGTAACCCTTACACTGCTGCATAAAATTTGCAGCATGTGTGATTGCCCACTAAGTAATATCTGGCACGTTGATGAACAACTGATACTAAAAGCCAATTAATTACAAAATCAGTTAGTCAGTTAGCCATCTTTTAAAGGCAAATACATGTAGGAAGACACCACAAAACAAAACTAAAAAAAAATTCCCCCACAGCAGGCCGAGCTTGTTTTTTTTGGGGTGCCTATAGTCGCACATAGCAGTGTAAGGGGTAATACTAATAGTAATACTCTACCCATCATCAGAGGAGGAATAGGCACTTATTAGAGTAGTTTTTTAATGATCACATAGTGTACATGATAATGGGTTTTATTTTCAAATCAGGGGGGGGTCGGCGTTTATTGGAGTATGGGCGTTCATTAGAAAAAATATGGTATATTGTAGAGTAATGCTCTATCATGCAAGGTTTTTCAAGAGAGAGAACAAAACCTAGTAAAAATGGCTGCAAGTCTGCCATTATAGCTTATTTTTCTACAAAATTTGTTACGGGTTATCCTTGTGTTAAACAGCCATTTTGAAAGATACAAAATAAAAAATCATAATCATACATCAAATCAAATTACACATTCAATCAGAACGGAATAGCTGGAATATATTATGGGTTCTTCAAAATAATATTTTAATATTTGTCTTAGAAAATAACCAGGGGAATCCGTAAAAGAATGCCCAGAAAACAGAGTGTCAATGACACAGAAGCTCATCCTTAATTAGGGCAAGTTGATTACAAATTAAAATTTCTGAAATCCATGAGGCAGATGCACATGCACGAGCTCTTTCAAAAAAACTAAACAAAATTGAAATCGGATAAGAATTGAGGGAGGCGAAGCGTTTCTTATGAATTGCGGACAGAATGCCGTAATTGGGTCTTAGTTAGGTCATATGTTAATTAATAATTAAAAATTTCTCAAAATTAATGGATAGTTTAATGCGCAGGCCCAAGCTCTTTCGAACAAACCAAACAGAATTAAAATCGGATAAGAATTGAGGGAGTAGAAGCATTTCTTGTGAATGGTGGACAGAGTGCCCTAATTAGGTCTTAATTAGGTCATAAGTTAATTAATGATTAAAATTTCTCAAATCCGCGAGGAAGGTTAATGCATAGGCCCAAGCTCTTTCAAACAAACCAAACAGAATTGAAATCGGATAAGAATTGAGGGAGGAGAAGCATTTCTTGTGAAGGGTGGTCAGAGTGCCCTAATTAAGTCTTAATTAGGTCATAAGTTAATTAATAAATACAACTTCTCAAATCCGTGAGGAAGTTTAATGCACAGGCCCAAGCTCTTTCAAACAAACCAAACAGAATTGAAATCGGATAAGAATTGAGGGAGGAGAAGCATTTTTTGTGAATTGTGGACAGACGACAGACGCAACACGATGGCATAAGCTCATCTAGACCTAAAGGCCGGATGAGCTAAAAAATGGGAGAAAGATCAGATCAATATTGCCAAATTTAGAGCATTTAGGTTGAATTGTTGAAGAATAATAAAAAGAATAATAACTAGACAGTCAATCAGAGACTGCAAACCTTCGCCGAAATTAATGAGATTGTTCCCTGGTCTGAGACACAACTCGGTAAAAATTTCCTGCAAATCTGTGCGAAATGGATCCCCAAAAAATTTTGATGGATTGGTCATTGGCTCGAAAGACAACTCTGGTAAAAGTTTCATGCAGATTCGTTTATTAATTTTTAAGTAATTCTGCTCGCGGACGTTATACGAGGCATGAACAAGGCCCGTCGGCGACGGATTTAGGCTTCAGCCTGTAATCATCATTTAGAAGTGAAAATATTTTTTAACAAGAGCACACTCAACAATAACCCGCCGCCATTATTGAACTTAAAGTTAATGCGCCCACAAGGTCAAATTATTGACTTAAAATGCAAAAAATCACATTATTGATGTAAAATGCGAAATCAGCCATTTTGCATTTTTATCAGCCATTCTTGAACTTGTCCGAGAACTGGTCATTTGTAACATGCATGAAAAATTTCGGAAAGATACATGAGAAACTTTTCAAGTTATCAGCGTGCACAAGGTCAAATTATTGTCGTAAAATGTGAAAAATCTCAAAAAATCGGCCATTTTGAATTTTTTTCAGCCGTTATCGAAATTGTCAGAGAACTGCTTATTAGTAACATGCATAACAAATTTGGGCAGGATAAATGAGAAACTTTTCATGTTATCACATCAACAAGTCAAATTATTGATGTAAAAAGCTAAATCAGCCATTTTGAATTTTTTTTCAGCCATTATTGAACTTGTTCGAGAACTGATCATTTGTAACATGCATAACATATTTCGGAAAGATACATGAAAAGCTTTTCAAGTTATCAGCGTGCACAAGGTCAAATTATTGTCGTAAAATGTGAAAAATCACAATAAATCGGCCATTTTTAATTTTTTTTCAGCCATTATTGAATTTGTTCGGTAAATGGTCATTATTAACATGCATAACAAATTTGGGAATGATACATGAAAAACTTTTCAAGTTATCGCGGCCACAAGTAAATGTGACCGCCGCCGCGACGCCGCAGAACTTCAATTGCAATAGCCCACCTTTTTTAATTAAAAGGCGGGCTAAAAATGATCGCAAGACTGTTAGTTGAAATGTAATCAACTGAAATTTTTCAAGGCAAAACCGTCCCAGAAACCACACATTTGTTCAACAGTAACAGTCTAGTTATCTTGCACGGTTTTCCAGATAGTACACATATTATAGTCAATAATGGTAGCAAGATGGCATTTGTAATTTTTCAGGGCATGTCCCACCTTGCAAACGCACATTTTTTTACAGTAATGGTCTAGCTATCTGGTACCGCTTTCCAAATATCACTCGTGATATTTCATGTCTTAGTATGGCTTATTATTTGCTTCCATTATCTTGTGGTTGTTCCATAAATCCCTTATTTTGTACACTGGATTAATTAACATAACAGGGGTGGGCGAGTGGTCGTTACATAGCCACAAGTGACAGAAGCAAAATCTCTTCTCCTGCCCACCCCTGCATAATAGCAGTATGTAAATGATAGACATGGATGAGTGGTATGTAATTTGCTCAAATGAAATTCACTTTGCTTTAGCCACAGTGGGTAACGCAATTATAGTGTAAACATATTTCAATAACAATTGCAGCAATACAAATGTAATAGAGGCTTCTCTTGCGATGAAAAAAAGTAAAAATAATTGTTGCCTGAAATGTAAACAAAGTGGTAGACTATTGCTGCACAAAAATAATTATACATTAAATCATTGATATACAGAATCAAGAATAGTTATGGTGATTATTGTGGGACTTGAGAAAAATTATTCAGCAGGTTAAATCTGTTGGTGGTGATAACATATTCTCAGAGAGTCTATTGTTATGACTATCAGATTTAAAGGATGATATCCACACACAAGCATCAGCTAGGACTATAAAATATAATGCTAAAGTTTTGATCAATACAAATGAGTGACACCTACAATTATACAAATATATAAAAGTAAATTCACCATCTTCTTTATCAGATTTATTTGCTCCAAAGTCGTCTATGATCTCAACAAAATTTGAAGGAAACAACCCACTTTGTCCATCCAAGGATCCATACCACCAGCCCTCTTCCTCCTGCAAAAAAATATAAACTGTTGAATGTTATTTATAAATTTATTACATTTTTACACATTTCAGACATTGTGATAAATTAAAATTACACTTTATATGATATCATTAAAACAGATATCTTATAAATGCAAATTATGAATTACCCAAACATATTTCTAACAAATCCAAACAATGTATTTATACAAAACATTACCCAAATTACCGGGGATGTCAAGCTACTTTTTTATTTTGAGCTCCTGCACGATATATAACAAGTGCGCGATATATGCTTCTTGATCACTGATTAATCTGTGTGACATCAAGGTCAGTAGTTTTGTCATCGCGTTGGCGCCGTTATCACCTATGCCGTGAGTGTAGCCTCGTTGACATGTGAATGAACACGGCTCATTAGGCAAGGTATAGTCTAAACGGATTAGTTATGTCATGTCACTTGTCACTGTTACTCTCTGTCAGAAGGATTAACTGCTCAATAAACTGACATGCTGACATTGTACAATACATCATTATAAACACGATGGGCAGGGTTCTCCACAGAAAAAAAAATCATCCGGTCGTTATCTTAAAAATCTTAACTGAGCGCGCGCGAGCAGCATAATAAAATATTTACTGATGCACACGCGCGCGCGATAAAAATATTAAAGTTTTTTTCATTTGTGTTGTTTGCCTGACTGTCTGTGTGCCGTCACCATACTCCAGCATACCCAGCATACGTCAGAGTTATGTAATTTTGATTGAATTTGAGTGGAATGGTCTAAAAGTGTCTGAAGTTGATAGTTTGGAAAATAGAAAGTTCCTAGAAGAGTCTCATCTTAATTTGTGAAAATAAGAAAGTTCGCTTGTTCTGAATTGTCTGTCTGTTATTTTGTCTTGTTGATTTGATGGTTTGTGAGTTGTGTATTTGAGTGTAGGCCTATGCATGTTTTTTTAGTGTTTTATGGGTTTTCGGTGAGAGTTATTATTCTGTTATTGATAAGTGTTGTTGTGAATGCCTGACAAGGTTTGTGAGTTGCTATCACTCACTCACCAACGCGGTGACACTTTGGTTAGTGACAACGAACGTGTCGTGGTGACTGGCAACGCTAGAAGTGTTGGCCCGTCCGCCAGCGTCACGCCAATGCCGGCTCAGCGCTGTTAGCGCTGGACTGACATTGGCACAGCGGTGGACTGGCCACCCTGTGACAGCACTTTCTACACTAGCTGTCAGCGCTGATCGCTAAACCAACACAGTAAGACACTGGCGACGGGAATATTAGCTAATCTGCCAGCTGGATAACAGCAGGATGTGACCTATCACATGCTGGTCGGCATAAAATTCATCTGGTCGGCATGCCGGCATTTCCGGCACTGTGGGGAACCCTGCGTTGGGGATTTTTTAGCATGTTTAGCGGCCGATAGTATGTCATGATGATTGATAAATATATAGGCCTACGTGTTAGCGTGTAATATAACTGCACATCCATGCATGCCTATGTACATACCCAGCAAACACGAGACATTGACCCAATGTTGTTTTAATGTTGGGCCATCTTCTTCGACGTCGGCCCAACAATAAAACAACATTGGGACAATTCGTCGTGTTTGCTAGGTACGCACACACCACACGGGACGATACCACATGCTTTACTGGCCCGCGATCGACGGGAGTCTAGACGACATTCTGGGGTTTACAGTTTTGAAATTTCGCCCACAACACGAAATTTATTTGTTAGGTTTTTATACTGGTATTAGCGTAGGTCTATCTATATTTCGCCGACTCATTTCCATCATCGTTTATTGTATACCGGTATATCGTTGTACTCACATAAAAACATTCGAAGATGATATGATTATTTGCAGGTTAACCGCGGCACGTGGCTGTAAAATGTCACACCTTCAATTCAGCAATCACCTGATTACCGTCTGGCGGGGGTATGTGTGCTGGCTACTAGCTAGTTCTCGCGTGGCCGAATGACGATCCCCGACGTACAGAGACGTGCGTAGGCCTATATTCGTGTTAATTACGTGACTCTATTGAACCGCAACACGTTTAACTAAACATGAAAGAATTATTATTATTATATATGAAGATAATACTAAACACAATCTAACATAGGCCTATCCAAGATCCAAGCCGTCACAGATCATTCTTGATAACACACCATCAGCATTGGCGACTGCTGTGTCACCGCGATATTTTTAATTGCGCGGTTAATAACGAGTGCGCAGAGTGTAAGGCTCAAGCACTAAGAAAGGCCTATTTTGACCTTTTGCGCGATATCGTCCAGCAAGTACGGTACATTGTATAAATGCATAATATATACTGTATTTCCAAATTAATGGATAATGAACCTTTACTGTAAATTGTATCTTTATCGGTGGCCTCTTGAGGGACTTTTAGAATAAAATTTATGATTGTCCAGCAATTGAATAGTGATTTTAAATGAGTTTGAAGTAAGAGTGAAATGTGTCAAATTCAAAAAATTGACAGGGTAATTTGGAAGATTGGAAATCAGGTGGAAAATCGGGAGAATTCTGCGAAAATCAGAAGACTTGGTATATCTGACAGCGGGCCGTCAAAATACAACTGTTTGTAAATCTATTTCAAATCACAGGAAATTAGGTATTTTTAATATAAAACTCTTAGCCATGATTTAACCTCAATATTGCATAACTGGGACATTGACTGACTCCCAAGTGTCAGGGGTGACACTTTGCGGACAAAGATGGGCTGGTGGCGGTGCGTCTATAGTGGTCACAATGTGACTTGACCTGAATAGTATATTTGTGATTGGAAATTGACTCAATGTTGGGCCACTGTCTACGATGTTGGAATTGAACCAACACTGGATCAATGTTTCGATTTTGTCGTGAATATTGGAAGGTCAAGTAATGTGACTGACCTAGATAATGTGTATGTGATTGGTAGAGATGATGATCTCATCCAATGATGTGCCTAAGTTCTAGGTCAGCCGCTTTGAGAATTGTCTTTACCAAAAATGTAGCTATGGTGTCAGGTGCTATTAAGATCAAGGGTTAGATTTTTAAAGGCAATATATACATGTATTATTGCAAGATATATTGCAACTACCCCATTTTACGGGGAGCCACACTTCTTATACCCCTGTCAAAAACAAAAGTTGTTTTCTGCAAACCTGCTTCAAAATATCCACCACATCACCGGTCGATAATGCAAGCTCATCTGCATTATCTGGAGAATAGCTGTAGGTCACCTTAGCTTTCACTGGTTTCTTTGCATCACCTTTTCCAAGATATAAAAGAAAAATGCACAATACACTCTTAAATATAATACAATAGTGTTATTATTACTAAAACAAGTGCTTCTTTTTAGCTAGAAAATTATCTGAAACAAAAAACACAGTGAAGTAGATACAGAAGCAAATTACAGTAATATTTAAAATTTTGTTCCCAAGTTAAGAACTTTTAACTGCTCACCTTGATAAAAATATCTCCCAATTTCCAGAATTTTAATCGGGCTTCTAATCATGGATTTATACAGACTACTATTTTGAGCATAAATGTCTCACACCTCCTCCCCTGAATACTGATGCATATAAATTAATATTGTGAAAAAACACATGACATGATGTTCGAAATAAGAGTTCTAAAAAAATCAGGTCTGGTCAGCATTCAGGTTGTCCGATAAAATTTTAGGTTGTCAGTATAGAATATTCAGCTATTCCCAGACTATTCCCATGTATGTAACATTCTAATAAATATAATTACACAAAGCAGCCAGCCTCAATCGTGAAGTCACTGAATTTTAAAAGCTCAGACATGTTTTTAGTGCGGGGGTCCGAAATTGGACACGTCAGATCGTCCGAGACGACAAACAATTTGGGAAGGATGAGTTCAGTCTCATTGGACTTGTCCTACTGGACGAGTACGAGGGCTGGACAAAGTCTGTGTCGAAGTACGATGATGATGAGCACTGCAGTTGGCTAATTGAAGATAGCTTTTTATTACAGTGCTTGCATAATTTTTGTTTTCTTTTGCGAAAAATATTTCATTCAGATGAAGTGATATTTAGGGAAGGACTAGTAGAATTTTCAGCCAGTTGTCCAACAGGAATTGTAAGTAGAAATTTGGTTCAATTTCGAGCCCTGTGATGTTTAAAAAACTTTGCCAGAAGTTTGTTGACCACTCAGACAACGTCTCGGTAGCTCTATTGGCTGGGCAACACACAAATTATGGCTGTCTCAAAAAACTAGAAAGCCCTTATTCCGACAGTTGGATATTATCAAGGGTTCGATTTAAACTCCACTAGTTTGCTAGTCTGAAACTACACAATTTCTTATACAACAACTAGTGCAGAAATTTTAAATTTTAAAAGCAGTCTTTCAATTCGTGATTTAGGTGTGATTGATCTCTGCTCAACCACTCAAGGTCACAAATAAATATTCCCATGGAGGGTGTTTTCAATACATGTAGGTGAGTACATGTAATAGAAACTATATGTAGCCCATCTGACGATTCTGTTTCAAAATGGTGAAACATTTAAATTGGATTGACTTCCATTTATAGTATCAGTGATTCATCTAGCTCTTTCTAACATGGCGCATCGCCATGTTGCCTTTTGTGAGCGCCATGTTGCCCTTCATAAGCGCCATGTTGCCCTTCTTGAATGTCATGCTGCCCTTCATGTGCCCCAGTCACTTATGTCGCGTGTCACACCTATGAAGCAATACGTGATAACGGTCCGTGTACATAGTGGTAATAACTAGCGATGTTTACTTACTTGACTGATTCTGTTTATACCCTTAATTTGGAAGGGTGGGTGTTGGAAACGCCTAACTGAGTGCCCGGCGTCCATGATAAAGTGCCCCTAAAGATAGGTGGCGCCATGCCCCTTTTGAATCCTAGATTCTAGAAACACTGAGTATGCCATTAAGGTCTACACAGGCAGTCTTCACCTACATTGAGTCAGCTAGACTAGCAGGAATACTCGAAAGAAATGTACTCAAAATGTGAAAATTTGTAAATGTAATGTTCTCGACCACCTACTGGTATTTAACACTCAACGTTATGATAGACCTCACTATAGCTTCAGATAAAATATTGGATCCAGATATATTGCGTGAATATATAGCTTTAAGGTATTAATATCATATAAAAATGTTAATACCACTCTGTGTAATGGTTGGGGCAGGTCCTGGTGTAGGTCCCATCTTCATATCTTTAGCCAGTCGTCCTGCAAGAGCTGCCACACTACCTCCAACATTGTTTGCACTCTGTTTTCCATGTTTTGGAGATCTTGGAGATTGATCAGCTGGTAAATCCTGCTCAACAAAAGTGATTTTAAAATTAAACCTAGAGAAGATAGAAAGAGGAGTTTAAAATAGTAAGTAACTTGTAGACTTGCTGATTTCCGTAAAATCCCTAGTGAAATAATTTATTTCAAACAGAGGATGTTAGGTTAAAAATGAGTAGCAAAGGATAGGAAATAAATTATGGTATGCCTTACAAAATGATTGCATACACAATTAGTGATATTTGAAATAATTATTGGCTTAAAAGGTGATTTTGTTTGCTTACAGTGCAGCTTCTGGAAATTCTGCAATGTTCAAATAAAGTGATGTTATACGATGCAAAGCTCGAAATACCTACTAGTCTGGTAGCCTGGTCACTAGCAAAAATGACCTGGTCCAGGGAGCAGCAATCCTCATAACACACTAGCCCACTTGAAGTTGTGTCTCACTAAAAATCAACGACTCACAACTTCAAGTGGGTGCAAATTACCCGTATTTGTTTAATTTGAGATCAAAACATTTGCACATGTAGTGTTTTGGCCACACATTTCATTCCAAATAACTGGGATTTAACCTTCAAATGAATCTGATTAAACAAGTTGAAAATACAGTGCAAGCACTCAAATACCCCTCAGCTGATGCAGTGACTCTAATGTCCACAAATCTGACACAACAGCTTCCAATACATTATGCCAATAATCGAAGATGAATGATAAAATCAAGATGGCCGCTACAGCCTCGGTTTGGATCGCACATGAAAACGGACAATGCCAATAGACTCGTAGACCCCAAAAACCTATACCAGGTTTCAAGGCATTTTTTAAACTGAAAATAAGAACATTTATTAAAATTGATAAAACCAAAATTGTCGTCATAGCCTCGTTTTCGGTCTCACATGAAAACGGACAATGGGGATTTAGACTCAGATATACCAGGTTTCAAGGGAATTCTGAAAAAAAGTGAGAAAAAAAAAATTTGTTTGCCAGGTGGCGGCCATTTTGATTATATGTGGAAAGCTGAAATTAAAATCAGGTCATCTCCATACTCATGGGTAACTTCACATAAAAAATGGAGAAAACCGATAATTATTTTCAAAACAAGGAATTTTAAAATTAAACATGAGCACACTCGATAATAGCCCGCCGCCGAATTATGATAAAGAAAGTAAAGACGAATGTCATCACGTAAATAACAACCCAAGATATAAATGGTATGTTAAATAAGATAGATACATGTATAATATGATATACTATATAATACTTGCATAGACTACAAGGTCAAATTTTTGACGTGAAATGAGAAAAATCGCAATAAATCGGCCATTTTGAATTTTTTTTCAGCCATTATTGAACTTGTCCAAGAACTACTTATTAGTAACATGCATAACAAATTTGAAGAGGATATGTGAATAACTTATCAAGTTATCGCGCCCACAAGGTCAAATTATTGACGTAAAATGAGAAAAATCACAATAAATCGGCCATTTTTTTTTTTTCCAGCCATTATTGAACTTGTCCAAGAACTACTTATAAGTAACATACATAACAAATTTGAAGAGAATATGTGAAAACCTTTTCAAGTTATCGCGCCCACAGGGTCAAATTATTGCAGAAAATGAGAAAAATCGCAATAAATCGGCCATTTTTTTTTTTCCGCCATTATTGAACTTCTCCAAGAATTACTTATTAGTAATATGCATAACTAATTTGAAGAGGATATGTGAAAAACTTTTCAAGTTATCGCGCCCACAAGGTCAAATTATTGACGTAAAATGGGAAAAATCGCAATAAATCGGCCATTTTTTTTTTTTTTCGGCCATTATTGAACTTGTCCAAGAACTACTTATTAGTAACATGCATAACCAATTTGAAGAGGATATGTGAAAAACTTTTCAACTTATCGCGCCCACAAGGTCAAATTATTGACGTAAAATGTGAAAAATCGCAATAAATAGGCCATTTTTTTTTTTTTTTCGGCCATTATTGAACTTGTCCGAGAACTGGTCATTAGTAACATGCATAACAAATTTGAAAAGGATATGTGAAAAACTTTTCAAGTTATCGCGCCCACAAGGTCAAATTATTGACGTAAAAGGTGAAAAATCGCAATAAGTCAGCCATTTTGAATTTTTTTTCAGCCATTATTGAACTTGTCCGAGAAGTGGTCATTAGTAACATGCAAAACAAATTTGGGAAGGAAACATGAAAAACTTTTCAAGTTATCGCGCCCACAAGTAAATGTTAACGCCGACGCCGACGCCGACGACGCCGAACTTCAATTGCAATAGCCCACCTTTTTTAATTAAAATTAAAAGGCGGGCTAAAAAACAAGATGGCCGCCATAGCACACGGAAACGGACAATGTCAATAGACTCACAGACCCAGAAAACCCACATATATATACCAGATTTCATAGGAATTCTGGAAAAAAAAAATTTAGTCGAAAAAAAATATGTGGCGACCATTTTTATTATCGGAATTTATCGGAATTTTTATTGTAAGGCTGAAAATCTAATCATATCATCTCCATACTCATGGGTAACTTCACGTAAAAAATTGGAGAGATCCAATAATTATTTTTCAAGTAATAGCGCTAACAAGAATTTTTTTGATCTTTCACCTTGACCTTTCACCTTGACCTTGGGTGAAAAAAATTGCCAGAAGGGGTTTAATGTTTGTATAAATTATGAATTCAATCTGTTGTACCATGTTAGTGTAGTAGCCAAAAAGCTGTGTGCGGCGGCGACGGAAACGGCGGCGCGCAAAGTAGACGTCAATACCCCTTCGGGCTCAATGGGCCGAGGGGTAAAAACGACTATATAAATCGTGTTTAGCAGTGTAAGGGTTGAGACCTTATGGGACCAGGGTAGAGGTGTGGACTCAACTGTTGGTGATAGCTGTGATGATGCGATGAAGCAGTACAAGGAGTGATGGCTGGCTGTTGGATCTTAGAATTTTTAGGAAAATCAGGAGACAGTACATTTTGAGGTCATGGCGTCACGTTTGAGGGCATGGCGCCATATTTTCAGAGCATGACGCCAACAAGTGAAGGCATGGCGCTGCGCCATGCAAAAAGTGCCTGGCTGGAAAAAAACTGTGTTAAGTTGACGTAGCCTGCAGATGACTGCCAAGTAATCAGTGTAAATAATGCTGTTGGATAAAGGATGTGACTACTATAATAGACCAGGGTGTGACTAGGCCTAAAAAAAATAAATGTTGGTTTCCGATTGGTTGTGAAAATAAAACAGGGTACAGGGTTTCCTGGAGGATTTTGTGTTTCGGGGGGGGGGGGGGGAATTGAGAGTGATTGGGGGGGGAGAAGGACCTGTTGTGCGAGCGGAGTGGGAATTTTTTTTTTTTTTTGGGGGGGGGGGGGGGGAGTAGCCAGTTTTAGGGGGGGAGACTCCCCCTCTAAAAGGGCCACCAGGCAATCCTGGGGTAGGTAGCAATTTTATTAAAATTTTTTCTTTATTTTATTTTTTTCTCAAATTTATTCACGGTACCTAGTTAAAAAAATATATATAATTTTATTATTCTATTTTTTTACATTATTTTTTCCTCAAATCAATAGTTAAAAGGTTTAAACCCAGAATTGAAATGAGAGGTTTAAACAGCTGACATTGTTATGGGCAGATCGACCCATGCAGAATCAGTCTGCACGAATTGCCCAGTCACAGTTAATTTTGTGGAACCTCGTGACTTTGTGTAGTCAATAACATCAGTCTTCCCAGAAAAAAACATGTAGGCCCTAAATTTGTTGACAACAACATTTGACTACGATTATATGAGCAAATGAAATGAATCGGGCTTTAGGCCACCTTTGTGCACATATAGGCTAAACTGGGCCAGGAGAACATCCTGAGGATGGTGAGATGATTGAGATGACACTGTCCTCCAGACACAGGATTCGAAATTCGAGCCCTGGCGGTCTGAGGCCGAGCACGCTACCTCTCGGTCACGGATGCTCCCCACAATACTAACTTTCACACGTGGATGGGGAAGAAACAATTTTGTTTCTTTCAAACCGCCGAGACCGGGAACAGAACCCCGGACTCTGGCGTGAAAGGCAGCGGTGCTAACCACTACCCTAGGGCCCCCGCCCACGATTATATGAGCAACAATCAGAGTACTTCAAATAGTCTGCAGCATAGGCCCCCTACTGTCACGCGACGTGTGTACCGCTATGTTATAAGTTCTGGCTTACACATGTTACAGTGTACACAACTCTGATCAGCACATGCATGCTTGCCTGCCAAAGTCTGGAGTGTCACCAAGTGACTAAAACACAAAATCGCCCATTTTCCGATATAGGCCTATAAATGCCGTTGAAATCATGTTGCTGGATTTTTTCAGATCTTGGGAAGTCGATCTCTCACACTCAACGCCACTTTGAAAAATCATCGTCATGCAGTTAGCACTGGTGAGCTGGCTCCGAGGAACAGCTGTCTGTGCGAGTGAGAGTGAGCTGTTCCATATTTTCATTTTGTAAACAAACACGAGATACATTCTATCCTTGCTGGGAGATAGTGACAGATCGACAATGACGAAAGGCCCTGGCAGCCTTATCCGAGGCTAGCTACCCAAAACAAACAAACAAACAACACATGACGATCGCCGAGTCTGGCGCCGAGTTTGCCGCTGCCGATAAAGGGACTTGTTTTCTTGTAAAGAGATTGCAAATACTTTTGCTGTACCCTAACCGTTCAACGGCGGACGGTCGGCAATATTTTATTTTATATTTTTGACAGGAATAAAATTTAATGAGTCACAAACATCGGCAAGGGTCGTTCGGCAATCGGAAACCAACAATTATTATTTTTTGGCCCTATACTATAATAGACCAAAATATAACAGTAGCTCGCCGGGCTCTGCCTACAAGAGAATAAAAGTGGATAATGCTGTTGGATAAAGGGTGTGACTACTATAATAGACCAGGGTGTGACTATGCTATAAAAGACCAAAATATGACAGTAGCTCGCCAGGCTCTGACTACAAGAGAATCTGTAGCCCCCTCCACTCGCCCCCCTCCCCCTTCACCCCCCAAAGCTAAGCAGGTAGCCCCGTGATCCTGTGCACAGGATTTGACGACCACTGCAGATGGAGACAATATGTGACTCGCCACGCAAAAAGGGCTGTAAGCTCCAAATTTTCAAAATTTATTTGTTTAGTTGATTCGATAGCAGTGTCCTTCCTGTTTCATTAACTGAAAAATCTTTATTACTTTTTGTTTTATAACATTTTATATATTTTAAATTTAAATATGTAATCAATAAAATTAAATTTTAATGATTACAATTTTAAATGATAAACAATTGTACATGTACTAAAGCTGCGGGTAGGTACCTTTTCGCATCGCGGGTCACATATTCGCTCCATTATAATATTGATGATCATGTTTTTGGATTTGAACCTCTACTTCATACCGTGAAACATTGGAACAGTCTCATAAGGCCATAGTTTTTTGATTAATTGGTTCACAATGAATATTTATTCAAAATTCAGAGCGGACGGTCGGAAAAAATTTCAAAATAAAATCATTTTTATTTGACTTGTATTGATAAACTTACAAAAAGATCACTATTTTTAGTTTTTTACTTATTTTATCTAAAAAATGCATAATTTACATTATTAAGTCAATTTATATCAGCCGGGTCGGCTGAATAATAAAATAAAAACATGAGCACACTCGACAATAGCCCGCCGCTATTATTGAACTTAAAAGTTATTGCGGCCACAAGGTCAAATTATTGACGTAAAATGCAAAAACTCACAATAAATCGGCTATTTTGAATTTTTTTAGGCCAATATTGAACTTGTCCAAGAATTAGTAAAATGCATAACAAATTTGAGCAGGATAAATGAAAAACTTTTCATGTTATCGCCTCAACAAGGTCAAATTATTGATGTAGAATGCGAAAAATCACAATAAATCAGCCATTTTGATTTTTTTTTAGCCATTATTAAACTTGTATGAGAACAGGTCATTTGTAACATGCATAACAAATTTCGGAAAGATACATGGAAAACCTTATCGCGCCCACAAGGTCAAATTATTGATGTAAAATGCAAAAAATCACAATAAATCGACCATTTTGATTTTTTTTAGCCATTATTGAACTTGTCCGAGAACTGGTCATTAGTAACATGCACAACAAATTTGGGAAGGAGACATAAAAAACTTTTCAAGTTATCATGCCACAAGTAAATGTTAACGCCGACGCCGCCAAACTTCAATTGCAATAGCCCACCTTTATTACGGTAATTAAAAGTAAAAGGCGGGCTAAAAAGATAAAATTTCAATTTTTATTTTTTCATTTTCTATTATCATGACTTGGGAACCAATCAATCAACAAACTCTCGACTAATGTTTAATAGACATGGGCCTACATGAAAATTGTATACTGCTCAGCATAATTTTATTACATAGAACACAACTATAGATAAAATATTGCTTCTGTGGACAAGTTACTAGTTTGTTGCTTAGCCCAATTTTTTAATGTTGTGCCCTGAAGTGGTTCTCGAAATATAGCATTCACAAGAAATAAACATTTTAAATTAAAAATATTTGCTAGCAAAATTCTGCAAGCAGCAGCAATGATTTCTATCTAATTATAGAAGTATCCTTAAAAGTCTGTGTATGATGACAGATGAGCTGTGAAAGTATGAAATAGTTAATACAGTGGTTGCAAGTAAGTTCCAGGACACCATACTGTGAAGGTATAAAATACAGTAGCTATAAACTAAAAAATCATGCAAATGAGTTACAGGCCACCATAGTGTAAATTTAGTATTCATGCACTAAATCAAAAACCTACCTTAACAAAGTTGTCTGGAAACACTCCTTCTTTCCCATCTAGAATGCCCCTCCACCACCCTCCTTCTTCTTTAGCAACATTTCTAATGATATCCCCGACTTTCAGTGTCAATTCATCCTCTTCTTGAGCCGTATATGCATAATCAGCTATAACATCCACTGAGTGAAATAAAAGAAACAAATAGTTGAAGAATCAGAGTTGCAGGTGGAAACGTAAAAGTAGGGGATGGAAGATATTTGAGGGATGCACATTCAAAACGGCATAGTCCTTACAACGCAGCGCGGCCGCAGCGCTTTGGGGGAGGGTGCAGGGAGGGGGTTCGAAACCGCCCACCTGCAGGGAATTTTTTTGAATTTTCAGATGCTCTGAGATATATATACTACTACTAGTGCATATATCTGAACCTCCTTTTTATCCAGTGAGAAGCATATATTTATTGGTTTTCAATTCCCCAGACAGTCTCAGTTCCCAAGGCTGTCAGATTCAGGCTTTTTACAGTATTAATCAGTTTCTGCATATCAAAATCATGTTTCTTCAAATTTTGGGACGGCCAATTGTAGGCCCATGTGTACCAATGGTGACAGTAGGCTACTGCCTACTGACTGATCACAGAGCTAGGACTGGCCTTGTCATGTATATATAAAAAGGGTAAAAAGTGTTGCCACAACACATAAATAACCTGAAAAGTCAGGGGTTTTTTTATAAGAACCCTTAATTGTCAGGAAATACACATTACCTTTAAAAAAATAGCAAGGTCAGAAAAAAAGTCAGGAATTATTGCTTTTTAAATTTTATGACAAATCTGTAAAGTTAAAGATAGGATGGCATTTAAATAATAATCTAATTTCAAGTTGGCTCTCAGTGTTGTGACTATACCATTACACCAACTATATAGTAGAAGTCATATTAGACCGTGCGAAATGCAGTTGCATGTTTTTACTGGCTGTTTTCACAGTCAATTCTCTATCAATTTCCATGCATTTTTGTAAGCCTTCTTTGCAATACATATTCTGGGCGATTAGCTTAAGATCACCTGGCTGTATTATTATATTTAACTACTATAAGTAATTACCAGTCAGTCTTTTAAGATCCCACTATATATATATAGTGGGATCTGAAAGTAAGAAGCAACAATGGGAAAGGAGCAGGCCAAGCCAAAATATTGTCCTCAAAACCCGCGCCCTTACGAGACGCGTAAGCGACTCGCGGGGAGAGTACGACAGCAAATGACGCAGCAAATAGTGGCTTCTCCTTCATTCTAGACTGTTATTTTATAACAAGATTACAAAGTTTGGCTACAATTAGTCTCCATGAATTACCCAAAACACACAACGTTGATCTAATGCTGGTTTATTGTTAACCAACAGTATACGACGCTGGATTCAACGTCCTGTATTTGCTGGGTAGGTCTAGGCCCTTTATAAACGGAAGTATGTAAGTATGTAAGGATGCTTTGTGCCTAACCCGGCAAGCACCAAATGTTGGCCCAATGCTGTTCTGATGTTGGGCACCGTATACGACGTTGGCCCAACATAAGGCCAGCATTGGGTCAGCGTCTTGTGTTTGCTGGGTTATAAGCACTCGTGCACTAGACCTATGTAATAATCATAATCATGCCACATAATCATGCCACTAAATATTGCGTCCAGCGTGGTATGCGACGCCCAACATTGGACCAGCATATCAGTGACAGTCAGCGTCACGTGTTCACTGATAGTGTGATCGTGCGCAAGTTCCCATGTCTGCCAACCCACGCCGACCCTGTGACGTGCAGTAGCTACTATAAATGACTAAAATACTCTAACAAAATCGTGAGATATTGGCGATGGTACCCAATCGGACATTTATACGATTTATCAGTCCAATATTTGGTTTATTAGTATTAACAGCATTGTAACGTTATTTGGGAATCAGCAGCCGGGTTTCTGCCATACTGCATTTAAAAGTTGTGGGCATGTTTTGGATCATTGATAGCTGAGCTTCCCACTCAGCCTCTCTTCTAACAACGCTGAATACTCGTGTGAAACTAACACAGCGACAAAAAGCTCACAATTTGACAGTGTGGTCCGTAATAGTCACATACTGGCGGCACTAGCCTACATGTACAACAGGCGATCTGTGATTTAAAACTGATCCCCCTTCGATGTTATATCAGATCACCGCCGCGGCCGATTCGGCGCCCGGTTTATATCGCACGCCATGTGTAGATCTACCGTTGCCGTGTTGGTCTGTAGGCCTACTCATACTGTTCGCTATTTCCACGGATCACAACAATCGCGCTTGGCAGGCCTACTAGTCCAACGTTATTGATGGCAAAGAAGAAGCTTCAAAATAATGTCAAAAAAATGCCGACCAAAACAGGAAAAGCTTGTCAAAAAGTTGCCGACCAAAACAGCAAAATAGCCGGCTGTTTAGCCGGCAGCCGGCTTCAAATGACAACACTGTATATAATAATATCAAATTTCCAAGGATTATTTCAGTGTTGAAATATGCCAAATCGCCGCGTGTAGTGCCGCCAATCTGTGCCATTAAAACCCCGATGCTGAAATTGTGAGTTGTGCATCGCTACATTAGTTTCACCCGACTATTCAGCATTCTTAGAAGAGAGGTTTAGTGAGAATGATCGGCATCCCATGACCTAAAACATGTCAACAACATTTGAATAACTTGAAAACAAGCTGCTCCGTTCTTAATGACAACCCTGGTCACAAAAGATGACAATATCTTGCAGTTAAGTTAACAAAGGCAATTGGAAACAGGAAAATTGGGAAGGATTCCACATCATCAATGATCATAGTACAACCTTCTCACTTTTAAAGGTAAATATGTGTTTTCCCCATATAGTGAAATCAAAGCTTCCCTACCGCAAATTGGCATTGTAACAGCATCAAATGTTATGCTTTGTAAAGCAGGTGATACTGGTAACACTAAAAGACAATACCAACCTATTTTTTTAATTAATAAGCATTCAGTTAAGAGATTGAGATCTTAGTACTTACTATATTACTCCAGGACCTGCCACAAAATTCTGACCAGAAAACACGACACATCGATAAAATGCCGGACCAGTGCTGGGCCAATGTGTAGACAGTGGGCCAACATTGTATAGATGTGTCGTGTTTGCTGTCTCTGACTGAAAAACATAATTTTCTAACTAAAATTTGTGTCATGTACCACTTTTTATATTAATTTTGAGGTGAGTAATCCATTTTTGAAGATTGCATATATCAGGGCTTTACTTAAAGCGTTGAACCCCGACACGGCGTGGCGCGGCGCGGCGCTGTTTCAACCCAGCGTCGCTCATAAATTTGAAGATCAGATATATTTTAATTAATTATGACTTAGTCACAGCCTTTTTTAATCCACTTACAAAACTTGCATCTGTATATATCCCAATAGCAGTGCAGGAACAACTCCGGGAAAATAACACTAGGTACCCTAATTATGTCTCCCCTCTCACAGAGAGGTGGGGACATGTTGGTTTACCCTTGTCCGATCGTCTGTCTCAGTCCGTGCTGTCCGTCTTCTCTGCTGTGAGTCTGTCTCCCCATTCAATTCTCTCCACCGCTTTGTATCGTGCAGGCAGTTAAAGGGACCCCTTGGGATGAGACATTTTCAATGTTGTCAATTTTAAAAATTTAACTTATATGAAGCTATATAGCCTACTGATCTGAACTCATAATACAAAAAGGTCAAAAAACAATTTGAAAGCACCGAAAAAGAGTGAAATAGTTAAATTTCCAGGTCATATATTGCCATGTAAACAAAATAAGTCAGCAATATACAGAACTTTACACCACATATTCCCACGTCTTGGACGAGGAGATCAGAGCAATCGCCGCCAATTGGTGTCTGATTGGTGTCTTATAGCCAGGACATGTAGTGATACACCTGCAACACTGATTGTCTGCCCAACGCTGGGCCGACAGCATCACCATGTGGCCCAATGTTGTAGGAACATTTAACCGTCCTTTAGCAAGTGTTTAGGTGTACAAAAAGTTTGTTTGGGTTTTAAGCAGTTTCATAGAAATGTTGATAAAAAATATTTTTTAAAATCGAAAAATCATGAAAAAAATAAAATCATGATCTTGGGGATACACTACTTCATTACTAAACTAAAAACGAAAATTGATGTCATCCCAAGGGGCTGCTTTAAACTCGAGACTTTGCCCCGCGCTGGGCTAATGTTGGCCCACCGTCTACTACGCTGACCCACCAATAGCCCAATATTGGGTTACTGTGTTGTATTTGGCGCCACGCTGAATGTGGGCCAGTGTCACAGACGACGGCCAACACCAACCCAGCTCTGGTTCAAAGCATCGTGACCATACCGCCAGCATGCAGGTACCCGTACCCGCAGCATGAAGTACTGACTAGGACGGAATGCATAGTGCCCAGCACTGGCTCAACATCTACCAGACATTGGGTCGGTGTCAGCTTGTAATCGCCGCCAGCAGTATTAAGCAATACCAGACCAGCTGCTATTCCCAGCAAACACAAAACATTTGTACATAACATTTGCACAACATCAGCCCAACGTTGGCCCAACATTGTACAAATGTTGTACAAATGTTTTTTTTTTACTGGGTTAAAAGCAGCCCAGCAAACACAAGACGTTGAACCAGTGCTGGTTTGATGCTGGGCCAGTGTCACAGACGGTGGGCCAGCATTGGACCAGCATTTGGTCAACGTCATGTTTGCTGGGAGTGTTGAGAAGTGTTTCGCACCAAAACGGATTTAATAAATTCTGCTTAATATATAGTCTCTACTGTCCACAGGAGTCATTTAATAACATTAATTACAAAAGCCCTCGACACTACATCTATTAGCTATCAACCTTTATGGTTATGCTGCTGGAGGGGAGACAGCTCCAGTTTTTTGTTCACAAAAGACTAGATCCTTCTAGTTTTTATCTGAATCAGCCAATGACTGAGTGAGGAACAAGATATGAAAAATTCTGGCTTTTCCAGTCTTTGCTAATTTTGTACAGCTGAAATTCAAAATGGTCCCTTTATTGCTAAAATGTTTCCATATTAGTCTGTAGAACAACCTCACATAGCCCTCTGACCTTGGAGACTATTATAGTATAATGGCCCAAGGATTAAGTGTAATTTACCAATTTTCTGAACATTTTTTAACATGTTTGCGAGGAATTCAATTTCAATTGTTAATTTTGAGATCAAGTTCAAATGTCAAGGTCATTTTGCAATATGACATTATAATATTAAGTTATGGATTGGTGTAAACATATTTTATTAAGCTTATTCAAATAATATGTCATAATAATGGTAAGATAGGTATCAGGGCTCGAAATTGGCCCCGTCCGATCATCCGAGACGACCAACAATCTGGGAAGGACGTGTTCAGTTGCACTGAGCTTGTCCTAGACCGGACGAGTGCCCCTGTTTGACCATTATTAGGAAAGACATGTTAGTACTATTTTTGAGAAGGACCGGTCGATTTTTTAGCCAGTTGTCCTACTGGACAATTGGAAATTTAGTCCAATTTTGAGCCCTGTGTATAAACATTATTTATTTCATAAAAGGAATACAAACAACATGCAAGCCACCAGTGACATTTATCAATGTAACAAACTGGAATACAGTGTTTCATCTAGGTTTCAGAAGGGCATGGCGACACCTACATGTATCATGACTAAATGACTAAATAAAATGGTTACAAATTTTGTGACAATGGCTTGAGAATTGACTGTGTAGATACCGAAAAGCTAACTTACATTTTTCACCATTCTCCACCGTCGGACAGACTATACTAGCCTAGCTTACCTTGCGTAACAAAAATAAATTTGGGTTTTTTTTTATTTACTTGAAGTAGGCGTAGCCTTAGCCTGTAGTCATCCGTGGTACTCTGCTTAAAAATTATGACTTTTAATGACTTTTTCTCTTGAAATTTATTGACTTTTTTACTGACGAAAATAAACAAATTATTACTTAAATGTATACATTTTTGCCATATTTTAAATGCAGAATAACAGTAAGACCTGGAAGCATAAGTTAGGACAGGCTGGCTGATGATCATACATAATAGTTCATATAATCGCTGATTTTCTCATTTTTAATGAATTATAATGACTGCAGTAGAGGGGGTAATTTCGAATACCAAGTAGGGTATAATCGAACACCCACCCAAAAATTCAGCGCTTTAACCATTTCACTACTGGCAGTAGATGTTATATCAGATCGCCGCCGCGGCCGATTCGGCGCCCGGTTTACATCGCACGCCATGTGTAGATCTACCGTTGCCGTGTTGGTCTGTAGGCCTACTCATACTGTTCGCTATTTCCGCGGATCACAACAATCGCACTTGGCAGGCCTACTAGTCCAACGTTATTGATGGCAAAGAAGAAGCTTCAAAATAATGTCAAAAAATTGCCGACCAAAACAGGAAAAGCTTGTCAAAAAGTTGCCGACCAAAACAGCAAAATAGCCGGCTGTTTAGCCGGCAGCCGGCTTCAAATGACAACACTGTATATAATAATATAAAATTTCCAAGGATTATTTCAGTGTTGAAATATGCCAAATCGCCGCGTGTAGTGCCGCCAATCTGTGCCATTAAAACCCCGATGCTGAAATTGTGAGTTGTGCATCGCTACATTAGTTTCACCCGACTATTCAGCATTCTTAGAAGAGAGGTTTAGTGAGAATGATCAGCATCCCATGACCTAAAACATGTCAACAACATTTGAATAACTTGAAAACAAGCTGCTCCGTTCTTAATGACAACCCTGGTCACAAAAGATGACAATATCTTGCAGTTTTGTAAGTTAAAAAAGGCAATTGGAAACAGGAAAATTGGGAAGGATTCCACATCATCAATGATCATAGTACAACCTTCTCACTTTTAAAGGTAAATATGTGTTTTCCCCATATAGTGAAATCAAAGCTTCCCTACCGCAAATTGGCATTGTAACAGCATCAAATGTTATGCTTTGTAAAGCAGGTGATATTGGTAACACTAAAAGACAATACCAACCTATTCTTTTAATTAATAAGCATTCAGTTAAGAGATTGAGATCTTAGTACTTACTATATTACTCCAGGACCTGCCACAAAAATCTGACCAGAAAACACGACACATCGATAAAATGCCGGACCAGTGTTGGGCCAATGTGTAGACAGTGGGCCAACATTGTATAGATGTGTCGTGTTTGCCGTCTCTGACTGAAAAACATAATTTTCTAACTAAAATTTGTGTCATGTACCACTTTTTATATTAATTTTGAGGTGAGTAATCCATTTTTGAAGATTGCATATATCAGGGCTTTACTTAAAGCGTTGAACCCCGACACGGCGTGGCGCGGCGCGGCGCTGTTTCAACCCAGCGTCGCTCATAAATTTGAAGATCAGATATATTTTAATTAATTATGACTTAGTCACAGCCTTTTTTAATCCACTTACAAAACTTGCATCTGTATATATCCCAATAGCAGTGCAGGAACAACTCCGGGAAAATAACACTAGGTACCCTAATTATGTCTCCCCTCTCACAGAGAGGTGGGGACATGTTGGTTTACCCTTGTCCGATCGTCTGTCTCAGTCCGTGCTGTCCGTCTTCTCTGCTGTGAGTCTGTCTCCCCATTCAATTCTCTCCACCGCTTTGTATCGTGCAGGCGGTTAAAGGGACCCCTTGGGATGAGACATTTTCAATGTTGTCAATTTTAAAAATTTAACTTATATGAAGCTATATAGCCTACTGATCTGAACTCATAATACAAAAAAGTCAAAAAACAATTTGAAAGCACCGAAAAAGAGTGAAATAGTTCAATTTCCAGGTCGTATATTGCCATGTAAACAAAATAAGTCAGCAATATACAGAACTTTACACCACATATTCTCACGTCTTGGACGAGGAGATCAGAGCAATCGCCGCCAATTGGTGTCTGATTGGTGTCTTATAGCCAGGACATGTAGTGATACACCTGCAACACTGATTGTCTGCCCAACGCTGGGCCGACGGCATCACCATGTGGCCCAATACTGTAGGAACATTTAACCGTCCTTTAGCAAGTGTTTAGGTGTACAAAAAGTTTGTTTGGGTTTTAAGCAGTTTCATAGAAATGTTGATAAAAAATATTTTTTAAAATCGAAAAATCATGAAAAAAATAAAATCATGATCTTGGGGATACACTACTTCATTACTAAACTAAAAACGAAAATTGATGTCATCCCAAGGGGCTGCTTTAAACACGAGACTTTGCCCCGGGCTGGGCTAATGTTGGCCCACCGTCTACTACGCTGACCCACCAATAGCCCAATATTGGGTTACTGTGTTGTATTTGGCGCCACGCTGAATGTGGGCCAGTGTCACAGACGACGGCCAGCACCAACCCAGCTTTGGTTCAAAGCATCGTGACCGTACCGCCAGCATGCAGGTACCCGTACCCGCAGCATGAAGTACTGACTAGGACTGAATGCATAGTGCCCAGCACTGGCTCAACATCTACCAGACATTGGGTCGGTGTCAGCTTGTAATCGCCACCAGCAGTATTAAGCAATACCAGACCAGCTGCTATTCCCAGCAAACACAAAACATTTGTACATAACATTTGCACAACATCAGCCCAACGTTGGCCCAACATTGTACAAATGTTGTACAAATGTTTTTTTTTTACTGGGTTAAAAGCAGCCCAGCAAACACAAGACGTTGAACCAGTGCTGGTTTGATGCTGGGCCAGTGTCACAGACGGTGGGCCAGCATTGGACCAGCATTTGGTCAACGTCATGTTTGCTGGGAGTGTTGAGAAGTGTTTCGCACCAAAACGGATTTAATAAATTCTGCTTAATATATAGTCTCTACTGTCCACAGGAGTCATTTAATAACAATAATTACAAAAGCCCTCGACACTACATCTATTAGCTATCAACCTTTATGGTTATGCTGCTGGAGGGGAGACAGCTCCAGTTTTTTGTTCACAAAAGACTAGATCCTTCTAGTTTTTATCTGAATCAGCCAATGACTGAGTGAGGAACAAGATATGAAAAATTCTGGCTTTTCCAGTCTTTGCTAATTTTGTACAGCTGAAATTCAAAATGGTCCCTTTATTGCTAAAATGTTTCCATATTAGTCTGTAGAACAACCTCACATAGCCCTCTGACCTTGGAGACTATTATAGTATAATGGCCCAAGAATTAAGTGTAATTTAACATGTTTGCGAGGAATTCAATTTCAATTGTTAATTTTGAGATCAAGTTCAAATGTCAAGGTCATTTTGCAATATGACATTATAATATTAAGTTATGGATTGGTGTAAACATATTTTATTAAGCTTATTCAAATAATATGTCATAATAATGGTAAGATAGGTATCAGGGCTCGAAATTGGCCCCGTCCGATCATCCGAGACGACCAACAATCTGGGAAGGACGTGTTCAGTTGCACTGAGCTTGTCCTAGACCGGACAAGTGCCCCTGTTTGACCATTATTAGGAAAGACATGTTAGTACTATTTTTGAGAAGGACCGGTCGATTTTTTAGCCAGTTGTCCTACTGGACAATTGGAAATTTAGTCCAATTTTGAGCCCTGTGTATAAACATTATTTATTTCATAAAAGGAATACAAACAACATGCAAGCCACCAGTGACATTTATCAATGTAACAAACTGGAATACAGTGTTTCATCTAGGTTTCAGAAGGGCATGGCGACACCTACATGTATCATGACTAAATGACTAAATAAAATGGTTACAAATTTTGTGACAATGGCTTGAGAATTGACTGTGTAGATACCGAAAAGCTAACTTACATTTTTCACCATTCTCCACCGTCGGACAGACTATACTAGCCTAGCTTACCTTGCGTAACAAAAATAAATTTGGTTTTTTTTTATTTACTTGAAGTAGGCGTAGCCTTAGCCTGTAGTCATCCATGGTACTCTGCTTAAAAATTATGACTTTTAATGACTTTTTCTCTTGAAATTTATTGACTTTTTTACTGACGAAAATAAACAAATTATTACTTAAATGTATACATTTTTGCCATATTTTAAATGCAGAATAACAGTAAGACCTGGAAGCATAAGTTAGGACAGGCTGGCTGATGATCATACATAATAGTCCATATAATCGCTGATTTTCTCATTTTTAATGAATTATAATGACTGCAGTGTAGGGGGTAATTTCGAATACCAAGTAGGGTATAATCGAACACCCACCCAAAAATTTAGCGCTTTAACCATTTCACTACTGGCAGTAATGTCACCCAGAGTACTGGGCCCTAATGTATGACATCATATAATTAGGCCGTCGTGGGGACGGCCCACGTACGTTAGTGTACCCAATTTAGGTCATCGTGGCGACGGCCCACGTAATCGAACACCCACCCAAAAATTTAGCGCTTTAACCATTTCACTACTGGCAGTAATGTCACCCAGAGTACTGGGCCCTAATGTATGACATCATATAATTAGGCCGTCGTGGGGACGGCCCACGTACGTTAGTGTACCCAATTTAGGTCATCGTGGCGACGGCCCACGTACTGAAAGGGTTAAGGGTTAACATCAGTTTGTGAACACTGATAATGCCCATTCTGTGAAACGCAGTGATTTCACTCGCTGAAAACAAGGTTATATAACACCCCCTCCCCCATACTTCATTCATACTTCGAAACACAATGTAGCCTGTCAACACTCTCAGCAAACACGAAAAGTTGACCTAATGCTGGTCCAATTCTGGCCCACCGTCTGCGACGCTGGCCCAACATCAAACCAGCACTGGTTCAACGCTTCGTGTTTGCTGGACTGCGAGTCCGGCAGTGCATACTGCTGGCGGCGAGTACAAGCAGACACCGACCCAATGTCTGGTAAATGTATCCATTCAGCCCTAGTCACTACTTCATGCTCGCGGTACCGGCATAAGCACCGGCACGATGCTTTGAACCAAAGCTGGGTTACTGTTGGCCTGCCATCTGTGACGCTGGCCCAGATTCAGCGTGGCGCCAAACATGACACGGTAACCCAATACCGGGCTAATGTTGGGTCAGGGTCGTAGACGGTGGCCAACATCAGCCCAGCATTGGGTCAACGTCTCGTGTTTGACCGCCTGCCCCATAAAAAGTGCTGAACAGGATTAAATGGGAAACACAGACTGAGACAGACGGAGCGGATAGCACAGAGGTAAACCAACATGTCTCCCCTTCTGTGTACAGAGGGGAGACATAATAATTTGAGAAAATTTACCCTAGAATTAAATTTCTTGCCAATCAAAAGGCACAAAATGGCCTTTCACATGTTTTTTAATGTTTTTAGGCCACTATGTTTTTTTTCTCTGTTTTAGATGAGCGTGCGCATTAGATTTAGGCCGTGCATTACCAAAAAAAACATGTGTTTTTCTCTGCCCAGCGCACGCATTAGATTGTTGCCGATTTCCAAAAACAGTCAATTTCTGGGGATAAAAAAAACATTCCGAAAAAAACAAGTTCATTTTGAAAGATAAAAAATATTTTTCCAGCTATGTTATTTTTGCTTGTTTTTTCCGCCGCCCTCATTAACTTTTCTTGAAACAGGTCAAAATTTTTTTTTATTTCGTTGCCCTCATTAACTTTGCCAGAAATATGTCCAATGGTTTTTTTATTTGGTCGCTCTAATTAACTTTTCCAAAAATAGGTTTACCCTTTCACTACTGGCAGTAATGTCCCACAGAGTACTGGGCTCATATGTGTGACGTCATACAATTAGGCCGTCGTGGCGACAGCCCACGTACTTTAGTGTACCCAATTTAGGCCGTCATGGTGACAGCCCCCGTACTGAAAGGGTTGATGTTTTTTTTCTTAAATGTTTTTTTGTTTCCGCCCTCCCTCATTAGATTTTGGATTTTTTCTGATCTAAAACAGATAAGTTAAACCTAGTGGCCTTAAGCAAAAAGTCATGCACATTACTGAAAAGTAACAGTTTAACTAAATGATGTACATGTACTATTTTTAGAATTGTCAAATTGTTTTGCTCCTTATTTATTCAAAATAACCAGAAACATATAGAAACATTAGTTTTATTTAAAAAAAATTGATTATACCCTGGGTCATGCTTTTTCAACAACAGCAAAGTGCAGCCCATAATGCATAATACCAGCAGCAGCAGCCCATAATTGCAGCAGCCGACCATAATTGCAGTAAAACCGGAATATATTCAAATATTGAATGCTCCTTTGTTATTGTACATTAAGCTTAAGTAGTAGTAATGACAATAGGACATTGCTGCAGACTTGCCTTTATCTACCCATACAAAAAAATTATATAATAAAATTATTTTTGGTGAGCTAGAATCATTTAGGTGTTAACCCGCCCATAATAGCTACCCTCCATTACTCTAGATTATTTATAGGCCCTAAATGGGCCTAATGGTTACAAAAATTCGTGGCAATCGCTTGCGAATTGACTGACTGGATCGATACAGTCTCGCTTATTTCCATATTGCCATGGCATTGGCATTGGACCATCCAGTCATGCACCGTCGCCGCGTCGGACAGACTACAATACACTCTACACTTAAGTCTACAGTAGGCATAGTTTATAAATAATATATTTTCTATTATTTGAAAAAAGCTAAAGCAAAAGCAAAGCCTAAGGCTAAGCCTAAGGTAGGGTGGCCAAAGCTGTGTATTAGCTGACTTGACAGGGACAAAAAAGCAAAAAACACTCCATATACAAACAGCTCTAGCATTGTTATTTCAGCCTTTTTTTTCTAGCAGCTTTGCAGATACATAAAAGAAAGTGTATAAAAAATAAATATTTTAAAAATTAGGTATTACTGTGCTTTTGCATTAAATAAGCGAAAGTTGAAATTGACCAATTTTTGTTTTTAGGGAGATTCCGATGGCGGCCATTTTGAGTTTATCTCATTTTTGGGCTAAAAAATAGGCATTTTGACAGGAGTTTCTAGAATTTAGAATTTATCCAAAAAATAAGCAAAATATATCATGTTGAAGGGAATGACTTAATTTGACTAAATTTGACTCTGAAATTTGAGTGATAATGCGTGATAGCATGATTTTCACAAAAATATGGACAAAATACTGAAAAATTACCAAAAATAACGCCCTTTTCTCTCACTTTCTTCCAAAATTTCACGATTTTGACTTCTCAATTATAATTGGCTTTTTCATTGTTATTATTTAAAATGATACTTTAATCATTATTGTAACCTGCAAGTCAACTTTTAATTTTATCTATTAATGCCATTCAGCACTGAAAATTCTTGAGATGAAATTAACTGATTTTAAATTTTTGTAAATTTTTTTAACTGAAATTTTACGACATTTTAGGCATGTCAGGCATTTTTTTCTTAAATTGTCATTTCCAACAGAGTTTCTAGATTTTAGAAAGCACCAAAAAAATAAGTTAAATTGATCATGTTAAAGGAAAAGACCTGAATTTTAAAAATTTAAGTGATAATGTGTGATTCCTATGTTTTTCCTCAAAATATGGGCAAAATACTGAAAAATCACTAGAAATGACGTTTTTTCCCGGACCTTTTGTGAAAATTTAAAGATATGGACTCTTAAGTCCAGCTAAAAAAAATTCAGGAAAGTGTAAACAGGGCTCGTCGAATTTTTAGAATGGTTGGTAGCCCGCTGGGCTACCAACATTAAAAGTTTGGTAGCCCCCAATGCATATCAGTAGCCCAGATAAAAGTGTTGCTCTCGTAGTCGGATTTTAAAGTGGAGGGTATGAGGCACCCTCTCTCATATTATGACTAGTAGACTAAGAGTCTAATAGTAATGTCGTATGATTATCATAGTATGTAAGGCCTACAGTATTTATATTAAAATCTAATTTGTATAATTATTTAGAGCCTATAGCTATATTGTATATAATAGACTAGCCTTTTCTTTCAAAGCATTTTTAAAATTATTCAGACTTATTATAACCATGTCCATTTAGAAGTTTGTTCCTCGTAATTCAGTATAAATTTCTTGTTGTCACCATGATCACATGATTATTCTACACATTGTCTGTGGACCACCAAAATATCTAGCCCTAGCCTATAGACCACTCGCCTTCAGATTAACTTGTATCGCATGTTTTTTGCCGATTTCTTAGTCAATTCTCAACTGATTTTTATGAGATTTTGAAAGGCCTATTATCGGGTCACCCGCCAAATACTGCGGAATTTTCATTTCCCTCTATAAACCCATTAAACTGGTTAGATTGAAGTTTAAAAATTGCATTAGGCCTACATGCCAGATGGTCTAACCTTTGAACTATAGAATATTTTTTTATGGAAATAATCTCACTGTATTCGGCGGATGACTCGAACAAAGTCCTTGCGCAATCGGCGAAAAACATGCGATACACGTTATTCTGACGAAGAGTATCGTATAATCAGAATCGTAACATGCCCCGAAGATATAAACAATCGTCGCAACTTGCGGATGATAATGCTAGAAACACTGTATCCTATCTCATCTTTTTGAAGGAACAAAACACGTGTTCGTAATCATGAGGGTCAGGAATTTTTGATATTGAGATCGATCATCATCCTTGAATTGTCTCCTGTCATGCCTTTTGTGGTTTTACAAAATTAACGATGTGGAAACACATGATCGCAAAAATGAAAAAAATTGGTTCATGATTTCCAAATGTTATAACGTTAGTTGTTGTCAGGACCACTAAAAAAATTGTAGGACCACCAGATCCTCTAAGCTGGTGGTCCTGTGGACCACTGCTCATAAAAGTTTGTGTCAAACCCTGACGTCCACGTGGGACAATGTGTTTACAAACAAAGCTGAACATGCATACCGGTACATTGTATGCTGCGTTACTTCAGTGTACCCTGCAGAGTTTGATATGGTTTTGCATACTGACAGGGATCGACACTAACACTGGCCCGTTGGCGCGAGGCCAGTAAAAATCACTAAGGGCCAGTAAATCACCTGAGATACTGGCCCTGGTGGCAAGGAAAAAATTACACTCCCCTTGATACTGTGTACACTAAGGACTAGAACGATAAGGCTAAGGGCCAGTAATTATCTGAAGTTACTGGCCTTTTCGGCTACCACCTGAGGTCAGTTAGTGTCGATCCCTGTACTGATTACTGTGCATGAAAAACTGGTGATACAAAAATGAGGGCAACGTACGATTAACATGATTAACAACAGTGTTTCTGGCTCTGAAAAAAATTGGCGTCAAGCAATATGAAGATTCTGACTCCAAACCTAGTGTTGGAGTCAGCAACCTGGCGCGGCACGCCGCGGCTTCCGGTGAAAGCTACTGAAAGTGGTCGCAACTCTAGGGGGTTCGAGGGCATGGACCCCTGGACATTTTTTTTTCATTAAAGGCTTTATATGCCTTCTACAGATATCTAAAGGTATATTTCAAGCTTTGAAACAACCCATTGTTCACTAATGAAACACTGAAAAATATCTCTGAAAATGATTTCTGAAAATGTATTAATCATTTTCGTCTGAATGAAATATTTTTTCGTCAGGGGGAGGAGCTTGTCGTCAATTCTGACGACATGACGACAGATCAGAAACACTGAACAATACGTACAGTCCCGTATGAAAAGATACTTTGTCGTCATATTATAAAGAAAAGCGATCAGCTCTCTGCTGTTCAACACGTGCTTGTATGACGCGCCGGAATGTGACGTTGTGCCAGTTTTGTGACCCCCCCCCCCCTCTCCCCGCGTCTTTCCTTTTTGCGATCCGATGCGGCATTACTTATGGATGAAAGACAAATAGTATCTGACTCAAAACAGCCTATTCTACCCACAGTAACTTCCCCAAATTTCCCCATTCATAAAATTTTATTTTATAGCTATTTATACATATTATTCTGATATCCGCTGTTTATAGGCATAATTTATATACTTCTACTGCTCCAAGTTTAATTTCTCGCGGAGATTATTATAATTAGGTAGTCAGCTTGACACAGGTCGAAGGACATGCAAATATTGACCAATGGCGTTCTCGAAATAACTTAATTTATGCAACCGAGTCGGATTTCCCGTGAAAAACAAGATGGCGGCACTCGGAATTCACAGAATCTCAACATAAACAATGGTCGAATCGTGTACAAATTTGAACGTTCTGACAGAGATAGAGCGATTTAAACTAGAGCAAGTGAAAGGATGTAGTCTTTAGAATATACCACATAATTTTCAGAAACATCCAACAAGAAAAAACACTAGTTAATAGCAAGCAAATAGCAAAGTGTTGTTTTCCCATATAAACGGATGCAGGGCGCACAACGTCGTAATTACGCTGGCATTGCTACTGGTAGCCTACCGGGCTCTGGCTGCTACCGTTGTGGTAGTCCCCCCCAGCTTAACTGGTAGCCCCGGGCTCCCAGGCACCCGATTTGACGAGGTCTGGTAAATGCTGATATTGTGTGATTAATCTAACCTGTGATGTGATTTTTGTTAAGAGAAAATCACTTTATTTCAATCATATGATAATTACTTTTCAGATTATGTCCCTGTCAAGTTGGTGGATTTAGCAAAAAATCACCCAGACGCGTCCAGAATTAGCCTTTAAAACATGAAATCTCAGGATTTTGAAGGGCTATAACGTTTTTTATTGAGCATTTTAATCATATTTTTCGATAAATATGGTGCACTTTACTTAGCTTAAATGTTACTTGAATCAAAGACTCTATCAATTTTTTTATATCGATTTCTCAGCTCTGAACTGACAAGAAAGGCTAAGAAAGCGTATTTTGTCAAAATCTGTGACTGGCCGACAGAAAGGGGGTGCCTTTTTCAGGTATAAAAGTATCACAATCTCGAAAACTATCCAGTCATTCCTAAAAATTTAAAAAGTTTTGTTATCACTATCAGCTCATCCAGTTCTATACACCGAAGGTGTTTATTTTGTATATGGTTGAATTTCTAATTTTACTTTGACCACCCTACTAAGGCGAACAGCTAGATGGCAGAGTAAAAAACTGAGTTTACCACTTTACAAAATTACAGTTTAGGTCTAGAGCAAAGTGCCCTAAGTTCGACCATGCCCTAAATTCGACCAAATATTATTTAATGAAAAACCAGGAGGTCCCTTCGTTTTTCAGGTCAAAACAAAACTTCTCAACATTATGTTCATGCTGCCCCCTTTGTTTTTCAAGAGTACCTTCTAATACAAAACTGCTAAATAAAAGAATTGAAAAAAAAGTTTAGAGTTGTATATCATGGAAATGTGAAGTTACTACCCATGTTACCCGCTGCACTTATTTGAATATTGAATTAAACCTGAAAATTCTTGAAATAGTAACTTTAGATCAAAGACATAGGACAAGAACACCAAATTCTTTGAAATTTCACATGGGAACAGCTAAAGCCTCCAACCTAGCACCTCCTTCAAGGTGGTCGAACTTAGGGCTTCCAAAGTTACATATGGTGCCTAAGTTCAACCACATTTAGAAATAAATATATTTAACTGTTAAAGAATCATTCAGCTTCAAAACGCGCATGCCTGGGACGGTCAAGTGTAGGCCAACAGTAGCCTATTGAGTACAGATTGACGGCATTAATATAGCCACTGAACTGATTACAAGATACTACTCAAACGAGACATTGATCCAATGCTGTTTTAATGTTAGGCCAACGTCTGCGACGCTGGCCCAACATTGAACCAACATTAGATAAATGTACAATGTTTGAGAGAAAGTCCTCCTGCCCAGCAGTCGCAAGACATTTGTATGACATTTATGCAATGTCGGCCCAACGTCTTCGACGTTGGTCCAACATTTCATAAAGTCATACAAATGTTTTGTGTTTACTGGGTGACAATACAAACTTGGGGGTCAAGCAGTTTCCAAATCCCCGCAGTAATACAGTCAGTTTGCTTGCAAGTAGGCGACCAAGTAGGGGCAAAAGACAAGGGCTTTGAATTATTACCTCATAGATGTCGCTCAAGTATATATGAACTTGCTGTGATTTGAGAACTTGCCCATAATGAGGCTTTGGGTATGAAACGCATATTTAGTATTATTATGGAATAGGGCCTTGGCTTACCCACGGGCACTATTGCTTTCTGGGGGACCCTAGTCCCGCGAATTTTGACAGTTGACTACACCTTCAATAAAACCTCCATACTCATACAAAAGTGTTTATTCTGTAGAATTTTAGGAAACAAATTGAGGCTGAACTATCTAGAGTATCATCAAACAAAAAGATGAGTTTATGATAATTATACAACAAATTAAAATCATATTCAAATCAAAATTGCAATTGCAACTGCAGTGCGTCCCAGCGGATACTATTAGTATTTGAGGATTCTACCCCTCCCCCTTGAAACTGCCCCGTAAAACCCTGCAAATTAAAATTCATCACAACATATACTCCTTTTTAAATTTTTATCTCGTATTCTTACCTGATTCAACAAATAAATCTTGTCATTATACAGTGTGAGAGCTTTAATATTGAAAATAAACCAAAGTGGTCGAACTTAGGGAGGGGTAGGTTGAACTTAGGCAAAATACAAAAATATGTGAAAATGTATGGTCCCTGAATCCCATGCATAAAGGGGAGAAAAAAAAAAGGATGAGACAACAGTCATTCGACAATACTTCAGGGAGACATACTTTTATTTTCTCAAACAGTACAGAAACTTGAGGAATACAGATATTTCCTTAAGTGGTCGAACTTAGGGCACTTTGCTCTACCTGGTCCTGGCCATACCCATGGCATGCCATGGCCCATGGCCATGGCCATGGGCATGGCCATGGCCCACATGGCATAATAAAGTCAAACTCATATTCATAACACAAACAACGCGCTGTCACTCAGTCTCAGCCTCAGGCATAACAAAAACAACACGCTGTCACTGAGCCCAGACTGACCAGAGAGAGGGGTAGGCTAGCCTGGATAGCGGGATTAGCAGTGAGGGGGAACAGCTGGCCGGGGGTGGCAACGCCACTGGCATCCTGTTTCCAGGGCTAGCTATCCCAATCAAACACTGACTCAGTCAGTGAATGAATTTGAAACTGAAAGAAAGGAAGTGAACAAATAACAGTTTAAAACATTGAAAAAAGACAAGTACTTGAAACGTGTTGTGTCTAGGCCTATAATTAACTATGTAGACGACCAAAAGCTGTCGCCTGACTGAGTGAAAACGTTATAGAATGTATATTATTAGGCCTAAAATCGGTGTCGATCAAGCTGTCATGTCAGCACTGTACTGGTCAAAACATGCTGTATGCTTTCCTTGGGCTTACGACATGTACTGTACAAGAAAATTACTACAAATAAAAGTTAAATTCATACATAGACTACGACATCGTTTCAGTAGTGGGAAAGTATTCTCCACGCATAGATGTCGCTTAGGCTATATTAGCCGTATCGACGTGCTCTCCTGTTTCAACCACTGGATCCCTTTAAAGAATATTACAGTGGCGGATTGTAGGCCTCAGTCAAAGCCATCGCACTGAATTTTTTTAGTGGCAAATTTTCGCTGACACCCGCTCCCCCCCCCCCCATTAGTAAACTACAAGCTCGATCTGGATCCGCCACTGATATGTAAGAGGCTGGTGCTGTGGTGTGTATAATGCATTCTATGTACTCTAGTGATACAAAACTGGTGAATATACATTGCGGAAATGAAATATTCCCGTAATTAAGGTGCTATTCCTAAAAATACGTACATTCTTGTCATGTAATCTATAGATTGCAGTATGGTGGCCCCGATTGTTTTTTATGATCATGCTTACATGTACTGTTTACCGAAATAAATCAAATCAAAGATGTGAAAATGAAACATGACCTTCCTCTTAAATGGTGGCCAGCTGGACCCGTCGTCGGTAGTTAAGGCAAGCTGACCTTACTGACCATGATTAATGAATGATGTTGTTTGATCTCAAGTCACATGCATCAATCTCCAATGAACTATTTGTAAACATTGTGAGGTGTTGCACACAGCCATCAAATATAGCTAACTATATACAGCAAGGGGTGGTAGGGCTACACACACGTAAGAAAATTATATTATGCCGTACTAACTTTTTTAAATGTTTTTTTTTAGAGATTCATTCATCGAACCATCAGTTGGAAAAAAACGTTGAATAATAATTAAAATTGGCCCCTACATATAAATATTGTGTATTGAAGCAAACTATGAATCGTTTATATATAGACTATATCAATATGACTATATAGGTAGGCCTATATTACAAGTTACGCTTGCTTTTTGCCTACTCCATTATAAGGCCGATGTTACACTGAATTCCAAGACAGGATAGGTAGGTGATTTTTTTAAGCATTTTTATTTGGGATTCCGGTTACATGGCCATCTAAAAAGGGTATATCTAGTAGGGGGACTTTTTTTGCAATTCGAATTTAAAAAACCGGCCAAATTGCCCCACCAGCCCTTTTGGGGCAATTTGGCAGTTTTTTATAGTGATTTTTTTTTAATTGCTATAATGCGGGGGGTTTAAATAGGATCGGTCGGGTAATCGGAAACAGAGGTATCTTTTTTGATCTAATGCAATTTTACAGATATTGAAAGAAAAAAGTGGTTCAATGTGCCCCGGCCTCCTTTATTTCATGTCCTTACATATGAACAACTTCAGTTTTTATTTTCTTTCACAAAGATTAAAGTAGGTTGATACTAGATTTGAGGTGGTGAAGGCCGATATTACGGTGAGTGTTGGGATTGTCATAAAAATGACATATATATATAGGCCTACGTGATTGTCTTAAAACATGACAGTGAGAAGGGGGGCCATCCCCCCTTTTCAAACTTTGGTATGTGAAACTCAAAATTTATTGTTGATTCCTGAAGCCCTGTTTATCAGATAAAAAAATAAGAAACATGCATTGTTTGAGTTCTAAATTTATCATTTTTGGCCAGAAGTGAACAAAATTTTCATCAGACCCCCCCCCCCTCCTCTTGTTTCCAAGATAACGGATCTGCCCCGTGCATCAAAGAATTTTTGGGTCTAAATCGTTCCAGCAAGTCGCTAGTTTAAAACATAGCGGAAACTCGATTTTTTTTCTTATTTTGTTATTTTTTTTATTCTTGTCATTGTCCGTGATATAATTAAGCTTACCATCAACCACCCCCTCACCTCCCCCCTGTTCTAAAATATTTCTTTTTTATCATAATAACCTGTATCCATGTGTATTTTGGTTTAATCTAGTAATTGTTGTGTGCCTATTTATTCCTGTGAATAAGCCTGAATCTGTATTCCCGTGTTTGTGGAGCTGTCATACTCGGAGGATAAATAATAGTTTCTGTTTATCAAACTCAAATTTGCCTTGGCCAAAGAGGCTCCAAAATTTGACAGACACAGACACGTGCAAGGAAATGATGGCGGGAAAATTCCAAAATGCTCAAGGAAATTTACACAGTTGTCTAGACTCTAGGGCCTAGGCCCCTAGGCACTTTTTTCTTTTTATATATATGGGTAAAACCAAAAATTGGGGTAACTTTACATAAAATTAGTGTCCCCAGGACTTAAAAGGTCCGCATTTTGATTTAAATATAATAATATTAAAAATAAATGGTGCAACTTCACGTTTAGGCATTACTACTTAATAATGTTTGGATTATTTGTAAAAAAAAATATATATATATGGTTTTATAAGAGCTCTATGTCATGGAAACGTGGAAAATGGCATGTCCCCAGGGAAAATTCCACTATTTAAAACTTCACTGTAGGATACAAAATCACAATATAATTCTAACAATTACATTTCATGGCTAGACATTGTTCACTTTAACTAATCAATGATCAAAATTCGACTTAAAATTGATATCGATATAAATAATTTTGATGAATATACATGTCCCCACATTTGCACTCTACTCCGTTACCATTATTGTAGCATGCCCCATCAAGTGAATAATCATGAACTAAAATTATAGCAAGTGTAGTTTGACACACTAAAGGGCCTTATACGAGTTTTTTACCTTGAAAGAATTAATATTGTTGAGTGACAAGTTATTCGAAACAGGTATTACCAAAAAGTTAGAAAATATACTTTTGTTTTTACTACTCCGTTCCTAGCCTTGTGGGTATAAAAACGAGTTGGGTTTTATGATTGTATGCCTACAACAGTTGCTATGGGGACTATTTGCACCCGTATGATATATTTTTGAATTATTGCCCAGATCTTTTCATTAATCCCTAAAATACTTTTAATTTTACTACTCCGTTCCACTCTACTCCGTTACCAAGAAAAGGGAACGGAGTGGTGAATTGTCAAATTTTATGGGTTTTACAGTCATAATGATTGATGATATAGTCTTTTAAAACATGGCTCGTTGTCCCCATATTAATAGAGCACCCATTTGTGATCGATGTTATGATAAGAAAATATACAGTTTATATTTATGTCGAGCCAAACATTTGGTAACGGAGTTGAGTATTTTTTGGCTTGGTAACGGAGTTGAAATAAAGATTTTTGTTCATCCCATCAATTTTTTTTTAAATTTTTAGCAGGTCTGATGTACGATTGTTTAGTATTATGCTCCAATAAGGATATCACGTTTAAAAGTGTGATGTCAAGCTAAACAAAGTAACAGAATTTTTTAAATGGTTTGATTTTGGTAACGGAGTAGTAAGTGGAATGCTACAACTTTTTTAAAATGATTTTTTGAAGCAAAAAAAAAATTTCTAGCGCAGCCAGTGGCTTTTTCATGCTCTATTGGGATCAGTGCACCAAACCTATAAAGTAGTTTTCCTCCTCTTTGATGGTCACCTCACTGCCATTTTTGATGCTACAAAGTTACCCCAATTTTTGGTTTTACCCATATAGTCTAACCACCCTGGTCTAACCACAGAACTGTTCACTGCTCTGGTCTAACATTGAGGGGTTTTCTTTTAAGCTAGATGATACTGATTTAAAAAATTAGTAGAAACATTTTCTTTTGTTTGTTTATGTGAAACTTTTTTAGAACAATTTGAAAATACATTTATGCCAGATTATAACGTTACATGTCATGAGGGATTCTCTAATTTTAAGCACCAGGGCCCGCACCAGCACTGTCCGCACCTTGTTTAATTTATTATTGAATATTTTGATTTAATTTGATTACATAAATGCACTGAATGACCTTTATTTTACAATATGAGCATGTTCACGCTTAGGTGCAACATTTATATGCGGAATTTGATAACGATGTCACGCCATGATTCGCATATATAGGCCTATCCTTGAAGATAATTTCTTGCTCTATTGTATAATAATTCCGACAAGTTAATTCCCAGGTAGGCCTACACTAAGCAAATAAAGACACATACATGGAGGCATGCAGGTAAATAACATGTTGTACGTTACACGTTTTCCCAAATTATGAAATTAGAGCGTTTGGGGCAGTTATTAATAATTTTTAAGGAGGCACTAAAGTAGGAAAGTAACAAGTTACATATATATGATTTTATTGCATTATTTATTGCAATAATGCAATTAATTAATATGTTTTACCATGTTGTACGTTACGCTCTAAGGTTCACTCTACTTGATCATTATTTTTTTCAATTAACGTTAACTGGAAATTGTGCGCATACTCTGTGTTTTCCGAAATGTTTTTAAATTTTTTTAACGTATTCCGTTAATAAATTCCTATGCCAGTTTGATTTTCATATAGTAACGTTAGACAGATTTTGCCAGATGGGATAATAAAGTTTTCAAAGTCGTTCGTTACATGGGACAGACTTCAATAGCTTATCACGTTTTTAACATTTTTGGAGGAAGATTGTTATGTAAACACAAAGTGTTTATCTTTCTTTATTATATTTCAGGTATTAATTATCAAAACTACACATATTCTAGCATAAAACTTATATTGATCCAGCAGAAAGTACTATATTGACCAAATTACGATATGTTGTAGGCCTACATGCCACGAGACAGATTATATGAATCTTCCCTTCTCCACTAGGCTTAGTATATGCGACGCTCCCAGAATCTAACCCTCCCTTTCGTAACATACCCCCCCCCCCATTTTAAAATATATATATACGACCCTCCTAGAATCTAGGCTACCCCTTCCTCCCAGAATGTACCCCCTTTTAAACAGCTATACACAATCTGCCCCTCCTTTTTCGTGATTATGTGAGGTGTCTTCGGATACCATAATCTACCCGTCCCTCCCACAATATACCCCCTTTTAAACATCTATATTCGACCCTCCCAGAATATACCCCTTCCTCCCACGATCTACCCCCCCCCCCCCTTTTCGTGATTATGTGAGGTGTCTTCGAATACCAGAATCTACCCCTTCCTCCCACAATATACCATGCCCCTTATAAACATCTATTTGCGACCCTTCCAGAATATACCCTTCCCTCCCATAATCTACCTCCTTTTCCACTGCTATATGCGACCCTTCCAGAATCTACCCCTCCCTCCCAGTATATACCCCCTTTTAAACATCTATATTCGACCCACCCAGAATATACCCCTCCCTCCCACGATCTACCCCCCCCCTTTTTCGTGATTATGTGAGGTGTCTTCGGATACCAGAATCTACCCCTTCCTCCCACAATATACCTACTTTCAAACTTCTATATGCGACCCTCCCAGAATATACCCCTCCCTCCCAGAATATGCCCACTTTTAAACTTCTATATGCGACCCTCCCAGAATATACCCCTCCCTCCTAGAACCTACCTCCTTTTCCTCTAGTATATGCGACTCTCCCAGAATCTACCCCTCCCTCCCAGAATATACCCCCTTTTAAACATCTATATTCGACCTTCCCAGAATATACCCCTCCCTCCAACGATCTACCCCCTCCCCCCTTTCTTGATTATGTGAGGTGTCTTTGGATACCAGAATCTACCCCTTCCTCCCACAATCTACCTCGCCATCCCAGAATATACCCCCTTTTTCACAATTATATTCGACACTCCCATAATCTACCCTCCCTCCCAGAATATACCCCCTTTTATACAACTATATGCGACGTTCTTAGAATCTACCCCAGAATGTATCCCCCTTTTAAGCATATATATGCGACCCTCCTAGAATATACTCCTCTCTCCTACAATATAGGCCTACCTCCCATTTTTCACAGCTATATGCGACAATCCCAGAATCTACCCCTCCCTCCCAGAATATACCCCCTTTTATATAAAGTGACGCTCTCAGAATCTACCCCTCCCTCCTAGAATATACCCCCTTTTTGCAACTATATGCGACACTCCCAGAATCTATCCCACCCTCCCAGAATATACCCTCTTTTATACAAAGTGACGCTCTCAGAATCTACCCTTCTCTCCCTCCCTCCCTCCCTCCCAGAATGTACCCCCCCCCCTCTTTTAAACATCTATATGCGACCCTCCCAGAATTTACTCCTCTCTCCTAGAATATACCTCCCTTTTTCACACTATGTACGACACTTCCATAATATAGCTCTCCCTCCCATAATACACCCCCTTTTAAACATCTATGTGCGACACTCTAGAATATATTCTAAGAGGGAGGGGTAGATTCTGAGAGCGTCGCATATAGTAGTGGAAAGGGGGGAGGTAGATCCTGGGAGAGTCCCATATAGATGTCTAAAAAAGGTATATACTGAGAGGGAGGGGTAGATTCTGGGAGTGTCGCACATAGTTGTGGAAAAGGGGGGTATATTCTTGGAGAGAGGGGTAGATTCTGGGAGGGTCGCATATAGATGTTTAAAGGGGGGTATATTCTGGGAGGAAGGGGTAGATTCTGAGAGGATCGCATAATATGTTTAAAAGGGGGGGGGGTATAAGCTGTGAGGGAGAGGTAAATTCTAGGAGGGTCGCATATAGATGTTTAAAATAGAGTGGGCTTATTATTCTGGGAGGAAGGTGTGGATTCTGTGAGGGTCGCTTATATATGTTTAAAGGGGGGGGGGATATATTCTGGGAAGGATGGGTAGATTCTAGGACGATCGCATAATATGTTTAAAAGGATGATACAATCTGTGAGGTAGAGGTAGATTCTAGGAGGGTCGCATATAGTTGTTTAAAATGCGCGTATAAAATGGGAGGGAGGGGTAGATTCTGGGAGGGTCGTTAAAATATGCTTAAAAGGGGGGTATATTATGGGAGGGGTAGATTCTGGGAGGGTCGCATATATATGTTTAATAGGGGTATATTCTGAGAAGGAGGGGTATATTCTGGGAGGGTCACATGTATATGTTTAAAGGGGGGGTGTATATTCTGGGATGTAGGGGTAGATTCTATGAGGGTCGCTTATACATGTAGGCCCCTATGTGTTTAAAGGAGGGGTAGACTATATTCGGGGAATATGTGATATATTTATTAACATTTTTTTCATGTGTTATAGAATTTAATATCGATTAATCGAGAATCATACTTGGTTAAGTTAGACAAAAGTCACCTCTCTTCCAGTAACGTTCAACATACCATGTGAAAGTCTGTCACGTTTTAATGTAGAAATTGCACTGTCGATACTATCGTGATGTACAACATACATCATCTGTCTTTTGTGGCTTATATACGCTCATGAGATCTGTCACGTTTTAATGTGCAACATGCGTGTGGTGTGTGTCGTAATGTACGACACACACCTTCTGTCTCATATGTAATGAACAACATGAACACATCGGTCCTTTCATAACTTACAACATACCAAAGCTTTATCAGGACGACTTTTGTAAGCATTAATTCGTTCATTCTATCGGTGGGCGTTACGTCAATTATATCAGACGGTAGGACTTAAAAAACTGTTATTATGAGTTATCGTATTTTGTTGCTAAGATTGGTTCTATATATACTTGAAGAACGCTTGTTCCTTGGAAAGTAGTAACAGTTAAAACATGTTGTACATTACCTTATCGTGACCGATGCTATATTTGGTGGCGCAATTTACACCCCACATGGGATATCACTCCGCAATGTGGATGTGAAATGATTTGAACCTTACGCACTCACACTGGATACGGTATTACGACGTCGTGTACACATACATGGTATGTGGAGGCTTGGGTCGTAACGTTATTTTGTGCCCGATGAAATATAGTCCCTCGTTCAAACACATTTTTCTCACTTAACACTGATCAGATAAGTCAAATTCTATATTTACAAAGTAAATTTCCATAGGGGTCTCGATTTAGAGGTTGCATTGTGTATCATAGGAATGTTAGTAGCAGACGAAATGACAGACACTGCAAATTTGAAATGTGACCGATCCTGTCACGTACAACATGACCGTTTTAATACATCAAAATCAGGTGGTTCTCGTTGTTTATATGACCCTTGAGCGTTATTTTCAAAATATTTATAATAATGAAATGTTAGTTTGCCATAGTTTTAGACGTAGAGGTGGTTAAAAACACTTGATTCTTGTATCGTTCTGAAGGGTGTTCGGGTACCTCAGATTTCCGATCAGATAAAATGATGACTCGAAACGAAAATATATTGAATTGTGCTATTACCTGTAATTGAAATGTTTTAAATTTGTTATATTTGTCTGTCCTAGTGATAGTTGATATGATGATGCCACATAATGATACTTCAGTGATTTCATGAAAGATCAATAGGGTACTCAATTTGACATACACCATGTTGCACCTAACCATGAACATGCTCATATAGCAATATTACAATCCAAAAAATTCTAACATTTATGTGTTTTTTCGAAAGAAATATTATGTAAATTTAGCCAATTTTAGCCAAAAAGCCTCCCACATTCTAAATCCCACATAAACAGGCGATTTATTCTACACTTCCTGTATTATATATTATATTTGTTTCTGATATAATGTATAAGAAGATAAGATAAGATAAGATACATTTTATTTTCAATCGGCATGGTACAGTTAACCATAAAACATTAGCCTGACGCTATTCAACCGATCTGTGGTACTAAAATTCAACAATGAATAACGTTAACAATATCACATAGTATGCAATACATAGGCCTATTCAAAACATTACATTAGGTTTTTCTATTCCTGTATGAAAAATATCACCTTCTCAATATTATTTTAATACTAATATTATATTATAGTCAAATTATCAAATACTAAATTATTGTATATACTTATATATATGTAAAGTACAACAAATTGACTTTATCACAGAGTTAAGATTATGAATAAAATATCACGGTTACACTACGTGAAAAGTAAATTAAATTAATGACGTCCTGCATCGATGTAGCCTATAATTATGATTGAAAGCAAAGATGGATTAAATAATTATCATAGAATATTTTAGGATGTTTGACATAGTTTAAAATAGCATGATAAAAAATAAATAATACTAATATTATATTATAGTCAAAATTATCAATTACTATATAGACTAATTATATATACTTATATAGGCCTATATATATAAATTATAGCACAATGGTTTTATCACAGAGCTAAGATTATGAATAAAAATATCACAGTTATATAATATATAAATTAAATTAATGACGTCCTGCATCTATGTATAAATATAATTAAAAGCAAAGATAGATTAAATAATTATCCTACAATATTTTAATATCCTAGACATAGTTTAAAATAACATGATAAAAAAATAAATAATAATAAAAGAGCTATGTTATTTGATGTCACTAGCAATTTTCACATTTGTGCTGGCTTCTGTGTATACCTGACCACTTATTTATTCGCGACTTGAAGTTTTGCAGAGAGGTGCGTGTGCATTCAGGTGGAGTGTTCTAAATCCTAGGGGCCATAATAAGCAAATGAATTTAGACCATGCCTTGTTGATTTAAACAAACAATATAAACAGGTGAAATTTTGAATTGTGTATTGATGTTATTAGTTCTTTCAAATATCTAGGAGCCAGATTGTTTTTAATTTTGTATGTCTGAATCGCAATGTTTCTTTCCCTCCCCAATTTCAAGCTTGTCATTTTGTATTCGCAAAGAAGAGAATCTTAATCTGAAGTATAGTCACCATGAACAAAACGCAGCCCTCTCTCCTGAATTTTTTCCATCTTTTTAGTGTTCCCCACTCCACAAAAATGCCACACAATGCTACAGAACTGGAAATGGCACAATATGAATATTGCCATTCTATGGTTGGTACTGATATATGGTGAGAGTCTTTTTAATGCAATTACGAATTTAAATTCCATATCTGCGGATGCCAGAAAAATTGCCTGAAATTTGTGGGGATCTGCCAGCATTTCATTTAAAGTAAACCAATTAATGGCAGCCTTGGATTAAATCTGGAGAGTTTGTACAACGAGCTGTTGTGAGGATTCTATATAGTCAGGGCCCATTTTTCAAAAAGGGGCATTCTTAAAGTTTGTAAGGCATTTCTTAGTAGAATTTGTCATGCAGTTGTTTTCACACAATTCGGATATGCTGATTCCAAATCTGCCCCATGCCAAGCTCAATTTTTAGTTCTTCCCTTTCAAAATTGAAAAACAAAATGGCCGCCAAAATAGCAGATAAAGTCTCAATTATCAGGATTATACATCATGTCTGGGTGCACAGCGGACACACAAACTTGACTTTTGTGTTCAAAATAGCATTTTTGTTTTGAGGAATTTCATGTTCCAAGACCTGGTCAACTATCACGCAAAAAATCCAAGATGGCCGCCAATAATACAGAAAGTACCATAACGTTTTTCTAAAAGTCATGGAAAGTTGTTTTTGGTGACTAAATATAGCTTTTTAATACCAATAAATCTAGTACAATAGAGTAATAACCTCCAAATTTTATATTACATGTAGTTTCAGGGAAAAATCCAAGATGGCCGCCAATTATACAGCAAGTACTATAACCATTTTTCTAAATGTCGTAGGAAGTTTTTCTGGCGCTTAAATAGTTTTCTAATACAAAAAAATTACACAGCATCAAAAAACTCAACTTGAACTCCCATTATAAATGTAGTTACGGGGAATGCAAAACATATGATTATTTAAAAACAACACAATAACTATGAGAAAATCGCACAAAAATAGCATGTGTTACTTTCATCACTGTAGCTGCATATGCTTGCTGTGTATAACAATAACTTCCCCATCCACGTGTGAAAGTTAGTATTGTGGGGAGTCTCCGTGACCGAGAGGTAGCGTGCTCGGCCTCGGACCGCCAGGGCTCGAATTTCGAATCCTGTGTCTGGAGGACAGTGTCATCTCAATCATCTCACCACCCTCAGGAGGTTCTCCTGGCCCAGTTTAGCCTATATGTGCACAAAGGTGGCCTAAAGCCCGATTCATTTCATTTCAACACAATAACTATGCGGAAATTGCACAAAAGTAGCATGTGTTACTTTCATCACTATAGCTGCATAAGCTTGCTGTGTATATCTCAGATTTGCATGAATGCCATCATCTTGCATATTGATAATGCTAGAATAGTCACCCTCATCAATATATTGATCATATATTTGTGCAGCTTCGGAATTGATGTAGCGACTCCTTGATAGGACGCCATTGGCTACTTTCTCGTGGTCCTAACTCACACTTAATCAAACTAAATGTGATAGTGAGCAGGAAGCTTTTACACGAGTAAAATGCAGTTGTCCATCAATGAAGCTCCAACCACAATCTCATAGATGTTTATAATATTGTTATCTGGCCAGAGCTGTATTTATTGCTAAGGGCTGTTCCAGTAAAAATCCGGGCTCCCCCCATGGACGGCAATGGAAAAACTACCCCCGCCCCTCCCGGAAATCTTGGTCCTTGGGCCACCACAGAGCCTGGATTTCCAGAGTTTTTTAGCACCACAGTCCCCGGAATTTTCTCATGGCTGAACATAGTTTTCATCTACCACCCTCACAGATTTTTTGTGAACAGGGGGGAAATATGAAACTAATAATAATTCTCAGGGCTACAGCTTTGATATCATTTTAATACAGAAACAATGCGATTGTCAACACTGCATTTTGTATTTAGGCTATGTATTAGGCCTACAATACATGCCAGAAAAGACGCCCACATGCACCACGGATTCCAGTCTGCTGACTAGCCTACCACCACCCACCGCCGAAATAGTTATTGACAAAATACCACACACACCGTAAGAGTCTCAATTGAAACCCACCACCCCTTTCGGAAAAAAACGATCGCCGTCCATGGGAGGAGCCCGGATTTTTGCTGGAACAGCCCTAAACAGGCCTAAAATACAACGGAAACAATATCCACTTTTTGTGGCAGGGGTTATTGACGAAGAGGATACATTGAAATACTCCAATTGGCTTAAGTTCTAGTTCTGAGTGTTTATGCAATAATTTAAATGTCTTTCTTTTAGAATTAATGTGCTGGTGTTGTGGAAGCCATAGAGACGGTTGAGTGGTACGATAAATATCACCAGTTCTAGGTTTACACAGCTAGGCATTGGTAAGATGAGAACGTTTTGAAAGCAGAATGAGCAAGTTTACATCAGTTCCTACGACTACCACATTGTCAGTATCTGACAGTTTGATTGCCGTAATACATTTAACGTCGCATCATGTACCTCAGTATTTTTCACATCTAAATACCAGTGTTCATTGAATAGTTAAATGGCATTGTTCTTTACCAAAATTGGTGAATTTGAACATTGAACTGAAACTGTATTGCCTTCCTCCCTGATTCTGTACTTTATCTGTTATATATTCATCTGAGATAACATCGCAGTGTGCATGGAAATGTGTTTGATGTAGGATACATGTGTCTTGCATAGATTATTAGATGATCAATGTTTATTACAAAAGAATATAACAGATAAGTAATAAATACTCTGTATGAATGATAATTAATCTACTATGTCTGGAGGAGACATATAGTTATTAGGGACCTAAATATCTTCACGTCCATCATATGATTTCATCACTTTATATATGGTAAGACTTATTGTCTTTAACATTGATACCTCTTCCTGCAAAATATGGTGGTCGCTCACATACCACTTCAAGACAAAACTGAACCTGTCGGGTTATTGTTTATTATGTGAGAGTGAGAGCTTATATCTAATTAGAAGCATGCATGACCAGAACCTACTGATTCCTCATACATTCTACCATATCACGACATGAAAGTTTCTGTATTTTATGTTAATCTTCATAAACACATCCTCATCGTGCTACGAACGGTATTATTGCCCCAATTACCACATATTCTGCATCATATCTTGTTGCAATAGTGTACCCAATAATCTTTGGTGACTTGTTCATGACAGTCTGTAGCATTGAGTTGCCAAGACTAGGTTAGTTACTAACATATTCTGAAAATGGTGTATGTTCATACTATATTTATAAATAAATTCATCGTCAGTATTTTCAACATTACCCTAGCGTGTCCTCAACCATCAATCGTATATGCCCAAAACATATAAAAGTCGACTTCTGCACCAAATTACAGATTTCCGATATCGTGTAACTGTATTTTATCATAGTTATTGATGGTGATATCATCTATCTCATTCAAGTTAGGGGAGTATAAATATGTGTAGCCTATATCGCGGTTTTGTGTGGATCTCTGAACTGATGGTTGGGACTTTATTCGTTCAATTATGTCTGAAAACTGTGTTATCAGCGCATTAACAGGCTTTTGTACGGTGTCTCTTCTGATCAAAAATATAAAAATTAAGATGATACTATTAGCATGATTATGTAAATTGTCAATCCGATTGAGAAACATAATTTTTATGTGATGTGTAGGTTTTAATCAGCACAATATACCTAGTTACTAGAATCATAAACTGTTAAATTTAAACGACTTTTTGTCTCAATAGGAGCGGAACATGTATGTGTGTCATTATTGCCATGGTTATGCAGACCACCTTGGTGGATTAACTTCATGTTTTGCTTAACCCTAGTTGAGTACAGGGCTTGGGCAGGAGGGTGTCACCCGTGGCCAACGCACATTTAAATTATTGATTTCTTCCTAACGGTACTGTAAAAACGCGATGCAGGTGGATATCACATAGGCCACATACTAATAGGCCTAGAACGGATATATGGTGAGCGACAGGTTATCTATATATAATATATATATATATGTATGTTATAATATTTTTTTTGTCAATAGCCTCAAAAAATTTTACAACATGCCTGATATTACGTTTGTTTCCCTCGGCTTCTAAATGTGAAATAATGACTTTATTAATAAATCATTATTATTACACTGGCCTACGATGTGTCGTTTTCCTGGTGCAACATTTGCTTTTTCCCCCATTACTTTGTGAAATATTGATAATAGATGTTATGACGGCTCTGAATTGGATCCCCGGGTGTGAGAAACCTATATGTAGACACCAAAAACACATCTCTACGTTATTTGAAAGCAAAGTTATAGTACATTGCCTTGCAGTGGCGGCCATTTTGGATTTTGTCCTTTAGCGGCAAACGCACAAGGTGAAATTCAGGGGACTTTAAGTATGTTGCTCAGGTGGGTTTTAATACACCGAAATTATGTTTTTATGCTCATTGTAAGCCAAGCTGTGATGTAAAGTTGAAACATTTTCACTAATTTTGGCGGCCATTTTGTTTTTGAATTTTGAGTAGGAAAAACACAAAATATAGCTTGGCATGGGGCAGATTTGGAATCAGCGTTCCCAAATTGTGTAAGAACAACCGCATGCCAAATTCTACTAAAAAATGCCTTACCAAGTCAGAAATTTCGAAAATGGGCCCTGACTAATAGCATTGATGGTATTGTCATCGGCGTAGTTTACAAGCTCTGCTTTTCTGATAAATTTGAACATGTCATTAATGAAAATGTTGAATAAAATAGGCCCCAGGATAGAACCCTGGGGTACGCCTTTAAGGATATCAGCCCATTCACTTGTGCTATTTCCAATTTTTACTCTCTGTTGTCTTCCAGTCAGATACGATCGCATAATCTTGATGCTATTTCCGCTAAGGCCGTAGGCCTCCAACTTGGCGAGTAACAGTCCATGTGGCAAACAGTCAAATGCCTTGCTGAGGTCCATAAGTATAGCCCCTGTATGCTTATGTTCTCTCAGCGACCTTTTCCATTTCTCTACAAGGCTAAGAAGGGTGTCTTGGCAACTTTATCCTGCTCTAAAAGCGGACAAGGCTTGATCAAAGATATTTTCAAAATACTCGCCAAGCTGTATGGCCAGAACCTTCTCATACACCTTAGATAGACAGGGCAAAATGCTTACAGGCCTGTAATTTTCTTTACTTAACTGGTCAGTTTTTTTAAATACTGGGGTGACATCTGCCTTTTTTAAAGCATCTGGGAACGTTCCTGTATCTATGGCATTATTGATCATCTCGGCAATTGTGACAGATATAACTGGTTTAGCCATGGTGGAATTTTGTCTGGGCCAGTTGCCTTTTTTGGATTTAGTGAGTGTAAGATTTTGGCTACCACATTTTCGTTTGTGTGCCTGAAGGAAAGACTTTGATTTTGTGGTAAATGCTGTCTAATAATTTTAACACCGGGATGGTCACCATATCCACAGTCTGGTTTGACTTTATTTCCGATATCCAATGCAACATTTATAAAATAGTTATTTATGGTCTCAGCCACTTCCTTTTGGTCTGTTATTATTCGACCACCTTCACTCAACTGTAGATCACAACCATTATGGTGTCCTTTATTAGTCAGATACGGCTTAACCGTTTTCCAGAAGGTTGAACCTTATCATCTGTGAATTTTGATTGAAAATAAGTGCTAATTGATCGTCATCGTATGTCAACACATTTATTTCTTTCAATTCAGTAAGCTTCCCAATTTTGACTTGAGCGGTCCAAAAGAAATTCTTGTAAAGTTGTTTTCTAAGCCAAATTGCCTTTTTCAATTTTTTGTTCAGAAATGGAGGTTGGTTAGGTCTAGTATGCCTCTCTTTCAGTGGAGCGTGTGTATCTGCGGATGATACAAAGCAGTCAGTGAATAGTTTTATGGCTGCATTTGGATCTTTCACAGACTCACATGAATTTATTCCACTGGATTTTAGGTCTTCCAAAAAATCGTTTTTCGTAAAGTTTTTGTACGATCGACAGTGTAGTATTTTCTTTGGTTGATTTTCAATGTGTACTTTCATTGTTGTGCACACAGTTGAGTGAAAGTCACTAATGCCGTCTTCAATGGTCGTGGTTCTCTGAAAACTTTTTGGTTTATTAGTGAGAATGACATCTAATAGACTGGGAGGAGATTGTCTAAAACATGTGGGATCCTTTACCAAATTTACGAGATCGAAAGAGTCCATTATTTTTATTAATGCAATGGGATTTTTTGAGGTGTTTCGCAAAAGGTCAACATTTAGGTCTCCCATGACAATTATATTGTCATAATCTGCTGTGAGATCTTCAAGCATCCTAGTGAAACTAGATGTGAAAGTTCTGTCTGGTAAGCTAGGTGGCTTGTATGCTGCAGCATAAACCCACTTTGCTTTGCCAAACGATATCTCCAGAACAATAGATTCGCATTGACTGTTTTCATATGTTGCTCTTCTACGCACAGCCAATTCAGATCTGGTGTATATGACAATTCCACCAACATTTCTATTTCTGTCCTTTCTAAATATGTTATACCCAGGATGGCTGAACTGTGCGTCAGGAAAGGACATGTCAATTTTGGTTTCTGAAATAGCAAAAATGTCAACTAGTTTATTAATAAATATGCTTGCAATGTCAATATAATTCAATTTGTAGCTATTTATATTTAGATGTGCTAAAACAGGAGATTCTCCTGCCTTGTCTGTCTGGGTCTTTTTCTCTGGTCTCCAGGTTGTAATTTTGGGTTGGTTTTACCCTCGCTAGCTCTTCTGCTTCTTTGACCGTCCCGTCATCGCCATCATCTTCTTAAGATTATATACAAGGTTTTTTTTAAAATAATTTTATTATTTTACAATTTTTTATGCAATTTATGTCTGTCCCACGTTGCAGCGACTCTCCCTAACGCAAATAGTTTTCAGGTACCGTAAACTGGGGTGACTTTGGCCCTAGAGGGTGACTTTGGCCCGAATGAAAAAAAGTTATTTTATGACGTCACGGTATAAATATATCTATTACTGTTGATATATTACTGTTGGTCTATACATATGTTTGTGTGTGCACCATGCCCCTTTCTTCTTGGCTACTTGTAGCGTACAGAGGTAGGCATGTCGACAAGAAGCTCACCAGGTCAAAACACATGTTTTATAGACATGCAAAAATTACACTGGTTCGTGTAGTTCTGCGGACACAATGAACCACGTATTATTGTAGGGGAGAGTGAGGCAAGTTGGGCCACTTTTTTTCAAATGTTTATTGTGCTCATACAATTCATATAGGCAAAATGAATGAATGTATTTATGAAAGTTTTTGTTGTTTGTTTTTGTTACGTAACATACACAAGTGGTAATCTACATTGATTTTGACATAAATGCATATAAACTAAATAAACTGGCACAGCCCATCTTGCCCCATCTCCGGGGCAAGATGGGCCATGGCTGGGGCAAGTTCGGCATAGACCAATGGTAAAATTTGGATGATTAATATAATATTTATTTAATTTCCAATCAATAAATAAACCAAACTAAATGGGTTTATATCACCCTCTCAACTCTACTTATAACTGCTTGACTGCGAAATAATCAGCGTTTCTTTGCGTTTCCCTGGTTTCACAAAAATGGCGGCCATTTTGAATTCTTAGAATCCTTGTGAACTCGTTATCTCAAGGACCACTAGTCCAAATCGCTTGTAATTTTGTATGTACACACTCACTTTCTAGGTCACAAAATTAGAATGTTTTGGTTGCAGTTTACTTGAAAAAAAAAATGGCGGCCATTTAAATTTTCAATTTAAAAAAAATGGTGGCCATTTTATTTTAAATTTGATTTTTTTGTAGACTCGTTATCTTGATCAGTGAGTCCGGATAAGTTGTTATATTTTATATAGGCACTTACCAGCTAGCTTGCCAGAAAAGCAAAATGTTTTGGTCGCCTCTGAATAATTTGGTAAAAAATGGCAGCCATTTAAAAAAAAGTGTTTTTCTTCCTATTTGTATTTTTTTTACTTGGGGCAAGTTGGGCCATGGCAAGTCTTAAGCCATGCCCAACTTGCCCCATAAAATTGGCCCAACTTGCCTCACCCGGCGCCATTTGCAAAAAATATTTTATCCTGTATTTTAAAATTATGGCCTCATTCTAGTCTATTAGTCAAAGCATAAACTACCTGTATATGTATCAAAATTGGTCACAATCTAAATTATATCTTGAATCATTGATAAATGATCAGCATGAAATGCACATCAAAAATATTTTAAAAACTACATTAAAAAAATATTTTATCCATATTTTTTTTTGTATCTTTCAAAAAGTTTATTACCGAATATGGTAAGTAAATAATGTAATTTATATTCACTAGATGGCACTAAACATGCCGCTGGGGAATTTTGGCTATACAAGGGGTGGCCCAATTTGCCTCGCGGCCCAACTTACCTCACTCTCCCCTATAATGAAATCTCATGTCTTCAGCAGTCTTGCTCACAATCTTTCCAAGTCAACAACAATTTTCAGTAAATTGTATGAACACAAAATAATAAAAAAATGTTTGGGCGTATTTTTGGGGTGACTTTGGCCCAATATTAAAAAAAAAATTGGATAGCTTGGCTTCAAATGCTTTGTTGGGACAAAGTCACCCCAAGGGGGTGTGACTTTGGCCCAGCCCTAAAAAGTATAAAAAAGTGTAAAAGAATCGTCACTTCAAATTATAATTTATTTTTTATAATTAGTTTTCTTTATCTATATGGCTACATTCACTAGAAACAATAATTAATATAATTATAAGCTTTCTAGATTTAAAACTATAAAAAAGTGGGCCAAAGTCACCCCAGTTTACGATAATTTCCATAATTTTTATGACGAAAATATGACTTGTCTGGTTCAAAACAGTTGCGCGAGACCTTCATGCAGTGAATCCTGAAAAAAATATAGGCCTAGGCCTAATAGTCTAAAATTAATGTGTTTTTGTTCAGGAATAATGTAAGGTTTGTGCAAGTCTTTGGGTGAGTATTTTTATTCAACGTCTCTCCATTACGCGATTTTTACACATATAGGGCCTAAATACTGCGATTAAACTTTTAATCACCCTACAGCATCCAAGCCTACTACAATCTCATTTGAAAAAAACAAAAATAATCATAGTATAGCATAATACAGATGCTATGCACGGTTTAGTAAAAATAAATGTCTCTCCATAACACGTATTTTCTGTTATGGAGAGAAAGAGTAGTCACAAATTACCCTTTTACTCATGTAAAAATAGCTATAAACCTTTATGAATTTGGTATTTTAACCAACAAGTGACACTTCTTGAAATAGTAACTATTCTTTTTGTCTTTTAAATTGTGTTAGCATCGATATTTAGTAGGTCTATCTGTTTATTGTCACTCCATAACAGCAATAATTGTCGTTATGGAGAAACAAAGTTCGTTATTATTACTGTCCATAACGACAACAATCGTAAGGGAGAGTAATTCTTATTTCATTATTTGAAGGTGTGGTCAACTGTCAAAATTCGCGGGACAAGGGTCCCCCGGAATACAATAGTGCCCGTGGGTAGGCCAAGGCCCTATTCCATAATAATACTAAATATGCGTTTCATACCCAAAGCCTCATTAAGAGCAAGTTCTCAAATCACAGCAAGTTCATATAGGCCTATAATTGAGCGACATCTATGAGTTAATAATTCAAAGCCCTTGCCCCTACTTGGTCGCTGCCTTGCAAACAAACTGACTGTATTACTGGGGGTATGTGGAAACTGCCTGACCCCAAGCTTGTACTGACACCCAGTAAAAACAAAACATTTGTATGACTCTATGCAATGATGGACCAACGTCGAAGATGTTGGGCCGACGTTGAAAAAATGTTATACAAATGTCTTGTGTTTGCTGGGCAGGAGGACTTTCTCCCAAACGTTGTACATTTATCCAATGTTGGTTCAATGTTGGGCCAGCGTCGCAGACGTTGGCCTAACATTAAAACAGCATTGGATCAATGTCTTGTTTAAGTAGTATCTTGTAATCAGTTCAGTGGCTATAATAATGCTGTCAATCTGTACTCAATGGGCTACTGTTAGCCTACACTTGACCGTCCCAGGCATGCGCATTTTGCAGGTGGATGATTATTTAAGGGGGACTGTTATAAAGTGATTCTTTCTAAATTAAGTGATCAACCTTATAATAGCCATATGTTCAACTACTTGTTAAATTTGGTATACTTTTGTAGAAGGTTCACTGAGAAATTTAAGTTTGAAGACTACTCCGTAACATAAATTGGTCTCACCATAACGGTAAATTATTCTCTCCATAACGGTAAGAAAATTTAAATTCATAAAACTAAGCTTTTAAAATTGAAATTAATCTCTGCTGACAACGCTATGTCAATAAACAAAGCTAAGTTGACACATGTGTTTAAATTTTTGACAATCCATAGGCCTATCAAGGAAAATATCACCACTGGTGCCTAAAATTATAGAATCTCTCACATGCTATGTACGTATCACCAGCTTCAAAATTGTCACGGTATGGAAGATGTTTTGGTGGTGTAATATGTTTTAATAAACAGGAACTCTCAAAATACTTTACACCGATAAAATCATCCCTGCCAAATACACTGATATTTAAGGTTTATAATAATATATTTACCGGTGATATTTTACTCATAGCTACATACATCCCACCTATGGGATCTGCTTTTTACTAGTGCTCAGATGGTGTTATGATGTTGAAAAAATTGATTTTAGTTTTATTAGAGGTTCACGATTGCAATATAATTAAATGTGGAGATTTAAACTCAAGAACAGGATGATTAAATACACAGAATAACTTTGATTTTCAAGACATGACATCAACTCTGTTTTATAATACCCGAGAATCTCAAGATAGAGTTAATAATACTTTTAGGAAATGTTTACTTCCTCTATGTGCTGCATTAGATTTAAGTATTCTGAGCGGCAGCGAGTTTGGACAAATGTAACGTTACTTCTAAAAAAATTCGCCTTTTATGCGATCAACTTAACGTGGCATAAAATGTCACCTCAACACATATGCCACTGGTAGGACATTTTGCTTGTCAGCCTCTGAAATCATCATCTAATATTAGGGCTAAAACAGTGAAGAAAATTAAAAGGTCAAATTCTCTGACACCAAGTTATGTAGAAAATGTCATCTCATTGCCAGAGACAGAAGACATAAAAGAATACTTCCCAGAAAATGTAAATATCCATCTAGATGTAGGCCTAAATGGTGCTACTGATTGTATAACTAAAATATGTTTCCGCGTCGCTGAATGTATGTTGCATACCCCACGTAATGGGAAAGGCAATCATAAATTAAAATGGTATGGAATGCTATACAAAAAAGAAAGAATTACGACGATTTTAAAATAAATATAACAGGTCATTGGAGGAGGCTGATAAGACTTTTGGCGAACTTACAAACAGTTAGTAAAGAAGAAAAAATCGGACTTTTTCTTATCAATAACGACAGAAATTAACTCGACAATGAATAATTCCACACAGTTTTGGAAACCTTTTAGCCAGGTCACTCCTTCAAATAGAGTTTTAAATAATATTGATACAAATGAGTGGTATACATATTTTTCAACCTTATTTAATCCAGATACAGATCTTGCTGTTAACGATAAAGGTAATTTAAACTTGGCTAACCCACCCTATCGTATATGTTTGCCGCCAGACGAACAAAATAAAATAAATTTAATGTTTACTGAAGGAGAAATAAAGAATAGCATTAAAAACTTAAAATCGGGCAAATCAGCCAGACCTGATGAGCTGGTGGGTGAAATGTTCAAATACGGAACGGACAAAATTCTAGTATATTTAAAGCGTCTCTTTGATGCAATTTTTACAAATTCTCAGTTTCCAGAAATGTGGACTAAATCTACAATCATACCCATTCATAAAAGGGTAGTTTTCAAAAACCGGATAATTACAGAGGTATTTCTCTCACCAGTATCTTTAGCAAGATATTTACTGGGGTTCTAAATGCAAGACTTCAGGCCTCGGCAAAAACACATGGGGTTATTAGTGATGACCAAGCAGGGTTCCGTAAAGGATATTCAACAATCGACAATATATTTATTTTACATTTTGTTATCCAGAAATATCTACATAAAAAAAAACAGTTGTATGTGGCTTTTATATATTAAATAAGAAAGTTCAACTCTATTGACCGAGATGTCTTATGGAAAGTATTAGAACATTTTCGAATAAAAGGACATATATATGCTAGCCACTCTTAAGTCAATATATAGCCAAGTGAGGTGTGATGTTCGAGATGAAAGGAGGGATACACATTTTTTTTATTGTCCAAGTGGTCTTAAACAGGGCTGTATTTTGAGCCCAATGTTATTTTCTTACCTAATACAGGTAGTAAGAAATGAAGTACATAAAACCGGTGGACACGGTATACAATTATTTCCCGATGTGACTGAAATAATAATGTTGTTGTTTGCAGACGATCTGGTTCTTATATCTGATAGTCCGTATGAATTGCAATTAAAGCTAAATGTTTTAATGATATATCTCAAAGGTTGGGTCTAGTAGTGAATTTTGAAAAGTCTAAAATAGTAGTTTTTCGCAACCGCGGACATCTCGCTGAGCATTAAAAATGGTTCATAGGCAACTATAATCTCAATGTGGTAACTGAATATATATGTACCTTGGGTTACTTTTTACTACAAAACTTAGCACAAGCTGTATGCAGAAAAACCTCGCAACAAGAGCTAAAACGGCGTTAATAAAGGTGGATGGAGCTTTAAGACAGTTGCCTCGATAGACATATTTCAAAAAATATTTGATAGCCGTATCGCTCCTATTCTTTTATACGGATCAGAAATATGGGGAATGGATAATTGCAATATCATCGAAGGTACACATCTATTAGCCCTAAACTCTTTTTAAATGTACTCATCATCACTCCTAATGTATTTGTCTATGGTGATACTGGTAGACACGAGCTCTACGTAAAATCTGTATTGTCAAGTATCAAATATTGGATAAAAATGAAAAAATGGTAGAATAGTTCGCAAAGTGTATAATATGATGCTATTGAATGAACATGAAAACAGTTGGGTGAGCAAAGTGAAAAATATTTTATTATATTGTAACCTTCAGGAAACTTGGCAAACTCAAACAGTCGGAAATGAACATCAATTTATAGAGGTTTCAAAGGAAAAGTTAATTTATTTTAGCAATCAAAACTGGATTAAAACAATACAGAGTAGTAGAAAATATGATGTCTACAAATCATTTAAACCTTTTCGTTATAAAGAAATATATATCAGTGTTGTGAATATTAAGAGTCATCGAAAATTATTAGCCCGTTTTAGATGAGTAATATCTTCACCATAAATATCGATTTTTAGTTGACGAATCATTTATATGTCCTCTTTGTATAGAGGAAGAAGAAGATGAACTACATTTTATATTACAATGCCCTGTATATCACGACCTCAGATTAAAATATTTGCATCCATTTGACAGTCCACCACCAGGAGAATTTTTTCAAAATTTATTAGCCACTGAAGATCAGGTATTATTTGTACACAATTGTATAAAATGTTTGTATGTATTGTATCTTTGAAAGGGCAATGGCCTATCAAATAGACCTAATCAATCAATCAATCAACACAACATAGCCACAACACATTTTTTAATTCAAATTGTCAGATTGTAACATGCCCAGGCAAAATATGAGCATTTTACCAGGGACCAATGCTCTTTAGGCCTAACGTTACAATTTGAGGTCAACAAAAAATTTGCCCACTTTCACACACTGAGGCTAGAGCGGGGGGGGGGGGGTCGGATGAGCTGTACGTCAATACCCAATAACGTTGACCTGTTTTAAATAGCGAAAACCATCCACCATGAATTTATATTGTTTAATATTTGACTTATAATATAGGCTACATATTCAATCATTACCCTATAGTACTTAGCTAAAATGCAATTGTAGGCCCTAGCTATTGTTTTCATCACAGAGAAATACCGACATTGACAAATGCAATATTTTAATTAATACTTTCAGCCATGTGTGTAGCAAAATTGATTTGCACGGTAGGGGAAGAGCGGGCAAAGGGGGTCACTTAACGTTTCATTGGTATTTAAGGAGAATATTCGAACTATTTTAAAACCAATGACTGTTCTATTTTAGGTACATGCAATGTAGATACATATAACAGACTCACTTAGTGTTTCAAGGATACCTTATTTTAATTATAAGCCAAATAGATTTGCTCTCAAAGTGGCCCCCTTTGCCCAATAGCTTGGGCAGAGGGGGCCAGCGCATTGGGCAAAGGGGACCACCCCCACCTTGGTACTTTTTATTATTTTGATACACAAGTGTGTACATAAAAGTGAACCTAATAAAACAGATATGAGAAAAAACTTTCATTTGATGTATATGGTGACATGCTTTGTTGGACATAATACTAAGTGATATACAGTAGAACCTCGCTAAACGAACCACCTAAAGGACTTAGCAAAAGTGGTCCCATTTGCGGGGTGGTCCGCTAAGTGAAATTTTACATTATACCTTATAATAGAAGAACATCTACATGCTCTAAGTACAGTATGTCTACTATATTAACTACGTATATAAGAGATAAAACGAACACAAAACAAACACATACAATAACACAAATATTTATTCAATTAGCACTAAAAATAATTGCTAAAATTAAATACAGCTTTTATTTAACATTAAAGAAATCATTTATTGAAGTTTGTCGCAGTTTGTATGCTGCCTCTACAGCAGCAACACGCAAACTATCTTGATCAATCATCAACTTTTCAACATTATCACAAAAGAGCATTAGAATAGAATACATCCCTTCTAGAGCATCTGGAAATGTTTTAGCCTATAAGACCATGTTGGTCACCATCTATTTCAAGTTTTCTGCTAATTGTTGCTGACTGGTAATGTGACTTGCATCTATGGAATTTATTTTGTCTTTGAGCATGAGCTTTTTATATCTAGCTTTTGCCATATTGATGCACAACATTGACTGATTTGCTAAATTCAGATCCTCTTTTCATTTTTTGGTAAGCTGGTGTTATGATTATTATATTATAGCCATCGAATAGAAATGGAGCATAAATTCCCATAATTCACTCCAGGCGAAGTTTGTGAAAAGGCAGGTGGCGTCAACTACAATAGAGGTGTCAAGTGTTAAGTGTATGCAGCAAACACGAGATGTGATCCAAATTTTGGATTATTGTTGGCCAACCGTCTGATATGCCGACCCAACATTAGGCCAACATTGGCTCAATACCTTGTATTTGCTGGGTTATCCCTTTAATTGATCAAAGCTGACCCTGCGGACGCTATGGTATTATTAATGTGGCGTATAAACATGGTAAATCGGATGCGTAATTGCCACCTCTTATTACAAATACGAATCAGTTTATTTGTTAGGTCGTGTACAGATCAGTAATGCAATTAATAATAAAATAATCATTGAAACCCCGAGATTTAATAACTAGCATAAAATTTAGGACAAGTACAGATAGAGAATTATAATAACATGTGGGTCTTTTAAGTGCACAAAAAGTATATAACGTTGATATATTAAGCTCCGAGGGTTACATTCCCGCCGGAGGAGGCAAGAATGTTGCAACTTCCGATTAATGACGATAATTATATTATAATTTTATTGAGTAGCTGATTGTGATTCATTTTTTTCTTTTAAATAGTTACAAGACGAACGGTATACAATAAAGAACTTTACAAAGATACAGAATACAAAAATATTATCGTCATCAGCTTTACTTTATTAAAAGCTACCAAAATATTTAAATAAACGTGACATAAGAATAATTATTCTGAGCAATCAGATGACGGGCCGTTGCTTGTGTGCAAGCAAGCATGGAGGCGCGACGTCCACCATGTAGGGTCCATGGCAATTTTAATGCCTCACCAAGACTTCCAGACGGTGCAGTGCGTTCACAAGGACCATAGAAGTTATATGGTCTTATCCAGATGCTGTTTGTGGGCATCCAAGCGTGGAGGCGCGACTTTCCCTGTAGGTGTGAATGATCTGTCAGTGATCCAAGCCCTTCAAAAAATTGACCCTTGATGTCCTAGGTGGTCCGCTTAGAGAGGTTGACTGATTTGGTGCAAAAAAAGTGGTCCGAGTCCCGAATAGCTGGGGTGGTCCGCCAAGGGTTAATCAATGGGAAAAACTTTGGGACTGGACAAAAGTGGTCCGAGACGCGAGGTGGTCCGCTTAATGAGGTGGTCCGGAACCGAGGTTATACTGTATACTAAATACTTTTGTTCACTGGGATTAGTGTGTGAAATATGTACCTATTGTAAGTCAGCGGGCACAGGGGGCAATGCTGTATGGTCTTTGTATTGAAATGGCCTGGCCCCCTTTGCCCAAGGGGTAGAGGTAGGAAATTTAGCCTATTATCTCTCCCCAAAGTGATCTCATGACCAATGTAATGACTAGAAGACGAAGGCAATATAATGTACCACACAAAACAAAAGATTTTCAGAAGAAATCACATAAATTCATCAAGAGATTCATACAAATATATAAGCTTATATTCATAAGATTGTTGCTAAAAACTCCCTGTCGTCTATTATTTATATCTAAGATATGTATGAGATGTCTATTTATGTTTTTGTATACATATGTTCATAATTCATAACTATGACGTCATTAATATTTTATACAACATGTCATAATTAAAATATCATTGATGGCCCCCCTTCGCCCACCGGCCCCCTTTGCCCGCCTCTCCCCTACATATAAAAAATTATTAACATTTCACTGGAAACAGGAACGGTACCTCATTCAATGAAAAAGGCGATTGTCAGCCCACTCTTAAAAAAAACTAACGCTTGACAAGGATGTTTTGAAAAATTATCGTCCTGTGTCTAACCTTTCTTTCATTTCAAAGATTCTTGAGAAAATTGTATCATCTCGGCTGTTAGACCACATAGAATCAAATAATCTTGGAGAGCCACTACAGTCGGCTTATAAACGCCATCACGGCACAGAGACTGCACTTTTGAAAATTCAGAGTGATTTGTTGTTGGCAAGGACGATCACTAGTTGTATTTTTAGACCTTTCCGCTGCATTCGACACAATTGATCAATTATGCGTCGTTCCGATTTTCAAGCTACACAGAAGCAATCGCTGCACTGTGTCGTGTAGAAGCTTGTATCAATGAAATACAGACATGGATGAAGAACAATAAACTTCAACTAAATGCCGATAAGACTGAGTATCTTATAGTTGCATCTCCAAACGTTTTACCAAAGATAACATTACGCCCTATTATTATTAGTGGAATCGAAATTGAGCCATCAGTGAGTGCAAAGAATTTAGGAGTAATGTTTCACAAACATCTTAACATGTGTGAGCATGTACACGTATCAAATTTGCAGAAAAGCACAATTGCTTTTGAAAAAGATCGGTGACATTAGAAATTGTTTATCGATTGTTACCACTGAGCATCTCATCCACGCCTATGTGACATCTCAACTTGACTGTTGCAACTCTCTCTTGTATGGCTTGCCAAATAGCTGTATTTTAAAACTACAACGAATTCAAAATAGTGCAGCAAGGATTATATCGAAGAAAGAAATTTGATCATGTGACTCCTCTTTTGAAACAATTGCATTGGCTGCCAATCAGACAAAGGATAGAATATTAACTTCTCCTTCTTTGCTTCAAAGCGCAACATGGCAAGCACCCATTACCTTCAAGACTGTATCATCCCTTATTCTCCATGTCGCCAGCTGCGCACCAAAAATCTATTGGTGGTGCCTCCCACAAAGTTAAAAACATATAGTGATAGATCATTTGATAAAGCTGCCCCCTTACTTTGGAACAAATTACCAAATTACCATACATATACATATACACACACATATATATACATATACATATATATATATATATATATATATATATATATATATATATATATATATATATATAATATATATGTGTATATATATATATATATATATATGTATATGTATGTATGTAGGCTATGTATATATATATATATACTATTCTGAGTTATATAAATATACCTCAATATAAAAAAATTCCAAGTATATTTTATTTTATCAATTATTTCCATGTATAAACATCAATCATATAAATTGTTTTACTTCAAAATGATCACTTCTTATGTAGATATTTGTAAAATTATATGTTGCTGCTATGTCAGATTTACCATGTACACGAATTTAAAAATAAGCTATTATTACTATTTTATATTATATAAGTACGAGTGAATGAATGAATCGTACGAGTTATGTAGATATTATTATTTAAATAGATGTATATATCGATGTATGTTTTTTAATGTTGATGTATGAGGGCCCCACGGCGGATGAGCTATGCTCAGTGGGTTGGTACATACATGTATGTATGTTTGATTCTGTACGTTGTTGTATACTATACCCTCGCTAAATAAAGACTTTATTATTATTATTATTATATATCACATACGAAGCTGTAACAAACTTGATCAATTTAAGGGACACTTAAAAAGTCATTTGTTCAGTATCGCATACTTGAGGTTGGATATGGCGCAATATAAGTGTATATTATTATTATTATATTTATCTTTATGCTCAGAAAAACAGTGGGCTGATATTCATGAATCATGCAGTATACCTACGGAAGCGCATTGGGGACATGCATGGTGTGCTTTATTTTTTCTCCCATTTTCATACCTCGCCCGGGCGAGATACTAACTCGCCCGGACAAGATACTAACTTAATTGCCCAGCAAGATATAGGCCTACTAACTCGCCTGGGCAAGATACTAGTCTTAGCTCTAATTAACTCGCCCGGGCGAGATACTAACTCGCCCGGGCGAGATAGGCTACTAGCTCGCCACTGGGGCGAGATATAGGCCCACTTACTTGCCCAGGCGAGCTAGCTTCATAACTCGCCCGGGCAAGATAATAATTAACTCGCCCAGGCAAGATACTAAGTCGCCCAGGCAAGATACTAAATTAGCATTCTGACCTCAGAGATTATAGAGAGCGGGGTTGACATGAGCGACATCTATGTGTGGCGAATGCTAAATTAGCTTACCATAGTCAGTTCAGTCCCTGTTCCGGGCGGGGGCCCTGGGGTAGTGGTTAGCACCGCTGCCTCTCACGCCAGAGTTCGGGGTTCGGTTCCCGGTCTCGGCGGTTTGAAAGAAACAAAAATGTTTCTTCCCCATCCACGTGTGAAAGTCAGTATTGTGGGGAGCCTCCGTGACCGAGAGGTAGCGTGCTCGGCCTCAGACCGCCAGGGCTCGAATTTCGAATCCTGTGTCTGGAGGAGAGTGTCATCTCAATCATCTCACCATCCTCAGGAGGTTCTCCTGGCCCAGTTTAGCCTAGATGTGCACAAAGTTGGCCTAAAGCCCGATTCATTTCATTTCATTTCAGTCCCTGTTCCACAGCCCCGTACATACATTTTGATGTAGGCCTAACCTAAATTTCTCAATGCTTTCATGTAGAGGGGGCCGGCCCCGATGGCTCATTCGTATCGACTGGGGCTTGTAACCTGGGGGTACCAGGTTCGAATCCCGGTCGGGACGGATATTTGTCATCGTGGTTGTGCATATACAGTGCTCCAAACTGTTCAAAGGCATGGAGTGTACAGTGCTGCCTATGGTACTGTGCACTATAAAGAACCCTTGAAGTCATTCGAAATAAGAGTAGGGCATAGTCCCGGCTTCGGGCTTCCTTCTGTCGCGATATTGCCATGATTGTGCAGAAAGCGACGTAAAGCAATATTCATTCATTCATTCATGTAGAGGGACCAATCCCCGATGAAAATTAACAGGATAGACATTTGATCAGCGGGGCATAACTCTGGTACGATCCTTTTTTTTCCAAATTTCCACCAGACGATATATTAAAAAAGTATATTGAACTATTCGTCCAGAAATCCCAACTAATACCTCTTTTTCGACTAATTTGAGGTACAGGAATTAATTTATCAGGTTATTTTGACGATATAGGGCCTATTATGTGCATAGTTGCTATAAGTAATCATTGACACAGAAATCATCACTCCTAATGTAATCATTGACACAGAAATCTAAAATGGCCGACAGCTAGACGACATTTTTAAATATATTGAACTATTTGTCAAAAAATCTCAACTAATAGGCCTAAGCTTGCTCTTTTTCGACTAATTTGAGGTCCAGGAATAGCCTACATTTGTCATGTTATTTTGACGATATAAGTAAACAATTGCATATAAATCTAAAATGGTGGCCAGCTGTCATTTCAAAAATATAATTTACTACAACTTTTGTAAATGGAATCCTTCGACTATTGGTTAATTTAGATTCTTAATTTAGGTTTGAGTAAGAAAGTTACCATGGGTTGGTGTACGTTGTGCTTTGCTGTGGTACCACTCTAAAGTTACTTTAAGGTCATCTCAAGGTCACTGCAAGGTCAAACTGTCAAACAACATGAACAATTTCTTATCGATTTCAAACTCATTTGGGGTGCAACTGAGCATTATATGGCAAGCCGTGGGGAACATAAATCTATGGCAAACCGTGGGGACATAAATCCCACATTTTACGCGTAGCCTACCTGAGCCTTGGTTACACGTACCCTAGCCTCGGTTACGCGTATCCGAACCTCGGTTACACGTACCCGAGGCGGAGCCTCGGTTACACGTAGCCAAACTCGGCTCCTAGCCAATGTTTTGGCTACGCGTTAGATCAACACTTTACGTGTAACTCAGTATGTTTACGTGTAAGTAGGCCCCTATAGGCCTATATTATCAGTTACGTGTAAACGACTTCGGCTACACGTACGTGTAAGGTAGCCTTACGCGGTAGCTACGCGTAACAAAGTTGGTTACGTGTACCCGAGAACTCGGCTACGCGCAAGGTATCACGGCTACGCGTAAGGTATCTCGACCACGCGTACCCGATATCTCGGCTACGTGTAAGGTATCTGAGCTACGCGTAAGGTATCTCGGCTACGTGTAAAGTATCTCGGCTACGTGTAGCCGAGATTTCTGCAGGGGTAATAAATAAGTTTATATGAAGGAATAATTACTAATTATTTAAAATTAATTGAAAATGTCAAATTATTTGAAATAATAAATACATGTCCACAATACTTTTACAATTTGATCCCCAGGAAACACGAAATGTTATGCTAATGTTGTTTTATTATTGGGGCAGTGCACTGAACCATGGGCCAACATTAATGCTGTATTGGCTCAACGTCTCGTGCTAGTTGGGTCATGACATAATATTATACATGATATTTCCTGTTTTTTCCCAGCAAACAAGAGAAATTGAACCAATGTGTTTGAATGTTGGTCCACTGTCTACGACGATGGCCCAACATTGACACAATATTGAGTCAACGACTCTTGTTTATTGGGTTTTGTTTTCTAGGCTAAATTATAAAAAAATCGGTAATTTATTTTGGCTTTCTTTCAGACATACATACGTCCAAAATAAGAAATGCGAGAATTTCGCCTCTATATCTCGCTTAACTGGTAAATGCGCAGCACGGAAATTAAAAAAATATTTTTGCAGTTCTAATGTATGGACATCATATGTTTACATCATATGGTTTTTTATTTGACTTTTTTCTCACAGGTTATTTCAAAAAGTCCATTATTGTACAGTTGACGAAATTTCTCACGTGGGAGAAGGCCTTGGACCAAGAGGCATATGCTCCATAACCAGCTAAACAGTCCTCTACTTGATGTGATAATATTCATATAGATTTTTATTATTTATTTTGAGTAGGTTATATATATATGTTTGTGGAATATTTTTTTTCCGACTTACATGCAAAGGTCATTTGGCCAATGATTTGCAAATGCTTGGCCAACGTATGCGTAATTCGGCAACCATGATTAAAACAATTTGAAACAAATTCTCGTGTTTTCACGCGGACGTTGAGAGAAACTACGAGATTTTTCAGCCGATCACGTCATTTATGCAGTGGTAACACGTGATTGGACGGGGCAATTGGGAAACTACCAATCAAATCCCATACTTTATAATTCTGACGTCACAGTAGAATAATATGCATGAACCTCCTCCCTATATATATAGAGTGTAACAGGGCCCGATATATCTGCCCCACTCTGAGTTGATATTGGGCCAACGTTGCCAACATTTAAAAAACATCGAGCCAGTCAGCGTTGTACCCCAGTGTACTGCTTGTTGAAACTGGCCTGTATCAAAAAAAGAGCCACCGGATCATAATATCGTCATCATATAGACCCAATTGTCATTGTATTCCGGACTCTAACCAATCAGGAAATGTGGAGTGGGCGTGGTTTGGAGTAGAATAGAATACGGGTCCATTATGGGTAACATGTGAAAGATCAAATGAGAACATTTGTGATAAGTATGATCAAACTGAGTAGCATAACTCACTCTTAACCCGTTGAAAACGAGATTATTATGCTACTGAGCTGATTCTGAAACGAAATTATTTTATGACGTCATAGTTATCTCATGCAATCAGACCCGGAGATCTCCGGGGCTCGTATCTGAATGGCCTCCCTGAACCACGGAGATCTCCGGGGCTCGTCACAAACGGGTTAATAGATTAGACACTATTTTGTGAAAAGGTACAGAAATTACACCAACTGTTTCGATTTAAAAATATAGTTTGTTTTACTAGTCACTGGTTTTCGTGTTCATATCATTTTGGACGGGATGAACACCTCGTCATTGGTCACATTTTTCACATGATTATGAACATTATATATATACATTGATGATGTACTCTGTCGGCTTAGTTAATAGATTATTTTTGTTTGGTTTTCATAAGTGTTGTTAAAACTCACTTATTGCAGTAGACCTATCAGTTATTTTCCATATGATAGATAGGGTTATTATGGTCATAGACGAGCCCACACAATGTGAATCGATTGCTGAATTCATTTTACCCAGCAAAATCAACATTTTTCAACATGAAGGTGGCTAATTTCGATTCCAAGGGCCGAAAAATGCAAATGTTCATAACTCTTAATTACTGCTGAAAATTAACTCACCATGCGTAACAGTAGCTAAAATGTTACTGATTCCAATAAACCTATTGTCCGCCTGATAAATCGGGGCCAAGGCTTAGATATGACTGTCCAAATAATGTTCCACATGTTTGATTTAGGTGAAATCTGTGGCTGAACCCTTCTAGCCACATTGGAGCTAGAGTTGTTATAAAATTAAACTAAGAATTTTCGTGAGACTTCAATTCCACGCAACAAAGCCGTTATTCACAAGAGAGAAACAAGGATATTTTCCCAGGAGACAAGGAACCAGGGCTGCAGAACCATAAAGAAAGAGCCAATGAGCTACCAGCCGCCAGATGAAGGGGAAATGAATGGGGTTTTATGCCACATATAAGCTAAACTAGGCCGAGAGAACCTGCAGAGGATGATGACATGAATGAGATGACACTGCCCCCCAGACACAGGATTCGAAATTAGAGCCATGGTGGTCGGAGGCCGAACACGCTACCTCTCGGTCACGGAGCTCCCCACAATATTAAATCGTTACGAGTGAGCTGGGAAGAAACATTTGTATTTCTTTGAAACTTGAAGGCCAGAGTGGGATTCGAACCCGTGATCTTCGAATTTCCAAGCAGGCAGCTTTAATCTTTAGGAAGGGGCAAGGGCAAACCCCCTTTGATTGCCATGCTGTCTTGAGCATTGAACATAAAACCACCATCGTTTGAGCCGTCACCTTTAACCAACCATCCGTGTCGGTGTCCTCCGTGTTGCCGCCAATTCTAGAAATGGAAGGGTAAAGAGCTCATTACTTTAGAAACACTTTCCCACTGATATGATATAGAGATCGTTGCTAGCTTTGATGTCACAATAAAACCACTTTTCTCAGAGTCCCAGTGACAGACATTTTGCCCGTGTTATAGCAGAACCCACCCCCTCCCAGTCTCTCTTCCACCCCTTGCATTTTAATGTTAGGCCTGAGGCCTATGTTAAACAACCTTTCAAGCATTTTTTTAAAAACATAATACCGTTTTTCATAAAATTGTATAAGTGTGTAGGTAGTAAGTAAGTAAGTAAAATATTTGCTTTACTTCACTTTTCGGCCAGTATGGCCATTTAAGTGAAAATTCCAGGTATTACAATATCCCATATTGTATAGTTAAAGTAGTGAAGGAAAGACAAAGCTAATAAAAGCATGTTCGTACTAAAATATTCAGTTTAAAGTGTTTGATATGATAAGATGACGATGCTCCTGGCACCTATATGTATCGAGTCTGATAACATGTTGAAGCGCCTGCACTACAACACAGTTTAATGGGTATAAAAATATCAGTATAAATAATGTAAAATATGAAGTGATTATAAAATGAACGACTTTTCAAGTCACTATATCTCCATGAAATTGGAGTGATTGTGTAAAAACTACAAGTCTAAGTCAAAACAGTGTCATTGTCAAAACAAATATATAATATATACTATAATACTATATACTATAATAAAAAAAAGTAAACCCATTTAGACATAAATATGAATGACATAAACAATGAACAGAGAAACCATTAAGTAAGTAAGTAAATGTCTTCTTTACTTCACGTTTCGGCCAGTATGGCCAGAGAAATCATTAAATCACAAACATTTTTCAAAAATTAAAGACTTACAGTGCCCCCACAGTTGGTAATAAGGTCTGTGATATTGGAGGACATCACAGAGCGATCACGAACCGTGAGGACACCGTAAGTCACCACAGGCTAATTGTACGGCAATGGCTTCTCTATGACATGCTGCATTATCCGCCAGGATGCCACAGAGAAACCATTAAAACAATGAAATGAAAAACTAATTATATGACAATGGTTTCTTTCGGACATCCCGTCCAACACCAGGATGCCAAAGAGAAACCATTTACAAAAACGAATACATACAATAGAAATACTTAAGACAGTCCCGTATACTAATAGAACGTTAGACACACATCCACATACCGATTCAGATCATATTGAACATCACAAACCAATGACTATGCTCTGTATTTACCGCCAAACCGATTTAATATAGATTGAAAAGTAATGCAAAATACTCTAGACCCATATGTAATTACGTGAGAAAAACACAATATTAATAAAACGTTTGGGTGTGCTTGGCCTTCTATGAAGTTGCCCAGGGGGGACCACGCGGAGGTGACACCCATCCCCCCCTGTGTAGGTAGAGACGATGAATTTATTAAAAGAAATGATCAGGTGGAACAATACCGATGTAGGCCACAGCCAGATATTTGTTGTGGTATGATAAATATCCTAAGCTATTAGTGTCAGTCTTTTAACAACCACACACATTTCAACAAAAAAGCAGGCTGCGCAACAATTTGAGACTATTTTAAGAACTCGACTGACAAAACCTTTGTTTCAAGACATTTTAAGGCCTTACATTTTAACAAACCAATAGAATACTTTTATAAGATTGCGCGGCAACCCTGATAACAGATAGGGGGCAGATCGGCTCTAAGAGTCAGTGGGGAGAGGAGAGGCCAAGGGGGTAGCTGCGACAAACCAGTTACCGTAAACCCATGATATCGTCAGCACTTCTATTTTTGGGTGAAATAATAATTGCAATTGTATTGTTTTGTGAAGGAGCAGATCATGCCTTTTGACTATGCACAGGTAGAACAGAAAAAAACGGAAGTTAACGACAGCATTTGCCTGGAAAGTCAAAGTAAAATCTTGTCGAAACTAAAAACTGCGGACGTCTTGGATTTGGAGGTCAAATAAAAGTCATTTTTCTCAAAGACACTAGAAATATTTTTTTTTCTAATACAAACCTTGCAAAAGCCATAAAAAATTGTGCTTTCATGTGCAACAAACCATATTGTATACAACTAAAAATATAGCTAGAAGTATGTCAAATTTTGATTTTTTTATTACACTTTGTAACCTCAACTATAGAAGAGACAACACATTGGTCATTAAAGATTGATCATTTACCTCTATACCACTTCAAACCCACCTCTCCTCTGAATCAGTTTTTTTAAATAGTGTAGGCCCTACGAGGAATCACATCACGCTAATCATCAGTCTAGGTTGCTGCACCTTATTTGTGGAGCTATTTACCTATCGATACATTTCTTAACCTGACCTACAATATTGCGTAGAGATACTGGCGATGTAAATTATATATCACGTATTAAAAAAAATAGTTTTCAAAACACGTGCTTTAGGTGTGGATTTATAAATTTTTTGAATAAGACGCCATCACAAACGGAAATATGCCGATTTTCAGAAGATTCTCCTACATTCGAATCTCCGCGAGTCGATCACGCTTAGACCACAAGGTTCATGTCCGTTTAGAGTTTGATTAATTCTTTTTTCGAAATCGTCAGGTGGGTTTGCATGGCGAGCATATTGGCAAGTTTCAGAACAATAAAATAAAAATACGCGACTCAATCGCACTTAATATAAGGTAATGTAGATTAATGGGGACGACAATAAACATGTAAACTAGGCAGTTTTAATAGTGTTGTTTTATTGATTGGTTGTCATAATTATTCAGTACATGAAAATTAAAACACAGATACTTAAAGCATAAAAATATACAGATCTATACATAACACTAATCAGTGATGCCACATTCTGAAATGTCAGCTGGCTGTCCTATAAATTCCAGTGTGGACCAGCTTCCAGGTTCCTTCTTTTTCAGCTTTATTTCTACCTTCGTTCCCAGTAAATTAACATGACTATTTTCAGGATCAATTATCTACAAAAAAACATATTGATTTAATTATTATAGACACCATTACTTTTCGGGTTAATGCATGATATAATGCAATGATATAAATTTAAAATGAACAGCATCAGAGGAGGAAGGAGGTTGTCGTTCGCAGTATCACCCGCGCGAAAATGCATTTGATCCATATTTGATATACATTTTGATCCATCACGTGTTCAGTCGTTTTTCCAGATCCATCACGTGTTTAGTCATTTTTCCAGTAGGAACATTAACAATTGCTAAAGGAAGCAAATAAACGCTATCAATCCACAAAGTCTTCGCCCCAAAATTAATTAATTCAAATTTTATTTGAACAAAATACAGCTACCCACAGAAAACTAGATCATTACAATTGCCACCAAATTTGGTGACAATCCATTTAATAACTTACAAAGGTTTCGCCCTCTAACTAAAACATTCAAGGGAGCGTTCATAGTTTATGGGTAGTGAGGGATGTGGGGTACAGATAAAATATACATCTGTTTATTAGTCTCGCGATTTTTTCTATCAGAAATCATTGAAAAACGATCAATGAGTGAACTAGAGGTCTTCTTGTTTCAATAAAGATTCAATATTTAACAGGACCCTCGACAACTGTGTGTGAACGTAAATCAACACAACGTAAGTAGGCCTACCAGCAGAAAATGTGTATCTATGGTAGTATTAAAGTACAACATTTTGCGTATTTATTGATCATAATATACGATTATACAGTGATGCATTTGAATTTTCGTGGAAATTATACACAAATTAGATCTATTCACGCCTATAGATCACTTTACATCTCCTTCACGCTGCTTCATCAAATACACCAAATACAGGGACCAAATACAAATACAGGCCTTTTTAAAAAATCAAATACAAATACGAAAGATTCAAATACAAAACGCAAATACAAATACGTATTTGACCCCATCCCTGTTGTTGATACACGTTATCAACATACATGTATATCATAATAGGGGCCGAGTTACAAATTAAAAATTTGTAGCACCAACATCAGCTTATATTTAGCTAGTTGAAATGAATTTATAAACAAAAGTATGTTTCGGGCCAAGGAACAAGCCATTAATTTCTTGGGAGTATTATATACAGTCTCTGACTGATTGTCTAGTTTATAGTGAAACACGTGGTTGACTACGATAATGAGGACATATTTCTATGCTTGCTTTGCTACCAAAAGCAGCCACCATGTTGTCCTGTCACAAGTGTTTAGTTTAATCAGTTAATAACCTTCTTATTCTCAAGTCTTGCAATTAAAAGGCACTACTAGACTAAACTTGGTTTCTATAATATTAGGCACGCACTCCTGTGAGAAACACGCAGACTGTGACTTATAGCGAGATTAAAGTCGCTTCGTGATTAGCAACCTTTGTGGTCCCGTGGATAAATATTACGGCATTAATTCACGTAGGATAATTGCTATACAATACTATATTATTGCCGTAACTGGATTTGCATATACAGTACTGTCACCAAATTTTTATGTAAACCACGTTAAAATGTGATTTCAGAATCACACCAAAATCTAATCAGCATATGACCAGGGTAAGTTGCTTCCTTGAAACAAATCGGTGAAACAGTTCAAGCTCTTCAGAGTAACATGTGATTCGTCGGTCATCTTGAATTTTGTTGAAAAAAATGAAAAAAGAAAAACAATTCTCCTGACTTTTTTCTTAGGGCCAATGAGCATACACAAAAGATCAAATTTGAGCTGTATAACCATATTACCAAATTTTGATAATAGCCAAAATGAACAAAACTGAAATATCAGCTAAAATCCTGAGAAGTTAAAAAAATAAAAGTTTTTATTATCATAATCACACAAAAAGCTAATCAGCACACATCCAGGGTAGGGTTATTCCTTTGAACCAAATCCATGAAGCAGTTCAAGCTCTAGAGAGTGATAAAGGATTTTGGCGGCCATCTTGGATTTTGTTAAAGAAGCTGAAAAACGCCAAAAAAATTTACCGGACAAATTCTCTAGGGCAAATATGCATACTGCAAATATTTAGAAATAATCCGATCAGGGGTGTATAGCTATATTACCAAATTTTGATGATAGCCAAAATGAACAAAACTGAAATATCCGCTAAATTTTTAAAAGTTTTTATTATCGGAATCACACCAAAAACAAATCAGTACATGTGCAGCGTAAGGTCTTTCCGTTAAACAAAACATAAAACAAATCCAGGAAGCGGTTCAAGCTCTAGAGAGCAACATAGGATTTTGGCGGCCATCTTGGATTTTGCTAAGGAAGCTGAAAAACGCAAAAAAGTTTATCGGGCAAATTCCTTAGGGCCAATATGCATACTGCAAATATTTAGAAATACTCTGAGCAGGAGTGTATAGCTAATTAACAAATTTTGATGATAACTAAAATGAACAAAACTGAAAAATCTGCTAAAATTCTGAAAGGTAAAAAAATCATAGATTTTATTATCAGAATCACACCAAAAACTAATCAGCACATGTGCAGAGTAGGGTCTTTCCTTTAAACCAAACATGAAACAAATCCATAAAGCGGTTCACGCTCTAGAGAACGACATAGGATTTTGGCGGCCATCTTGGATTTTGTTGAAGAAGCTGAAAATTGCCGAAAAAAATCTACAGGGCAAATTTCCTAAGGCCAATATGCATACTGCAAATATTTAGAAATAATCCGAGTAGGGTTGTATGGTTATATTACCAAATTTTGATGATGGCCAAAATGAGCAAAACAGAAATAGCCGCTAAAATACTAAAACGTAAAAAAATTATTATCAGAATCACACCAAAAGCTTTTCAGCTCACGGCCAGAGTAAGGTCTTTCATTTAAACCAAACATGAAACAAATCGATGAAGCGGTTCGAGCTCTAGCGTGCGCCATAGGATTTTGACGGCCATCTTGGATTTTGTTGAAGAAACTAAAAAACGCAAAAAAAAAAATTACCAGACAAATTCCCCAGGGCCAGTATGCATACTGCAAATATTTGGAAATAATCCGAGTAGGGGTTTTCGAGTGAGAGCAGAAACAAGTGGCGGCGGCGGCGGGCGGACTCAACAAAAACAATAAGTCTCCACCACCACATAGTGGGTGGAGACTTAATAAAAGTAGCGTAATATATAACAGTGATATATTCATAATAGTAAGACAAAGTTAAAGACAAAGTTAAAGACAAAGTTTTTACGCATGGCGTTTACTGCTATGATGACGCAGTAGCATACCGCTGCAGTACAATAACACTGTCTCGCTAAACCACGTGAGCTCTCATTAGGAATTACTGCGGCCCTTTTATATATACGATAAAGTTGGGATGATATCTTTTTTCTGAAATAGACATTAGGCTAAATAGACGCAATGTAAAGTTCCAAAGTTTGGGGTATGATTTTTAAAAAGAATGCGGTTACTAACCGGCAATATACGGTAGGCGTGGACACTATATTACTTCAAAAACACACACTTATAATTATATATATAGCATATACCATTATGATCATCGTTTTTCAAAGAACCATAATTCTACAATATTATTATCTTATCATATCGATCATATGCAAATATACTTCAGATGGGAATTGTTTTGAATTTTGTAATCGATGTTTGGTTGGAGTTGATTGGTATAACAGATGGCCACAGTCAATCGGCTGGGTAACGTTTTCATAAGTAAGTGTAATGGGCACACATATGTGTAAAATGAAAACAACATTTGTGCTAAAAATATAGGCGCCTAACCCGACAGTTGAGCGCACTTCCTGTAATATAATCAACGCCTGGTCGGAAAATTTTTGAGGAGCTGTAAATCAGTCCATAATCTATTGTTGAGCTATAATTGATTATTTATATTTATAATCGATCATCATAATATTGGTTTACCAAACGACCAATCTTCGATTGTAATAGAGCATTGGTCACATAACTAGAATATACATTACCCCTTTCAGCAGGATTTCTTTCACAAAGTGACTCTTTCCACCATCGAAAACAATTGACAAGTTCACTTTCACCTTGTTAGCTTCTATCACTGTCTTTTCGGGCATGACTACTTTGGAAAATATTGACATTATCACAAAATTTCCAGTTTGATGCCAGTCATATCGACACTTTACATCAGCCTCTAAATCATCCTGCAAAAAAAAAAGATAGTTATAAAGTAACAAGAGGCCCTCAGACCTTGATGCTCAGCAGTAACATGGTCTGGTAAATTAAGGCTTGAAAGGGTTAACAAGGTGATCATTTTAGCATGTTCTCCTTCGAGATCAGCTCCTCTCTGTATTTTGCTTTGCTGGATTGTTTTATCCAGAATAACTTTGTTCTTGTTGCAAACAGATTTCAATTGCATTGTCCGACTGTCGTGTCTAATGGAAAATGTGTTACATAGGCTACTGATGCTTTGACAATAGATAGCACCCATTCCCAGTAGGCCCCTGCATCCTGCTCAGTTCTCCAATCCAAGTTCCCCGACTGCCAGCACTACACCCAGGTGACCCTGTGCTTTTGTTGGGAAATAACCACTGATTACGCATGGTGTGCTATATGCCTATGGCTAGTATTCAATTTGATAGTATATTATTAATGTTTGCATATAAAAAGATACCATCACCACCAATACATACATGTATACACTAGTATCCAATACCGGCAGAATGTTGTTGTACTGTTGGTCAAGCATCGTAGGTAGTGTCATTATACATTCCGATTTTGCTGGCCAGTGGAATAAAACTGGTCATTGTTTGATACTAGTGCAGTTGGCTATGTAATTAAATTGAGGTCGGTTGGATCGGAATGTTAAATTTTGCCAACAGTGCTCTAGAAATGTTCCCAGTTTAATTGTGTTTTTTTTCCGAAAAACTAGGTCGGCATTTAATTAATATATTTGTGCGAGCTTGCATATAATTATTTACCAGATGCAGCAAGCTTAGACACCCTAACAAAGACACATTTGAGCTTGCGTTAGCTTGTCTAGCAGATGTAAGGCTTGCATTCGCCAAATAATCCCAAGCAAGCTTGCCTAACGTCAAGCTGTACCAGGAGTATAGCCAGGATTACTAAGAGGAGGGCTCAAATGTGTGCTGTACCTCTCCAGTATTAAAGAATGAGCGTCCATTTAGGAAGTCTGGCCATGCCCCCTCCACCAGAATTTTTTTTAATATTATGTCTTTAATGGTCAATTCTGTGGTCATGTGGAACTCAAGTTATTGGATAGCAACTCCCGGAAAATCTCATTTTTTCATATCATTCACATTGTCTTGTCTTGAGAGAGTGAGTTTGGTCTATAAAATCATACACCAAATTAACAAATACATTCTTTCCAGTCCTACTATTGACAGGTGTGACAACCTGTTACCACCAATGGTAAATGTAATATCCGAATTTAGGCTGGTGGACAACCTGTTTGAAACAGCAATGGGAATATGTGAAAAGGCTTTACCTGCGAATGTTAACAAGTGGATAACCTGGTATCACCAATGGTAATATGTGGACAACCTGCTACCGTCAATGGTAATGTGTGAATAAGGCTTTAACTGCTAATATATAATACTAACAGACCGACAACCTCTTACCATCAATGATGACATGTGAATCAGGCTGTAACTGCTAATAATTAACTGGTTGACAACCTGTTACCATATATGGCGATATGTTATACCGTATATCTATATATTAGCAGGAGGACAATATGTTACCACCGATGGTAATACGTGAGTACAGTAGGCTGGCCGAGCATTAAAACACCAACACATTTTGTTTGCTGACTCTGCGAACAAGTTAATGCAGATCCAAGCCTCAGCCAAGTGATTGGTCAAGATAACCATTTTGACCAATCATTATCACATACATCAGAAATCCTCAACCGTGAGAATATGCCTACTGATCTATCTCAGCACACATTGATCCAATGGTGATTCAATGTTGACGATGGGTCAACGTTGCATCAGCATTGGGTCAACGTAATATTGTGTGCTGGGATTTCTGCCTCCTCTGGATCCATGCACTCACACTCCTTTTGACATGTTTGAGAGAGTTTTGGTCTGAAAAAGTATGACGTCGATAAGCTATACCGGGACTAACACATAATTTAATTCCATATCTTGTTGTCTTTGTAATTTATTACTAGTAACACGTTAGGCCTACTGTAGGCCCCATATGTTCAACAATTGCAAATTATCTCAGCGACGGTAGACCTACTGTAATTTTATATAATACTCATTATCTATTAAGACTAGAATAGATTGAGTCTATAATGAGAGTATGGCTGTCAGTGTACGTGTCTCCTCTCAGGCATCTGAACTAGGAAGACTAGTCAGATTTGGACGCATGGTGTGATATTCAAGATCCATTTGATTGGTCTAGGCTAAATTATTTTCAGTGTCATAATGGAACTGCCTTATTTATCATGTTGTTCTAATTATAATAGTTGACTACAGGAACGTTCAAGTGTCAAGAACAACTTTCAAACAACCAACGTAATGAACGAACGTCGTTCAGAACGATCAATGTGTTCAGTTTTGAAATAAGAAAGTTGAGCGAGCCGTTCAAAGGATTTTTCAGCATTCGAACGTCAAGAACGGTGTTCGAACGGCCGTTCCATTGAATTATTTTTACAGGGGCAGTGCCATGCCCATTACTGTGTCAGTGGGCCCAAAAAGGGGGTTCCCTCGCCCCCCCCCAGGCTACGACCATGTGTACCATATACAAGGTTCAAGATATATTGGCAAGATTGAAACCTCATATTTTGTTTTATAGCAATGGTCTAGCTACCTTAAATGGCTTGCCAGATATCAGGCATATTAAATTAAATAATGCCCACACGTCAACCGTCTTGGGCGGGGCGGGGGGGGGGGGGGGGGCTAACCACTTCCTGAAACCTGACATTTTTGTAGTAAAGGTCTAGCCATATGGCACGGTTTGCTATATATCACGCAGCAAGAAGTGAACAAGTCGACATTTAGAATTTGATCAATTAAAAAAATATTTCATATCCCTCACTGATAGCTCTTATTTTGGTTAACATTATTAATGGTGTAGATTTTCAGGCACTTCAATTTTATAAAAAATACAAAAATAAAAATGTTTTAATTGCCAACGTCTTTTCTGATGAATACCTCTAATTTCCTAACACTATAATAGCTATCTATAACATAACACAAATTATTTAAGTTTGGACAATTAATTGTTATATATGGGAGTTAACCATTAGTATACCTTTTTCTTCCATACATGATCACCTTTTGTGCAACCTTCTTGAGCCAAAAAATTATCAAATTCTGATGTTTTCCTCTGACAACACGACCAAAACTTCATTCTGAAAAAATAGAAGAATTATTCTTAAATTTCAAAAATGAATCCCACTTATTCCATTTTCCTTTTTTCTTAGTAATATTATATTCTTAATATTCACAATGTATGACATAACATCAGAAAATAAAGGTATTGTTTTTGCATGGTAGAGAAAATTTGTCTACAAATGGTTTATTCCAAGCAAAATGTCATTTTGTATCATATTTTCATGTGATATATAGATGGTATACATATCTTCAGTATCTTTGTTACAAAATCTACGAAAACCAATCATCATGTAGTTTGCATGTATTGAGCCAGAGATTATTTAGAGGAATATTATATCATGTACTTTGTGGCACTTTTCATCTGTAACTCAATCACCACAATGAGACCAGATGCATTTCTTATGACCGGCGGAATGACAACTTTATGTCCGAGTCTATGCAATATATATATTTTTTAAAGATTAATGACTTATAACAGAGAAGTCATTTTTAATGACCTTCCATCATTTGTAATGACCTGCAGGAATCTTGTAAACCGTCCTCTGGCTCAATTTGTCTTCACCATTTAAATATTCTTGCCACGCTTCTTTACTTCTGGGATTCAAATTATTTTTTTGAAAAACATGTAAGTGGAGTGGCTTCAAATGACGAAACATATTACTATTTACATCTGTGAAAACTGATTATTTGATTAAGTGATCATGTAGCACAAAATGTGTTATGGTATTTATTTTGTTGTGAAACTTGCTTGCAACCGTATATAGTTATATGGTCCTAGCAACAGAAGGGTCGCAACAGCACAGGGGTTAACACATGAAATCAGGCCTGCCCAGCTAAAAACTAAACCAGTGTGATAAACCTTTATGCAGCCATTATTTCCAGCTGAACCGTGTTGGTTTAACGTAGGGCTAGCGGAGTATACAGTGGCCCAAAAAACAAAACTCATCTATGTTCTGTACTCATCTGCATTGCCAGGGGTCAAAATTGGGTAAGTCAGACATCTTTTCAGAAAGAAATCCCAATAGTTGATTTATATGTCTAATTCAGCAATGTCTCGTTCCAATCGGCGACAATGGCTTGGTTAGGGAAGAAGCAAAATAGCAGCTGTTTATTGAAGTGCTTGTTAAATTGTGTGGCATTGTTTTCCTTGTTTGTGGCTAATATTATCTATCAGTAGGCCTACATACGTATCCTATATACGTTTATATGCAACCCAGCAACCATGTTGATCAAATAATATTATTTGGGCCGACGGTGAGCCAATATTAAAACAACATTGGGTCAACGTCTTGTGTTTTCCAGGCTGGGTCGGTGTGCTGACCACCTGGTGGCTCTCTCCACCATATCTGACAGAGCACGAGACATCTACCCAATGTTGGATCAATGTTGGGCCAGCGTCGTAGACGGTGGACCAACATTGGTCCAACATTTGGTACATGTATCGTGTTTTCTAGGTGTGCACTGGCATCCCCAAAAAACAAAAGGTGCTGACTCTATGTTGTTTTAATGTTGGGCCAGCATCACACACGGTGGACTATCATTAAAACACATGATGTCGTGTTTGCTAGAATGAGCTGTATTAGGGATCACTGTTTGGAACCCTTGTCTGGATGGGGCAGAGGGCATTGCCATGTTTATTGAATGCTGTAAACAAGACAGGTTGAATCAACATTATTGTTTCAATGGTTAACAGATCAACAAGCCTTTTTCGTTAAGAACAAACGCTGATATTTACAAAACTAGATGTGACTGCATCCCCTTTCGATAGGCCCATCTCCTAGACTCTAAGCCAGCCCTCTCACTCAGCTCAATCACTTGAAAGGTTAGGGTCTCCAGTGGATAATGGCAGATTGCCAACTCGAGGTGTTGGCAGGTTGCCAGGTCCGCTCAGCGACCAGAATGGGTTTGGTAGAAGGGGAATATCCAAGCCAGAGACGAAGGTTAGCAGTGTCAACACATGGACAGGTGACACTGCTGAAGGAGTGTAGATATTTCCAGGTCAGTCCATGCTCAGCAAGTATATATAAAAATAATGAGAAAATATTGACCCACCCACCCACTTATTTTTTTAAATGGCTGCGGCAGCCATTTTGTTTTTAATGGATTCATCCCAAAAATTAAATACCTAAAGAACCATCCTATCAAATATGACTGCAATCCAACAAACGGTTCATAAGTTATCGTGCCCACATGCTTTTTGGGCGGCCATCTTGGAAAATAGAGGTTTTTGGCTTGGTGCCCCCAAAAAAATATATGGGAAGAATTGCCCTGTCACATACGTCATATATGTGAAAAATAAACAACATTTATCAGTTAACTTTTTAAATAGAGCCAAATTAAGGATACGCCCGTGGCGGCGGAGACGGCGCCGGAGACGGAAAATGCTAAACACTATAAGCATCGCTTAATTAGGTATCACATACCCTTGATTTTAGCAATGTATATGTCAAACCATAAGACCAAGACAAATTTAAACATTTAACATTTCAGTGGTTGAAAAGCTTTCACAATTTTAAAAAGCCCATCAAGGTAGAGGCTTGAGGGGAGGGGGGACCCCCTGGATAACAAATATTTGCATGTTGTATCACATTGCTTTAAATTGATGCTGTCATCAACCTTAACCAGTAGGTGTCACTAACATTTAGCTATCATTAAAAAAAATATAATAACTCATTATGCCGTGAGATGTAGACATACATGGTCATTATTTGAATTAGAGGGCACCTAATCCTGAACACAACACAACAGGTCAAAAAACAGGTTAAAAAAAAACCCTCCCCAATTAAGATTTAAAAACACAATCAATTTAAACATTGCTATCGTCATCGGGTATTGCGTCATAGGTATGAGCGTGCTACCTTGGTGAATGGGCATCATTGAGGAATAGGCCCAGTGTTTTAAATAGGCTCAAACCGTCACAATGGCCTTGGCGTGAAGAAGAAGAAGAATTTATTTGACCAAACAAATTATGTACAGTATAAGGCTACAATGTATAAAATAACAGTTAGGATACCATAGTTAGGACAAAGAAAATGTCGCTACCACTATGTCCACATTTAATTATATGTTTTTTAATGAAGTATTGTCAATAATAATGAAACACATAATAAAGCAATGAATTAAAGAAAAATATATACATACATAAATGAATGAATGAATGAATGAATGAATCGATCAATCAATCAATCAATGAATCAATGAATGAATGAATGAGTATGCGTATACTTACATACACATAAATTTATACATGGCAAATAGAAAATAATAGCAAAAACGTTGTCCCAACAAAACTGTAGGCTGGCTTGTCATAAATGAGCTATGCAAAGCCAAAAAGCAGCATCCACCCACATAAATTATGCAGATACTGCCCTTTACGCACAACATAATGTAACAGAGCATTGAATTCGGACTAGCGGCTCTTGAGATTACACATTCACAGGGTCTGGAAAAATAAAAAAATGCACGGCTTTTTTATACAAATCACCGAACCGTGACGAAAACCTTTTCATTTCTTGGTCAGGAAGGTACATTTTTTAGAAAAATCACTGAATCGTCACAAAAATCTTTTCATTTCGTGGTCATGCAGGTAATAGCACACATACAAAATTACAAGTGGTTTTGTAGCGGTTATGTAGATATCGCGTTCACCAGAATCGGCGGCGAAGCTATCTAGTGAACACATGCATGCATCCGGGGTATGCATACATATCTACATGTAGGGCCATATTGGGTTTACGTAAAATGTGGGAACTGAAAGCGATGGCAATTTTTAAACACAGATGAAAATGCATTCTCATCATTTCACCTCTCCACCTTTTCATGATTTCATTTATTTCCAGTGTATATTCATTCTTTCATTTGAAGATTTGTATCATTGCTTGTCTCATTCATTCCAACCATCACTCGTTCATCTACTTCCTTACTCTATCTTTTTATAATGTTCATTTAATTATATGCACAGCAGCATGTATGTATTTAGAGTATGGTTCATAGTATATTTACGTGGATAGTAACTTATAAACTTCTGGATTAATTATGTATCAAATTATATACGATATCCGATTTTATATATTTTGGTTTTAATATCTCTCACAACTCCACATGAGTGACCTGTTTTATACAGGGTGAGATTGAAATAAATGTTATACTACAACTTAGTACTAATACATGTATTACACGGTCGGTGGCAGACGTAACAGCGCATACTGTCAACTTGTGTGTCGTGGTTCCCGAATTCGTTTCACCAGAGATTTCAGCGTTCAAAACGGCGCTATTCGACAAAGATTGAAAGTCTAGCGCTTGGTCTAAAAAATGCCGACAACATTTTAACGGCCAAGCGAAAAAGAAGTTGTGAATAACTAAATGTAGGTGAAATTTTGCAGATTTTAATGAGCCCATTAATTGTCGGATAAATCGCGCAAGAATCTCACATAGTATAATCAGTTTTAGTCAAGGTTGGGCTAGGTCGGTGGCGACAAGATACAAGTAAATTTTGCGACAATACAATGTTCCCAGACTTGCCTAGTTAACAGGAATGTCGATTGGACCAGCATTGGGTCAACGTCTCGTGTTTGCTAGTTTACCTGTTATTTTCATGTATATTATATAACGGCAGTCGCTCAACGTTTGGGCCAATGCAGGTTCATATTCGACCCGTACCGTGTGGTGTATATACCGGCATCTTTTATGACAATCGTTCCCTGTCCCTCGCTTTTTTCTATTTTAGGGTTGGGCCAAAACTGGCAACTTTGACCCAGCTCTGAAGTATTGGAGGACGAGAGAAGTGGGCCGTTTGCCCGAGACTGGCTCGAGGTTGGGTCATCATACCTCGATGACACAACACTGACTCATACAATGATTATTTTATTAGCTCCCGCCGTCACCGTAGGTGAGACGGAAAGAGCTATGGATTCTACCTCCGTTCTGTTTTTACCTCTTCTTTTGCCTATAACTTTGCAAGAAAATAAGCTAGGATAACAATTTTTGGTATGTGGGTTACTTTCAGGTGGATAATAGACAGGTTAGATTATTTTTAATCAAAATTCAACATGCAAGCTCGCAGAGGAGAAAATGATGATGTTACGGCGTTGGGCCGTTGGGCTGTTGGGCCGTCCGTGAACATTTCGTTTCCGGAGCATATCTCTGAAAGTACTTGTCCGATTGTAGGGGGTCTAGTTGTGCCTTTTGGGGTATATGAACTTTGACCTACTTTTAACACACACTTCGTTTCCGGAGCAGATCTCGAAAAGTACTGGGCCGATTACAGTCATATTGCACATACATGTTATCTAAGTAGTCAGGGTGTAAAACTAGAAAATTATGATGTCGCTAAACATTTTTAGTACAAGCAAAAGACCACTTAAATTATTATCTTTAGCATTCCTAGATACCATATTGAGGTGTCTCCAAACTGAAATTTAGCTTTTCATGTATTTTAAATGTATTTTAAAAACATACCCATTTCTGGTCTATTTTAGCGGTAAAATTCAGTTTAGTAATTATCCGCTTTGACATAATCTTCCATAACACAAGTCCTTCTTCACAGATTAGCCTGATTTTTTTAAATTTTTATTTAAAATGGCCTAGTCATTAACCAGTAATTGACATAACTTGATATTTCAAATATAAATATTTTTTTTTCTAATTGACAAAAACCCGTAAAAAATTAGATAATTCTTCAATCTGTGAAAGTTGAATTATTTTCTGAACTATTTGTTTCGATTTTAATTTTAGGTTGATTTGGATCTGATGAGCTCCTTAATAGCTGTGCAAATATGCAATTCTATATTGTAGTTATTATCTGGTTTTGGCTTTTTTAGTATAGATTAGTTATATTATAATGCATTTCCGTGATGCGCATGTGTTCAGTATGTACGCTGCGCCGTCCCTGTAGCTCGCAAAGATCTGTGAGCCGCTCAACCAAATCACACCTGATTTTGTATAAAAGCACTCCACCATATGCAAAACAAACGGATGGTAATTGCAGTTCAGCATTTTTTACGAAATCGCAGCTATTATTTTTTTGATTTTTAATTTGTCAACGCAATATCAAAAAATTTCTAATCCGAGGTGATTATGTGGGGATTGGGTATCTGTTTACCAGAGATTTTGGTAGCGTTTCAACAATTTTCATAAAATGGCGGTCATTTGAATGTTGTGATATCGTTATTTCAAGAACCGCTTCTCATCATTACTTGTGATTGACAAGTAAATATACTCAACTGCACGACTGCAAATGAAATAGGTTTGGTCGCAGTTCAGTGATTTTCAAGAAAATTATAGTTATTAATCATTTTTATGATACCTTTTTGTTCTAATCTAGTCTTTTTGTCCGACAACAATAATAATGTATAATGACAGTAATATTCGAACCCAGTACTTCTTTCGAGCCATAGCCAAACTTAGCGATCCATCGTTTGTGGACCAACCGGAATAAGACAAGAGCATTGTTGATATATAACCCAAGAAATAAATATTTCTCTTCCTATAATTAGTTTGAAAAATATGCCATATAGTGTGAATGTTTGCTTTATACAAACGTGTAAATACATTTTAGCTTTATCTATTATGTGGCTTATTTCAAGAAAGTAGTCATTTTGGATGCAGTAGACTTTTTTGATGGAGAGGCATTAGATAATCGCATATGTGGTCAATCTCTTTTAAAAATCAAATCCAGACAAATTTTTACTATAAACAATGTACGAAAACTTGCTAAAACCACCAAACTATTTAAACCATATGGCCAAATTGTTAAATGTTTTATCTGGTATACCACATTTCTACAGCTATGAAGGGTGAATTCGTATCTAGCATGATGTTTCCCTGTCAGAAATTATTTCTGTATTTATCCCAACCCTGAAAGTTAGGCATTGCTCTTGTGAATCAGACGTTACGTTTCCGCAAAGACAATAAACATATTATGTGTAATGATTTCTTACATAACACAAGTTTGTAAAATTACAAATTTATTTTGTAATAACAATCAATGATATAAATTGTGTTCTTACTAAAGCCGAATTAGGTTTTCTAGTTAGTAGATTAACCCGAGATCACCAGGTGAGCCTTCTCGGCCAATCAGCGTTGGGTTCAAGCACGTGTTTCACGCTCTGGGAAACAAACGGTCTGTTCAATTTGTCGTGTTTTGTTTCCTAATTTTAACTGGCTTTATTGTGCTTATTTAGTTATAAAGCGTCCCTCCCACCTCGCCCCTTATTTTTAAATTTTATAAATTTAGTTTTGGCGCTCTCACGCGTGGGGCGCTCTCACGTGTGGCAGCAACACTCACTCTATTTTAAATACAAATTGTGTACTTGATATATAGAAATGTGTTTAAATTATGTAGACTTAATTTCACATTGATTATTAAATAACATGATAAGGTTATTTTATGTTCCAAATAGTTACTATGTTTCAAATAGTTATAGATTATAATGATGCTAATTCATGGCATCTATTTACTCGCAAGTCATTGTTGACTTTATGTATGTTTTAGAATAGTTATAGATTATAATGATGCTAATTATTGGCATCTCTTTACTCAAAAGTCATTGTTGACTTTATGTATATTTTAGAAATTGAGTAGCCACATACTCTGAATCTATGATCAATGTTATGTCTTTTGTGTAGCCTGTCATAATAATCCAATGAACATAAATTGATATAGGTATGACATGGGGAATAAATTATTCATTGGATTATTATTATTATTATGCTCTCTATACTTTCCTTAATAAAGAATTTATCTACCCAACTTTTCATTGTTTGTTTTACAAAATACATTGTATGTGTAAACACAAAATTGTATTTGAACTGTAAATTAAATATTTTGATTATACCGCATCTTTTCCCATTGGTAATAGATATCCCAAGAAATATCATCAAAAGTTATATTATCTAAGCTGAAACAGTTTAGATATTGTATTAATTTAATAGTTTATTCTGATGCATCAAGCAATGTGTCACTAAGATCGATGTTCAGGAGTTTCAATACAAGAACCACAATAGCGTAGGCTTATTAGCTATTCCCACACAATGTTCTGCAATAATATTACAATCATGTTAACCGGGCAAAATATATATGAAAGACATAATATGTGATGATTTACATTGCGTGCTATTTGCATTATTAATCAATGATGTTGAGCTATGTCTGCCACATTGGTCTTTGCCAGACTTAGCAATTTTGTGAAAATGTAGGTTTGAAACCGGAAAACGTGATTCAGCTGAGCCCAATACTCCGTCACGCCGTCACGGGGGCATCACCTCTCACATTAGTCCTTGGGCCAGGGGCCGAATTTTTACGATTTAGTACCAATCGGGGTGACTAAACTTTGTTGTGATTTTCAGTTAGATACATATATGAGGGGTCTAAAAAAGTATGATGACCCTTTCAGAACGGTAGCTTAAGGGCAGTATTCGCAGTTTTAAAGAGAGGGGGGTCTCTGAACCAAAAAGTAAATATTAACTATATCTTTTTATCTATGTGTCCTACAAAAATCCATAATATATCGTTTCTGGCATAATTTGGGTCAAGGAATCCGTTTTTGATGTTTTGAAAATGATCTAAACAATATTTTGCCGAAAAATTCAAGATGGCCGCTAATTTTGGGCTGTATTTCTTCGCTCTATGATATAACAAGTTTATTTACGTCTTTGATGTTCGAATTTTTTTAAGCAAAGATTCTAGTTATGGGCAATTAACCTAGCATTAAATTAAACTATTTTTTTGTATATCTTGCAAATTTATATAAATTCAGTTTAGTTATCCAACAGACGTGTACTTTATAACACTTAAGGATGTGAGGACCGAAAACGTATCTCTATGAAATGTGTAACAATAAGGCATACATGTCCAATGTTGGTCTATATTATCTATTCTTTTCTTGGTGGAATAAAATAATACATATCTCAATTTTTCCACAAATTAAAAAGAAACACTAATTATAAATAAATTAATGATAACAGGGTTCATTACTTTAGACGTTTCAGATTAGATATGTTGTAATCATGGTAATAGTGGTATGTCATATGATTGGGCCAAAATTTAATACCTACCGGGGTAACTGGAAAAAAAACTACTCTAGATAGCTTGGTATGCCTTAGACATGAACAAAAATGTATGATGACCTTTTCAGAACGGTAGCTTAACCCTGAAAGCGCCGAAATATTATTGCATAAACTATTGAAACTAAAGTGATTTTTCAATTTGAAATCATCATAAATGTCTTAGTTAGCTCTTTCCGATCCATTTGAATATACCTATGCTGTGGGTCTACGGCCATTATAAAACAAAGTATTTCGTTCAGTGCGGGGACCGTTTCTGTACGTCAGAATCTGTAGACGTCAGATTTTGAGGTAGAAAGACGATCCCCGTGCTGAAAGGGTTAAGGAAGTTATGAGATATTTTTTATGACAGAGAAGAAATAACATACATATATGTACATTCGAAATCTCGATATTTTTGCCGCGCGTTCAAAAAGTAACATCCAAATGTAACATTCAACGAAACTGTCACATATAAATGGCTTTAGCTTTACTAGGGGTGTATAGTGTAGATTAATAAAGGCTTCAAGTCTATTTAGACCGCGTTACGTCAGTCAAAACATCACTTTCTTAGGTCACTATCAACATTTCTTATGTAGGGTGTGGACCCTGGCTTATAGTTGGTAAAACTGTTTGATGCAGGTTCTTCACCCACTCTGACATCCATGTTTTGAAGAAAAAAATGTTTCTTCCCCACTCGCTTGTAAACAATCAGTATTGTGAGGATACTCCATCAAGGGACTTCATGAAAACACCATGAAAGAATGAGTAGAATTCTACATAATCTTTCATGTAGACTAAATATATGAGGGTATACAATTCTCAAATGATAAGACTTTCGGAGGAACACCCGAAAATTTACAAATATTTTACAGGTGGAGGCTTCAGCGTTAAAATTAGCAAAGAACCCCTCTTGGTCGAATACCTGTTGACGAAGCTATTGAAGAAGCCACAAACAAGGATACCCCAAACTGCAGGTGGTACCAAAGGTTTCAGCACAAAACCATCTGCAGTGAGTAAATACTACCTCAATGCCGAATATAGAAGTACAGCCATAAAGCAGCTGTGTTATTGAAATCGACTCTAATATTCATTTAGATCTGCAGCCATCACTTGTTAAAAAAGATGAAACTGACATCCAGTCCGTTGTAGAGCTACTGCAAACCAGTTGGACAAATCCTTTTAAAAAAATCCGATATAATTAATCTTCCAGCTGGTACAACTGAAGAAGTAGATACGCGTGTGCTGCTTCATGCAAAACATGCCGCTGAATATTAGACCTACAATGATGTTGTTCTTGTGGCAGATGCAACTGATATCTTCATTATTAGCCTTGCATTTAGCACTAACATATAGTGTCATTTATATATGCAAAGTGGTACTAAAGTTCGACAGAGATTGTTAGATATTACCTTATAGGACAACATTTATAGTGTTACATTTATAGGGCTACATTGTTACACAGGATGCGACACCATAAGTTCCTTTTCGGGTCAAGGTATTAAGCTTGGTGCATGGACAGTAGTCATAAACAATCACACATTTAGAGATGCATTGGCAAATCTTGGTTGAAACTGGGCACTGTCACCAGATCTCTATGACGCACTCCAAGAGTTCACATGCCGTTTATATTGTCCAAAATCATTAACGTGTGATATAAAAATTTCCAGGGATAAGAAGGGCATCATGCGGAGATAGCTATATACCAGCATGCCAAATATGAAGCAGGCATATGTCACAGGAGTTTGGTTATCTGTCCTGATATCCCTCGTCCTGATGATGATCGCGGCTGGATTTTCGATGCTTAAGATAAAAACTAGTTCTTCTGCTCCAGATGCTGTGCTAAATTTCCTCTCGTGTAGGCCTATTTTAAGCGTATTTGTAAACTGCCAGTGTCAATGTCTTGAAAATAGATTAAAATGTACAAATGCAGAACTGTATAAACATGTAAGATAAAAAGGCACTCTTCGGATGATGACACAGATGATGATAAATTATAATACTAAACACCCAAATTACTTGTGTGATAGATTGAAAAGTTCGTTCATCGACGTGTTCACACTTTAAACAAAGATAAATGCAACATATCCACCATTGCATTTACATATTGTGTGTAAATATATATAGTGTATCACATGATCGGATCACATAGCTAAGTAGTAGGCCTACATGTCGATATTTACATGTACTGTATACCATAATACTGTAGTTTTTTTACAGAGCTCAATGGTGGTAATGATTTGGGTAGCATGTTTATTTCATTTATTTTATCGACATCTTAATTTGATTTTAGCTTAGTTCTGATTTAACACTAAAAAGAACAGTTGGTTTCTGTCCTGTTTTAAATCGTAAACAATGATCAAGCTGAAAAAGAACATTGTTTATCATCATCATTACTGCTGAATTCACATTTATACAGGTGAAATGGATTTAATACATTACGCTGAAATCGAAGAACTATACCTTTTTATCCTATCCAAACTACCATATCGAGCTACTCAGGTATATACTATGTTGATAATTAATAAAGTTGATAAATAACCACCATGCTACAGATTCATGATAACAACCGAAGAAATACATACTAGTATTACCATGATACAGTGTATTTAATCTAAAACGTCTACCGAAATGAACCCTGCTATCATTAATTTATTCATAATAACATTTTCTTTTTAATTCGTGGAAAAATACGAATATTTATTATTTGATTCCACCAAGAAAAGAATGGATAATATCAACAAACGTTGAACATAAAATAAAAGGCCGTATCGTTACCATGGTTACCGTTCTGAAAAGGCCATCATACATTTGTGTTCATGTGTAAGGCATACAAAACCATTTAGAGTAGTTTTTTCTAGTCACCCCGAATGTTACTAAATATTGGTCTGGCTCAATCACATAATCATGATAACAACCACAAAATAGCATACCACTATTAATATGATTACAGTGTATCTAAATCAAAAACGTCTAAAGAAATGAACCATACATGCTATCATTAATTTATTTATAATTAGTGTTTCTTTTTAATTTTGTTGGAAAAATATAAATATGTATTATTTGATTCCACCAAGAACAAAATAGATAATATAGACAAATATTAGACATGTATGCCTTGTTGTGACACATTTCATACAGAGATACGCTTTCGGTTCGCACAACAAGTGCTATGAAGCACGCGTCTGTTGGATAACTAAACTGCTTTTATATATTACAAGATATACACAAAAATAGTTTTATTTAATGCAAGTTTGATTGTCTGACCAGAATATTTACTTACAAATTTTCGAACATTACATAGACATAAATAAACCAGTTATGCCATAGAGTTAAGAAATACAGCTTGAAATTGGCGGCCATCTTGGATTTGTTGGCGAAATATTGGTTAAATCATTTCTAAAACATCAAAAACGTATTCCTTGGCCCGAATTATGTCAGAAAAGATGTATTATGGATTTTTGTAGGACTAATAGATGAAAAGATATAATTAATAATTACTTTTTGATTCCGAGACTCCCCTCTTTAAAACAGAAATTACTGCCCTTAAGCTACCGTTCTGAAAGGCCATCATACATAGTTTAACTTAATGCTAGTTTGGTTGTCTATCTAGAATATTTACTTACAAATTTTCTAACATTATATAGACATAAATAAACCAGTTATGCCATAGAGTTGAGAAATACAGCTTGAAATTGGCGGCCATCTTGGATTTGTCGTCGAAATATTGGTTAAATCATTTCCAAAACATCAAAAACGTATTCCTTGGCCCGAATTATGTCAGAAACGATGTGTTATGGATTTTTGTAGGACTAATAGATGAAAAGATATAATTAATAATTACTTTTTGATTTCGAGACCCCCCACGTCTTTAAAACAGAAATTACTGCCCTTAAGCTACCGTTCTGAAAAGGCCATCATACATTTTTAGACCCCTCATATATTTATCTAACTGAAAATCACAATAAAGTTTAGTCACCCCAATTGGTACTAAATTTTCGTCTGGCCCAAGGACTACATAGGGTATGGAAACTTCCCCCAGGCATTTGTTTATTCATGCAAAGCCTGATGTCTGGTGGTGTTTCTAGGCTCCTCTATTGACTGAAGCAGTATTGGCTACCTCATATCATGAGTTTAACATGGAAATTCACATAATCATGGTCAATGGTGACTTAACCACAATGATCGGCGTGATAAGCAGTGGGCGGCCTTACACTAGTTGGTAAAATAGAGTTTGGTTTAGTTTGACAGTAGTGGAAGAAGCTACCTTCGACTATGCGCCCTTAGAATAGATAAGTTGAGCGAAGGCCACAGCTTTTCAGCATTTAAATTGCACAGCAAAAATCAAGTCTGCGGCCGAAGGACATGAGGTAAACCTCATCAATGGTACAATGCTGATGATATTAGGCTTGCTAATTCAATGATATCAGGCTTGCTCATTCAAGAAGTGTGATTTTCCACACAGCACTATTTTACAAACCATCAGCACTAATGGTAGTACGTAGTAGTAAGTTGTCGCTTTACGTCGCTTTTCGGCACTAATGGTCATTTAAGTCACAACGTAATATGATAAAAAAAAGTGCAATCTCTTGATGAGGTGAATGATGTACAGATGATGACGTGAGGGTGGGATAATAGGGTATGGTGAGCTTTTAAGACATCCCCAGATGAGACTTGTTTTTTTTGTTCAAAAGCGGCTCAGCTATTCTCGGGGCATAGGCCTATAATCCCCAGAATAACAATAGCTAAGGGTAACTCCATTCATCCCATTCATGTCTAACATAATGTCTAACACTCTATTGCTGGTTGTTTCAAAGCTACTATACGGCCAACATCAGTGCCTGCACTGTAGTGACACTCCACTGGCAGTGCCTGCACTGATACGGGAGCTGCATTGGCACCGCTGTTGAAGGAGCCAGGGTACCCACTGGCAATCAATCAATGGAGCATCAGTAGAAGGAAAACACTATTTACCCATTCATACCCCATAACCATGTCATATTTTGTACAACATTATGTTATATTGCTGTAGGCCTTACATGACCATCTCGGAGATAAGTGTCATCAAGCCTTTTTTAATTATATATACTTTCTTTTATTTTAAGTTTCTAGGGCTGTATATGGATTGTGTTATCAATTCCAATTCCGGGATGCTTGACATGTGAGGCAATAGCAGTGTTTCATTTAGATTTTTACTCTTGTTGTACTACAATAATAGAACATGGATATATGTATGGCGTTGTTAGGCATCTTCCCATAGATGGATCCCCGGGGATGAATCAACTTCATATATTATGCTCCACAACCATAGATCGATGGTTGCCTGCAACAAGGTGAAATGACACTATTCTCTATTTTACATGTTTCAATTACATGATACCTGTGCTGGTCACTTTGTGACATGAGACAAATCGCCTATATATGAGGTTCAGTTAGTCAATTAGACTTGTCAGATTGTTATTTGCAATAAGTGAGGATTTGGCTATGGTTAATTGCACTTGTCCCTTTGTTGTCTGTGTCTGTGTTAATACGAGTGTATTATTATTTGTAATGGTATTTCAATTATCACTGCCTTTTTACACAGCAGTGCGACAACTTCACTTATAAGCCTCAGGAGGTCTATTTCACCTTGTTGCAGGCACACATCGAGATCTTGACCATGAAGGTGGTCAATGGGCATTCAAACTGTAAATAAACCTTATTGATTCTCCCTACTTAATCTGATTCATTTCCCTGAGTTGGGCTAACACGTCTTGTCTACTGTAAAAGCACGATATGGGCCAACGTGATAATTGCCAAGTAGGAACACGCCGGAATGTCTTTAGAGAGAACATATTGTGAGCGACAGGTTATCTGTTATAAACAAATGGAATTATACGTGTACATGTGATCCTGTGACATATTTTGAAGGCGATGTGAAAATTTGAGTTTAATCTGTTTTTCCATTGCAAAGTTATGAGACATTGTAATGCGCTGGAATTTGTTTAACCTGAGATAAACCGACCAATTATTGTAAAAATAGGTGATAATTTCAAAGGCTGCAAAAATTCGTTAAAAATCATATTTCAGCTTGGAGACACCTGGGTTGGGTATTTAGAGATGCTAGATAATGTCCTGGTATTGGTCTCCATCTTGTACTAAAAATGTTTAGCGAAAGTGTTATCTAGGCACATATCGCAGTTTGACGCCCCGACTAAAGGTCCCTAGTTGTGCCTTTTCAGGTTTTTGGACCTTGACCTTAAAGTTGACCCAGCACTTTGACCTAATTTATAACATCGGTAAATCCGACTGAAATATTTTGCGGAATATCATGAAAACCGCTCAAGATAGCTACACCATTACTATAAAACAAATTGTAAGGTTTCAGGATTGAAAAATTTCATGTCGATAAAATTCAAAATGGCCGCCCATCGGCCATTATTCACCTTGACTGGCCTGATATTGCGGAATATCATGAAAACCGCTCAAGATAACTACACAATTACTATAAAACAAATTGTAAGCTTTCAGGAGAGGATGCACCTTAAAAAAATTCATATCGATAAAATTCAAAATGGCCGCCTATCGGCCATTATTCACCTCGACAGGCCTCATATTGCGGAGTATCATGAAAACCGCTCAAGATAGCTACACCATTACTATAAAACAAATTGCAAGGTTTCAAGAGAGGATGCATTTCGAAAAAATTCAACTTGATCAAGTTCAAAATGGCCGCCTATTGGCCATTATTCACCTCGACAGGCCTGATATTGGGTAAACCATGCTAGATAGCTAAACCATTACTATAAAATAAAATGTGAGATTTCAGGAGAGGATGCATCTTGAAAAAATTCGACTTAAACAAATTCAAAGTGGCCGCCGTTCGGCCATTAATCACTTGCACATGGCCGTTATTTGGTAAACCGTGCCAGATGGCTAGACCATTACTATAAAACGAAATATGAGATTTCAGATGAGGATGCACCTTGAAAAATGTTGACTTATTCAAATTCAAAATGGCCGCCTTTTCGGCCATTATTCATTTTCACTTGGCCGATATTTGGTAAACCGTGCTAGATGGCTAGACCATTACTATAAAGCAAAATGTGAGTTTTCGGGGGAGGATGCAAGGATGCAACCTGAAATTTTTTAACTTACGAATTCAAAAAGGCCAACAATCAGCATTTTTTACCTCGATAGGCCTGATATCAGGTAAACCGTGCTAGATAGCTAGACCATTACTATAAAACAAAATGTGACGTTTCCAGAGAGGATGCCTTTTAAAAACTTTTGACTCAATCAAATTCAAAATGGCCGCCTATCGGCCGCTATTTACTTCCACATTGCTGATATTTGGTAAACCGTGTTAGATAGCTAGTCCATTACTATTAAACAAAATGTGAGATTTCAGGAGAGGATACATGTTGAAAAACTTTGACTCGTTCAAATTTAAAATGGCCGCCTATCGGCCATTATTCACTTTCACATGGCCGTTATTTAGTAAACCGTACTAGATTGCTAGACCAGTACTATAAAACAAAATGTGAGATTTCAGGAGAGGATGCATCTTGAAAAATTTCGACTTGATCAAATTCAAAATGGCTGCTTTTAGGCCATTATTCACTTTCACATGGCCGTTATTTGGTAAAACGTGCTAGATGGCTAGACCATTACTATAAAACAAAATGTGAAATTTCAGGAGAGGATGCATCTTGAAAAATTTAGACTCGATCATACTCAAAATAGCCGCCTGCCTATCGGCCATTATTTACTTTCACATGCCGAATATTTTGCAAACTGTGTTAGATGCTAGTCCATTACTATAAAACAAAATGTGAGGTCTCGGGGGACAATGCACCCTGAATTTTTTTAACTAGTCTCTATCGAATTCAAAATGACCGTAAATCAGCCCTTATTTACCTCGATTGGCCTGATATCGGGTAAACTGTGCCAGATAAGTAGACCATTACCGGGATACTGATTAGGATCATTAATTTCAATGGAGGTTTGCAATCTCTGACAGACTGTCTAGTTCTTATCTTCCTCTTAGACTGAGTCTCTTAGACCTAGTTGTCTTGCGTCTTGATTTTTGACCTAGCCTAGGACTACATTAATAACCCTACACAAAATTGCTTAAATCAAATTCTAATTCGGAGCGGGAGCTCCTGGACTTATGTAGTCTTGCTTATCTTGGTTTAATATGACTCTAGGTTTTAATGAACATGATTATCATGATATATTGTTTTAATGATACTACACTGCAAATTTTGTATTGTATATTTTATTAAATAAAAAAAAAATTGTATCGTCAAGTAGATAACGATGAAGCTGTAGATGAAATTGAAAGATACACCAGTGGCATTAATTGGATACCAGCTTTTGTAGGTTGAGTTTGTAGTTACTTGCAGTTGCTGACATTGTGTTTGGCACTTTGGAATGGTTTAGGTGGTTTTGAACAGTATCCTTTTTAGTTCCTGATTTATGACAGCATCAATATAAAAATAGCACAACAGAAAATGTAGTAGACCCCAGGGAAAGGCCTAAAATGCACCCGATATCACGTTTTTATCCCAGAACTTCAGGGGGCCTGAGGCGGTCCTGGGACCCCGGCCTAAATTGTAACAGCTTCATGGTCATAAGACACGGGTCAGAGACCGCATGTACCTAAGTAGACAACTTCAGGTACACTTGGGGGACAACTGATATTTTCATATGCCAAGGCCTGGGGAAATGCTTAACTATTAGCGGGATTGTCATGCTACTGGTTGAAATGACATTTAATCAGTTAAACAGAAAATAATACATACCCTTCATGGAATATTGGAGATCCTGGATGGTACACACACGTCTCCTTATCACTACTCTCGTCCTCGTAAGTCTGCAAATTAGAGAGATTAATGAATTGTAACAACTGAACCATAAAAAAGTAGCAAATACGAATCCCAAATGACAACAATAATGCTGTAATTATCCCTAAAGACTCTCGTCAATGCAGTTAATTATGGGCCAAAATTACTTTCCTAATATATATCTAACGACGGTGTTCGGGAGCCACATATTTGCCCATCGTATACAGTTCACCGGAATAGATCGGCAAATCAAATGAACATTAAAATTAGCAACAGTTTTTAAATGAAAGTTACACTATAAACTGTTCATTGTGATCTAGCATTAAATTTGAAGATTACGATCAAGGTCTTAAAATCTGAAAAAAACTGAGGTTATTTTGCGTTTCTGTAAAAACTGTAAATATTTTTCTGGTAGAATTATTAAGAAGTCTATACATCAGAGTTTAGTGTAATGTAGTGTTGGTCTACCGCATCTTATGTTCTGGTCCAGCACTGTATGGCCTATATAATTGACAGAGCCGAAAATGCACGTCTTCCATTACATTTAACCCTTATGGTGTGCAGTGCACGATCAGTGACCAGGGTGACTATACTGTCTACTGCCAATTAATAACCAGATACAAAACTACTGAAATGTCATATTTTCAAAGCCCTACATGCAGCTTGATATATATCCAGTGTTTTGAACCGGATTTTTTGTGGCCCACTCCTCATGAGCCCGTGGTTGATGCTATTGTTCATAGCTTCATAGCTGGCGTTCACAATTTGTTCACGCAGAGATACTGATTTTACAAAATAAGGCTACAAGTATTAACAGAACGGAACACTTTGCAACACAGAGTTAGCGGTTTTTCGTTCACTCTGAGATGGCGCCTGACTGGATACAGACGTTTGGGACGATGGTAATCTGTGTACTTGCTATGAATAAAAAGTAAAGTTACAAGTTTATTAAAGAAATGCCATCAGTTCCTGACATGTATATCGGCATGAAAATGGTGGTGAACAGAACGAGCATCGCCTGTGAGTGAAAAGTGGTTCAGATACATATTAATTATTTTTCACATGTCTGTTCAATAACAGATCCTATGAATAAACTATTGTCTATTGTCTATCAAGGTAAAATACAGTTGTTAACAAGTAAAGTAACATTCTCAGATATGTTCACCTCTACGGCATCCGGCTTCGTCATCCCTATTTCTCATTGAGTGATTGTTTGTTTCATCCTGTGCTAAATTCGCGTCTTCATTCATCACATCTACATTGACATTTAAACGCTAGCTAGCTATGCGCCAAGTGAGCTCTAATCGACTGAAATAAAGCATTCATATCCGCGCCATATACTGAACTAAAGACTAAAGTAATGTTTATGTATTAACTGACAATTCTCGCTATTTTGTGTCTGTTAATCACTGTATAAATAACACATACACTCATTTATGTTTCTTTGTTGGTTTGTCCACGAATCTGATGCTGCGTTCTCTTGAAATCATTTGATAATATTTTATAATTGTTTTAACCAGATTACTCCTCCTTTCGAGTCCAGGTTTAATCTTCGGGTTATCTACAAATATGTGTTAACTTTTGGTTTTACGGGACATTACATTTGGGGGCTGAGTCTGGAGTAGAACTATCATATTTTTCATATTTAAATTGCTCCGTTCACAAACCAATCATGTCGAAGTTTAACGCAGATCAGTTCATGCTTGATTTCACTAAAGCTCCTAGTAAAGATAAAATTGATGTTTTATTACGCCCACAGTTATTTGCTTTGGGTAAAAAATTGAATTTTTCACTTACACATCAACTGAAAAAAGTTGAAATGAAACAAGTTGTGCTAAAGCACTTTGTTGATAATGGAATACTAGATGATTCTGTTATCAATGATTTTGAAGTTGACATGACGTCAGCTGACCAAAAAAAGGTCGCACAGATAGTATGCTTCCAGATAATGATACATCGTTAAATATACGACCCGCTAGCATCCAAAGGGTCATCAGACCTGACACTGTTTTGACACTGAAAAATCACAAAAGTTGGTGCGATACTGGTTCAATGTTGGACCACTTTCTGCAACACTATCTGCAACACTCACAGACACTGCTCAAATTGTTAACTTCCCTCAGATTGTTAGTTTCCTGCCAATAATCGTCACTGTCCCATGTAACTTGTGTCAAGTTGTGAAATCAGAACAGCGGGGAGGGGTTGAGACGTGTAGTAGGCCAATGAACGATGTTGATGTGATGTTGGGACAGCGATGTTGATGATGGACCAACTTTTGGTCAATGTCTTGTAACAGACTGGGCTGGTGACAGAGGTTGTTTTTCTGGCTTACAAAATTGATCGTATATTCGTCAATTTTCTGGCTGGGGAAGTATGTAATATATCAATCATTTAGCTAATAAAAAAATATGTAATTTGAATCCTAAGATAGCCTATTTAAAAATTGAATAGATTTAGTTCACAGTCAGTACTGATGTCGCAGTGTATTACATAATCACAGCTGGTGAGAGAGACAACGTGGCAGGAGGGTGGGTACAAATCCGAGGTTCATCACCCCCTCCCGCTCAAGAAATTGAGTCAATGTTGGATCAATGCGCGGCCACCGTCTGTGACGCTGCCACAACATTACCACAGCATGGGTGAATGTATCTTTTTTGCTGCATGGTGTTGATGTTGAGGCTATAACCAGGTCAGACAATAAGTCCCTACCATTAACCAGGTTAACAGTTACTTCGGTGTGAATAGAAAAGATACCTAAATCTTTGAAGAGGAGAAAGCTGCTTTAATTGTGACCTATAAACACCTGATCTGTATGACATAGTTGGTTGCAACACCCTTATCTCATAGGAGCGTTCCCATTACCAACTGACGACAGGGAAGCTTGACCTAGTTTACATACAATGAAAAGAACTATTATAATCTGGCACTTTGCCAAATTTCATCAAATGTTCTCCAGCCTAATTTATCAAAAAGATGTTTTGATGGGGTTCAATAATGTGCTTCAAGTATTATCCTAGCTGTTAATTTCTAAAGTTTTATCATGCACTAAAGATTTTGTTGTAAAGTATTACCCCATACTGATTAAGGTAGTTGTAATATATTATACGCACACGAAAAGGTACATGTATATTTTTTATTTTTTTTTCTCAATACCGAAGTTTTGAGCGGTATAGTTTATTTTATTGTTTTAACTTGCGCTTTCCACGATAGATCATCATCTATGAAAAAACACCAATGAGTTTTGCTTTTTTGACGTGTTCTAGTTGTTTATTATTAAGGGAAATATTTATGTTTTGGACATGATTTTTGTTTAGTTGATTTGTTTTCGAAGATTATGAACATAGCGTTTGTTTTGTCTACATTTAAAGCTTATACCTGTGATTTATATTGGTAGTATTTTCCTGTCTCTTCTATTTCCAATAAATATTTCTCGGCTATGAATTTTGTAGCATCGTCTGCGAAAAGAGACAACGTATCTATTCCAGGTACTACATTGTAGTGGGAGGCCATTGATGTATGGTAAGAGCAAAATGGTTTCTAAATAGTGCCTTGGGATAATCCAATATTTAACTGCAGTGATTTGGACAATGTATTATTTATTTTCACTTGCCGTGGTCTATCTATGAGAGAACTTCGGAACCAATCGATGGAATTTGGGCAGAAATTGGAAATTTTCATTTTCTGCAGTAAAATTGCATGATCTATAAAATCAAACGCCTCAGAGAAATCAATATATTAGTGAAGCAGATACACTTCGACATCAAGACAAATGTGCATTTTGAAATGAAAGCATGAAATTTTTACAAAGCATAGCGGGTAAAGCAGGTCAGTGATGACTAATATTGGTTGATAACCACCTTTCTCAAGGGTCATGTAATCTACATACTAATGCTAATGGTTGAGTCGTTTTAATGTTCACAAACTCAGCTCTATCACTGACTGGAGTCTTTCTTTTAAGACACCTATCGCAAGACTTCAACTTTAATTTAATGTCTGTTTTACATTCTGGGCTAATAAGACATAAAATGTCTCAACCCACGCGACGACGTCGTGATGCAACCCTTTCATTACCGCAGTCCGGAATTTACGAGGAAGGACGAGTTGCCACTTATTGACATCAACCATCAATCACGATACATCGAATCAATGTCGACTTAACATTGTTCCAGGGGCTGCAATGCTGGCGGAACAATAAAACAGCATTGGGTCAAAATCTGGTGCACAGTGGGTATTCACCCAATGCCGGCGGAATAAGGTGTTTCTCAGACGCGCTGCAATCACACCTATTGTCAATAGAATTCACCGTCTGGAGGCGTCTACACATTACGTAACCATAAGCCCAGCTACGGAGAAGACGTCTCTCTGATTGCGTAACCTAGTGCAGTACTTGGCTGACTGTTTTTTCTCCTAAATAATACCCCTATGCGTTTTATTATTCTTGATTTGGTAGTTCAAATGAAAGGCGCTGTAAATCAATACCAAATATTTAAATACAGCACTAAAACTAGCGAATTTCACATTTAGAACCCAAATGGTTTCATGGTACGAGCAGTCGTGCATGGCACGCATTCAGTACCCCAGGGACTACACAATTATAAATTCAATGTTGAGATTATCTATGAAAAACACATTTAGTTAATAGAACATTCGACCAGCCCTTCCTTATAATAAGTAAAATAATATCCTTAATTACCATAATTTTACGATTGATATGTAGATTTCACTGGAAGGCACTGTAGATCGATACCGATTATTTAAATTTAGCACTGAAACTAGCGAATTGCACATTTAGAACCCGAATGGTTTCATGGTATGAGCAGTCGTGCATGGCACGCATTCAGTACCTAAGGGACTGCACAATTATAAATATAGTGGTGATATTATCTATGAAAATCAAATCTCCCGTTTAATGTGGCTGATATCCCCAATTCAAAAGAATGATCTCACTGCTTACCCTGATGACATCGCAAGGCTCTGACAAACTGACCACCATGTTTTAGCGGGCCTGGCTCTACGGTGATCACCAGATCGCGCTAGCTGACTAAGGCCAACACCGCTACCGTCTTATCGGTAGGCGGAGTCACTGTCTTTTTTACACAGGCAGCTGTGGAAAAATGTCAGTCACTGCGGCCGAGCTCCACGCAATGTGAGTAGCTTGGCTTAGCCGGGTACTCACTGCTCAGGCCTGGATATGAATCTCCCAATCGTTAAGAACTAGCTGGACATATAAACTTTTGCTCATAATAAAAAATATAAAATGAATGTTATGTTTTTAGTTATTTCTCCCTTCTTTAAATATTTACGCATTATTGCCTGATTCGACTGCCACACTTCGTCATTTATTATTTTTTGTTTATCTCTTTTCTTTTACTATTGGCTAATATTATTGCCTATTATTGCGTGCTTTGAAAATATTATTTTTACTTTTCACTTTGTAATATTCTAGTATTTTTTAATTTTTAATTTTTTTATTATTGCCCATTATTGCCCACTCTGGCTAAAAAAGCATTATTGCCCAGCCCGGGTTTTCCCGGGGTGGGAAAACCCGGGCCAGGTAATATTGCCAACCCTGCAATCAATTAATCAATCAATAAAACTTCTATAGAGCCAATATCCTCAGCGGACCGAGCTCAGAGGCTCAAATCCTTAGCGTGATCTTGTGTTGTAGTCGAGGCCAAAGTAGGTTCGTCAACAGGGAGCCGGACTACTGAGGAGCTAGGGTGGGGAAGCCAGATCGAATAGGTGAGATTTAAGTAATTTCCTGAATGTTAAAATTGTTTCGGCATTACGTCTTAGTTTTTACGTCTTAGTTTTTATACGAGGAACAACAAATGTATTTGAATTTGTGGAGCGTAGATATTTTGAGCATTTTGGCCAAACGAGTAAGGCAGCCAGATATATGCCGGTTGGTTTTCTTTTAGGGTTCGGAAAGTTATTGTGCATATTTTAAAATGAATGCGAAACTTGACAGGAAGCCAATGTAATCGTTAGGAAGCCAATGTTACTTTAGTAGCTAATTTATTGTTATCAACGCTGATTGCGTTCATATCAGTTAATAACGCATCAATAGAGTTATTATCTTTAGCTGAAACGGATGAAGTCACATTTTACGTTTTTAATTTAGATATATGAACTGTTCCGTGGAATCGAAAACATACCAAGAGCCTTCTCTCAGATCATGTAGACTAGACTATTCAAGTGAAGTTGTCTTTAGGGCATTGTTCTTGCCCTACACCAGTAGTGTCACATAGTTTGAACGTTTCCATAGACAGGAAGTTTTATAATGGCCAGCAGAACCGCAATTATGGCAAGTTAGTGCATTCTGATAAGGACAATTGCACCTAATATGCCCAAAGGGGCAGGAGCTCTTGGGGGCCGAAGCTGACGGGTTTTAGATTACTGGAGATTTATTCTGAGCGAGTAAGAGGGTCAATTTGCATTCTATTAAAATTAGTATTATTCGTTGAAACGTAACACGCACTGGTGCAGAGTTTGATAAGATGACAGTCACTGTCACCATATTTACCCTTTAGTTTTTGAAATAATTGATTTATCCCTAGTTATGACATACCGGTAATACAAACACTTTCAAGAAAACAAAACTTTTTTATTGCTGCAGTGTTGCTGATACCATGTCTTTTAAATCTCCAAATGTACTAGGCTTAGTTTGATAAATTGGTTTAGAGGCCCATGCCAGTTATTCACCAATCTGGACAGAATAAGGATTAGGCCTAATAAGGCTTCTTGCCATTAAGAGACAGGGAAACTTATGAATTGTACGTAAATTATCAGCATTGAACATTAAAGCACAGGGGTTATTCACTGATCTTTACAGAATAGGAATTAGGGCCCACTGTCAGATACTGTTTATGTCAAACACATCGGGAAAACATGAATGTCATGAAAATTATCATTATGTTTCGCTGGGGCCCCCAAATATGGTGGGCCCTAGGCCAATGGCCTATGTGTCCTAAGTGGTAAATCCGGCGCTGTCAGCATGTACACCACGCGTAATATGACTTGAAAAAATAGGTTACCAGCTAGGTTACCAATGACTCGCTGATTAGGGTTGAAGAAAACATAATTAATATTAATTATATTATATTAATTATATTATTATCTGACTTATGAATACGATAATCATGAAATAGAGAAGATTATCGCTGGTTTTTAACTCGCATCATTTGAAAAAAAAATTACAGCAGGGGTAACAGTCACAGTGTTGCGCTGGTGGTTAAAACGACTAATTCTGATAACATAATGTTGAAAGGATAAAATAAAGACGATTATAAATCACTATGATTTAATACAAGCATAAACAATATACAAATGTAGTAAAATGTCTAATTGCAGCTATATCATACAATTCCAAGTGATCAGATAATGAAATAGACAGTAATTAAAACACCAAACCAAAACAAAGTAAATCTCTGGTTATATGCTGTCTAATACAATATTCTGCTTATAAGAGGCTCACTGGTGTTTCTGCTTTTCGTGCCTTCTCAGCGACCATCTGATTTCCACACATATATAGACATTGATGGCACATCTCGACCAGGTGGGTAGCCAAATAGTATGTGTGCTTAAATGTCTTAGTATTTAACAGAGAATGTACGTGTGCATTGATCACTAAGTAAGACGTCTCCGGTGTTTTTTATGTGATGCACCCAACAAAACTTCATGATGAAACTCATGTCACACTCATTAGACGAATAGCTATTGTCACTTGACGTTGCCTCGCTCTTGTTCATGGCTGCTGCTTTGACGAGGTATTAGTTTCGTCTGCATGAAACTGGTCAGCAAACTCATGTAGGGTCATCTATAATACATGTACAGGTAGGGCATGCTGTATGGTATGCATATATGAAGTCAACACAACACGCAGGTTCAATGCCGCTTAAATGCTGGTGCAGGAATAGATTTGCTGGCCAGCACCGCGCCCGTTCCCGAAATGCTCATTGTTCACCCTGGCGATGCAGGTCTATTGAAATGATTCAGTTTGTGTAGAAATACAACAAGGTTGAAAAATTGACCCGATGCAGTTTCAATATTAATCCAAATTCAATTTTGAGCATTTTTTTATGTGTGAATTCAAGAGTTGAGAAATACCATCAGCCCAAAGGAGGTGTAATTTATTGAAATGTATTATTTAACTATCTGAAACCACATTGTTCTTGTAGTAGTTAAATCTTAACTGTTAACATTATAAGTATATGCGAGTCACAGTGTATCATTAGTAAATAAGTGTAAGGCCTAAGAATGTTAAAGTGTATAGGCCTAGTTTAATCATAGGTTTTCAAAAAAAAGACGTACAATAATTTTTTCAACTGATCTTGTATTCAAAGTGTGGCAAAATATGCCTGAAAATGGTCAGATTTAAGAAGGAGAAACTAGATTACTCCCAATAAACTACTTTTTTAAAGCTGCATGCGACTACGCAGTCTTTGATATAACCTCCATAACGTCTTGTAACGTACTTCCTAAGTACCCCCCTCCAAGCCTAGATACTAGGCCTGTACGAACATCGAGAACGGTCGATCATATGTTATAGAGACACATAATACAAGACTACATAAGTCCAGGAGCTCCCGCGACGAATTAGAATTTGATTTAAGCAATTTTGTGTAGGGTTTTTAATGTAGTCCTAGGCTAGGTCAAAAATCAAGACGCAAGACAACTAGGTCTAAGAAGCTCAGTCTAAGAGTAAGATAAGAACTAGACAGTCTGTCAGAGATTGCAAACCTCCATTGAAATTAATGATCCTAATCAGTATCCCAGTAATGGTCTACCTATCTGGCACGGCTTACCCGATATCAGGCCAATCGAGGTAACTAATAGCTGATTTACGGTCATTTTGAATTCAATATAAACTAGTTAAAAACTTAGGGTGCATCCTCCCCCAAAACCTCAAATTTTGTTTTATAGTAATGGACTAACATCTAACACAGCTTGCAAAATATTGGGCATGTGAAAGTAAATAATGGCCGATATGGGGCCATTTTGAATTTGATCCAGTCAGAATTTTTCAAGATGCATCCTCAGCTGAAATCTCACATTTCATTCTATAGTAATCGTCTAGCTATCTAGCACGGTTTACCAAATATCGGCCATGTGAAAGTGAATAATGGCCTAAAGGCGGCCATTTTGAATTTGATCAAGTCGAAATTTTCCAAGATGCATCCTCAGCTGAAATCTCACATTTCATTTTATAGTAATGATCTATCCATCTAGCACGGTTTACCAAATATCGCCCATGTGAAAGTGAATAATGGCCGATAGGAGGCCATTTTGAATTTGATCAAGTCAAAATTTTTCTCCTGAAATCTCACAATTTGTTTTATAGTAATGGTCTAGCCATCTAGTACGGTTACCAAATAACAGCTATGTGAAAGTGAATAATGGCCGATAGGCGGCCATTTTAAATTTGATTGAGTCAATTTTTTTCAAGATGCATCCTCTCTTGTAATCTCACATTTTGTTTTATAGTAATGGTCCAGCTATCTAACACGGTTTACCAAATATCAGCAATGTGAAAGTAAATAGTGGCCGATAGGCGGCCATTTTGAATTCGATTGAGTCGAAAGTTTTTAAAAGGCATCCTCACTCGAAACGTCACATTTTGTTTTATAGTAATGGTCTAGCTATCTAGCACGGTTTACCTGATATCAGGCCTATCGAGGTAAATAATGCTGATTGTCGGCCATTTTGAATTCGTAAGTTAAAAATTTTCAGTGTGCATCCTCCCCCGAAAACTCACACTTTGTTTTATAGTAATCAGGTAATGGTCTAGCCATCTAGCACGGTTTACCAAATATCAGCCATGTGAAAATGAATAATGGCCGAAAAGGCGACCATTTTAAATTTGATCAAGTCAATTTTTTTCAAGATGCATCCTCATCTGAAATCTCACATTTCGTTTTACAGTAATGGTCTAGCCATCTAGCACGGTTGACCCAATAACGGCCATGTGAAAGTGAATAATGGCCGATAAGCGGCCATTTTGAATTTTATCGAGTCAAATTTTTTAAAGATGCATCCTCTCCTGAAATCACACATTTTGTTTTATAGTAATGGTCTAGCCATCTAGCACGTTTTACCAAATAACGGCCATGTGAAAGTGAATAATGGCTGATTGGCGGCCATTTTGAACTTTGACAAAATGATTTTTTTCAAAATACATCCTCTCCTGAAGCCTTACAATTTGTTTTATAGTAATGGTGTAGATATCTTGAGCGGTTTTCATGATATTCCACAATATCAGGCCTGTCGAGGTGAATAATGGCTGATAGGCGGCCATTTTGAATTTTATCAACTTCAAATTTTTCAGGATGCATCCTCTCCTGAAACCTTACAATTTATTTGATATTAATGGTGTAGCTATCTTGAGCGGTTTTCATGATATTCCGCAATATCAGGCCTGTCGAGGTGAATAATGGCCGATAGGCGGCCATTTTTAATTTTATCGACTTGAAATTTTTCAAGATGCATCCTCTCCTGAAACCTCACAATTTGTTTTATAGTAATGGTGTAGCTATCTTGAGCGGTTTTCATGATATTCCGCAAAATCTTTCAGTCGGATTTACCGATGTTATAAATTAGGTCAAAGTGCTGGGTCAACTTCAAGGTCAAGGTCCAAAAACCTGAAAAGGCACAACTAGGGACCTTAGAGAACATGTATGTGCAATATGACTGTCATCGGCCCAGTACTTTTCGAGATCTGCTCCGGAAACGAAGTGCGCGTCAAATCGTCTAAATAGGTCATAGTTCTGAACCAGAAGTAGGTCAAAGTTCAAATACCCCAAAAGGCACAACTAGACCCCCCAGGGGTGTTGTGTGTAAAATTTGAAGACAATCGGACAAGTACTTTCAGAGATATGCTCCGGAAACGAATAGTTTACGGACGGCCCAACGGCCCAACAGCCCAACGGCCCAACGGCCCAACGCCGTCACATCATCATTTTCTCCTCTGCAACCTTGCGTATTGAATTCAGATTAAAAATATTTCAACCCGTCCATTAGCCACCTGGAAGTAACCCACATACTAAAAATTGTTATCCTAGCTTATTTTCTCACAAAGTTATAGGCAAAAGAAGAGGCCAAAAAAAAACGGAGGTAGAATCCATAGCTCCCTTCGCTCACCTACGGTGACGGCGGGAGCTAAAAATGATATATGTTCAACTTGGAGACAGAGTCTCCAAGTTTTTAGTCTGACATTCAGAGCAAACGTCTGTCGTTAACTTCCGTTTAACATCTGTTCTGCCTGTGCAAAGTAAAAAGGCATTAGCGGCTCCCTGGTAAACTAGGCATTTACTGCTTTTTAACTGGCTCTTCTTGCCATAGCGCTGCCAAAAGGCCGTATTTGCTCACTTGTAAAGCAAGAATATACTTCCTTTACGCTGATGTCACTGCCTCCCTCTTGTTTGTAACAGCACAGTATCTGCACACTTGTGAAATAAGCAGATACTTGGTTTTGCTTTGAGCAGAAGCGTTCTATGTCATGCTGGTTCTAGGCAGTCAGCATGATCCAATGTTGGGTGAATGTTGTGCCATCATTTATGACACTGTTCCAACATTGGTCCAACATTGTGTCAGTGCATCGAGTTGCCTGTGACTCTACAAAAACGAGACGTTTAGCCAATGCTGTTTAACTGCTGAGCCATTGCCTTAGACAATGGGCCAGCATTAAGCTAGCATTAGATAAACGTTTATCACGTTAAAGCCTATATATTGGTGGACCAATGCTGGGATAATAATGGCCCAGTGTTGTAAACGGCGGGCCACCATTAGGCTAACATTGTGTCAGCGTCTGGAGTTTGCTGATTGGCTGTGACCAAACCCAGTTAACTCGTGGCATTTTGTGTCTGCCGACGTCGAAGATGTCGGGCTAATAGTAGAACAACATCGGGTCAATGCTTCGTATTTGCTGTGATGCTAGCCACCCCCCCCCCCCCGCTCTCCCACCTCTCTCTCTGCTGCAGTCACCTGTGTTATCTTACGCAATATAGCAATTAGGCCTTGGCTAAGATATTTATCTCCAAAAATATCAAATTTCGTATTATTAGAAATAGATTTTTGGCCTTAGCGATTGAAGGCAATGGAAATTGATGTAATTTATACACTTCTGGCCTGAAATATGACCGAATAACATTTTTTTTTGCAATGTTCGTTCATTTAGTTAAGTTAACCGTTTCATTACGACCATCTGTCATGAAAAAGGGACAAAGTATGGTGCAATATACATTTTTTAAAAATATAATTGTCATTAATTTAACGTCCCTGGGCTATATCATCATAATATAGTTTTACAACCAGGCATTTTGAGGGAATGCATGACGATTTCGTGTCCTAATGAGCTCTGGCCGACACCATCTTTAGAACATTGAACACTCTGTCAAAACACACGCTTAGCTACTTAATTACATGTAAAGAATACGCAGTGCCTGACTTATAAAGACTACTTGCGGGATTCCCACAAAAAAATTAAAACTGGCCCGACATCATTTTATCTGTGCATGTTTTTGACGCAACAAGTTAATTTTAGTGGGCCATAAGATTTTTCAAGACAAGTTGTAGGCCCCGGCTAAATAATAACAGATCGCCTGCTGAATTAACCATGTGGAATTAACTACCAAGTCATTACCAGTGAATCTTTTTAAATTTCAGTTCCCAATGTAAGACGCCTATTTTTCCAAGCAGGAAAAATTTATATGGCGGTATTTAATGTTGGTGGTGCCGCCAATAAATGCCCATTACGGCCCACACTGTCAAATTGTGAGCTGTGTATCGCTGCATTAGTTTCAAGATTTAATTTAGTATTCAGCGTTATTAGAACAAAGTCAAGGTTCGCCATCCCATGATCCAAAACATATAGGCCTATTGCTCACCAATACAATTTAAATGAAGTATGGCAGAAAACGAGCTACTAAAACCATATAGTTGAAATGTTGCTGATTCCAACGAAATATTGGACTGTCACCTGATAAATCGGGGGAATGTCAGATTTAATACCATTGCCAATATCTCGCAACATTGTTGGGGTAAGCCTATTCCTGTTATGGTAGCAGGTAACCTCACCACAAGTTAACCTCGCCACAGGTAATCTCGCCACATAAGGCTGAGTTGCCTTGCCACAGCTTTGGTAACCTTGCCACAGGGGGCTAAGTAGCCTCGCCAAAACTTCGCCACACCTGTTATATCCGATTTATCAATGTATTTTCAAAGGTTAACCTCTACCTTGAACCTGGTGTAGATGTCTATATAGACTTAGACTATGTGCCATTAAAATGAACAGCAAAAAAATAACAAAAAATGTACAAATATATGACAATTAGAGTTGTGTCTCACCACCTTGACCCACAACTTTAAGTGAGAGAAAACTACTCGTATTTGTTTAATTTGTAATTTAAGACTAAGCAATTTAGAAATTTTGATGTTTAAACGGCTATTAAACAGATTAAAGTGCCGTCGCGCTAGGGGTTTAGGGGGTTAGTAAATTAGGTGTAGGCCTAGCGGCAACAACTCAGTGATGACACTGCCCCAAGAAGAGATTCGACAGGAAGACAATGAGTAGCACTAAAGCTATGTGATCGACCCTATCGACGGAAAGGGTCTACTTGCAAACGCTGAATGTTAAACCATTTCAGCGCTAAAATGTGTGTTTGAATAAAGTAAATAGAGTGTCAGTAATTAACCGTTATAGCACGAATCGTTACTACACGATGCAACCATGGATAACACGATGCAACCATGGATCCCCCAATTGTTTTTGCCATTTTTCCAGAAAAATCGTGTTATAAATATTTCAACAACCGATTGAGCATGACATTTTCAGCTAACTTTTATTTAGCACTGCGAGTACAAAAGGTTTGAAGTATATCATGTGTAGAACAGACCGTCAGGATCCCAAGAAGGCAATTTTAGGTGCCTCAGCATGTACCAATTAATGATATCGCCCCTTAATTAGGGCCCAAATTAGTGATTAATTAGCATACCGAGTACACGCACAAAGACACTTGACGGATAACGGTTGAGCTCCTGTTCCCACATAGAACAGGGGCTCTGGGGGCGCCGTTCTGTGTGACATACCAAAAGCAGGGAGTTCCCTATCACTCCACTGCATGAGACAAGAACACGGTTGACGGTTGGCGGATATCGGTTGAACTCCTGTTCCCACAGAGAGCAGGGGCTCTGAAAGGAGCCGTTTTGTGAGACACATAAGGCAGTGGGCTTTCAATCATAGCACTGAAGGAGACGGATTCTGGTCTTAAGCAATGAGCTCTCTATCATTACATTGCTAGCTTGGGTGATGGCACGGCGGACACGGGTGGTTGGCTAACGATGACGGTTCATGATGGTGGTTTCAAACACACTGCTCAGAAAGCAGAGCACATCTCAAAGGGTCAGTCCTTGCCCTTACTCTGGTGGCTGGTCGCCTCTGCCCTGATTCCTTGTCTCCCGGACTTCTTGCCAATGCTTGTACAATCACCTACCTCACCAGGTGAAAAGAGAGAGGCACTATAAGGTTTATACCAGAACTAGTGCATAATCTCGCGTCAGCCCTCGCGCTGCGCGCTCCTCTAGCACAAAGACAATGGCACAGACAAGGTGGTTGGTGGTAGAGCCCGAATTCATCGTTCTTAAGTGTTAAATCCTGTACTTGATGAGCTTAAGAAAGTGTTTTATTGGTACTAATTACAGATTTAATTAGTATAATCTGTGCATAAAAAATCTCAATGGCATGATATTCTCGGATTTATAGTGCGTCAGAATAAACAATACTTAAATGCCAAAGCCTGTACAAAACCTACTTAAGAACCCTTTAAAGATTGGGTTAAAATAGTAGTTTGTTCAATTTCTGCAAAATTAATGGTATTTTATTACAATTAAGTGACTGTAATATGTTAAAAACGGTGCAAACCGTTGATGAAATTAATTATGTGTCATGATGTGAGGTTGGGGTGAACGATGACACCCTTTTAGTCAGAAGGCCCGCTAGTCAGAAGACCCTTTAGTCAAAAGGCCCGTTGGTCAGAAGGCCCATTAGTCAGAAGGCCCGTAAGTCAGAAGGCCCGTTAGTCAGAAGGGCCGATAGTCAGAAAATCAGTTAAGCTTTTTTGTCAGAAGGCCCTTTAGGCGAATAGTATTAGACCTGTAATCAGGCCGAAGGGGAAAAAAATATGCCCAAGCTGAATTTTTCAGGATACCTTCCAAATACCATTAGAAACAACATACTAAAACTCCCCGTGATTCCCGCTGGAGCCTTTTCCGTTATTCAAGATGGCGTCCAAGATGGCCGCCAAAATGTCGAAACCGCTATATCTCGGTTTGTAATCAACATAACTTTATGATTTAAACGTCTACATGTGCATTTATTCACATAAGGATTCCATTGAAGCAGGTTCTGAGTCACTAAATAGTCACGCCTATAATTTATTTGCAATTTAAGGTATATTGATAAGCGAAAGTGCAAGATTTTGATATGTATGACATTTTAAATACTATTTCAATCATTAACATAATGTCAGAAATTGAAAATAAATGATATATGTGACTATTTTGTAACTCAAAGCCTGTTTCATTGTAATCCGTTTGTAAAAAGGACGATTTTGATATAAACAACATAAAGTTATGATGATTACAAGCGGAGATATTAGTTGGTCGATTTATGCAAACATCTACTCGAACACCACGGAAAATTATACCAAAGATGGCCAAAGATGTTTTCCAGAGGTTTTGTCACCAATGACATGTATTTAATGGCAGGAGAAAGTCTTTTAAAATCTGACTACCAGAAAAGTGGCAAATCCAAGATGGCCGCCAATGACTCTTAGAAGTAGGAAATTGCTATGGCTAATTAGTGTATACCTACTGTTTAAGTGTCATATCGGTGGAGGCACTGATGTTGGCCGTGGTAGCCTTAAGCAACCGGCAAAATAGTTACCTTCACTATTATTACTCTGGGGACAATCCGACCAGAGTCTCTGGACGTATGGACATGCCTGGGGTAAATCCACCAGACATGCCCAGAACCCCTATATTATCGGGCGAGTGAAGGAAAACGCTCTCAACAATCCACCGTGCCCTATCACCCCAAACTCACGTCATAATCTGTACATCTCATCTGTCTGTACTGATTTTTATCGCCTTACAATGTCACATAAATGACCATTAGTGCCAAAACGTGACGTAAAGCAATAATTTACTGGGAATTATACCACAAAAAAACGGTGAAATTCAAAGAATACATGTACATTGTGTTTACATCATTCATTTCCTTCATTTTATTCAGTTCTTCTATCAAACTAAAAACATGTGTTTATGTTTTTCCACCCCCTTCCCTGACATAAAAAGGAGCCTTATATACTATGCTTTTGGTGTACCAGCCACCCCTCTCATTTTCCGGGATGGGTGAAAAACATAATATATTATATGCAACAAATTAGACGCATAATACCTCGTAGAGGTGTGATTTTGACTGCATAATATAATTTCTAGGTTTTTAATGATTAAGCATGCTCAAGGTGAAAATGTCAACAAAACATTGTGAAAATGTCTTTTTAAACAAGGAATTACGAGGCATTACAAGTAAAAGGGCAGGAGGCAATGGAGAAACTCTAAAAGGTGACAAAAAAGCATTGAAGGGCAATGTAAAGGCGTTGAAGGACGACACAGAGACGTTAAGGTGCGACTGGGTGTGTTAAAAGGTGGTATGGAAGGCAGTACAGGGCGACGAGGAAGCGGTAAATGGCAATGGGAAAGCGTTAAAGAGCAATGGGGAAGCGTTAAAGTGCGATTGGGAGGCGTTTAAGGACGGCGAAAAGGCGTTAAAGGGCACTGAAGAGGCGTTAAAAGGCTATTGGGAGGTATAAAAGGGCGAGTAAGATGCGTTCAAGTGTGACAGGGTGCGCTAAAAGGCAACAAAAAGGCATTAAAGGGCAACGAAAAAGCGGCAAAGGGCATCACAGAGGCATTAAAGAGCGATCGAGAAGCATAAAGTGAGACGGGGAGACGTTGAAGGGCAATGGGGAGGTGTTAAAGAATGACAAGGCAGTGCTAAAGCGCGACAACGAGGCATTAATAGGCGACGGAAAGGTGTAAAAATGGTGATGCTATGGCCTAAAATGCGATGGAGGGGAAACAAAAGGGGATGAGTAAGTGTTGAAGGGTGACGGAGAGGCGTTCAATGGTGATTGGAATGTGATGATATGCGATTGGCGGGAATTACGGAGCATCTGGTGGCGTTAAAGGGTAACGGAAAAAAGATTAAAAACGGTGGGGAGGCGTTGAAGAACACTTTATTCAGTCAAAAATAGCTAAATAACCTTAAACCCATAAATATGACAAATGAAATGAATGGGGTTTTAGGCCAGCTTTGTGCACATGCAGGCTAAACTGGGCCAAGAAAACCTCCTGAGGATGGTGAGATGAATGAGATGACACTGCCCTCCAGACACAGGATTCGAAAAATGACATTTAACCATCGAAATTGTACTACAAGAAATGCAGTTAAAACCTCACAAAGATACATAAAGATATGGATTACACTTGTTTCTATTTTTATTTGTGTAAAATGTTGTTTGGAATGAGACTTTGGTTTAAAATACTCAAATTGAAATAAGGTATTACATTGTGTTTTTTTAATTTGTTAGAATCATATTTTCACTCATCTGACCTTAAAATTGACATTTCGACTTTGAAGATGAAGTTCTTTTTACACGAAAAATAGGTATTACACTTGCTTTTACTTGACCTTAAAATTGACGTTTAGACATTAAAGATTTTTAATCTTCAATTTGTTGTATACATTTTGACCTCGGAATTTACTTTTTGATCTTGAAGAAGTCCTTGTATCACAAATATAATAACATAAGTGGATTATCCAGTAAAAATCACCTCAAAACGAGGTATTACATATGATGTTTTTTGATATTTGTATTTGTTAAAAATATCATTTTCAGGAATTTGACCTTAAAGTTAACCATTTGACCTTAAAAGTGACCTTGAATCACAAACATAATATCATAACAGGTTTTATCAGTCAAAATCCCATGCAAATGAGGTATTACACAATTTCTTAACTGTATTTGGTAAAAATCATATTTTCGATTATTTGACCTTTAGATTAACCTTTTGACATTGAAGATGACCTTGAATCATGAAAATAATATAAGAAATGGATTTTCCAATCAAAGTTAGACGAAAAAGAGGTATTACACGTGTTCCTACCTTCATTTGTCGAAAAATCATATTTTACCTTGGCCATGATCTTTGCTTTTGCCATACCTCCCCCTCCCCCCCCCCCCCCCCCCCACCTAGCCTCACCGTCATTTTAAGACTTTTATTGCTTCCAATGAGTTCCCCAACTTTTAAAAACATAGAATAAAAACAAGAATTATTGTTTAATTGTGAAATTTTATGCGATTTAGGGTGGTTTTACCGATTTTCACGGCCGATGGCGGCCATCTTGGAGTTTACATCCATTTTTGGGGGTCAGATTTTGATCGACTGTCATTCACTATATGTCTAGTAGGACAGAAAACCGTTATAAGCCTTTCGTCAATTTTTTTGGGGGGTGAGGTGGTATATCGACCCGTCTATATAGTTGTGCTAACACTTTGGCGGCCATCTTGGACGCCATCTTGAATATTGGAAAAGGCTCCAGCGGGAATCACGGGGAGTTTTAGTATGTTATTTCTAATGGTATTTGGAAGGTTTCCTGAAAAATTCAGCTTGGGCATATTTTTTTCCCCTTCAAAACCTAATACTATTCGCCTACTTCAGTCAGAATTTTTTTATTGGGCATTGAACAATTCTAGGGGACGCTGCATTTGATATCTGGGCATATGGAGAGGGGGGGGACTATATTATTTTGATTGAAACGTTTGTTATCCAGCTATTGATAAAGCGATATTTAGAGTTGTGCATAAAATAATTACTCAAGGATACTTAAAAAATGCTGACGGAGTCCATACGAGTTTTTCAAAAAAATCGGTATTTAATAAATAGTTTTAAAGAGAAAAATAGCCATGAAAATTAAATTGTGAAAAAATTGTACGCAAACAAATCGCACAACTGAGAGTAAAATCCATATAGATCAAATGTTGCGTCTCTGGGACATTAGTATATACGTTCGACTATTAGTTGGTAATAAGTCGATATGATCTAGATATGATTGAAAAACAAGAGCACACTCGATAATAGCCCGCCGCCGAATTATGATAAAGAAAGTAAAGACGAATGTCATCACGTAAATAACAACCCAAGATATAAATGGTATGTTAAACCAGCCGCTTTTCAAGTTATCGCGCCCACAAGGTCAAATTATGGACGTAAAATAAATGTGAAAAATGGCAATAAGTTGACCATTTTGATTTTTTTACCGGCCATTATTGAGCTTGTCCAAGAACTGCTTATTAGTAACATGCATAACAAACTTGAGGAGGATACTTGTGAAAATGTTGAAGTTATCGCGCCTACAAGGTCAAATTATTGACGTAAAATGAGAAAAATCGCAATAAATCGGCCATTTTGGATTTTTTTTCAGCCATTATTGAACTTGTCCAAGAACTACTTATTAGTAACATGCATAACAAATTTGAAGAGGATATGCGAAAAACTTTTCAAGTTATCGCGCCCACAGGGTCAAATTAATGACATAAAATGAGAAAAATCGCAATAAATCGGCCATTTTTTTTTTTTTTTCAGCCATTATTGAACTTCTCCAAGAACTACTTATTAGTAATATGCATAACCAATTTGAAGAGGATATGTGAAAAACTTTTCAAGTTTTCGCGCCCACAAGGTCAAATTATTGACGTAAAATGTGAAAAATCTCAATAAATCGGCCATTTTTCTTTTTTTTCCGGTCATTATTGAACTTGTCCAAGAACTACTTATTAGTAACATGCATAACCAATTTGAAGAGGATATGTGAAAAACTTTTCAAGTTATCGCGCCCACAAGGGCAAATTATTGACGTAAAATGTGAAAAATCGCAATAAATCGGCCATTTTTTTTTTTTTTTCAGCCATTATTGAACTTGTCCGAGAACTGGTCATTAGTAACATGCATAACAAATTTGAAAAGGATATGTGAAAAACTCTTCAAGTTATCGCGCCCACAAGGTCAAATTATTGACGTAAAATGTGAAAAATCGCAATAAATCGGCCATTTTTTTTTTTTTTTCGGCCATTATTGAACTTGTCCGAGAACTGGTCATTAGTAACATGCATAACAAATTTGAAAAGGATACGTGATAAACTTTTCAAGTTATCGCGCCCACAAGGTCAAATTATTGACGTAAAAGGTGAAAAATCGCAATAAGTCGGCCATTTTGAATTTTTTTTCAGCCATTATTGAACTTGTCCGAGAAGTGGTCATTAGTAACATGCAAAACAAATTTGGGAAGGAAACATGAAACACTTTTCAAGTTATCGCGCCCACAAGTAAATGTTAACGCCGACGCCGACGCCGACGCCGACGCCGACGCCGACGCCGACGCCGACGCCGACGACGCCGAACTTCAATTGCAATAGCCCACCTTTTTTAATTAAAATTAAAAGGCGGGCTAAAAATTACGATGGTTCGTAGTTCGTACATTTATATTGAAAACTAGCATTATTGATAACTGGTTTGTTGCTTGGCTGGGTTATTTTCATCAATGAGTGCGCTTTATTTTTTTAGCACTATGCTTTTTTGCATATATATAAACTTTACTGAAATAGGTGGGAAAAGTGTGTCATGAGAAAACCCCACAAGATTTTTCAATTGGAGTTTGTAGCTATCAGTTTAATTTATGTCAAGCGTTCATAAATGTATCATTTTGCTCAGAATAAATAATAAGTTGTTTGTCCAAATATTCTGATAACTAGCATTATTTGTCGACTCTTTTGTGTGGAAATGCTTGTTTTATATTCGAGAATTGGAAGTTTACCTAAGCACGGGAGAACTAATATATAATGTGATTGCAGTATATATTATCACCGTGCTAATTAAGACCAGCGTAAAATTTGAATCTCATTATAATCTATTAGCAGTATCTTGTTATCTCGACCATTTTTTCTCAGCAAGTTTCAAAATTTAGGTACGCCTATTCGCGTTTGAAGCAGTATGTTGATGGTATTGCTTGTTCATATCTACATTGCTGCATACGATATGCAATTACATGTATTGTTATTATACTATCTTGTTCCTATATGTAGAAAATTGACTGTTATTACAGAGAGCTTGGCAATAACCACTTGGTCCAAATATTATGGGTAGTTTTCATTCATTTGAAGCTGGGAATTACGTCAGCAGCATTAGGTTCAAAAACATAATGAGTGGCTTATTTATAACGCAACCCTTATGAAAGTGCTAGACGTTGTTACTGGCACAAGTAAATAAATAAAGACAAATAATTGTTCATAGGGTTGTTCACATATGAGATGATTTCGATGAGGTAATTATTTGACTTTCTGACTAAGGGTAGTTTCACAGTCAGGGTACACACTCATATATTGGCCAATATGGCTCATTTGCTTTTGCTATGTTCATTTAAAATGGCATTTCACCACAAAAAATCAATCAGACCCAAACGATGAGCCTACACTGCAAAAAAATGAGCAAAATCGGATAATTTCTACTCATTTGATGTGCTTTTATACCTTTTTTGGACAAAAATAGCCGTCTCACATGAATTGAAACAATATTCCCATGGTGTTTAAAAAAAATCTGTGTACTGCATATGTAGTTTATCTGTAAATTATGTATGACTATTGTGTTTACTGCAATGCTGCCAAAAAAATACAGCAGAAAAATGTCATTTTGCCATTTTTATGATTTTTTCCGTCAAAAAATATCCTCTCCGAATAGCACATCTTCAACAATGAATATTTGTTTAAATAAAAAAGATTGAGTTGATTATTTTATGTTTATATAACTGTGAAAATGTGTTTAAAAAGAATGCATGGGAATTTTATTAAAATATGATCAACTTGAAATGTTACTTTCACTTAAAGATCCTCATGTTGGCTTTATGTCAAAAATTGTTCTCTCCGAATAAAACAATTTTTAGTGTGTCAATAATTTATAAGTAGCAATACACCAAGAAATCATATTGATATGCCTAAGGTGTGTCTAAGTGCATGAAACTAACATACTTTCTATGTTTTTCTCCTCTGATTTATCTGCAAACTACCATGTCAAAAAAATGTCCTCTCTGAATAATTCGTCCTTGTGTACAAATGGTGTCTAATACACAGACTAAACAAGTCTTTAACTATGTTATTGGTTCTAAAGTGCTCATACATTCAAGGATCAGTCAGTTTATCATATTTGTTTAATAAACAATGGTTAAGTGACTATTCTTCATGGCTTTATGTCCATGAGGAATTCTGTCAAAAAATGTCCTCTCCGAATAAACTAAATATACATTATTTTTGTTCAGTAAAGCATGATTTGGTTTATCTATGCCGGAAGTGGGAGCACTGTGATATTAGTGCAAATATTAGCTATAATTTATACTTTAGCTATAAATTTACGCATTTTTTAGGCATGTCAAAAAAATGTCCTCTCCGAATAAAAAGGAAAGATTGGATTTGGAGGTTTTGTTCAGAATTTTAATATTATCTCATTTGTAGTAGTTTTTTTATGTACTGCTGGGAGTTAATAAAGTTATATAAGACATTAAAAAGGGCAAGGTTTTATTTTATAATTATTCTTTAAAAAATATTATTTTACTAAATTCCAAATGCTCTGTTTCAATGTTGAATTTAAAAAAAAAGACTAAAAAGTATTTTTTTATACTATTTTATTGATTGAACTAGTCAAATAGCGGGGTAGAACCACACAAAATACATTTCATTTACCACATGTCAAAAAAATGTCCTCTCCGTATAAAAAATTGCATATTTTAACACTTCTTCGACAAGTGATATTTTATTAACTACAATATTTACAACAAGACTACATAAGTCCAGGAGCTCCCGCTCCGAATTAGAATTTGATTTAAGCAATTTTGTATAGGGTTATTAATGTAGTCCTAGTCTAGGTCAAAAATCAAGACGCAAGACAACTAGGTCTAAGAAGCCCAGTCTAAGAGTAAGATAAGAACTAGACAGTCTGTCAGAGATTGCAAACCTCCATTGAAATTAATGATCCTAATCAGTATCCCAGTAATGGTCTACCTATCTGGCATGGTTTACCCGATATCAGGCCAATCGAGATAACTAATAGCTGATTTACGGTCATTTTGAATTCGATATAAATTAGTTAAAAACTTAGGGTGCATCCTCCCCCGAAACCTCAAATATTGTTTTATAGTAATGGACTAACATCTAACACAGTTTGCAAAATATTGGGCATGTGAAAGTAAATAATGGCCGATAGAGGGCCATTTTGAATTTGATCAAGTCAAAATTTTCCAAGATGCATCCTCAGCTGAAATCTCACATTTCATTTTATAGTAATGGTCTAGCCATCTAGCACGGTTTACCAAATATCGCCCATGTGAAAGTGAATAATGGCCGATAGGAGGCCATTTTGAATTTGATCAAGTCAAAATTTGTCAAGATGCATCCTCTCCTGAAATCTCACATTTTGTTTTATAGTAATGGTCTAGCCACTTAGTACGGTTACTAAGAACCGGCTATGTGAAAGTAAATAATGGCCGATAGGCGGCCATTTTGAATTTGATCGAGTCAATTTTTTTCAAGATGCATCCTCTCTTGTAATCTCACATTTTGTTTTATAGTAATGGTCCAGCTATCTAACACGGTTTACCAAATATCAGCGATGTGAAAGTAAATAGTTGCCGATAGGCGGCCATTTTGAATTCAATTGAGTCGAAAGTTTTTTAAAGGCATCCTCTCTCTAAACGTCACATTTTGTTTTATAGTAATGGTCTAGCTATCTAGCACGATTTACCTGATATCAGGCCTATCGAGGTAAATAATGCTGATTGTCGGCCATTTTGAATTCGTAAGTTAAAAATTTTCAGGGTGCATCCTCCCCCGAAAACTCACACTTTGTTTTATAGTAATCAGGTAATGGTCTAGCCATCTAGCACGGTTTACCAAATATCAGCCATGTGAAAATGAATAATGGCCGAAAAGGCGGCCATTTTAAATTTGATCAAGTCAATTTTTTTCAAGATGCATCCTCATCTGAAATCTCACATTTCGTTTTACAGTAATGGTCTAGCCATCTAGCACGGTTGACCAAATAACGGCCATGTGAAAGTGAATAATGGCCGATAAGCGGCCATTTTGAATTTTATCGAGTCGATTTTTTTCAAGATGCATCCTCTCCTGAAATCACACATTTTGTTTTATAGTAATGGTCTAGCCATCTAGCACGGTTGACCAAATAACGGCCATGTGAAAGTGAATAATGGCCGATAAGCGGCCATTTTGAATTTTATTGAGTCTAATTTTTTCAAGATGCATCCTCTCCTGAAATCACACATTTTGTTTTATAGTAATGGTCTAGCCAACTAGCACGGTAAATAATGGCCGATAGAGGGCCATTTTGAATTTGATCAAGTCAAAATTTTCCAAGATGCATCCTCAGCTGAAATCTCACATTTCATTTTATAGTAATGGTCTAGCCATCTAGCACGGTTTACCAAATATCGCCCATGTGAAAGTGAATAATGGCCGATAGGAGGCCATTTTGAATTTGATCAAGTCAAAATTTGTCAAGATGCATCCTCTCCTGAAATCTCACATTTTGTTTTATAGTAATGGTCTAGCCACTTAGTACGGTTACTAAGAACCGGCTATGTGAAAGTAAATAATGGCCGATAGGCGGCCATTTTGAATTTGATCGAGTCAATTTTTTTCAAGATGCATCCTCTCTTGTAATCTCACATTTTGTTTTATAGTAATGGTCCAGCTATCTAACACGGTTTACCAAATATCAGCGATGTGAAAGTAAATAGTTGCCGATAGGCGGCCATTTTGAATTCAATTGAGTCGAAAGTTTTTTGAAGGCATCCTCTCTCTAAACGTCACATTTTGTTTTATAGTAATGGTCTAGCTATCTAGCACGATTTACCTGATATCAGGCCTATCGAGGTAAATAATGCTGATTGTCGGCCATTTTGAATTCGTAAGTTAAAAATTTTCAGGGTGCATCCTCCCCCGAAAACTCACACTTTGTTTTATAGTAATCAGGTAATGGTCTAGCCATCTAGCACGGTTTACCAAATATCAGCCATGTGAAAATGAATAATGGCCGAAAAGGCGGCCATTTTGAATTTGATCAAGTCAATTTTTTTCAAGATGCATCCTCATCTGAAATCTCACATTTCGTTTTACAGTAATGGTCTAGCCATCTAGCACGGTTGACCAAATAACGGCCATGTGAAAGTGAATAATGGCCGATAAGCGGCCATTTTGAATTTTATTGAGTCTAATTTTTTCAAGATGCATCCTCTCCTGAAATCACACATTTTGTTTTATAGTAATGGTCTAGCCAACTAGCACGGTTTACCAAATAACGGCCATGTGAAAATGAATAACGGCCGATAAGCGGCCATTTTGAATTTTATCGAGTCGAATTTTTTCAAGATGCATCCTCTCCTGAAATCACACATTTTGTTTTATAGTAATGGTCTAGCCATCTAGCACGGTTTACCCAATAACGGCCATGTGAAAGTGAATAATGGCCGATAAGCGGCCATTTTGAATTTTATCGAGTCAAATTTTTTCAAGATGCATCCTCTCCTGAAATCACACATTTTGTTTTATAGTAATGGTCTAGCCATCTAGCACGGTTTACCAAATAACGGCCATGTGAAAGTGAATAATGGCCGATTGGCGGCCATTTTGAACTTTGACAAAATGAATTTTTTTAAAATACATCCTCTCCTGAAGCCTTACAATTTGTTTTATAGTAATGGTGTAGATATCTTGAGCGGTTTTCATGATATTCCACAATATCAGGCCTGTCGAGGTGAATAATGGCTGATAGGCGGCCATTTTGAATTTTATCAACTTCAAATTTTTCAGGATGCATTCTCTCCTGAAACCTTACAATTTATTTGTTATTAATGGTGTAGCTATCTTGAGCGGTTTTCATGATATTCCGCAATATCAGGCCTGTCGAGGTGAATAATGGGCGATAGGCGGCCATTTTTAATTTTATCGACTTGAAATTTTTCAAGATGCATCCTCTCCTGAAACCTCAGAATTTGTTTTATAGTAATGGTGTAGCTATCTTGAGCGGTTTTCATGATATTCCGCAAAATCTTTCAGTCGGATTTACCGATGTTATAAATTAGGACAAAGTGCTGGGTCAACTTCAAGGTCAATGTCCAAAAACCTGAAAAGGCACAACTAGGGACCTTAGAGAACATGTATGTGCAATATGACTGTCATCGGCCCAGTACTTTTCGAGATCTGCTCCGGAAACGAAGTGCGCGTCAAAACGTCTAAATAGGTCATAGTTCTGAAGCAGAAGTAGGTCAAAGTTCAAATACCCCAAAAGGCACAACTAGACCCCCTAGGGGTGTTGTGTGTAAAATTTGAAGACAATCGGACAAGTACTTTCAGAGATATGCTCCGGAAACGAATTGTTTACGGACGGCCCAACGGCCCAACGGCCCAACGCCGTCACATCATCATTTTCTCCTCTGCAACCTTGCGTATTGAATTCAGATTAAAAATATTTTAACCCGTCCATTAGCCACCTGGAACTAACCCACATACCAAAAATTGTTATCCTAGCTTATTTTCTCACAAAGCTATAGGCAAAAGAAGAGGCCAAAAAAAAACGGAGGTAGAATCCATAGCTCCCTTCGCTCACCTACGGTGACGGCGGGAGCTAATCACAATGTTTTTAACACAGCATGTGAAAGATGCTCAGTGTTAATTTAATAACATATTATTTGAAATGAGTGATGTGTATTGATAAATAAAACATTGTGCTCTACATTGGATTTAAATTTACTGTACCGTTTTTATGCTAAAAAAGTAATTAAAACAAAAAAATGTATATGTTTTTTTTAAAAAAGGTGCTTTAGTATAACTTCTATGACAACTGTGATTAAAATAAAATAAATAACATTTGTGAAACAGCATTTTTGTTGAATAAAAAGGGCTTTGAATAAAGCCAAAAATTGCCTTTAAATATCATCGCCATTGAACAAATCGCAGCCTATAGAAAAAAATATATGATGGTTGTAGGCCTAAAAATTTGAATACGTAGCTCTGAATATATATACTAACCGAAAAATAGAAAAAGAAAGCAATCAAAGAATTTCAAATTTTTGGTCGAATGATACACTTTCATGTACCCTGACTGTGAAACTACCCCTAACGGACCTTCTGACAAACGGGCCTTCTGACAATCGGGCCTTCTGACTAATCATCTTTACTGGTTTTCTGACTAACGGGCCTTCTGACTAATGGGCCTTCTGACTAACGGGCCTTCTGACTAAAAGGCAGACACCGGGTGGACGAATGGAAGGGTGAAACTATTTCCACTATCTCGGTATGTGCCCTATAGGCCTAGTGGAAGTACAACACATTGAAAACAATGTATTATATATGTGAAACATTTAGTCAGAAATAAACACATATCATTCGGTTTTATCTCACTCCGAAACATAGCATGGGTATCTTATAAGCTTAAATTAAAGTTCTTTGGACGTTATCTTGTGCCAAAGCATAAAGTATCCAATATGTCAGCTATAAATAATATTGAGTTTAAGACAACCATTAAAGTTAAATCATATTTTGATGTTTTAAATTAGTCAAATAATAAATTATCGTCACTTGGACTGTCTGTCTCGTCACTTGGTGATATAACATTGTCATCCCCTAATAACTAAAACATCTGTATTATATGCACGAATGACCACATCATTGTAGCCTATAGTCCTACATTGTCAATTGCTTCTGTGCTACATAAGTGACTTTTAACGACACATATAAAATATATATATATATATTTAAACCAATATAATATATCATCAATGTCATAAAAATCAATAATTGGAACCGTTTTGCTAATCAGCTTATAGATACAAGCAAGAATACATAGCACATCATCTTGATATCAGTAAGCAGGTACTGTATTTGTATATGTAACAACAATACCAAAGGGCGGGGGCCCTGGTGCCCGCTTGGAAAGTCAGAGATCGCAGATTCGTCTCCTGCTTTGGCATTCCAAGTTTCAAAGAACAAAATGTTTCCTCCCTGCTCAATCGTAAAGATTGAATATTGTGGGGAGCCTACATGACCGAGAGATAACGTGCTTGGACCAACAGGGCTCAATTTCGAATCATGTGTCTGGAGGGCAGTGTCACCTCATTCATATCACCATCCTCAGGAGGTTATTCTGGCCCAGTTTAGCTTATATGTGTACAAATGTGGCGTAAAACCCCATTCACTTCATTTCATTACATTTGATAAAGCCAACTAACACCTGACTCGACGTTTGCCTGATAACATTACAGTAACATTGCAGCAAAGATAGTGTGAGTTGAGAAAGCCTTCATGGGTCTTTATCCTTGGGTCTATCTACTGTTAGTATTGTGATTTTCGTAATTTGCATTACGTAAGAGGGTGTAGTAAAAGTGCATTACGGTTACATGTGATAATGATCATCTGGAATAGGGCTGCTGTAGATTTTACGGCTGAGTGAGAAACATTAAAAGTTGATATTTTACAACTCCGTGACGATTTTGTTAGGCCTATTTAAGGCAGAAGAATTGAAATTGAAGAATAAAGACTTCGTGAAAATTCTTGGCTAACTGGGGCCTATTAAAAGACCCAGAATAAATAATAATTGCACATCTACTCTTGTATGTACATAATTTTTACATTGTAGTCCTGTAAAAATGATTTTTTGTAAATAAATAATTTTTCATTATGTGCAGTGGGCCTACTTCAGAATGTGTGTAAAATCAGCAAAATGTATGATGGGAATCGAACATATAATATAAATTCCAATGATGGATGAGATATAAATATATACTACCGGCCTATACATATTTTATTTTTATGATAATGCAATTTAGAGCATACATTCTCTGACACACCTGTAGCTGATATTTTGCAATGCTGTTGACAAGTTTCAAAGCCCCTGTGCCTCTTGTTTTAAAATGAACTGTTTAAGGTTGTCGCACCAGGAGTAGTAACTATGGCTTGTTTTCTAGAATGTAATTAATTTCTAATTTGAGTATTGATCAGCAAAACAAACAGAGATGTCGCAGGCATTTTTTCGTGCGAGTTTCGTGGGAGTTATTCTAGCAGCTACATGTATGTTCTGAACTCGTTGGAGGTGGCATATTGTTGAGGATGGTAGTCCTGACAACAGTGAGTTACAGTAATCCAGTGTGGATTTTACAAAGGCAAATTTGTGAAAAAGTAAACGACGTATAATAGGAATGTGTTTCTGAGATAAAACATGAACGAACGACACAGAGCATAAAGCTGGCCACACAGACTATGTCCTCGCTATTTTAGTGACAGGGGATGAGTATAATGAGAACAGCACTGGACCTAGAACCGATCCTTGTGGTACACCAAATAAAAGTTTTTGATTTGTAGAAAACGAATCACTATTTTTAACTGTTTAACTATAGGATTTTTAAAAAACATATTTGGCTTTGAGAAATATCTAATCGAACTCCCTGAAGAGTTACGCAAATATTTAACAAAATTCAGGTGCCGAAATCACCGATTACCTATCGAGATCGGATGCCATGAAAATGTACTACGGGACATGCGTATATGTCAATATTGTCGCAAAGACATTGGTGATGAATATCACTATTTATTATGTTGTCCCCAATATAGCCATGAAAGAACAAAATATTTAGATTCATTTTTTTGGAAAAAACCGTCAACTATACAAATGGAAAAAGCAATGACAAATGTAAATCTCAGAAAGCTATGTATTTTTGTTAAATTTATATTATCACAATTTTAATGTAGTAATTATAGTAATTATAATTGAATATTATACTTAGATGTGTGTATGTGTATGTGTATGTGTATCTACATATATCTAAACAAAATGTACATGTAATAGACGCCAGCGCTCTCCTGGCATATGTATACCTGTATATGTCTGTCTTGCCTCTCTGGAGGTCATCAGAAATAAATACTTGTTACTTGTTGTGTTCTTTGACTCTAAAAATGAATCTAACCATTTCAGAGCTGTGCCAGTAATGCCAAAGTCATGTTTAAGTCGAGGAAGTAGTATGGTGTGGTCTATTGTATCAAATGCTGCAGATACATCAAGAAGTAATAAGATAACAGATTTTTTGCCATCAATAGCCTGAACGATATCATTCTGTACACATAAGAGAGCTGTTTATGTACTGTGATACTTGCAATATGCTGTTTGCTGAGGTTCGTATAAGTTTTTGACAGTGAGGTAGTCTTGTAGCTGTTTAGCTACAACACGCACCTATACTTTTGATACAAAAAGTAAATTTGAAACTGGTCTATAATTTTTCAAAACGTTTTTGTCCAAGGATGTATTTTTCAACAATGGAGCAACATGAGCTACCTTGAATTCTTCTGGAACGTGGCCAGATGAGAGGGAGTAATTGACTATTTCAGTGATGAGTGGTAAAATTCTTGACATGTTTTCCTTCAGTAGCCATGTAGGTAACGGATCTAGATTACAAGACTTAGATGGTGATTGTTTGATGATCTAGTCAATTTCAACTTCAAACACACTTGAAAATAAATCAAACGAGCAATTTGTTTTAGATGCATCAAATGTCAAGGGATTTGAACTTTGTTTCTGAGAATCAAGAGAGGCTCTTGTTTTAGAAATTTTAGACTGGAAGTAAGTAGAGGAATTTTTAGCCATTACCTTTTGAGATGTGTGTTCAGGTAGTACACTCTCTGCCTTCCGATGTAATACTTTCTCGATGATGGTGAATAAAGCCTTTGGATTTGTGGAACTTCTATTTTATCTTTGAAATAAGATCGTTTGGAATCAGTGATCATCCACTTGACTAAATTTCGTTGTTTAATATATATTTGATAATGAACTGTCAAACCGGTGTCTCTCCATTGTTTTTCACACCCCCTCCTCTCTTTCTTAGCCTGTGTGATTTCATCTGTATACCAGGGGCTATGTGGTCTTATTGGAAGCAGCCTCATCTGTACAGGCGCATGTTGATCTAAAATACTTCTGAGTGATGAGAAATATAACTTAACCAAGTAACAAGTAACAAGTAGTTTATTCTGATGGTCTTCTTTAGTAGAAGACAAGACAGAGTTGCCAGGAAGGCACATGACATAGTATATACAATTTTCACATTTTGCAATATTAAAATTTACATATTATTAATTTGACAAAAATAGCCAGTTTTTTAAGGTTTTCACCTTTAGTTTGCTAAAAGAGTTCATATAGGTAAAAGGTTGAAGGTCTTCTGTAATATTTTGAATTAATAAAGTTTTTACGTTCTTCTTCGAAGGTAGGACAACAAAGTAAATAATGAAATTCATCACCTATATCTATTTCACAAAATTGGCACATACGCATATCACGAAGGACTTGTGACCGAGCACCGGCCTCTATGGGTAAACGATGATTTCGACATCTAAACTTTGTGAAATATTTCCTCAGTAAGTCTGGTAATTCATTTAAATAATTTTCAAAGATCTCCATGCCCAGCCGTAGATAAATTATTCATTATTTATTTGAAAAAACGTTATTCTTGATCTTGCTTATTTTTCGATATTTCACTACCATATAAACCAACTGTGTCTTTTATACACTTAATTTGTTTATTCCAGTAAGATAACAAAGACGTATTAATTTCTTGAATCTGTTCCAATACTTAATTTAAGCGAATCTATGTTTGTTTTCATATTGTAGTGGAAATGACTTCAAGCAATATCACTCAACTCAGGTGTTGACAGATCGCCGTGATCAAATCTAACACATTCCACTGTGCATAGCATGGAGCATGTCATTACTTGGGCGGGTGGCTTGTTGCTCCAACTTTCATGTTGCCGGTCGTGCGACATTGACTTACTGTTATTGTAGGGCTTCACATACTGATACTTTTACAATGGTAAAAAGATTAATTTTATGCTCAGATTTTATGCTCAGGTGTTCGACACTTCGTGCTAACCGAAACACAAGGTATTCACGACTTAGAGCATAATCTATGAAATTGATGTGTTCAACATAGTTGACGGCGTTATTAAATACGATCTGTTCACAAAAAGTAAACATTTTGGTACTGATAAATCTACAACAGAAATATAATATTGAAGGTCAAATTAATTGATCTTTATCGGCTTAACTAGCGGCTACACACGAAATTAAACATTGTCCCAAGTATGACTCAATATTGTTTCAACGTGGGAGACGTTGGCTTTGACCCAGTAAACTTGAGACATTGACAAAATGTTATTTTAACGTTGGCCCATAGTCTGCGACGCTGGTCTTATATTAAAGTAACACTGGTCTTACTGCCACCAGGAAGGGCTGTGTAAAACCAAGGAATATAGAAAGACGACTTTTTTTTCTTGGTAGAACGAGCGGTTCGTCCTTTGGTACAGTGTCAAAGGCAGTGGCCCAACAATGATTCAATGTTCACATTGTGAACATGTGTTTGCAGGGTTTTATTGGCTAATTAGCCTCCCACTAATCCCTTGCACATTAAATGCATTGAGCCAGCATTCAAGAAATTTTATGTTAGCAATATCTACAATGCCGCAATCACTGTACAACAAACAAATAGAGGTCATGCAATCAGTGTATGTAGAAGATGGCAGAACATAGGAGGACGGATGCCCAAGGCCGGTCTGTATAATATACATGTATACCACAATGTCAAAATGTATGAAATGAAAATAAAAAAATATATATAAGAGATAGTATTTTGATCAAATCTAGCAAAGAGAATATTTAACCAACAAGAATAACCTGAATTTCTTTATTAAATGTGATTATAATTATTAAGTAATTCATATTTACATCTTCCTAGATTTACTGCTCTGCTCCGTACTACAGAGGGGGGAGAAATAATAAGCAACCTCAAGTAGATGGGAGACTAAACGTTCTTACTCTAAAAGATCAAATTAAAATTTACAGACCTTTTTACATGCACTGTTTCTGCAGCTGGAACCTTTGTTGATTTTCACTACAACATACAATGGCAGGATTGTTGTATTTTGTAATCTTAACCCTTATCTAGCTAGTCCCATATATGGGGTTAAGGATGTTTAGATAGAAAAAATATCACTTAATTTGTTGAAATTGGTAGATGCTTAGTTGATCCAATAATTTAATATTGGACATGTCTATTTTTCATAAATAGTAATATTTTTTGTACATTGAAGCTGGTAATTGCGTTAGCAATTTCAGCTTCAAATGACGAAAAATACAATTGAAACAATTCAGCAGGACAAGGGTGAACCCTTATCCAGCTAGTGTTTACATTCGAAGGTCCCATATTTTTGTAATTTTCTTGGCACGAAGGGTTTTAACTCTTATGCACAGTCTCCCACAGCAGGACGTTAGGTCAAACGTCCGCCCTCGTCCATGGATCCAGCATGCTCTGGACCCCCCACCCACGAATTTCTGGAATAAACCCTGCCCCCTCCGTTCTCGCACTGCTACATGACTAATTGTAGCTTTTGCATCAACTTTTACCACTTAACGAGTTAATCACTTAACAATAATAATCACTTCTCCATTTAATTATTTTCTTGGGTTTGGTTCAAGAAGTCATTTAGGTCAAATCTTGTATGGACTCCACAGTTGAAAAATTACAAAACTCTTAAGCAATTTCAATTTCTGAATTCTCTTTTGAAAATCTGGGGTTGTATTTTTTACCTGCATCACCGCTTGAGCTTGAATCCAATGTCAATTCTTTAATTAACCTGTCAAGGGCCTGTTTTAATGTTGAGCCAACAGTTGTTTTTAATGTGACCATAGTATCATTAGCAGATGGTCTATCTTCAGGATTATGTGGCTTTATGGCTTTTGGAGTAGATTCTTCTTTGATTATCTGCTCCAACAGATGGTAATAAACTTGTAATGTTATAGTCATCGTATACAAGTACAATACATATATTATCGGATAAAATCTACAAAATGTATGATTTGTAATTAATTGGGCTCTTTCACTGGATACATGACGTACATGCATAACAAAAATATGACATTTTGTTAATCCAGTCAAAAATAAAAATAAATGAAATGAAGAAATACATGAAGGATGAAATTTATTTAATAAATACATCACATTAGTCACAACTTAATTAGCTGAATAGGTGCCTTCACAAATATTTCTATTGAACTATACACAGGATAAAATAAAATACAGTGGAAAATAATAATAATAGTAAAAATAATAATTAATTTTTGCTGTACAGAATTTTTTCTGTGTTATAAATACAGAAAACAAGACTGTTCAATCAATTACACACACCTTTTCTATTGATGAACATTCCTTGCTTGGTTTGTTTTCCTGTGGCTCAGGTTTTTCATTTGAATGTGCAGCTTTTGTACAGCCCTAAAATAAATATTTAAAGAAAAAAATGATAAAATGTCCAAAATCAGTCTGCTATATAAGTATGACTTACAATAGGCCAAGAAGGACTTGAAACTTTGCATCACACCTATAATACTTTCTTGATTTTAGTATAAACCTCTAGTAATAACAGTTGCTCGCATGTAGACACTACTCACTTTCTGCCTATCACGTGTCAGCACATCAGCCAAATATCCTGAGAATTTAACCCCAATTTCGTCATATTTCACACTAGAAATATGTAAATTATATCACTGTGCACTGCCAAGGCCAAAAATCTATTTTAAATCACATAAATTTGCTACCATTGAATAAAATATCTTAGTTAAGATATAACCTCTATATTGCATAACAGGGAGAGAGAGAAAGCAACTCCCATCCCTCAGCCGCGTGAGCGGGTAGTGGGGGATTGATCTTGTTCCACATCTACACTGTTGTTTAAACGTTGCCTCACCATTTGCGACGCTGGTCCAACATTTAATCAAGAGTATCTCAACGTTTTGACTTGCCCCCACTGCCAGACCGGGAAGGGTATATCAATGCTGGAGTATCGTATACGACACTGGCACAGCATTGGATCAAAGATGGGTCAATGTATTTTGCATTAACCAAAGGATCTGCAATTTACGAAAAACTAACAATTACAGAAAGGAATGCTTATACAGAAACACCATTTGTTGGGCATAATGTAATTGTGTACTGCCATATTTTTGAGAAGATGTCCTTGAAAGCTTGTCAAATGCAAACACACGCTGAAATCCGTTTTGATGTTAATACATTATTGCAAATCAATGAGTTTCAATAATGTAAAAACGTCAGAGACATAGTACTTCAGTTTCATCGGACCCATCCTAGAATACGCTGATATAGTTTTACCAAAATTATCTGAAAGTGATACTCGGTTCAAAAACGTGCAGATGAAATTCTATCATGTGCTATTAACATGATTAAAGGCATTCATATGACGTAATAATTTCTGAATAGGGGTGGGAATCATTAAAAGTTCAACAAAACCGAAGACAATTACTATTTTTTCTCATACACTAGCCATGATGATTCGCCACATTCCATGCAAACCAGAACCGAAAATCGTTACCAATCGAGAAACATATATGCCAGTTAGAAGGGTCAACGTTTTTGTCAACAAGGCCTGTCGGCGACGGAATTAGGCCGCAGCCTCTAATGATCATTTCAAAGTGAATATCATTTGAAAATGACTTAACTATAACTGTAAAAATGTTGACACCACTATATCTCAAGACCATTTATTTCAAATAGTGTCATGTTAGACAGATACATGTATTTCCAGATATTACGCATAATAAACACAATAATGGCTGCAAGTCGCCCATTTTGAATTTGATAGAGTTGAATTTCCCTAAATTTGCACATTTCGTTTTATAGTAATGGTCTAGCTATCTGACACGGTTTTCCATATATTACCCATATTAAAGTCAATAATGGCCGCAAGTCGGCATCTTAAATTTTCCAATCAATCAGTCAATCAATCAATCAATCAATCATTAAAATTTCTATAGCGCATATATCTTCAGCGGACCAAGTTCAGAGGCACACAAATCCTCAGCGTGAACATGTGTCATAATCGAGGCCAAAGCAGGTTCGTCAAACAGGGAGCCGGACGGACTACGGAGGTGCTAGGGTGAGAAAGCCAGAACAAATAGGTTAAATGAATGTTAAAAAAGTCTCGGCATTACATATGGGCACATGCAGGGCGTTCCATAAGGCTGGGCCAGATATAGAGAAAGCTCTTGACACAGTGTTTGTTTCTATACGGGGAACAACAAATCTACTTGAATTTGTGGAGCGTAGATATTTTGAGCATTTCGGCCGAACAAGTAAGTCAGCCAGATATGCAGGTTGGTTATCTTTTAGGGCTCGGAAAATTATTGCGCATATTTTAAGATTAATGCAAAAGTTGACAGGAAGCCAATGTAATCGTTTTAGGTTATGAACGAAACAACTAAGTGCGTGGGGCCTTGGTTACCACTCGAGCAGGGTAGTGATATCCTTTTCTGACATATTGTGAAAAAGTGAGTTACAATATCTAACTTGCTACCTGGCTACTGACCAGTGTCACTGCAATTTTCTTGGCAAGATCTAAAGATAAGACTTTTTCGTATTCGACGCAGGTCACGGATATGATAGAAGCATGCCCTGTTTGGGATATGTGTTTTCGGAAATTCAGGCTACTGTCGAATACTACACCGAGATATTTGGCTGATGCAGATGGATTTGTATATTGACCTAAAAAAATTACCGCTGAAGTTTAGTCTCAATAAAAATAATTCTTGCTAGGCTTAAGCTTCATCTTAGACCCTGTCATGCAGGCCGACATACCCATTAAACAATGTTGCAACTTCTCAAAGAGATTTCTTAGCGTTTGAAACTAATAGCATAGATTAGCCATATGTATGCTAATAGAGACATGTAAATTTGAGTATCATCGGCATAAAGATGGTGGTTTATGTCAAAACTAGAGATCAAATTCAAAATGGCCAGATATCACACATAATAATGTTAATAATAACCGCAAGTCGGCCATTTTAAATTTAATCAGGTTGAAATGTTTCAGGGCATATCCCTCCTTGAAACCACACATTTTCTTTTATAGTAATGGACTAGCTATCAGGTACAGTCTTGCAAATATTAAGCATATTAAAGTCAATAATGAGTTTTATCGAGTTGACATTTTTCAGGGCATATCCCTTCCTGAAGCCGCACATTTTGTTTTATGGTGATGCTCCAGCTATCTGGCACGGTTTTCCAGATATTAACTATATTAAAGTCAATAATGACCGGAAGTCGGCCATTTTCAATTGGGTTGAATTTTATCAAGGTATATCGCTCCCTCAAACTGCACATTTTGTTCTATAGTAATGGTCACGGTTTTGCAATTATTATGCACCTTAAAGTGAATAATGGTTGCAAGTCGGGCATTTTAAATTTTATAAAGTTGACATTTTTAGTGCATATCCATCCCTGAAGCAGCACATTTTGTGTTATAGAAATGATCTAGCTATCTGGCACCGTTTTACACATACGTGTATTAACCAACATACACTCGGAGCCGACCAGATGCCTGGAATAAAAGATTGCCACCTCTCTGGCTTGCAGCTCGGCAATGTCAAACCCTGATGACTAGGAGCACAGCTGAATGGGATAGGGTCAGCATATGCTCATTGGTTTTCTATACAAGGTCGGTAACTCACTGAAATCTTGGAAGCAGCAATCTCAACATACTAGGCCTATCGTTCACGCCCGCACGCGCAACATAGGGGCTATTCAGCTCCACTATTCTATCGTGTAAACCCAAAAGGCAGTAATTTCTCAATATAATAGTAAGCTGAATACTGCAGTGTATTATTCACGAAATGTCTCATTTTGTTTGAAATAGTGCTTCTGTCAGAATAGAGCTCGTAAAATGATTATTAATGCATGTAAATTATGAGATTTCCGTTTGAAAATTCATCAATAATTTGCTACAAGAACTAGGTATGCCAACTAGGTATGCCATGGTAGCATTTGTTTGGTAGAAAACAAAAGTCTACATAGTCCATTTCTCATTTTAAAATGACGAGGACTTGAAAGTTTCCTTCCCTCAGTAGAAGTATAGACATGGCAGTGATTATCACCTCATAGCCACATCCCAATTTCCCGTGACCAGGAACACGTCAGTGAGCCCCATACCGCTCTGTGGAGACAGGCATGAAGGGATACAGAGATGCGAGTAATCAAAACATACAGGACCAGCTGACGTCTGCAATCAAACACATACAGAACGAAGGCTTTATACAATCGGACATGCATTGAGCTTCTTGGCTTCCAGCTTCAACGACCTAGCCAAGAAGCGGAGGGACTCGGCTGCTTCTGCTAGTCTTAATTGTACAGCTTTTTCAAAAACGACATAACGCAGGCATTGGATGCGGGCACGCCTAGGCAGCAGCAATTCGCCTTTACATCAGCAATCCAAGAAAGCAGAACCCAACTATCCACATATTGCCAGATCTCAAGAAGCAGGTCACCAGTTAGGCATACTCAGACGCCTACCTTTAGATCCATAGGTGGAAGACGGCCATTTCGTGGCAGAGAACGTGACAGAGGCAGAGGATTCAGAAGGCCAAGCTACTGAAGGTGTCACGTCCCTGCAGGACCCCTCACTGTTTTGGAAGACCATCACGGGGGACCAGTTTGTAGGCTACTACAGTCAATCGAGGTGTACAGACTACAGTTCGAGAGAGTACCTCCTTTATCTTATCCAGACGTGGGGCAGCAGTCACTGCCACGCTTAACAGCAGCATTCACAGAGTTGGGTGACGAAATTCACTTTCTGCTAAGAAAAGAGGCTATAAAAAGAGTGAAAACTCGAGTGAAGGCTTCTTCTCTCATCTATTTCTGGTGTCAAAGAAAGGAGTGGGAAGCAGACCGGTTGATAATTTAAAAACTTTAAACCGGTATATAAACAAAAAGCCTTTCCACATGTCTACACTGAAGGATGTCGCTCAGGCCATCCGGCCAGGAGATTGGTCCATGTCAATAGATCTAGAGGATGCGTTTCTACACGTACATGTCCACAGAGACTACAGAAGATTCCTGAGGTTCAAGTGGAAGAAGGAAGTTCTCCAGTTTCGCAGACTCTCTTTCGGACTGACGTCGTCCCCATAAGTGTTCACAGATGTCACACGCCCCCTGGTAGAGGAATGTCATCTGCGCTGTATTCTACGAGTAGTTTTTTTATTTAAAAGCCAGTCTCCACAAATATATAGTATTATCAATCCTTCACAAATTAGGATTTAAAAGAAATCAGTCAAAAATGCTGATTGACGCCGGACTAGAGATTCCTGTACACAGGGACTGGAATGGGACTCGAGGGTCATTCTTCCGGAAGAAAAGACACATACAGCAGCGGTGACTCACACCATGATGAAGATGAACTCAGTGTCCATGTCAGAACTCATGAGGCTGTTGGGCAGACCCCTTGAATCCTAACTTCCCCGACAAAGAAGAAATCTTCAGATGTTCACCAAAGTGTTTTTTAACTCCAGAAGCCAGGACTCCTTGCATTCGTGGAACTCACCTCCTCGGAGTGGTCGCAGTCTACTCCATCCTTTGCTGGATGGGGTGCTCTTAACCGACGCATCAATGTAAGGTTGGGGGGCTCGCCTGGGTCAAATCACCATTCATAGCTAGCGGTCGGTCAAGGACCAGAATAACCATATAAACTTTTCGGTATTGCTGACAGTGACGTTAGCGTTACGTTAGTTGAGTCACAGGTTGCAGGACAAAGTGGTGTCATTACAGATAGACAACATAACAGCTATGGCATATTTGGTCAATGAGGGAGGAACCATATCACGATCACTGTGTGTACTGGCAACAGATCCTGACCTTTGCGGACCGTCAGTGCACAATGCCACGACCCAGTTATCTACCAGGTCTCCTCAACACAAAAGCACACACACTTCTCGCATCAAGAAGAATGGGTGTTGGATCGCAGAATAGCTCAGAGAATATTCAACCTCTTTGGCCAACCCCAGGTGGATCTGTTTTCCTCGACCAGATCGAAGCAGGTGTCCCAATACTTCACAGCGGACCGATACGACCACAGATTTCAAGGAAGCCATCTTGTACGGTTTCCCACCTTCATACCGATTCCTCTAGTATTGACAGTAATAATACCCCTTCGTTGCCCAGAGCACCTTAGATATCGGAACTTATCAATATGTTTATTAGATTGCGCCGACGACTCCCAGCAGTACCGCAGACTGTGACGAACGCGACACTGTGAACGTCGTTGCCGAAGAACGAGCAACTACAAATGACGGCATGGCTCATATCCACAGATCCCTTCGGATGTTAGACTCCCCTTTGCATTGTCATCATTTCTTCATTAGGCATGAAAGCCATCAACAAGGATCAATTACAAGTCAGCGTGGAGACACTGGGTCTATTGGTGCAGCAAAGAGGGCATGGGCTCGTCTACCCCCTCTAGTCTAAGATAACTTTGCTTAGATATTTATGGTAGGCCCCTACTTATATTCGGACCGTCGATTGGCCAGGCCAGGCACTCCATCGGACTGCATCTATCAGCTATTACCACACTTCTTCAACCTCTTTGTAACAAGTCTATTTGGAGATGACAGAGCAGTGACTTTCTTGATGAAAGGTGTTTTCCTTTCAAGACCACCACCACAAAAAATACAGCTTATTTGGGACATGGCAACGGTGCTCGGATGTTTACAAGTATGCCATTGGGGAGAGACAGAGTCGCTGCTCATACTTCCCCTTACACATAGCTTAGATGTAGAATGATTCTGTTGCTGGTCTTGGGCTTCTGCCCGTGGGGTTAGCGATCTACACTTGCTATGCCTCCATCCAGATCTGACAGGGTCTTTTTAATCTGTGATGCTGAGGTTAATGCATTTCCGAGCACACACACTTTTTTCTTATCACTAAGATTGCTACAAACATGTATAATAAGCACTCATAAACACTGGCTTGCGTTTGAAGATCGAGCCTATAAAATCTGTTGTAAAATCACTTTGCTACAAAATGTTGTGTTGTATAATTATGACATATGCGCAGGCAGCGTAGGCCTATTTCAACACGCAGACTGTAAAGGGTTTTGAGTCGAGGCACACGTAAGTAATTAACTTTTATTTGCTGATGATCACAGTCAACATCTTGAAATTGAAGATGTATTGTTTAAATAACTAGCATTGTATTATTTATCCGTTAATAACATGCTAGTATTTGAAATTGATAATGTAGGCCTATCTGTAATTCTCATCCATTTAAAAATTGTGCTTGCATTTTAGTTTTGCCATTGACAAGATCTGAAATAAAATGTTATCATAGACATAGGATCTACTGAAGTTATCATTTTCACATAAACTTTTATGATATGGAGCAAAAAAACAATATTTAAATATGTAAAAGCCTGGTTAATGCGAGCTTGCCACTTGAGTCAACATAACATATAATTAACGTATTTCTATTGTATGTGTTAAAAGCTGTGTGACCGTTTATATTTTATTTACCTTCAAAAAAATCTCCATGACGCTAGACTGGTATAGTGAATATACCTATTTTGACCGCAGTGACGAGAGTGAACTTGCCGTTTCGCCACAAAAGTATGACCGTAGCCCGACATTTGTGATCGCCATTAATATGGCTTTGACAGAGAAGAAATTCGGGCCGAAAAAAATTACTGTGAGAGTCTACTCTAGTGTCATACTGTGTTTACCTTGCAGCCCGCTAAAGCACTGCCCAGCAAACATGAGACGTTGGACAAACGTTGGCCTACTGTTGGCCGTAAGCCAACGCTGGGCCAACGTCTCATGTTTGCTGGGTGAGGTGCAAGACATGGTGCAGGCATAATTTCACATTTTCGAGTTACCCTTTATTACATTCATTATATTTTACGTTGCTCAAATGACAGCAGCATATCTGCCACCTCGGCATGCAGCCAGGTGCGGGACATGGTGTTGGCATAATTTCATTTTGGAGTTGCCCTTTATTACAGTTATGGAGACTGATGCTACTTTAGCTAGGCTCCGCATCTATAATGTGTAGGCTTCAAATCGAAATGACAATAAATAATTATGTTTACATTGTGATGTGTGCCATGATGATCAAACAGTGGACTACTCTTGAGCTTAGAGGCCTACACAACATGGGATATATATTTTCATTGATAAAAAAACAGATTTTTAGTCAACAGTGCCACAATGTGTCTTTTTGTAAGAGAGATATGCTGGTACCTTGTGCTGACTCGATCCCAGCAAACACGACACATCGACCCAATGTTAGCCCACCTTCCCCGACGTCGGCCCAACATTGGTCCAACATTGGGTCGATGTGTCGTGTTTGCTGGGATCTGTACTTTATACCCTGCAAAGTCAAAAGGCAGCATCTGCCTACTTGAAACGTGAGCAGATACTGTCTTTTGGCCCTCCACGGCAGTCTAAGTGATCAGCCCAGCAAACACGGGACATTCGCTCAATACTGTTTCAATGCTGGACCAGCGTCCAAAACGGTGGGCCAACATTAAAACAGCATTGGGTGAATGCCTGGGGGGCCCACAGCATGCTCTGGCATTGCCACCAATCAGAAGCCACTGTTTATATGCCTTGTAATGGCGGACTTCACGAACTTAACATCGCTTACTTACAAATTAGACAATTAATCGAATGGTTTGAAATGTAGAATTGTTGAAAAATAGATTTGTTACCAGATTAGGACATCATATACCATCTGGCCCTGCGTGAAACAGCTGAACACCACAAGAGCTGAGTAATCCTGCGCCGAAACATCGGATAACTGGGTGTTAATATATAGATTCCATATTTACGTTGTCCAATGTCCATATGACAGCATCCAGTCTTCTGATACCCGGGTCAGCAGCCTGGCACGTCAATGAGGTATCAGACATGGTGCCGTCATATTCAGTTATTTAGATGCTACACTGTCTTTAACGATCCAATTATAATAGATATCCTGCCGCAGTATATTTTGTCTTGCCCTGACTTCTACTTCAATGAAACCAGAATGACTTGAATCACAGGACGAACCCTCCACCCTCCGCAACTACAGCAGCCTGCACAAATCCAGTCATCAGGTGATCGAACAGCCAACGAAGCTTCAATCAACTATTTTATATTTGTTTCAATTGCTAAATAGATATGTTTAAATACCAAAAGGTAAAAAGCGGGACGTGGCAAAATGGTTAGAGCGCAGAGCTTTGCCAATGTCACTGTCTGCCGTGCAGTTTCGAACTCCGCTTGGTGCAGGATTTTCAGAGAAATATCATGTCTCTTCCCTCTCAATCTTAGGACATTGTTTCGATGCTGTAATCTTGGGAAATGTACTTAACCCTAAAATGCTTCACTTGACACTGAAAATGAATACCTGGTAGGACAGAGATGGTAATGTGTACAATAAGTTCAATGCGCGGAAATGGCTACACGACTATTATATGCTCTCCATGGAGTTGAAATTGCACACAAATGAACAGGACCTGGGGGTAAACCTGTCCAGTGACCAGGGGGGGGGGGGGGGTAAAATGTAAAGTCGGATGATTTCAGACTTGATATCAGACTATAATTTATAGTCTATAAACCTGCACCTTTACCTTTAATGTGTTGTGTTACTCAATATGATGCTTGTTCGCATGCATCTCCAAGTGAAGTTAGGCTCATCCTCATTTATGCGCCTCTATGCGTGGAAATACATCAATTTTGTCTCATTCATATATAGTGATGTGGTCATCTGTATGTAGAGTGTACTTGCAGAGTGACCCACACTGTGTCCATTTTCAATGTGAAATTAGATTCAGGGAGCATATCGTAAGCAACAGCTTTCAAGGAGATGTCATGTGCATTAATTCTGCTAACATACCATACAGAAATATCAATAACCAGAATTGTTTAATGTAACCAACCTGAATAAATAACTAGATAGACTGGCCCAGTCTGAGCCAGTAAGTTTAGACTGGCTATTTTACTATACCCCAGAGGCAGGGTTGGAGCCAAGTACATCGGTACTTGTACTTACCTGTACCTAAGTACATTTTTTTCACGTACTTGCTTATACTTTGTACTTGAGCTTCAAAAATGTACTTGTACTTGTACCCAAGTACATTTGGAATACTTGGTACTTGTTTTGTTAAAAAAAATACATTTTAAATATTTTTCAGTTAGCCTATTTAGTGCAATATTTTTGAGAATATAAATTTTAAAATAATTTAATTGTTGCAGATGATGGCTCAATATTGAATCGACATTGGATTAACGTCTCGTGTCTGTAGTAGAAGGGTCGCGCTTTGTTGGCGCGATCACCTCTTATAAAACCCTATAATTGCGAGGGTCATCTATGTTCACGTTTCGAAAAGTTCTGTTCAATCGATATTGCAACATGAAAGCATTACAATAATATATTTTACTTGTTCTGGGAAATATATAGTGTCGAATGTTGTGCTTAGATGATTACAAACACGCCGCACAATAAACATAGAATTGCAGACATCTTAGAGCTAGAAGGGTTAGAAGTGTCAGATTGACCGGGCGCATGTAAGAGCAATTAGCAGCTGCATTAATCACACCTTCATTAACACTTTCAGTGCGGCGAGCTATTATCATGATCATATTCAAGTGTTAAACCACAATAAATAACCCTCAAGATCAAATAAATGAGCAATAATTCTGAAAATATATAAACTGAATTAATTTTTAGCATTTGAATTTACGACACCCAACCATTTCAGCACTAAACACATTAATGACATTATGATAATTGTATATCCTCTAGTTAATTTTTTTTAAAGTTGAATAATAATATATTCTGCTGAATTACTTCATATTTGGTGTGTTTGATCGAGTGGAAAATGTGGTTGCCCACGGTGTTTTGGTTAGCAAATTAAGAATTCTAATAAATGAAGTTTATTATATTCCTATTTATTTATATTCCTCGTTCATAACTGTTGACATTAATATCTAGTGAAAGGAAATAAACATTTTTTCACAACACATTAGTTATTATGTTTAATTTCAACAGACATATCCTAGTTATTCAAAACAGGGAGAGGGGCGTTTTTTACACCTCTCTGCACTGCACTCAGCGAACACGGAACGTTCTCTTAGTTGTGGGTCAACATCGTCGATGATTACCCAGCAAAGCCAGCATTGGGCCATTGCGCCGTGCCCACTGTAGTCAACCCACAATAGACAATAGTAGTGGTCCTCTTCAATACTGGGAAGCAGTACTGAATCGATGTACTTGCCCCAACCCTGCCCAGAGAGTCCAAATTTCTGTCATTTTTAGCCTCAGTCGCCCCGCTTCTGAGATATCAGTCATTTTGTTTTTTGTCGGCCATCTTGGAATTATGGTATATTTTGTACTGGTACTACATGTACTACTATCACCACCACCACCCACCACTACTACACGTAGTACTATATACCCAACATTTTAAACCTCAGGCACACAGTTTGTGAGATTTGACAGTTTAAAGCTCGGTAATGTATTGGTAATGTTTTTTTTATCTTTGACCTCTCCATACAGGCTCGCTATAACCAAGGAATCTAAACAAATGATACGTTTGGAAAGGCACACGAAAAATTATTTTGTAGTAATTTTTTATTTTTCCACAGATAAAGTTTGATTGTTTTTTTTTATGTGGCGTTGATTGGAAGAAACTTGACAATAATAGCAGTCTGACCCCATTAGTGATTTGATTATTAGACAAAAACCTTATTTGTACTTACGGGTATGTTTAGAAATTCTGTAAAGTCAATGCTTTTTTTCTTACAGCAGGACCATGATTTCATAGCATCATGAAATATAGGTGCACCTGGGTGATATTGGCATGCATCTGAAATCATAATACATGTAATGGTAAATGCTAAAAAGAAGAGATCAATTATGAAATGATTGGAGGACAGTACTAACAGTAAGATATATTGAACGAACACGGGTGAACTCAGACCCTAACCAGCTCGGACACTGCTACAAATGGTGTCCGATTTGGTGTTGTGCGGTGTCTTACTTGGTAATGTTAGACTAGTGTCCGACTAGGCATAGGGTCAGACACGTCTACCAGTAATACCGTAGTATATTACTATTAAACCCGTAGCATGACATACACATGTACAGTCCAGTAGTAGATAAAAATTAAATTAAACCACACGAAGATTTAACAAGAACCCTGCGGTTCTGAACATTATTGAGAGTATTTTTTTTTGCATCAGACTGAAGTTGCTATTTATATTAAGCAATGGGCCATGTAAAATTGTAATCAAAACAAATATATTTTCCGCTAATAAGTGTTTTAGATTCAAAAAAAAACTTGCTAAAATAATTAGATGCACAAGAGCGGGATGTTTTTTCGTTAGTTCACATGATAACCAGTAAATTAAAATACTGTGCAAGCACTCCCAACACCCCGTGGCCGATGGTAGTGACCCAAAATGGCCACAAATTTAACACAACTGCTGGCAATACTCACAGACCACAAAAACGCATAGGGTCTACAGTTTTTATTCATTATTACATTGGACGATATAAAGTTGATTCAAGTTATAAGACGATGTGTCATACTAAATGGCCTGATTTGATCCAGTACTACCACTAGGTCTATATGACAGGAGATGTACAGGGGATACGGTGATAGCTTGAAGGGATACGGTAATAGTTTATAGCATAACGGTATTTACCAAACAAATGTCGAAACGTTACATCAAACATTTGCAAATAATAAAAATGTGAATTGGTTAAATGGGGCTGATCAATATAAACAAGAGGCCAGCCGGCCACCATAATCCCCCGCCTCGCCCGCGTGATAGAAATTTTACAGGGTGCATACTTCCCTGAAGTCTCACATTCTGTTCTACAATAATAATCCACCTATCTAGATTACTGTGTATATTACAGATATTGAAGTCAATGTTGGTCGCAAGTCAGCTTTTTTTAGTTTGAGCAAGTTGCCATTAAGAGGGTATATATATATATATATATATATATATATATATATATATATCCCTCACTGAAACCATACATTCTGTTTTATAGTATTTATTGGACTGGTACATATCCTATGGAATTTTTGTTCCAATGCTGTGAATAGATTAAATGCCTTATCAACGTTGAATTTCGTTGGTAGATTTTAATTTTATGTGTTTTTCTCTAGCAAAAAAAAACATTTTTTACCCTAAAAAGGGACCCATTTCTCGCGCGCGTCTGTTTTAAAACTATATTGATGTGGTTTCGAAAGGGGCGTAAACGCCGCAAACAGTGATTGTACACAGTTGAGACGATGACTCACTTTGCTTCTCCTGTGCACGTTCCAAAAACTTTGATAACAATTATTATTTGTCTGCCATCTTGAATTTATGCAAATTTGGACAGAATGAATATTATTTTTTGGATCTAAAAAATTAAAGAAGTGTACAAATAACTTTTATCATCATCATTTTCCACATTATGCCATCTTTGAAGGTTAGAGCATCTAACTATCTGGCACAGTTTGTCCGGTATCAGGCATATTAAAGTTAATTATGGCCGATAGTCAGCCATTTTAAATTTGATCAAGTTGAAAATTTTCAGAGCATATCCCTACCTGAAACCGCGCATTTTGTTTTGTAGTAATGGTCTAGCTATATGGCACGGTTTGTCAGATATCAGGCATATTAAAGTTAATTACGGCCGATAGTCGCCCATTTTTAATTTGATCAAGTTGAAAATTTTCAGAGCATATCCCTACCTGAAACCGCACATTTTGTTTTGTAGCAATGTTCTAGCTATATGGCACGGTTTGTCAGATATCAGGCATATTAAAGTTAGTTATGGCCGATGGTCGGCCAATTAAGCAGGTGAAATTTCAAAAACCCCAAAAGGCACATCTACACCTCCTAAGGGATGTGTGTGTCAAAAATTAAAGAAATCCATGCACGGGTTACCGAGTTCTGCTCCGGAAACGAAATGCGGACATCCGGACGCGGGAAGGACGGACGGACGGACGGACGGACGGACGGACGGCCGGACGGACATCTGAGGCGACGCTAATACCCCCCGCACCCACTTCGTCGGGCGGGTTTTGAATTTAATCAAGTTGAAAATTTTCAGAGCATATCCCTACCTGAAACCGCACATTTTGTTTTGTAGTAATGGTCTAGCTATATGGCACGGTTTGTCAGATATCAGGCATAATAAAGTTAATTACGGCCGATAGTCGGCCATTTTTAATTTGATCAAGTTGAAAATTTTCAGAGCATATCCCAACCTGAAACCGCACATTTTTTTTTGTTGTAATGGTCTAGCTATATGGCACGGTTTGTCAGATATCAGGCATATTAAAGTTAATTACGGACGATAGTCGGCCATTTTTAATTTGATCAAGTTGAAAATTTTCAGAGCATATCCCTACCTGAAACCGCACATTTTGTTTGTAGTAATGGTCTAGCTATATGGCACGGTTTGTCAGATATCAGGCATAATAAAGTTAGTTAAGGCCGATGGTCGGCCAATTAAGCAGGTAAAATTTCAAAAACCCCAAAAGGCACATCTACACCCCCTAAGGGATGTGTGTGTCAAAAATTAAAGAAATCCATGCACGGGTTACCGAGTTCTGCTCCGGAAACAAAATGCGGTAATCCGGACGCGGGACGGACCGACGGACGGCCGGACGGACGGAGGGACATCCGAGGCGACGCCAATACCCCCCGCCCCCACTTCGTCGGGCGAGGGAAAAAAAACTGTACATGCAGCATAGAAGCTAAATTAGTGAAATCGCGGAATTCCAGACTCGCGATCAAAGTGAGGATGTGTAAACGAAGCCATGTTATGCGCAGCGATTAATTACGTCATCAATTGGAGGGGGGTACAGGTGTCCTTGTCTATCTCTCGTGAAATTACACTGTCAGCATGAGATCCTATGAGACGAATGAGATGGGAGGGAGATATTGACGAAACAGAGTTTGAGCACGCCTGTCGATATGACAATGATTTGTGTGAGGAATACGAATATGATTTTTTTGCAAGTTTTAAAAATCGCATAATAAATATTATAACACAAATATGATGTTTTTTTTAATAAATCGTGTGATCAGATATTATAATTATCACTGATATTATATTATCCGTAGGATAACTACCAAGCTTGTAGGCCTGAAAGGTTGAACACACTCCAATAAACTATTCCGACCTTCATTCATGGCTAGTAATGGACACCAAAATAAGCTGAACATTACAAACAACAAACCTTCTGTAAGAAAGGTTTTCACTATGCTCGTAAACTAAACCCAATTCACAAGACCAATTTGATACTTAATATATAGGCATACGTGGCTTACAATCTATCATTACCACTAGGCCTAATTATGAAAATCGTCGTCCCCATGTCTGAGATATGCGGTTGTTCCCTCAGTGATCTGATTCACTGTCATGGCTCTATTTCTTCACTGCTTGTCGCTGACAGTCGCGGAAATAATATGAGTTTCATTTGCTCCGCTGTTATTCAATACTTACAATAAAGTGATTTTGTGAGTGCTGGGTGTGAATTGCAAATAGGATTTGGCGAGACCAGCAATCGGCGATAAATTAAATCAGGTGATAAATTAGGTCAGATCAATCAAGTTAAATCAAAGAACAACACAGCTGAAAATTGGACACTTTTCAAAGTCACTGATCTTGATTATATAACCATGAACGTTAAAATAATGACAATTACATTTAATATTTCACCATACTTTGTTTTTTTCATGTCAGATCGTCGCAATGAAAAAGTTAACTTATATAAACGGGCATTGCTATATTTCTGTATAACGGCGTGCATTGATTCACAATAACCACTGGGCCAACACTAGGCCAGCATTGGGTCAATGAGTTGTGTTTGCCGGGTGATAGCTGATCACAGGCATACCACCTATGGCTTTCCGTCTCTGTAGGCCCTACAGTTGGTTCGATCCTGACTTAAAAATTGATCATTTCGTCAATATTGGCGCTAAGGAAGTCTGTGATATAATAATCTTGAATAGTTTTAGCTGAAAAGAAAAATATTTTTTGAATCCTGATATATTTACAATTTAAATAGATTTAGTTCACATTCAGAAGTGAGAAGGTGGCGAGTCCTCGCGCATTACATAATCCTAGTTCGCCTGGAGCCGGGTGTGTATCATGTGTATATGCTGACATACACAGCCACAATTAACAAACACAGTAGCTGCTTACATTACAAGTGAGCAGATACTGCCTTTCGAGTTTATAGCAGTATCGGCTCACTCACGGAAAGCGTGATGGCCCTTCAGTATAAGACTGACCCAGATATCGTGCATGAGATTGGTCGAGATGACTTTCTTAACCAATGATGTGCCTGAGATCTAGTTCAGCCTCATTGACATACCACTGCATCAATGTCACGTGTCTGTCGTACATGTTAAAATATCCAGAGATATGACTGACCTAGATATTGTGTGTGTGATTGGTCAGGGAAGATCATCTCGTCCAATGGTTTGTATAAGATGTAGATCAGCACCATTAAGAATTTTTTTTACCACAATAGTGGCTATGGCGCTAGATGCTATAAAGACCAAGTGTTAGATTTTCAAAGGCAAGATATATCATTGCAAAATATTTCATCTTTATCATAATATATTTGCTTTGGAAAGTAGAACATCTGCCAGCTTCCCCCAGTTTCAGACTCTCATTGTGGCAATTTCTCAAGATTACTTTGGACTAGTTTGAGGTAGGCATTGTTCTCAGTGAAATCTATGGGCTATCTAAAGGGTATAAACTGATGGCTCAACCCACAGCTCAAACACTGGAGATCTCTAACTGTCGTAAAATTGACAACAAAAATCCTAATAACTCAGAAAATACAGATATTTATGCTTATTCAGAAACAACGTTTGGTGGGCCTACTATAGGCTCTGTGATGACAGAAAACTGGATCTATGGGTGTTGTAGTTTTAGAGAATATGTGAGTGATAGTCATTTGGGACACACGGAAAATGGACACAAAAATATAGTGCCCAGAATCCGTTTTGTGAACCATATTAAAACATATTGGAATGAGTTCCAATAATGTAAAAACATTTATAATCTCGACAATAGCTTACAGCATCATCCCGACAGAAAGTCTTGACACAGCGAGGCCGTCAGGCCACCTCAGGAGTAGCCAGCCTTGCGGAGAAAGATGGCTCACAGTCACATCATTTATTGCGGTTAATAATCACATTCAGTGACACCATTTATCGTGATGGTGGTGGTAATAATAATTGCATCAGACTGAAGTTGATATTCAAGGAATGTAAACTTGTAATCAAAACAAATATATATTTTCCGTCAATAAATATTTCAGATTTAAAAAAAACTTGCTAAAAAATAATTAGATGCACAAGTGTGAGATGTTTTCTTTGTTAGTTCACATGATAAAATTATATTAAAACACAGTGCAAGCACTCCGAACACCCTGGCCGATGGTAGTGACTCCACAAATTTAACACAACTGCTGGCAATACTCACAGACCACAAAATCGCATACAGTAGTTATTCACTATTATAGTGGACGATATAAGAGTGATTCAAGCTATAAGCCGATGTACCATACGAAATGGCCTGATTTGATCTAGTACTACTAGTAGGTCCATATGATAGGAGATGTACACGGGATACGGTAATAGCTTGAAGGGATACTATGCACAGGGTTTAATTACGTCACCATTTGGAGGGGGTACAGGTGTCCTTGTCTATATCTCGTGAAATAATACTGTCAGCATGAGATTATATGAGACCAATGACCACTTAAAAAACGAATCCAACGAACTGCGAACCGCCTGTTCTTAGGGGCCGAGCATCGAACATTGCAGTTTCTAAAAAGAGTATAAAACGAACCTAAAAATTTATATCTAGTGTAAAAAACGAACTGTACTAGCTATAAAAAACGAACATCGACATCAGAATATTATAACTATTGAACGAAGAAACAAACTTATAAAAACTGAAGTGACACAGTGAACAGCAACTAATTGTACGGCCCCTCAACTTGAACATAGGCCTACATCATTGTAGCCTACATGTAGGTCATTGAATTGTCCTAAGCCATAATAAATGTAACAACTGAGGCGAAAATCTTATAAAAAATGAGGGCAATATCGTATAAATAATGAACTGAACACATTTTTTCCTCATAAAAAGTGAACATTGAGGCCAAAAAATGAGTAAAAAGTGAACTGGGAATAATCCATAATTTCCAGGACCCATGTGCACCCCTTGAGATGGGTGGGAGATGTTGACCAATCAGAGTTTGAGCATGCCTGTCAATCAACCCTGTCGTTGAACTATCCATATGACAATGATTTGTGTCAAAATGACCGAAATTATCTAGGAAACATCACAAAATTAAAAAAAAAATTGAAACCCCTCGAACGTCATTTTAACGTCAACTATTGCAAAGTTTTCAAATATACCTATTAGTCCATGGGAAAAAAATCGGTCACCATGCCCCCCCCCCCCCTACTCTGCCACACCATTTTTTATGCTTTGATATGTCCAAAACATGAAATGAGATGCGACCAGTAAAAAAATAGGGGCGAACTTTATACTTTATCGTCTCTCCACATACGCTCAAACATGTTTTTTATTATAAGATAATCAGAATAAACAGCAAAACAAAAGTGTTCAAAACAACATAATAAATGATTGGACTTATCCATATCTGGTGTTATTTATAAATAAATGCCATACAATTTTTTTAATGAAAGAATATTGCAGCTTTTCATGAAAACAAATATATTGACCATGGGTTGAAATCTGAAACATGGAGCTTTGATCGGGATTTTAGTGTATACTTTTGTATTCACTTTTTTTTACATAATATGCGTGAGCTGAATGCGAATCTGTCGGATAACGTTCTATATTTTGAGACCTTCACCTTCAACTTAGCAAAACACAAAATGGTCGCACATAAACGCACAACTTATGCGTTGGAAAAAAATGCCCTTTATTTGACCTTCAGATTCAAGATATCTGCCATTTTTTATGTATTTACTGTTACTAAAGTATACTGCTGAACATGTTGACGATAATATGACGTATAATTTGTGGTGACATAGTGGATTAGGACTAAACGTTACTGATGAGTAAATTTGAAAGAAAAAATCCAAAATGACCGCAAAATTTACCTTTATGTAAACAAGAAACCAGATGGCTATGAAAATGGAAATTAAACCTCTTTTTTTATGTGTGGCTTGGAATTGCTCAATTTATTGATTTTGTGTGACTTGTCTGACCTATAGTTTATAGTAAAATCCAAGATGGACGACATTTTGCATATTTTCTATTAAAATAATTATGTCATTCCAAATACTAACCACATCAAAGCATGTTAGAATATACTGTAATTAAACACAGTTTTGAATGCCTTGCAAACTAATCTGCCGTATTACGTAGTCTATTTTTTAGATTTCCATTAAACAAATGTTGTTTATGATATTGTAGTTAATGTGCATAAAAAACGCTTTTTATTTGTGTGTAATTGGCGTTAACCATATTGAATGTGAAGGTTAAATAAAGGTTATTTTGCTCGAAAAACATGAGTCATAAATTTATAAACTCAAAATCATGCACAAACCAGAAATCGTGCAATAATTTGTAACACAAATATAGAAAAGTTGTGGTTTTGGCGGCCATTTTTTGTTTTGCTCATTTAAACATGAAGGACACCAAACATAGAATTTTTACCCGACAGATTCGAATTCAGCACACATAAATTATGTAAAAACAAGCGGTAGAAAAAATATAGACTTAAATGCAGAGCAAGGTTCAATGTTTCATATGTCAACCCAGGATAAATAAACTCATTTTCAAAAAGTCTGCAATATTCTTTCATTTAAAAATATATATGCAATGTACAAATCTAAAAACCACTCAGTTTTAAGGATATAAAGTAAAACATCTGGTTTTATAAAACATAGGTCAAATATATATATGGCCAATGATTATGTTTTATTAAGTCGTTCCCATTGACCATGTTCACTAGTTTTTTTCTCGATTATTTGTAATAAAAGAAATTGTGTAAACGTATGTGAAGAAATAACTGTTTAATCCACTGCATCATGCAATACATCAGTAGAACGGAAATTCTTTTATATGGTATATTGCATGTGTAGATTGGTAATCTAGAACTGCAACGACAGACGTTTGCGTAAACCTACCCCCTAATTTAGATAGGTTTGGGGTTCCCCCACATAAACTGTCAAAATATATATTTCATCCCTTTTTTTACTGGTAACATCTCATTTAATGTTTTGAACGTATCAAAGCTTAAAAAAAGTCGGTGTGGGTGAGTAGTAGTAGCAGTAAATCATTGCTTTACGTCACTTTTCGGCACAAAAGGTCTTTTAAGTGACATTATAATACAATAAAAACGTTGTAGTCAATTGATGAGATGAATGATGTACAGATGATGATGTGAGGGTGGAGGTGATAGGGCATGGTGGGTTATTGAGAGCGTTTTCCTTCGCTCGCCCGATAAGGGGTTCTGGGCATGTCTAGGGGATATACCCCCAGACATGCCCAGACGGCCGGAGATTTGAGTTTCGCTGTACAAGTGTGGGTGAGTAGTGGGGAAGGGGGTGCAAGGTAACCAATTCTGGCCTATGGACTATATGTGTGTTTCGGGTTATGACCTTCAAGAGATCGAAAATGACCTTTAAAGCTTCAGAATATTTGGTAATTATGAATTAAGGGTCATGACCTTTAAGACCCCAGAAATGACCTTTCGAGCTTCAGAAAAAACCCACCCTATTTTATTTTGTTCAGTATTTCTTTTTCTTTAAATTGAACATAGGTATCAAGAATTAACATGCCATTCCCACGGAACCACATTTACTGACATATGACCCTACACTAGTAGGCCTGAAATGGTTAAACACGCTCCAATAAACTATTCCGACCTTCATTCGTGGCTAGCTTTTTACTGGGGGGGGGAAGTAATGGACATCAAAAGAAGCTGAACAATAGGCCTACAAACAACAAGCCTTCTGTAAAAAGCTTTTCACTATACTTGTAAACTCTACTCAATTTACAAGACCACTACTGTACATGATAAATAGGCATACGTGGCTTATCATCTATTATTACCACTAATTTTGAAAAACGTCGTCCCCATGTCTGAGATACGCGGTTGGTCCCTCAATGATCTGATTCACTGTCATGGCTCTGTCTTCACTGCTTATCGCGGACCGTCATTGTGACGGTCGCCGAAATAAGGAGCCTAATCAATAAATGATTTGCTCCACTGTAATTCAATACGCTATGTACTTAAAGGGGCTTCACATTATTGATATTTTATTAAAAATATTAAATAATACAGAATGGGGTTTTAATTTTTTATTTTACTCATCCGGTTGCCGAGTTATTAATGATTTAAGTTTGATCATTTGTAAACATTGCCGCCCCACCAAAACAAAACTGATCACAGCCGAGTGAGACACACTGTCTGTATAACCAGGACATTAAAAGTACCAAGTGTCAGATAACGAACAACATTGAAAAAGGATGGAACACGCTCAAACTTATTGCTATATTTGAAGTCATGATAGATACATTTACAAAGTATACAGTGTATTTTGTCATTTCATTTAGGCATATCTATGAGTTATTACTTTGTGTGATATGGGTGAGACATGCATATAATGTCATGTTTCTTTTCGGAGCCGGTACGGAGAATGTCACTCACTTGAAAAATAGGACTCTATTCTTTGTATGGTGATTTCAAGTGTGAGCCAACATCTGAGCCTTTGGCCTGACCTAAGACACTCTCACCTGACTGTGCGAGATTGTAGTACGGAATTAGCTACAAATTCAGTGACGTAAATCGTAATCGTAAGTCGTCACATGCAGTGATATAAATTGCGAAATGCGGTAAAATATATTTTTAAATCAAATTTTACTGTAACAAATTGGTAACTGATTTCCACAGGTGTCCTCTGACCTAGTCTCAGGACATCTACGGCTGGTTATGAGGGTGTTGTATCTCAGCTAACACGAGACATTGATCCAATAGTAGTCTAATGTTGGCCCATCTTCTGCGATTCTGGCCCAACATTTGGCTAACTCGGTTCAAAGTCTCGTGTTTGCTATTAGGGTGGTTTGATTTTGGCCAATGTAACATTATATTGGCCCATAATTTAACCACTATTTTACTTACAAACAGTACACACACCGATTCACTACTTCATAAGTCTTGATAGTGTATCGCATGGAGAACTAATTCCGCTACATTTATCTAGTTTTCGTGCATTTAAAAAACCTCCAAAAGAATATGAATGATAGTATTGTACTTTTTATGTTATTTCAGGAGAAATAAACAAAACAGTTATGCAGCTTTAAACAACTGCGCACAACATTGATCACGTGATCTTATGCTATCCGGTGGAAACACTAAGCTCTGTTTATCCAATAACTACCTAACCAGGGGGAGGGTGTTTTCAGTCAACAACTTCAAATAAATTGTATTTTAACCCCCATAACATAATATCAAGACTGTGAAGCCTCTTTATAAAAGTTACACAGACCACTTTGTTGTAGATGTTGTTTTAACACAAGTACAACGTCGTAGAGGTAGACCAGCATGAAACCAGTATTAAATAACACCTGTGTTTGACTTTGGTGCGTAAATAATCAAATCCACAGACCCGTCTGCTGTGAAAACATTCCTCAGTTCCCAAACTAATAACACTATACAACAAGTTTATGGCCTACTTTCGATCTGTAGGATTTGATGATCATCTACTTTCAGAAACACCCAGTACGAGAGTAAATTATTGAATATATATATATATATATATATATATATTCCCGCACTTGTGATAACTGCGCGGTATCTGAGTAAAAACAGCGGGAATCCCGCATTTGCGCACCCTAATTTGTGCCCTGGGCTAAATGTGAAAAATAAACATAATTCGAGTGTTGAGTGTGAGCTAAATCAATATCCGATGGTGCCCATGGCAATTCAAAAACCAGTGTAAAAATACCACTTTTTTACACCTGAGATTACATGTATCTGATAATCGGAGATGATTTATTATCAGCCTGAACCAAATTTTGCCCTCCGCCCGCTTTTTGTGTAAATGTGTAACATTTTCATTTCAAAAGAAACCGATCCAACTAGATTTGTCCGAGGGGCATATCTTGCCTCTCTACCCGTCCCACATCGATTTAGCAACCAAAATACATTAACTATAGAGAAATACAGTACTGTTACCATTTTTCATGTAAACCATGTAAAAATGTGATGTCAAAATCACACCAAAATCTAATCAACAAAGAGCCAGGGTAAGTTGGTTCCTGGGAACAAATCGGTGAAGCGGTTCAAGCTCTTGAGAGTATAGTGTAACATGTGATTCGTCGATCATCTAGAATTTTGTTGACAAAATGAAAAAAAAAACAATTCTCCTGACAATACTCTCATAATCACACTAAAAACAAGTCAGCACACGACCAGGGTAGGATTCTTCCTTTCAACCAAGCACGAAACAAATCCATGAAGCATTTCAAGCTCTAGAGAGGGACATAAGATTTTGGCGGCCATCTTGTATTTTGTTGAAAAAGCTGAAAAACGCCAAAAAAAATCACCGGGCAAATTTTCTAGGGCCAATATGCATACTGCAAATACTTACAAATAGTCCGAGCAGGGGTGTATAGCTATATTACTAAAAACTGAAATATCTGCTAAAATTCTGAAGTGTAAAAAATAAAAAAATTTATCATCAGAATCACGCCAAAAAGTAATCAGCACACATCCAGGGTGAGGTCTTTCCATTAAACCAGACAAGAAACAAATCCATGAAGCGGTTCAAGCTCTAGAGAGCAACATAGGATTTTGGTGGTCATCTTGGATTTAGTTGAATAAACTGAAAAACACAAAAAAATTACCAGGCAAATTCCGCACGGCTAATATGCATACTGGAAATATTTGTAAATAATCTGAGCAGGGGTTTTCGAGTGAGAGCAGAAACAAAATGCTGTGGCGCGGACGGATACGGCAAAAACAATAAGTGCAGGTGCACATGGGTCCTCGAAATTATGGATTCTTCCCACTTCACTTTTACCCATTTTTTAGCCTCACTATTCACCGAGCTAGCTAATACAATGAAGTATGGAGGAGGGTTCTTATATAACCCTGTTTTCATCGAGTGACGTGACTGCGTTTCACAAAATGAAGTATGGGGGAGGGAGTATTATATGACCTTGTTTTCACAGTGTGACGTCACTGCGTTTCATAGAATAGATAAAAATAGATATAAATTTTTAGCTTTGTTTTTTACAGTATCTATAAACTGCAATCCTCGATGTTAGGACCCTAAGTCCAGGCGATTCGCCGTTTGTTCGAAGTGTTTTTTAACCCATGTGCACCCTCATAAGTCTGCACCACCACAAGTGGGTGGAGATTTAATAATTATGCTCACCTTCAGGATTTTTGGCTGGATCAAAGCGTTTGGTGCAGCCTTTGTTGTAACATTGTAGTTCATCCAATTTATCACACATTTTTGTTTGTAAGCTCTGTGATTATAGGGATGTAATTTCAGGTCTGCTGAGCTTGTTATCTAAACTATTGAAGATTTTGCCAGTGGAAGACAATTATGCTTGATTTCTATTTTTATCTGTAATAAAGAAAAACACAAATAGACTTAACGTGTCAGTAACTGATGCTTCAAAGTTAAACTAACTATGTACTATCAATGTTTATTACGTTATGCGGGTCAATAGGCCCCTAAAAGAAATGCAAGCCAGTTTACTGATACTGAAACAGAAGCCAAAATTTGCCTAATTCGTGTAGTGTAGAGTGGGGAGGGATGATGATTTCGTCAAATCTCAATATACATGAAATAGAATACAAAGGACAAAGGGGGCAAAAATCGTCAAGAAAAGCTTTACGTAATTGTTGAACAGGGACACTCGTCGAAAAACTTTGGCTAAGATAGGCTGTAATGCTAGCCCAACATGACGGTATTATTGTAGACTAGTCACAATTTTTTTATTTTCCTCTCTATTTAACCATTAATTTGACATGTAGTAAATGTCTATTTATTATGCTTCTCTATAAACCCATTAACTTCATTCCTGTTTATTCTCAGAATAGGCACGAATCACACCAAATGAGCCAGTATGTCCCGTCAAAAACTTTTAAAATAAATTGCTCGGATTATCTTTTCTTATGTTTTATTTTGTATAGGAACATTTATAGAGCTAAGATCGGGTATTATTAAATCAGTGCAAATCTTATTTTTTCTCAATCAGCAGAATTAAGACCCAACAATAATCACAAAAAATGCATGAAAAGTTTTTAATCGATATCCACGAGATATAAATGGGCAGCAGATGTATAAAAAACGTTTATTTTTTCTTTCCATGATAGATACTCTCCAAAAATGATTCTAGTGATTTTCACCCGGCTGTTTAATTGAACTGTGCTCAGAAAAAAACATTATTGTGATAATATATATAAACCTCTTTATGAAATTGATAGCTTTAAAGAGATCAGCTAGGATCTGGTCATTTTGTGTTTTTGTAGTCGGCAATCAGTCAGAAAAAAATAAGAGGTGACAGGCAGTATCTAATTTTTTATGACGTATGCGTATTATCGTTTACTTACATGTCTAATTTTGATTTCTTTTAAATATGCAGCAGAGATTACACTTGTCCTTGTGGTTGATAATAACAGTTGCGAACGTCATACAAATGCTGTCAAAACACTGGTATAATTCTAAATAGATTATTTGAAAATAAAACTGATTGCGTAATGAAGGATGAATATGTTTTCGGTTCTTATATTAATTTCCATCTTTGCAGTGTGCAAAGTGGTAAAAAAAAAATATATATATGCAGAGCATATTGCGAACGTCAGCAATATCATAAGTCATGTTGAGGTATTTAAAAATGGCAAGATCTTGTGACACAAATGGCAAAAAGTCATATGAAGTAGTTACATGACAGGTCACAAAAGCTAAAAATTTACGCCTATATCGCTGATGAGCTCTTGGGGCCGACCATTACAAATCTATGGGAGGGGGAGCTGGAGGGTTTCTTCAGACAAATAAATTTAGGCACAAATATGGCGGGATATAGGGTTGAACACGCATGACTTGATTTCAGCACCTAATCTTAGGTTACCAAAATTGTATATTCGACAATAATCAGCCATATGTTTAATAAGGTATTATTTTGTACACTATTTTATAAAATGTTTGTAGTCCTATGTATTGTACCTTTAAAAGGGCCATAGCATATCAAATAAACAGGGTTCGTAATAGTGGTTGACAACCAAAAATCGTCACGGACAACCAAATATGAATCTTTAGAACACTTTGGTTGTCCGTACGGACAACCACGTTTACCCCTGAAGCAATTTTGCCACTGAACACGCTGACATACTCCGTACCGTGACACGCGCACTTGGCACATGGCATAAGAGTGGCGTCATATCAGAGTCAACTTGAATCTTGTCTTCTGTCATGTGCGTCTGACCGTTGACAATGCCTTGTGGTAGTTACACAGTATTTAAATTTTAGGACTAAACAGAACAATTAAGTTCCTTAAAAAAAGCTTAACATACGACATTGGCAATGAATCAGTGCTGAAGCCACATGTAAACTTGTATTCATTGATATCACAAGGCCTACACAGATTACTCTAGACAGTGGGGAATCCCCAGGTTTCCGTTTTCTTGCGCTGTTCCCTTTATTATCTTCCCTCCCCTTCCCTGTCATTATGACATGTTTGTATAATTGGACTTGCAGGTATGTCCTGATAATCAATGTTTGATAGGGGGAATCGCAACAAAAAGGAACAGCCATGCACGTGGTATTAACCAGTTGCTGTACCGGTACATTCAATCATATGGTAGGGATGATATAATAGATCATGAGATAATCATCTACATGGTCATTAGCAACTAGTTTAAAATCAAATCATAATGGCAATATGCAAATTGTATTTCACTACTTTGAAGCATGGATATAGTTACTATTCCATGTTTTAACCGATCTTATCCCAATTAGGTGTGCCGGCCCAATGCTGAATCAATAGTGGCCCGACATCGTCTGTATTGTGCCAACGCTGGGCCAGTGTCTCACAACAGTGTAGGTCTATTTCTGTCATTTGTGCCGCCGTTGTCACGTCAAATATAGCATTGCTAAGAATCAAAGCCACCTTTTCAAGACTGCAGTCATGTAGGCCTAGTTTGAATACATTAAGCGATCTATATTAGGCTACAAATTGTTTTACAAACATATAGGCCTACAGAATATTAATTAGTGACACTAATTAACTGAACAAACAAACAAATATGTAATAAAAATTAGCTCGAAGTCTGTTAACACTGCCAAATTTTGAAAGTCGTAAATCGTGTTAAACAGAAAGTTGGTCTTCACAGGTCGATAACAATATTATAGTCACTAAAACTGATCTGTAGGCCTACAGTAAAGTAGTCTGTTGATGGCAATGTATCACTCTTTCCAAGATTAAGCTTAGCTAAGAGCCGCCCTGAGCAAAGGCATACGGACAACCAGAAAATCTGGCGGACAACCACATTTTGAGAATGTGGTTGTCCGTTGGACAACCAGACTTTCAGCCTTTATTACTAACCCTGATAAACCAAATCAATCAATCAATCAATCAATCAATCAATCAATCAATCAATCAATCAATCAATCAATCAATCAATCAATCAATCAATCAATTAATCAATCAATCAATCAATCAATCAATCAATCAATCAATCAATACGGAATGTAATTGGTGGGCTATAAATGAATCACTAACGCAGATATAGCAGTGTCTATCTCAGATTACACAACTTCCTGTGTAGAATTAGTTAGCGGCCATTTTGAATGACTGATCTTAGTGGAAGACATCTTGAATTACACAATTCTCTGTGTAGAATCAGTAGGCGGACATTTCGTATAACTGATAATAGCGGCAGATATTTTGAATTAGTGATTGTAGCGGCAGACATCTTGGATAACACCACTTTTTGTGTGGAATCATTTGGCGGTCATTTCGAATTAGAGATAATAGCGGCAGACATTTTGAATTATATCGGCCATTTAGAATTTCAGGTGCCATATTGGCATATGCAAATTAGGGTTATTACGTCAATATTTATTATGGAGAGAGGTAGGGGGAGGGAAGGAGCTAGACCATGATGGCATATTATTTTCAGTGATTTTAAACAATTTTCAACATCATAAATAGAGTTAACACAAGCAATCGGTAAAAATTAGCATTATGTTTATAATGATTTTTTTTATTATTATTTAATACTTTCAAATGAGACACACATTATTTTCCAAAAATCGTGTTATAACTTTAATAAAGTATTACCAGAGTTCCCCACAGTACTGGCAGAGCCGGTTGCCCGACCAGATGAATTTTATGCAGACCAGCATGTAATAGGTGTCATCCGGCTGTCATCTGGTCATCAAGATGGTGGATTTGCCAATAGTCACCCTGTGTTTTAGCGGTTAGCGACCACCCAGACAGGAGAGAGCGCACCTCCCCCCTTATTATTGCTGTCACCTGTTACGTCAGACACTGATGAGAGGGGAGGGGTGTATACATGTATACTTGCCATAAGCAGTGTGCTCTAGAGGCTACATGTAGTCCTACACAGTGAGCAGTTGACATGCTAGCGTGGTAGCGTTCACACATCTGCGAAGCTGGGCCAACCTGCAGCCAGCCCTGGTCAAACACTGCTGGTGTATGCCTACACAGCTATACACATAAACGCCAGTCTGTTGACCACTCCCGCACGGGGCCCAGCATTCGAGCAACCCTCAACTAAATGTGGCTGACCATCCCCCCCCCTCCCCCTCATCCATTGTGGATGAGATACTCAGACCTACACTGCTCACCCTAGACACTGCTACTTCGCATGTTAGAATGTGCAGATGGTTGACGTCATATGTCCCCCGCTCTCAATTTCAAGTATTGTAGTAAGCTTGTAATTGGCCGGCTGTCTTGCTAAAAGTACCCTGATCGTCTGGCGAGAATATTATGGTGGGGGAGGGGTGGGTGTAGACAGACACCTGTGTGGAGCCCAGCAAATGCGAGGATTCGACCCAATGATGTTTCACTATTAGCCCACCGCCAACGGCGCTGGACCAACATTGAAACAACATCGGGTCAAGTCTTCATGTTTGCTGGGAGAGCTGTCCGCATTATGATACACGCGTACCGTCTGTGTCTGGTTGGAACAGGCTGCACAGTGTTCTGTGTAACACAGACCCTGAAACAATGCTCATTTAATGTTGGCCAGCGTTGGCCATTGGCCCAACAATTACATTAGGTGTTCACATTTAAATTCAAAGAAAAACTTGTATTACAATATTTAATTATATTGCATTGTTATAATTAATGAATAAAATATGTTTATGCATTGCTATGATTATTAATTAAACCCCACTTTTCGAACTTCATACAGTATTGCCGCACTTAAACATGCATGCACTTAACCCTTTCATGGCTAAGCTCGGCTATGGTCGCTTTTAATCAGTTTTATCAGCATATAACATCCCTGTTTGGTTAGTCTCAATTTTAAGAAATATAGGTAATATCAGAAATGCAGATCTGTATTATGCATTTCTGGTAATATTCACCCACTTAAAGTTGTGTTTCGCGACAGCAACCCACAACTACAGGTCTGGGGGATAAATTATTTAATGCCATTGGAATTGACTAATGGTTGTACAAAAGACAATATTGTTCATCTGGTAAACATGGTAAAGTTGTTGACATCAGGTGAGTTGCTATGAATCGAATCTGATATGCAGGATTAACTCTTTCATTCACTCGTGAACTAATATTATCAGAATGAGAGTCTACAAGAGTGCTTTAGAAGCTGTCAATCAGTATGCAAATATAGTTAATGAATTAAATGCATGATGTTATAGTAGTAATTACATGCATTCATGTAATATTAATGTGAAATAGAGCTAGCAGGCCTATATATATATATTTTAAAAAAAAAATTCACAATATGGTCGCTAATTAGGCCTAACCACGTAACACAACACATTGGTCTGATGCTACTGTAATGCTGGGCCGGCGTCGCAGGCAGGGTCTACAAGTATATATAGGCCTTAAGAGGGATCATGTCATATAAATATATATAGATCAAAAAATACACAATAATCTGTTAGAATTAGGCTCTATAATGCGATATTTTTTATTAAATTTACAGCACAACTTCAATTATAAGATAATAGATAAGTTCTATTTTCAAGCATTCGAGAATAATTTCAATTAGTGTGTATCATGTGTATAGGCCTACATTATAATCAATTTATAAGCAAATTATTTGTGTGCTACAGTCTATTCTGTTTTGACATATATATATACAGGTAATACAATATTTCTTTTAAAGAACCATGCCAAACATGTCGCTATGGAATACTACTTGCCCTGCATACGCAGATGTTGACCCAGCGCTGGCCCAACATTCAGCCAATATTATTCTGTCATACTGCCCCGACGTTCGCAATCAGTTCCATCAATGGACACGTAATTCGAATTAGAAGATGGTTTGGAACGCAATGCCTACAAGTTTATGTAATGAAGAGTATGGCAGCAAAACCCGCCAATAATAGTCATATTTCTTCTGAAAATGACTCCTGTTAATGTTATAGACCTTATATGTTGCGATCGTCAGATATTTGACGGAATGATGTAAATAACTATAATATTAAAACAATTATTATCTGAATGTTTCCACCGACCACATTCTTCTCAGGCACCATGGCGGTTGTAAAAAAATGTGTTTGGAAATTAGTAATGTCATAATTTATTTTGATAACAAGGCAGTTGTGATTGTCAGCATTGACGGAATTTTTCAGACTGAAATTTTTCATGTATTATCAGGCAATAGTACACATTGCATTGCAATGTCCTCGTAGGAAAAAATATAAACAAGAATAATAATGCTCTTTTGGTTGTGTTTTTCACATATGAATTCTTGTAGAGAGACCACAAAATGCCGAAAAAAGTTGACAGAAAAAAATGACGTTTGCAACTTATTTTAGATTAACATGCGGAGCTTTAACACTGGCACAAAAAAAAGTAATTCATCTGTTGGAATATGAACAATAACAGCATAATTACGCAATGCACTTGTCATTAAATTATTCCCCTTTTTTAATAATAAAATACGACTTGGTGGAGTTAGAGTTAAAAAATCACCGGACGTTTTTCCGCCAAAAATGCTGATGTTCTCAACCATCAACTGAACTTGTCCTTTTTTCAGATTGAGAGCAATTATGATGTTCACACTGTTTGTGCTCATAATCACTTATGCAGGGTATAATATTATGTTGTTGGCTCAGCTGTTAAAGCTAGGTGTGGATAATTAGAAGCAATTTGCATTATAGACCCCGTTGGCCCCATTAATTATGATTCATGCCAATAGCGTTATATGTCAAATGGTCTAACTTGACTAGCAATACAGGTTGTATGTATGGTATACAATATGATTAGTAATGCAAGTGGTGTGTACATGATCCCTTATCAATAGCAAAAACATACATCTCATCAATCAGGCAGGTTTCCCCACAGTGCCGGGAATGCCGGCATGCCGACCGGATGAATTTTATGCCAACCAGCATGTAATAGGTCACATCCGGCTGTTATCCAGCAGGTAGATTAGCTAATATTACAGTCGCCAGTGTCTTACTGTGTTGGTTTAGCGATCAGCGTGTACATGTAAGACAAGATACGTGCTACCCCCTCCCCCCCATAATCCCCCCACCTCTGGGCCACCCGTCATGTGCTGTATGCTACATAACATAGATGTAGGCCTATGCCTATGCCTGGAGAAGCAGCGCTGACAGCAAGTGTAGAAAGTGCTGTCACAGGGTGGCCAGTCCACCGCTGTGCCAATGTCAGTCCAGCGCTAACAGCGCTGAGCCGGCATTGGCGCGACGCTGGCGGAAGGGCCGACACTTCTAGCGTTGCCAGTCACCACGCGTCACCGCGTTGGTGAGTGGGTGGTACCAACTCACAAACCTTGTCAGGCATACACAACAACACTTATCAATAACAGAATAATAACTCTCACCAAAAACCCATAAAACACCAAGAAAACATGCATAGGTCTACACTCAAATGCACAAATCACAAACCATCAAATCAACAAGACAAAATAACAGACAGACAATTCAGAACAAGTGAACTTTCTTTTTTTCACAAATTAAGATGAGACTCTTCTAGGAACTTTCTATTTTCCAAACTATCAACTTCAGACACTTTTAGACCATTCAACTCAAATTCAATCAAAATTACATAACTCTGACTTATGCTGGGTATGCTGGAGTATGGTGACGGCACACAGACAGTCAGGCAAACAACACAAATGAAAAAAACTTTAATATTTTTATCGCGCGCGCGCGTGCAACACTAAATATTTTATTATGCTGCTCGCGCGCGCTAAGTTAAGATTTTAAAGATAACGACCGGATGATTTTTTTTTCTGTGGGGAACCCTGAATCGGGTACGCAGAGAAGTTATCTAGCATCTAGTACTATAGTCAGATTCACATTAACCGTGGTGAATGAATTTTCCGATTTCTCAGTCAATTCTCAACCAGTTTTTATGAAATTTTACACACACTATTTTTCATTCATTTCGTGACTACCCTTTAAGTTTTGCAAAGTTTTGATAAGTATTTAAGAAGTTAGACCATTTATAATGTAGTAAACAAATAAAAATGTTGCCCTCTATAAAGCTATTAGTTTCATCTCAGAATTTTATTACATGTCAAATTGTATAACTTCTTAAATACTTACCAAAACTTCGCGAAAGTGTCAAGTTAGTTATGACATGAATGCAAAATAGTGTGTGTAAAATATCATGAAAATTGGTTGAGAATTGACTGAGAAAGAGGCGAAATTCATTCACCATGGTTGATGAATTTAATGTGAATCTGACTACTCTGTTTCACCAGAACCTGGGAGTAGCCTTTTTCTAATTTGCTCGGACGCTTTTTAAAAATTTTCAAAATTTTTTTTCTCAGATCATTTTTTCATGTTCCCCTAACATCCCTGAAAATTTGGTGCAATTGCGTTGTTTATTTTGGAAGTTAGACCATAATAGGATTCTTGTTTCACGGCAATGGTGTTGGAGAGAGGTACTTTTGAAAATTTATTACATGCCAAATGGTCTAACTTCGGTAATACACGGAAAAAATCCACCAAATTTTCGGGGATGTTGGGGGAAGATGAAAAAATAATGTGAGAAAAATTTTGTTAAAAAATTTTAAAAAGCGACCAAGCAAATTGGAAAAAGGCTACTCTCAGGTTCTGGTGAAACAGACTGTAGTCTATATTATAGAGTAACGTTAGTACTAAAAGTAACTCCGTTTATTATTTCGATCAGTGACGTTCGTTTTATTATTTATAGATTTTCTACATTTTTACACACAGCCCGCTAATACAGTTTTGTGTCATTATTGAGTGATCCAGTATGACATGACCCATGAATCATGTCATACTGAATCACACAAAAATGACTGAGTTTCACATATTATCGTTCATGCTCAACTCATGTAATGAACGATAATATGTGAAAACTCAATGACGGAGAGGTAACTTTGTATTCAACGTTAGAACATCAACTATTTCACCACTGGAACTTTCATTAAAAGGCGCAACGCTGATAGTCCACTTCTAATTGAACTGTTGAAATAGTTGAAAAAGTTACAGCCTGTTGAATAAGTTTATCAGTTTGTTGTTGTTTGTTGACAAGTTTAGGCCGGGTTCCAGACGCTTCTCTAGACAGTTTGGTGAGTCTGTGGGTTCCCCCAAGAACTCTAGGACTTTTCGCAACATAGACGTTCTGCACATCAATACGTTTCGCCCCGACCTTGATACGTTTCATCCCCGTCATCGTTATGAATTCGAACTTGAACTTTATTGAGAGCGTCATGTAAAAAGTGTACATATTTTGTTCTTGTACAACACAAAACAAATTAACATGACAATACATGACAAACAAACAGAAGCAACAAAAACAAACAAAGGACAAATATTACAAACAAACAAATTATAAAATCTTCCGTTTTTTTGTTTTTTTTGAGATGTTTGGAACAACTTCAAATCACAAAATTGAAGGTCAAAATCTGATACTGGATCATTAACTTCTCAACTTGAGGCATCTTAATAACACAACATATATAATTAAATTTTACCTCTTATTTTAACAATATGTTTTAAAAATTTAGTAAACATATTTACAATATCGTAATCTTTACACTGCAACAACATGTTGAGCAAATTAGTAAGACAAAACTTGTCTATATCAATAACATTTGAAAGTTCATTTATAATTTCTCCACGTTTGTTTCTATATTTTGGACATCTCATTAAAACCTGATAGGCTACTCATCTTCTATTTCAGATTTGTTTTTCTCATTTTTAAAAAACACACAAACTTTGTCTTCTGAAGGAGTTTTTTAAAGACTTTTGTATCTCCCCATTTCAATGTGAAGATTATGTGCACTTATTCTTAGTTTAGTTATTAACTTTCTTAACTTGAAATTATTAGTTAGAAAAAACAAATATTTTTCAAATTCAAATACATTCTTTAACTGTTTATAAAATCTCAGTTTACTTTTTTCATCAACATTGGATATTGCCATTTCCCACGAAAACATATAGTAACATTTCAAACTTTGTCTAATATCGTCTGTTGTTTTTGAATTCCTTGAAAATTGATTATCCCATATCTCTTTATAACCTAGCTTTAATAAAATTGATTTCATCGACCCTAAATAACTTTTCTGACATAAGTCATGATTCATTATCCAGTGATTTGCTAAATAACAATCAGCTAAAAGTTTATTACAATCTCCAGAAATATTAGAATTACAAATTCTCAAAAAATTCTTAATTGATCTATGCCACATGTCAATTTCAATTGGGTATCTTCCTAGTTCACCTCTAACTGCCAAGTTTGTAGCTTTTTTGTTAATACTAGCTTATAAAATCTCAAAGCCACTTTCTCAATATAATCACACTCAAAGTATTTTAAATCTACACCTTCAACAATTCCTAACTTTTTATCAAGTTTGGGCAAATATGTACCCCATATTTCACTACCATATGTTAAGATAGGAACAATCAAGGTGTCAAATAATTTAAAACTCACATTGATAGGTATGTTATGCTTAAAAATTAAACCATTAAGTCTAAACATTGGTTTTTGGGCTTTATCTGTCAACATTTTCATAGTTGAGTCAAACTTACCTCCTCTTAATTATATTAATTATGTTTCGCCACATTGTAAGATTTTTCGCACCCACGGAAGATGTTTCGCTCTCTATATGAGACGTTTATCCCCCTGCAGAAGACGTTTCCAAATAACAAATTATTTTTAAATATTCTATTTTCACCGCTACTCTTTTATAATATTAATACCACTTTACTACAGGTCTACTGTCTCTACCCCCACTTAAAGTCACTTAGTCTTAGATAAGAGAAGTGGGGCTATAGATTTGCCCCAGTTCCAGTCACCTATATAGGGCCTATATAGGCCTAATTATGGTACCGGTAAGTGGGGCTCTAAATATTTTTCTTCTTCTTTGCACAGCTCATACTTCTGTAAATAAGAGTATTTCCGAGACAGGTGATTAGGTATGCATGTATTGGGAAGTGACTAAGAACAAGCCTCTGACGGGCTGTGCAGCTAAACACATCTTCCTGAGGCTGATGTAGAAGAGACAGAGGCAGGCCGCGTCTTATTGCATTTATCGACGGTCTGGAGACAATGTCTGCAGGTGCCACAATTTGATGGTTGCTGGAAAAAAGATTGTTGGTAGGCAGTCACTTGGGTGTGTGGTTGATGGTACTTCATTTGGTTTCCTCGGTTCAGTTGGTGCTGTAATGGTGTGAGGTATTTTGCAGGTATGTCAATGAGACATACCTGCTGGTGAAAAAAACGAGCAGCACGTCTCTGCACCTGTTCTACAGCTTGGATATTACAGGCAGAAGCAGGATCCCACACCGTAGCAGCATTAATCCACAGTTGGTCAGACACATAGGTTACTTCTTTGATTTTGTGTGGGCATCTGTTGATGTTTTGGAAGAAGGTTCTGGTGTAGTTAGTCTTTTTCACCATGGTGTCGACGTGCTCATTCCATGCCAGACGATCATTGATGGAGACTCCTAGGTACTTTGCAGATTTAGCCTCGCGGAGCACAGAGTTTTGGATGTAATAGGGCACTTCTAGCTTTTCCTGTCGGTCATTCAGATAACCTCGCATTTATCATGGTTAAACTGCATCAACCATTTATCCTCCCATTCCTGGAGTCAATCCAGATCTCACTGCAAAACATCAGTATCAATGTCACTGTTGATGACTCTGTACATCAAACAATCATCTGTGAACAGGCGTGCTGTTGACGATACACCTTCAGGAAGATCATTAATGATCATTAATGTAGCAGAAGAAAAGTAGAGGACCCAACACTTTGACCTGGGGGAAATCTAATATCACTGGTGCTGTTGAAGATTGCTTGCTCTCTTATACAACTTTGAGGGTTTTACCTCATACACCGTAGTGGTCCAGTTTTTTGGCAAGTCTAGCTAAGGGAACTTTGTCGAAAGCCGTTGAGAAATCGAGGAAAATGACATTGATTTGGCCAGACTCATTATAAGACACCTGACAAGATCGTCAATAGTGACTAGGACCTGTGACTCACAGGAACGACGCCTGGTCTTCAAGAGGTCTGATATGGTGTATACTTAAAAACAGCAATGTGAAATTTAATGTGAGACTTTTTGAGACTATTGACGGTGCTTTATCACGATCCAATCCCGGGGCTCAACGCAAATCTAGACTGACTCAGCAGGCAAGGGGTGCCACTACAACTGATTCAATTGCAACACGCTTACATAATTTGGCTGGTATGTCACCCCCTGCTGGTACACCATTGTTATCGTCTACTCCCAATGAAAACATGAATGACACTCCTGCAGGAGGTAACTGACAATGTAACTGTACACATGTTGATATAAATCCGAGACTTTCTACACTCGATTGTCACCAACTGTATTGATAACTCCCAGCAGGCTCGATGCGTTCGCCCGGTAGCGGCTCAATGTTGGGCCAGCGACGCAGACGTTGGGCCAGCATTGAACCGACATCGGGTGAGCATAAATTATTACTTTTTTTTATATGTTAATGACTGTGTAATGGGTAACGTTAGGATTTATCATGGTCATTTTTTTCAATCAATACATATCACATATTTAAGCGTATCATGTTTATCACGTTTGAACTAGTTAGCAAAATCTCACCCTCCACATGTCACCCCGGAACACGGTGTAGGGATAGTAATTGCTGATTGGTTTAAACGCAATGCGTCTCCATACTTGATCTTTCATGATCTTTTCATTATTTTATTTTCATGGCAACCCTATGTTCCAGTAGATCCAAAGATGATCTACAGCCACGAAAATATTTCTTTTTTATTCACGTCTTATTTGTTCTACATGTTTTCTACATTCCAGTTAGCTTGTGTGAATCTGAATATTATATTGAAGGTGAAATTGTACAATGTAAAAAATATTTTTTTAACTTATCATTATGTCTACTGCCGATTTATTACTGAAACATCATGGCGGATTAACTGCTAATTCTCTGAATCATGTTTTAGACGTTGATGCACCTGGGACAAGTAATGATGACTTAAACAATAACCAATTTCCTTTAATTATTCACTCTCCTTATTATGACCAAGAAGAATTTATTCAGCATCACTGTAATAATGTTGGTAAATTTTCTGTTTTAAGTGTTGATATACAATCGTTGAGAGCAAAGTATAATGAATTGACTATTTTGTTAAAACATTTACAGAGTCAAGGTTGTAACTTTAGTATCATATGTATTCAAGAAACGTGGTTATCTGATAATTACGATACTACTGATTTATTATTAGAAGGGTTTAACTTAGTTACGCAAGGTACTAAATGTAGCTCTCATGCAGGGCTGGCTATTTATGTTAAAAAACATTTAAATTTTACTATTCTACCAATGTATGACAGTTCAGATCTTTGGGAAGGTCTATTCATTGAGTTAAAAAATAATTTTCATAAATCAGTTGTTATAGGAAACATTTATAGACCTCCACGCGATATTAATATTAATTATCAAAGATTTATCAGAGAATTAACACCCATTCTATCTGCTTTCGAGAAACGTAACGCGGAAGTAATTTTAGCGGGAGACTTTAATATAGATTTGTTACAAGTTAATCGAAAATCCATTTTCTGTGAATTTTTTGACTTAATGACATCTTTCAGTTTTCACCCAAAAGTGACTTTACCTACTAGACTTTCTAAATCCAAAGGCTCCCCTATTGACAATTTTTTCGTCAAACTTTCTGACAAAACAAATTCTAGTAGTGCATGTATCCTTACCAGTGCATTATCAGATCATTTTCCCTATTTTATTGCCTTCAAGTTGAGTGTTAAAACTGAAGATACTACTCAGAAATATATTAGGTTGACCGACTCTTCAGCAATGTCTCTAGGAAAATTTAAGGAAGAGATCAGAAATTCACATTTAAAAGATATAATAACATATGACAGCTTTACTGATCCCAACTATAATTATAATATCCTAGATGGGATCCACGCTAAGCAGAAACATCTTCCGTTAAAAGAAGTTAAATTCAATAAATCTAAGCATAAAAAATCTCAGTGGATTACCAAAGGCTTAATTAAATCTATTTATTTTCGAGATAAAATGTATAGAGATTTGAAGAATTATTCAAGTGACAGCACAGAGTACATTACATTAAAACTAAATCTTGGGACTTATAATTACATTTTACGAAGGAATATATATTTGGCAAAAAAATCTTATTATGCTAATCTTTTTCAAAAGTATAAATCTGATGTAAAGCAAACCTGGTCAGCCATCAGCGATGTTGTAAATAGGAAACATAAGTCACAACTTACATTGGATAGAATAAACATTAATGGCACAGTTACAAATAACAAACAAAATATTATTAATTATCTTAATGATTATTTTACTAACATTGGATCAAATATTATGCACAAAATCAATAAAAGCACCTCAGATAATTCAAACACTTGTTTTACTCATTTTCTTCGAAACCCTGCCACATCTACTTTTTCATTTCAATTAGTTACTGAAAATGAGAGATGTGAAGTTATTAAATGTCTTAATTCTAAAAACAGTTGTGGATCAGATGGAATTAGCAGTAAACTAATAAAATATATTATTGAAGAATTATCAATGCCATTGACTGTCATTATTAATCAAATATTTACTACCAGAATTTGTCCGGACAATTTAAAAACTGCTAAAATTCATCCTTTATTAAAAGCAGGAGATCCTTTACTAGCAACTAATTACCGACCAATTTCCCTTTTAACAAGTATTTCAAAAATATTTGAAAAAAATATTTTTAACCAACTAAACAACTATTTATCTCTGAATAATATCTTGACTGATAGCCAATATGGTTTTCGCAAAAATCATTCCACTCAATCAGCTGCTTTAGAATTAATCGACAGACTGATGATTTCAATGGATAAAGGTAAAACTCCGTTAGCAATATTTCTGGATTTTTCTAAAGCGTTTGATACTTTAGATCACGAAATTCTATTATATAAATTGAAATATTACGGTATTAAAGACAAAGCTCTTTTTTTATTTCGTAATTACCTCACAAACAGACGTCAATATACTGAATTAGGTGGTGTTAAGTCGAATCTGTCTAATATTAAAACTGGTGTACCACAAGGTTCAATTTTAGGACCTTTGCTGTTTTTATTGTATATCAATGATATTGCTGATATCACTAAGTATTTAAAAACAATTATCTATGCTGATGATACAACGTTCATAGCCGATTTAGATAATATTCCGAAAAACGAACAAGAGCGCAAAATAAACTCCGAACTTCAGATAATTAATTTATGGCTAAAATCTAATAAACTTTCTTTAAATTGTAAAAAGTCTAAATTTATCGTTTTCTATAAACCACCTAGGAAAACAGTTATTCCAGAGCTCTTAATTGATAACGAGAAAATTTGTTGTGTTGATGAATTTAATTTTCTGGGACTTACAATTACTAAACATTTGAGTTGGAAAAAACATATTGATAAAATATCAAATAAAATAAGCAAAATAATAGGTGTGCTAAATAAATTGAAGTTCATCATACCAGATCAGATTTTACTTACTATATACAACTCGTTAATTTTACCTCATTTAAATTATTGTATACTGGCCTGGGGATATGATTCAAAGCGATTATATAAACTTCAAAGGAAAGCCCTACGAATAATTAATAAGAGTCCTTATTTGGCCCATACTGATCCCATGTTTATAAAATATAATGTACTGAAAGTGAAAGATATTCTGGAACAAAATCATCTAAAATTTCTTTTTAAATTATCACATCGCTCATTACCTGTTTATTTTTATCACTTTGTATCTGCTACTGGTTTTGATGTTCACACACATAACACTCGCCATCGTCATAATATACGAACACCTAAAATAAAACACGAATTCAGAAAAAAGTGTTTACGTTTCAGTATTGTTAATACCTTTAATCTTTCTCCTAGTATCATTCTTGATAAAATATATACACATTCTTTTGCTGGTTTTTGTCAATATATTAAAAAATATTATCTTGCCAAGTATGATTCCACCTGCATTATTCAAAATTGTTATGTATGTCAAAAAATAAATACCTAATTTTTCTCACCTTCACTCATTTATTTCACACTTGAAAATATCTTTACAGCTAGTCTTTTTCTGTTTATTTTGTATTCACACATCGATTTTTTCTACATTTAACAGTGTTTAAATGTTACTGGTATGTTAAATTATTGTGTCTTTTTTTGTTTGTTTGTTTGTTTGTTTCATTTCTACTGCCGCACTGATAATAATTATTTATTTTCATTTTCACTACAATGTTTTAGGTGGCTATCATGTGAGCGACTTTAAAAGTCTTAATGATGGTCTCCTGCTAAATTAATCATATATGCTTCTTATTATTACTGTGTTTATATGGCAAATAAATGTTATGTTATGTTATGTTATGTTATGTTATGTTGCGAAAACCGTGCTGTTTGTCAGACAAGATGTTCTCGTGGTCTAGGTGCGACATGATGTTGCTATAAACGATATGTTTTAAAACCTTGTATACCATGCACGATCACGATATATAAGTCTGTAGTTGGGGGGGGGGGGGAGGCTTTTTACTATCACCTTTCTTAAAAACTGGGATGGTACGTGCATGTTTCTTAGCAGTTGTGATGGTCCCCTAGTCTAAGGGGGCTTCAAATATACATGATAGTCGTCGAGCCAGTATGGAGACGAAGTCTTTATAGCCTCGCATGGTAAGGTTTAAGATCACTCAGTATCTTGCGTACTCCTGGTTCGTGAATGTTGATGTCAGCTATATCAGGGTGCGGACTGCGGAGAAGGACCGATGTCGGGGACAGATGTTGTATCCTCGTTGGTGAAGACTGGCGAAAATTGTTGATTGAAGATGTCCGACTTGACTTGGCTATCACTGTGAGAGATCCCATGTCGGGGACAGATGTTGTATCCTCGTTGGTAAATACTAAAGAAATTTATTGATTGAGGATGTCCGGCTTGACTTGGCTATCACTGTGAGAGATCCCAACCTTTTTAGGGCGGGATACACCACTGTTGTCACATTGTTTGCTTTTGATGAAGGCCCAGAATCTCCCAAGAGAGTGAAGTTCACCCTTTGAGGGCTTAACCACCATATCGTTGATGTAACGATAGTAGGCCTTCCGGCATTCAGATTGAGTATATTTCTTGGCCTCTTGATAGGCAGCTCTGTCTTTAGATGACATGGTTTTAAGGGCCCTGTGCAAGAGCTTTTTACTGCGAGATATTCGTTTGATCTTGGTGTTGGTCCAGGACTGGTTGTATCTCTGGGAAGTTAATTTGGATGGAATGTGTTCATCTATCGCTTTGCAACACCTTTTGCTTAAACAGTCCCACATATCGTTGACTGGGGCTCCATGCTCCAGCACGCTCTGCACATCATCGGCCATACCCTCGAGAGACCTATGGAGGCCGTCGTTGTCGATTCGGTTCCATCTGTAAACTTTTCTTCGCACAAGTCGCTGCCTTCTTGGCATGATATTAGGGTCAATGAAAAAAACAGAGCAGTCATGCTGACGCCAGGTATGGGTTTGCAACAGTTAATGAGGTATGGCCTGTGCTAGTCAGGAAAACATCCAAGGTGTTGTTACTTCTGGCAATTTATGGCTCAAAGATTTTCGCTCAAAGATTTCGCGTCCGACACATTGCAAGAACAGTATATAAGGTCATGGTAACACTATTATGATACCACATATAAGCATTTGTTTTATGACATTTTCAAGCTTTGTCAACGATATTCGCACCTACTGCCTACTCAAAATATTCACACCATGACTCCACAAAAGCATCACTCACTTTCTTTTTTTTCCGAGATAAGTATAATGTATTACAATCCTGTATTGCTTCAATTTGTCAATAAAATATGTTTAAACTAATGGCTCAAATAAGAATTACATTAAGTATTAACCTCTTGAGTGCCAGGCCTTTTGTGCTCCCCTGTGCCACGCCACATAAGGCCAACACGGGGAGTTTTAGGGGAACAATCTTTCATGTGAATTATCTTTGTCCACAGTTGATGGGCCCACACCTGGCTACAAACTGACTTGGGTTGAGGTTAGACTTTACAGGGGTACTACCCCAAGGTCATGTCAAGGTCATGTCAAGGTCATTTGAAGGTCAAACAAGCTAAAATATTAAATAAAAAAACAGTTTTTACAGTTTTTTGTTGCAAACGAGTGTTCCACAAGGCTGCAGCTGATATATTGTGACTGGAAAGCCTTTCATCACACATCCTACGGGGTACAGTGACTATTATGTTGCTTGAAAGGGTAATACCCCACTCTTATATCCCCCGTCCCCTCTTTAATATATCACACCCTCTACCAACACTAAAATCAATGCAAAAAATGGTCAATTCGAGTGTTGTGGAACATATGGGCTTGAAGTCACAAAACACCTGAGGCACCCACACCTGGGTACTAAAGGAGACATGGGTTGGGGTTGCCCTTTGCTGGGGTTATACTGCAGAGTCAGGTCAAGGTCATATCAAGGTCATTTCAAGGTCAAACCAGCTATAATATTGAATAAAAACATATTTTTCCAGTTTCCCTATGTTTTTTGTTGCAAAGGAGTGTTGCATAAGGCTGCAGTTGACATATTGTGGCTGGGAAGCCTTCCAACACGCATCCTAGGGGGTCCAGTGATTATATGTAGCTTGGAGGGGCAATAACCCACTCTAATATCACCCGTCCCCTCTTATATCACACCCTCTAACAGCGCTGACATCAGTGCAAAATGAGGTCAATTGGAGTCTTGTAGAACATGGGCTTCAAGTAACAAAACACCTGAACGTGGGTAATAAAGGTGATATGGTTTGGGGTTCTACTACATGGTCAGGACAAGGTCATATAAAGGTCATTTCAAGGGCAAAGCAGATAAAGTATTGAATAGAAACACTTTTTACAGTTTCCATGTTTTTTTTCCGGTTATTGGTGGCCATATTGTTTTGGACCTTCAGATGACATTGAAACGCAAAAATAACCATTCCACTGAATTCAGTGTATTCAAATTAGTCGAAAATGAGATAATACACAAGACTCTAATGCTATTCTGTCAAAGTTAAAAATTCAAGATGGCAGCGATGGCAAGCATCTTGGTTTTGACTTCTAGATGACCTTGAATAGTCAAAATAACCATGCCAATGAAATCAGTGTACTCAAATTAGTCAAAAATGAGGTATTACATAAGATTGTAGGAATATTCTGTCAAAAGTTAAAAATTCAAGATGGCCGACGGAAGCCATGAATTCATGAAAATAAGCATATCAAGGAAGGAAAAAGTGTATCACCTGATCGCTGTATGATCATGTGACCAATGCAGTGATCATGTGACGCTAAACACGGAATCCCCGCGAATTTCCCACCTTTTACTCTGAGGCAGACATAAATGAATTAGGGGGCCTACTCGTGCCAGGGGGGGGCTATTGGTAAATACTTGACAAAGACGACTTAATTCGTCATTGCGGCACTGGGGAGCGACAAAAGTATGAAGTCGTCATAGTGTCACTTGAGAGGTTAAAGCATTCTCCACACATAGATGTCGCTCAGGTCAACCCCGCTCTCTCTCTGTAACCACACGCCATGTTTTGACAAAAACTGCTCATTTTGAGCAGTTTTGTTGATATAACAACTGTAGGCTTATAAACACGCTTGAGTGTCCTGAATATATATGGCAAATATAAAACACCACTACTCCGCCACATATGAGTTTATATTCACATAGAAATAGAAAACATTCAATGGATTACTTTTTCTGCCTACGCGCTGCTGTGAGAAGGTCCATGTTTACGTTTTTCTGACAGAATTTACAATCGGCTTCAAAACACTGGCAAATATAAATTACTGAATGACATGCGAATTGTGCTGGTTCAATTTATCAACTACTAAACAGAATAAATAGCCCTTACCTGTAACAAACTCTAAAATCAAATTAAATATTGAAAAAAGGATAAGTAATGAGTTGAAGTGAACACCAAAATAGTTACGTGGTTATAGGAATGGTTATAAAATCACGTGGTAACGCTCACTAACGGCTGATAAATCTGGTCAATCGCCATGCGTGCATACGGCGAAATGAGCGTGTGGTATCAGAGATATAATCTCTGAGGTCAGAATGAGGTTAAAGATAACAAACTAGCTTAAAATTGACAAACCCCCTAAACATTTACCATGCTCCCATTTGATAATACATGTAATCCCAAAGGCATATCAGTTATTCTACGAAAAATTGAAATTATTCTTAAAGATTTTTTTCTATTACTCTTTTATAATAATACCACTTTAACCCCACTTACAGTCACGTAGATATGAGAAGTGGGGATAAAGTTTAGCCCAACTTTCCGCCGCCTAGGTATGGGAACGGATTTTAAATAATTATGATTAGCTTTGTCCCTACAGGGTAGACGTTACAACCCCATCTCTAAGACGACATGCCATGTTTTGCCTGCCCCTATATCAAGACGATTCACCCCGTTAAATATTATAGGACGTTTCGCACCCTAGGTGAAACATTTTAGTACCAAGTGGTATTGATTGATTTTATTAATTACCACAAGATAAGCGATTACAAAAATCAAGTGAGCCTAAGAGTGTGGATGGTCGTCCCTTACTGTTCTGGAAACAATATCCTAAGTTCCAAACTTCCAGCGTAAAAAAACGGTAAAGATATTCTCTAGGATAGGACTGATGCAAGTCAAGTCAAGACTGATCACAAGACGTTTTATTCCATTCTCACATTTCCTTTCATACAGATGTGATGTGCATCGGTGTAACGTATATCCCAGAGTGGTTGAGAAATCCATTTCTTGTGATTCCGGGGTCATCCGGAGCTCAATTTATTGGTTAGCAACAACAACAATTTCCAGGTATCTTGGGTGGAGTGTTGCAAAGTGCTGGACCACTGCACTGACGTAGATAATCGTATACATCATCATGAGCAAGGGTGCTAACCCTTTTTTGTGTCATGGTCTAGAGCATGTAGCTACGAGGTTTATCACAATATGTGCATTGTTGCCATGGTAACAATATAAAATTATACCTTAACACGGACAGAATTGCAACTGAATCGACCTTCTAGGCTTATCTACATAACATAACACATTATAAGTGGGGAACATTCTTTAAAATTTGAAAATCTATTTCTGTGCAAAAAACACCATTTTTATTTTTTTAAATTATTAACCCTTTAACGGCCAGTGTCGCATATATGCGACACCCCTAACTCACCCATACCCTATGCCGCCGGTGTCCCAGGGCAGTTTAAAACGTGACACCAATCAGCAAGAATCGTCGACCTTCATTTTGTAAAATCTGGATAATTTTCACTCACTTGAGGCTGTGGATCACGTCAGCGAGACACAACTTCAAGTGGGTGAAAATTCCGATTTTTAAATTTGGCGGTTAAAGGGTTAAAGCCGGACATTGCCATGTGTGATTTTTTCTTTATGATTAATTTTATAATACTACTTAATATATGTATAATAATGTCGAGGAATAGATGGGTTTTCCATAAGAAAGTCCATATATTTCTATGCCTCTATTTCATGCAATAGAATCAATCATTAATCTTTTTTTTTTTGTGAGTTTTTGTTCACTACGAGACACCTATTAGTTTTTCAGATGAAATTGATGGACACAACTATAGAGGAATAACTGATTTTATGTAAAAAAACAGACATTAGCAACTAATTTATAATAATTTTAAACTTTTAATGAAATATATTATACATAAATTATATTATATATTATATATATTATATATTATATATGAAATATAAAGGTATTTTTAAAGGGAGTGAAAATATAGTCAAATGTGTGAACGTTACAACCGATCAAATATGGGTTATTATTTAAAATAACTGTCTAAAATAGCAGAATGAGGCTATGAACACAACACGTTGTGAGACACGAAAGTGATCGTAACATAGGACACAAATGGTCATAACATGGGAAATCAATACTAGAAAGTGAGAACACGAAAATTTTTGTGTCCACATGTTTGTAACAGTTGGTTGTAACATCAGACATCTATGGTCGCACACAGGACACCAAGAAAATCATTTACTGAGGTCGCACATGGCCACCAAAAATATTTGGTGTCCCTTGTGCGACAGTTCTAAAAACACGTATTTTTTGCATATATCCTGCATTTTCTGCTTCTAGATTTAATTTTATGACTAATTATCATTGATTTAATCGATCTCAACTCTCAAGACCAGCGGTCTAGCTAACTGGTCACCAGTGCACACCACCGCCACGCCGGCACCGGTAGCTCGCGCAATAAGCTCATCTACCAACCTGCTAATAGACATGTCTATTTTGACAGGTTGGCAGAGGAGCTGATCACACATGGCACATAGGCATCATTTTTCTTTCGAAAATAAATAAATAAAATAAGTTTATAATAATGCAAAATAATTACCATTTTTCTTCAAAAAACCTAAACAAAACAAACTGATGATGATTGAATCTAGCATGACAGTCAGCAGGAAGCTGGTTGCTCCAAAACGTATTCGCACAAGCGAGCTGAATGACCAGAATCGTGTCAGCATACAAAATCATGGTCAGAAGGTCAATGCACGGGATTCTCCCACGTTCTTCCCCATCATGCGGAACATCAATACACTGAAAATATTGCCCAGTGATGTCGGCACCCATGTTATTCTACATAACCTGAAAAGTCTTTTAATTCATTTACGCTGCAAAAATGACATTGTAAAGCATTTGCATTTTTTTAAGTATTTGCATAATCCACACAACTAAGCCTAAGCCAACCTTTATAAGTATAACCCTTTAAATAAACACTCATGAATGTCCCACTTGTTTGACGCACCTGTTGGGTACTGTCCATGCATATACTAAAAAAAATAACGTTTAAAATTTTATGGTGGATGATGCTTTTTTGGAGTATATCATACTAAAAACCCAAAAATTTAAAAAAAATGAAAAATTTAAGTCAGAATTCCGATCAATCATGTGTTTGAATAAGCAGATGAAACTAATTTGTGAAAGGAATGTATTTAAATTATTTGGCATGTTTTGCTATTTTTAGGTGTAGTATTGATTCAAAGAATATTACGCAAATATATATAGCTTTAAAATGTACTCAAATATGATAAAGTGTATTATTATTTACTATAAACGTCAGACAACTATTTTATAGGAAAATAGTTCATAGTTTACAGATCATCGACGAGATTTATAGAGAAGTAGGCCTACACAAGGGGGGGGGGGGTGGAACAGCCTAAATAACAGCGACAGTGAGCAACCTGCCCCCGACAAGGGCTACTTAAATAATTGTGATCTAGTCGACGCCCATGCTGGTAAATGTTTTTGAAAAAAAGTGTATATTATTGAAAAAATAAAATTATTGTCTTTTTAAAAAACATGATTTTCAAAGTCGACAGAAGAAGTGTGTATGTGAATAAATGGACTTCAGATGTCAATGGGTTATATCTCTGAGACTATATTCTAAAATGCATATATAAATGTGGTTTTGCATTCATGTGAATAGGGGCCAATTTAATTAATATAGATGTTATGTCATTTTACAGTGAGCAAGAAGAGACTCATGTAGGCTTTTAAAAGATAGACTATTTAACAGGTAGGCCTAGAGGATTTTTGAAATTAAAACTAAATAAAATTAATGGGTTTATAGAGGAGCGTCATAATTAGCAATTTATGTCAAATTGTGTAACTTTTGAACTAGGCCCTATATAATATTTTTTCAGGAAATGGTGGTTATGGTGGAGATTTCTTTTTGCGTTTTTTTGGTGGAAATATCTTGTGGCAGATATTTCTTTTTGTGTTTTTGGAGGACATATGGGCAAAGCCCGCCACTTCAAGACTTTTCCACAAGCTACATATAAAAAAATCAACTTCTCACTAGACCTTTTTTTGCAACTCTATTTTAAAATATAGAAAGGATTTTTTCTTGTCCTAAAAAATTGGGATACCAAATCTAAAACATCAATTTTAATCATTTTTTCAAATGAACAATTAAAAGTACCAAAACACACACACAGAATACATTACATTTTTTTATAGTTTAAACATAGTGACATCAGCGTAAAGGAAGTATATACTTGCTTTACAATTGAGAAAATACGGCCTTTTGGCAGCGCTATGGCAGGAAGAGCCAGTTAAAAAGCAGTAAATGCCTAGTTTACCAGGGAGCCGATAATGCCTTTTGACTTTGCACAGGCAGAGCAGATGTTAAACGGAAGTTAACGGGTATGTTGTTAACGACAGCCATTTGCCCTGAAAGTCAGCCTAAAAACTTGGAGACTCTGTCTCCAAGCTAATAAAAACATGCACAATGAATTATAATAATGTAATTTCAATGTTGCTAAGTGTAAATGGCCTTGATACATTGCAGTAGGCTATATAGCTAGCTTAAGGTTTTTCAAAATATTAGTGTTTTTTTCTCAATAACCATTCAATATTGTTTAAAATAAACCTAGGCAATAAAATAAATTGTGTGCGTCTTTGTTACCAGATTTATTGTATCTACTATTTCACCATACTTCACCAGGCACAAAATCATTATCAGAATTAAAAGTAACGTGTTCTGTATTTATGTGTATAATGGAAGTTATTACACACTGCCACATTGAATAGTCGAGGTGTTTTTTGTCTAAGCACATTTTTGATTATTTTTATAACGATATATACTGAGATTCTGTCATTTCGTGCCTTCTGGTTAATATTTCAAATAAAAATGCAAAATACGTTACTAAAATACTTTACATAACTAACAAAATTTATGTTATGATAATGTAATGATATTAAATGTCACTACCGGTATATCCAGTAAATAATTGTATTATACATAGTGTGAGTGATTAGTACTTTTGTTACGAAACAGAATGCACTATTACAACATTGGTTAGTGAAGAGCAAAATACGTTACAAAATACGCTACCAAAAGACGTTACAAAATGTGACGTATTTTGTAAAGCTGGGTTCAGTGGCCAGGCTTAATTTGTACTTGCTGCTTGAAGGCATACCTGGTGAGTAACTAAATGGCCATTTTTGTTAAGTGTACATATCACTATATCTTCAGAGTCCATGTAACGTATTCTGTTTTCTTAAAAAATAAATATCGTCTGCTTGTTTCCATTGATTATTGCAAGAGTAACACTGTTAGTATCACATAATTTTTTTTATGTCTTCTTACATGCTTACGTTAGACTACATATTCACCACACAGCAAGGAACTTTAGTTGATATTAGATTTTTTGGCAGATAAAAACAATTAACAAACTTAAATGTAACGTATTCTGTTATTTTGTGGCGACATGAACATTATTTCAATTTTGCAAGGGACAATACACTACTTTTGGGAATTATCTTTTTTAATCCATTCACGCCTATATGTTCGTCAAATTCAAACAATTTATCTTTCAAAAACTGCACTCACTCATGAACAGCTGCAGCCTGTCTAAGACAAAAAAATTGTGCTGGCGACATGCCTGAAATGTCATTTTATGGCATTTCAGTGGTCAAAAGCACACTTTTTCTTGTCTAAGCTATGGATAACTATACATTTTCTGAAAGGTCAATGCATGAATTAAATGATAAAACTGGTTAAGCAGAAGTGGAGGTCACTACAAACGAGAACACTGCTGGGGTCACATGATTCTTGAAGTGGCGGGCTTTGCTCATATCTCAAGGTGGCAATTATTTTTTTGAATTTTTATGCGGACATATCTTGTGGCGGACATTTGTTTTTGTGTTTCTGCCGACATTGCCTTGACCCCCCTCCCCCCTCACACACATACACACACACACATGTTTATGATACCTTCATTGATCTACATTGACCTTCATTGACCTACTGTATAAAACTATAGTATATTAAAGATCGAATTATATACTAATTATTATAAATTTTACGAAATTTTTGCCAGCACTATCTCTTAGTCATTTGTCAATAACCAGAATAACCCTGGAGATCACGTAGAATTTCTCAGTATTTCAGAAGCCAGATCATTTGACACATAAGCCCTACACAATCAGGGTAAAATCATTATATGACCATATTAAGAAGCCAAATAAAATACTGATTTTTCGATGATTTTAGCCTAATTGTGTCGCTTTCAGCTATAATAACCTTCCATTTGAAATCGAATGTCATAAAGGTATGCCCCGATAGCAGAGAAAATGTACCTGGTGTGATTTTCATTTTAATATGGATTGCTCACATTTTAAAACATCGCGAAGCAAATTCATAAAAATAAACTTTACTATCGGCACATCAACCATTACAAGTAAATTAACGATCAGTGCAAGCATACTAGAATGGAACAAACTTTGTAAATATATCAATATTGTACTGGAATCCTTCAAACTATGTATACATATAATAACACTGTACATATGTCATTAAGCCCACCTAGCTTTCTTTCTAAATGTCTGTTCTTTTACAGGTACTAATAAAAAATTCGTGTCTATTGTCGTTTTCAGTGACAGATTTCACATTTTTGCTGGCTCAAATCACTTTATTGTTCACAGAGATCCCTTTTTTATAGGCCCAGACTACTTTTACACCCACAGAAATCACTTAGAGACTGACCAAGATCATTTTTTACTGGCATACAACACTTTTCCCTGGCTGCGACCGCATTTTCAATGACCAAGATTACTTTTCCTTTCGCTGAAATCACTTTTTCTTGTTCGAAATATCTTTATCTGTGACCGATTTCACATTTTCGCGGGCTGAAATCAATTCATTACCATCTGATATCACTTTTTTAAAGAGAGCGACTACCTTTTCAACAGCAGACATCACTTTCTGGATGGCTTAGATAACTTTTTTAGTGTTAAGCTACCTTTTCTCAATGGCTGAGATCACTTTTGTTTACTGGCTGAATCCATTTTTTACTACTTTTATTCAGTGGCGTACTTCACTTTTTCATTGTCTGAGATCATGTTTTCACTAGCGTAGAATGCTTTTTAACTGGCTTAACTCACCTTTCTCAGCCAAAATCACTTTTTGTTGGTTGAGATAACATATTCTGGTCGTGGTTAAATCATTGTTTTCCGACTGAGATCACTTCTTCACTGGCTGCGATCATTTTTTGCTGGTCGAGATCACATTTTTGATGGCTGAGATCACTTTTTCGTTGGCCGATATGACCCTTCCACTGACTCAGATCATATTTTGAGTGTCTCAGATCACTTTTTGTTGGCCGAAATCACTTTTGATTTTATAAGATCTTTTTTTTTCACTGGCCTAGATCGCTTTATCACTGGCCGAGATCCCTTCTTCACTGATCGCCTAATTAGATCGTATTTTCAATGGTCGATATCACTTTTATAATGACCGTCAGCTCAATGAAACATCTTTTTTAACTCTCGAGATTACATTTTCAATGGCTTAGATCACTTTTTGAGGAAGTCGAGATCATATGCAATACCTTTTACTGGCTAACATCAATTTTCACTGGCGGTGAACACTTTTGTACTGGTTCAGATCACTTTTCACTGGCTTAGATACCTCTTTCATTGTCCAATATCACTTTTCGTTGATTAAGATCACATATTCATTGGTTTATGGGGGGGGGGGAGGATCAATCGTGTTGCTGACATTAATTTGTTGAAGTGTTACGTTCCACCACCTTCCATCAACTCCTCCGTCGGGACGACGGGATTAAGCAATTCTTATTAAAGCATTTTTCAGGTATTTCTCACTTTATTGAAGTCTAGACATTCACACAATACACACAGTTCCCAAGCGGAGCGCGGCGATCAGTGCCATGCGGCTGAGCCCCTGAGCTCACGACAGGACGTCCGTCTGCTTTATGAAGTGGCAACGAGTTAACTGATGGCGAGCTTGGCTGAAGGCGCATTCGATTCGCGGCGTGGGCTAATCAGAACGAGGCTTGGCGGTCCCTGGCCACTCGTCAGTGGTCGGGGAAGCCGAGCAGTCCCGAACGGTGAGACACTAACCCCACATCACCGGGTTAAGTGTAAACATATGAACCAAGCCAACTTGTGGTGGTAAAGTCGGTTCGTCGCTCCGTCTGGGAAACGCACAAAACAAAAATACAGTAATCAAACAGTAAAACAGTCAGTTGCGTTGGTGGTTGGTAGCATCGCAGGCGCAGCATAACGAATTAATATGTAGTAATTATATCTAAGTTCCCATCCTCTTAACACCATTGTTCCAATCCTCTTAACACCATTGTTCCAATCCTCTTAACACCATCGTTCCTTGTTTACGAATTATGCTGCTAACCTTTATGAATCTAATTAATACATTTGTACTTAATAATAAAATTACTTATATAAGTAACTTAATTAAGTAACATTTCACATTATTATTTTAATTATGCCAGGCCTGGCAAACTCTATATTTACAAATTATGATTGTTACGACTCTTGCAGTTGGTCCCGCAGTAGATGTCGTTAGGCGCTACTAAAGCGTGGACCATCTGTACGAAACGTGCAGGAGTGTGGATTTTTCGTCCAACTCTGGTTTGTTCTGCGGTTACGTCAATTTGGTCACCGTTGGCGATATTCGAATTGCTTTTAACATTCGGTGGCTTGGTCGTTTCGTTTGAATTAGGGATTTTAACCCGTAAATGTAAAGGTACACGTAGATACGTTCGCAAACCGCCGCAGCTCCCGTTAGCGCGGGAAACGGTGAGGGTTCACGAATGCGGCGCTACATAAGGGGTGAATTGTTCAGGCAAATTTACTCTCTTAGCATTATGCTGTGAAGTAGTGGCCAAATTCGTACCATTTTGAACCGCCACAGCCCGTGTCTGTGTTTTCGCTCCCCGTTCAGCTCTCTTCTTTTTCGGAATACTGTTTGAGAGCCGGTGCCCTTCGAACTGTCGCAGTATTTTTTGAATTCTTCGTATTATTTTGCGTTTTACACTGTTTCTCTGTACCTATGTCGGGCTCGTTGTCTAAGTGGGCAGGTTTAACTCGATCAAGGGAGACCGATTCCACCTTGCCTTTAATTAGGATTTTCATGACTCTGCCGCTCCTCACAATGACCTTATATGGGCCGTCGTAAGGGGCGGTCAGAGGCGGTGCAATTGCGATTCGTCGCAAAAATACATGTGAGCATGTGCCGATTTCCTTATATTGGAAAATGTTGTTCTGAGGTGAGTTGCGTGGTGGGCAAAGACGGAGACACGACATGGCTACGCGAAGCTTATCAGAATAGTTATCTAAGTCTGTATGTGCGTCAACAATGTACTTATGTGAAAATTCGCCCGGTAGTCTGAGTGTCGTTCTGTAGACGATTTCGGCGGCTGACCTACCCAATAACTCTTTAATGGCGGAACGTACGCCTAGTAATACAGCAGGTAGTGTTGTGGTCCATGGATTCGGTGATTCGTGTGACATAATGGCTGCTTTATGCTGACAGTGAAAACGTTGGACCATGCTGTTCGATTGGGGGTGGTAGCTTATTGTGCGGTTTCGTACTATCCCGAACTGGTTACATAAACCATCCCATAATTTTGATTCGAACTGGGCGCCTCTATCCGTGGTGATAGTGGCGGGAGTCCAAAACCGTGCTATCCACCCGCTAAAGAAGGCATCGGCGACCGTTTCAGCTCTGATATCCACTACCGGTAGGGCTTCTGGCCAACGTGTGAAACGATCTACATAAGTCAGTAGATATCTGAAACCATCGGCATACGGCAGGGGTCCGACTATATCAATAAAGACGTGGTCAAATCTCTCAGTAGGTTCGTCGAATTTGCCAAAAACTGGCTTATTATGGCGAGATATTTTAGCGGTCTGGCAACCTTTGCAAGAACAGCACCATTTAGCAATATCTATATTCATTCCGTGCCATACAAATCTTGTATTGATCAACGGCTTTGTAGACCTATGCGATGGATGACCTAATCTGTGTAAGTTCGGAAAAACCTGTTTTCGAAATTTTGCTGTAACGTATGGCCGAATGTGTCCTGTTGATACATGACACCAAATCAAATTGTTATCAAATGATTTGAGTAATTTAAAATTCATGGTAGATGACTTTGAATGTCGCAACCGCGTGAATTCTGTGTCCAAAGCTTGATCTGCACTTAAATCTTTGTAAATTATGGTTGATGTATTGCCTATGAAAGACACGGTCGGTCGTGACAAAGCGTCGGCCACGAAATTTGTCTCTTCTTTCACATATTTTATGTCTGTTGTGAACTCGGCGATAAAAGCCAACTGCCTTGTTTGTCACAGTGACGGGCGTTCAGTCACTGATGACATTACGAAAGTTAAAGTTTATGATCGGTGTTCATGAAAAAATAATGGCCTTCTAAGTTTTGCCTGAAATGTCTAATAGTAGCGTACACTGCTAAAAGTTTGCGATCAAACGCACTGTAACGTGTCTCTGCGGGAGTTAGTTTTTTACTAAAAAATGAAAGTGGCTGCCAGACATTATCGATGTACTGTTGCAAAACGCCACCTACGGCGAAGTCACTGGTGTCGCATGTGATTCTTAACGGTGCAGAGTGTTCCAAAAGGGTAGCATTAGCAAGTATTTGCTTAGATTCGATAAACGCAGATATTGCACTTTCATTCCATTTCAAGTCGAAATTTGACTTCGGTGACAATCTTGTATGACCTCATTAGCGGCAGTGAGTAATTGATTTAACGGTGTCAACTTATTTGCACAATGTGGAACAAATCTATAGTAATAGTTTATCATTCCCAAATATCGACGTAAAGCTCTTTGCTTTTCGGGCATAATGAAATTGATTATCGCGTCTACAGCACTGGGTAGCGTTGAAATGCCTGCTGCACTAAAATGATGTCCTAAAAAACTTAATTCGATAGTACCGAACTGACATTTCTCTGGTCCTATGATTATCCCATATTCTGCTAAACGGTTAAAAAGAATTTTCAAATGTTTCTTATGTGTACGATGATCCGGGCTTGTGATTAACAACTCGTCCAAATATACGAGCACGAAATCTAGTCCGCGCGTAATGTGATCTCTAAAACGTTGGAAGGTTTGGTCAGAATTTCTTAAACCAAACGGTGTCCTGGTGAAATTGAACAAACCGAAAGGTGTTGTAACCGTTGTTTTATGTACCTCGGACGGTTCAACCGGTATCTGGTAGTATGCCTGTACCAAGTCTATTTTTGAAAAAAAAATCTTGTATATGGGGAATCAGATATCGATCCGGTACTGTCTGAGTGTTCAAACTTCTATAATCTCCGCACGGCCTCCAGTCTCCGTTTTTCTTAGGCACCATATAAAGCGCTGACGACCACTCACTGTCCCTGGGTTCGATAACGCCTAACTTTATCATGTCATCGAACTCGCGTTTTGCAGTGACTAGTTTATCAGGTGCTAAATGTCATGGGCGCGCAAATACTGGGTGGCCTTTGGTCACTATTTTGTGTGTAATACCATGCTTAACTGGTTCACCCTTCGTTGTAGGACGAGTCAGTTCCGGAAACTGACCTAATAATTTTGTGTAGTTGTTTTGAACGATGTCGTCTGATAACTGTTTAATAGACGATAAAATAGCTGGTATAGCTAAACCGGTTCACATGTCTCTCAAACAACGACTTTTTAAGTCTACCAGTAACCTGTGATGTATGAGGAAATCAGCACCTATGATTGGTTGCTTTACGTCCCCTACTATAAAAGTCCACGCGTAATCTCGTTTAAGACCAACGTCGACAATGTGTCTACAATTACCGTAGGTGTTTATAGTAGTATTATTAGCTGCAACTAGGAGGAGACAGGCAGCGTCTGAAGTCCTGTTAGCGCGAGACTTGGGTAACACGCTGACCGCTGCGCCCGTGTCGATTAAATAGTTACACTTGTTGTGTTTGTCTGCGACGTATAATAACTTAGAGAGAGATAAGCTGGGAAAGGGGACTTCCGCAGAGCCATGTCGCGCCTCGTTATTTCGCCAGATGCAAGAGTCGCTGCCTTGCTCTGGCCGATTAGCTTAAAGAAAACGCGCAAGGTTCTCTGCACGTGCGTGCTCTGTCACCGAATGTTTGGTGATAAAACAAACAGGTGCATCGGCTGTGTCGATCGGTTGAGCAACGTTATTTTGCTGCGTTTGCGGCGGCGGTGCGTTAGTACGACTATCTTTTTTGTTATTATTTGATACATCTTGCCTAGTAACAGCTTGATTATTGGGTACAAACGGTTTTGCTTGCACATTTAGCATGAACTGTGTCTTGGCAGCCCGGTTCTCGTTTGCTTGTAAACGTCCGTATGTCTTCATCTGTTTTGCCTTGGCTGTCTCTAGTTTTTTGAGCCTGCGAGACAGGTCTTCAAACAGTCCAACGATCTTTCCGCTCTCACTGACGTTTATCTCAGCAACCCCCGGCTTAGCTTCATTGACGTCCTTCTCGGTGGCAAAAGCACGGTCGGCCATTATGGCCAAACTTTCTAGCGACGCACTATCTGGTTGTGTAGCTAAATGTGCACGTACTGAAGGCGGCATTTGTCGAATGAAGGTGTGGCAGATAACTGCTTTGCCTACAACCGCTTTTGTTCCAAAACCAGCTGTCATCTGCAACCGCCTAAGAAATCTAGACGGTATGTCAGATCCCAGTTTTTCAACCGAAATCACCTTGTTGACTCTCTTTGGTGTCCCTAAGCCTCGTCGTTCGATCAAGATCGCTTCCAAATTTTCGTACTTATGAGTGAGAAACGGCTTTATTAATACGTCTCTAACATGACGCTACTTCGCCAGAGAGTGCAGCACATGTCAATCTGTAACGTCGTCATCGTCTGAAGTAAATCAAATGGTGTTTCGATTTGATTACACCATAACTCCACATCTGTTGTGTAAAAGTTTGCTATCTTGAATTTCGGCAGATTGGCTGAACGTCGTTGAGGCTGACGTCTGACCGGCGAAGGGCTTCTTGATGAATCACTTTGTGACAAACCCCTCCGACGTCTGTTGCGTGCAATCCGCAGGAAATCAGCTTTTAATCGGTAAAACTCAGCATCCGTGTCTCTTAGTTCTACTGCATTCTCATCACTCATAGGATAGTACGAATCTTTATGACGAGCCCCTTGTTCGTCGAGGGGCGATGACACGAAACCTTCACTGTCTCCTTTTGCGGCTATTTTGAAATGTTGGTTTATTGAAATTAGTTTAAAAAGTGAAATGTCTGAGTTGCTAGCCTATTGGCTACTGTGCAATTCTCAGACGGGTATTGAAATGCTATGCATTTAAAACATACCAACTATAGTTTGATCGCGGCACTCCGCGTGAGAAACTGTGTGCATTGTTGTCTAGCTTGAGAAAAGTCTAGATGTCTCATAAAAAGATTGTCCATTTAAATTCGCAGATAGTAGAGTGCCGGGGTTGCTGAAATAACTGAAAACTCTCTATGCAGAAATGTGCGCGTGGAAGGGGTTATTGTATTTCACTAAACATATGAATTGTGATGATTGTAGGTCGTTAACTGTATGCAAAAAATGTCAGAATAAATGCTAAATTGCTATTCTAAGCTATAGGGTGATAATATTTGGTAATTCGACCCGTGTGGAAAAAAAATTCAACACAAGTCGAAAAACACACGATGTATCAAAGTAGTCACCATAGTTCAACTGTCAAGTCTCAAATTTAGATTTAATAAGAAATAATTGAATCCCTCTCATCCTGAGAAAATTTTGTTCTCGTAAAAATAGGCTGAGTGCGACTGTATTATGCGTGTACAGTTCAACTTAATTTAGAGAATCATTTGTTGAAATTTTTTGACTGACAAATGTCTATAAAGACTGCTTAAATAAATCTATTGATGAATATTTCCCATAATAAACATCCCTTTTTTTTAAAAAATGTTTACCATGAGAATCCTTTTATCGACGTCCGAATCGGTCGCTTGCTTCGATTTGTATCGGTGCGTGTAGATTTTAGTCTAGTGCCCATCGATGTAGACTGTACGGTTGTATGATGTGCGGGTTGTATGCATAGCGGCACACTGTCGGGTGGTGTGTGCCTCGGCTACCGTGCGCTGTGCACGCGGTGTGCATATGATCGGTTGGCGTGCCGCATCAGCTCATGACTCATTAACATATTTAGCAGCTATAGTGACTGTCTGGAAAAGTAGACTACCAAATTTTCATTCACAAAATATCACACAATGTGTAACCTGATTTGCAATATTTAGTAACATATATAAAATAAAATCGGTCGCTCTTTCCTGACTGAGAAAGATATCTTGGAAAAATGTATTCTTGACTAAACTTTATTTGCAGACGCTGTGCAGGCCTATGTGGCCTTGACATGTGAGCAGCATTTGCTGTACGCGCTGCTGATTCAAGATGGCGGCCTAATTTATGCTAATATTGCCGATCTGAGCTGATAGGGTGACGTCGCAATGCATGACGGGTAGGAGGGAACACGTGAGGCTATGCGACAGCCAATTGAGCTAAGATTAGGGAGACCGGCTTCTAAGATGGCGGCTTCTTTCCAATTCACATTAAAATAACACTGCTGCCACTGAAATAAAAATTATGATTACAGTCATAAAATGTCGACCTACAGTCCTAACAATGATGTATTTATAGACCAAATAAGACCTTTTATCCACATATATTTCAGGCGAACAGTTTTAAGTGGCTCTAGTCCTATTTAAAAGCTGTCTGAGTCAAGGCATAATTTCGATCCGTAAAAATATTTTGCGTATAGCACAAAAAATATGGCGGTCTCATGAAAACCGCGTCACCCGAATGAGGTGTCAAAACGGTTTAAAAGACCAAAATTTTCAAAATATTATTCTCTTGGTCGCCGGCAGGGAGAATATAACATTGAAATCTGTTATAATTTATGAAAGTAGACTATTCCGTCCAACATGAATTTGTCTAGACTGGATTTCTGCAAAATCCGCCATCTTGAAAATTCTCGAAACCACGTGGGTTTCTAGAAAAATCTATTGATTTTTTTGCTGTTTTAACCAAAACGTATAATTCTCTGTTCAGATAACCTTTCCAACTAACCTCACTGGCATATTATTATTTCTGACCTACAATCATCACGTACCTTGCAAAAAATGATGTGTCATTTTTTGAAAAAATCCGCTAATTTTAAAACTATCCTTGCTGGCACAAAACCGATGGTTTTGCATTGTCGCTTGGTTGCTTAGTCAAAGCAATATGCTTGAATGAAGCTGCGATTACGTTTCAACGTCGGGTCACCAATATATGGGGGGGGTGGATCGATCGTGTTGCTGACATGACTATGTTGAAGTGTCACGTTCCACCACCTTCCATCAACTCCTCCGTCGGGACGACGGGATTAAACAATTCTTATTAAATCATTCTTCAGGTATTTCTCACTTTATTGAAGTCTAGACATTCACACAATACACACAGCTTCCAAGCGGAGCGCAGCGATCGGTGCCATGCGGCTAAGCCCCTGAGCTCACGACGGGACGTCCGTCTGCTTCAGTGGCAACGAGTTAACTGATGGAGCGCTTGGCTGAAGGCGCGCTCGATTCACGGCGTGGGCTAATCAGAACGAGGCTTGGCGGTCCCTGGCCACTCGTCAGGGAAACCGAGCAGTCCCGAACGGTGACTCGCTAACCCCACAGGTTGAGGTCATTTTTATAGTGCCTGAGATTACTTTTTTACTGGCTGTGATCACTTGTTCTTTGGTCGAAATCATTCATTTTCATCCGTTGAGATAATTTTTTCACTGGCCTAGATCACTTGTTTACTGGTTGAAATCACTTTTTAACTGATTTAGATAATTTTTACAATGGCTTAGATTACTTTTCCGATGGTCACTATCTCTTTCATATCGGCTGAGATATATTTTTTGCTCGCTAAGATCATTTTTAATTGATGATATCACTGTCCTGGCCAAGGTCACTTTTTCACCGGACGAGATAAATTTAGTGTCACTGGTTGAAATCACTTTCTCATTTGCTCAGATAATTATTTTTTGTCATTTCAAATGGCCAGATCAATATGCCACCGGACAAGATGTATTTTTCAGTGAGTGAAATCACTTTTAATTTTGAGCGAGATCACTTTTTAAATATATAAACAGTGGAATATATGGCCGAGGTTATTATTGGAAACATGTATTTTGGTGAAAATTATACTTCATTAAAAAGAATGGCCGACATCAAATTTATTTTATTGCGGCGATATCTAAGGCCGAGATGATGAAAGTATGAGAACATGTCTTATTCTGATGAAGTGCAGTTGTATAAACGCTATTAAATCTAATAATAACATAACTTTCATTCAAATGTGAAATTTGTATTTTAATCATCGAGTGTGGGCATAGGTGATTATTTTTCTCATAGATATAGATACGATATTTCTATGGAGATTTTTTATTGTTTTCGTTGTCACAAGGTATATGATTTGGTGTTTGAATCATATAGTTAAGTCTATTATTACCAAAAAAATAATGGGGAAAGTGCTTTTTTTTTTTTTACAAAATGGCGGTAATCCCAAATTTTCTCATTTTCACTAAATTCCCATTCATAAACGTTTGATAATTATTCTAGAAAACATAGACCTTCTAATTCTCTGTTAGAAATGCATAGCCAGTGACATATTGTCCGGAATTAAGTGGGGGAAGCGGGGTCAGATGAGCCATTTTTTTACAAACGTCCCAACAAAATCCAAATATTTCTGTATCGCACATATATACATTGATTTTATCTCAAATCAAGTAAATATTCAAGAGCGTATCCCACTTACACTACACCGGACACACAGATGAAGGGTAATTCTAGGACTTCCACGTTTGTTCGATAGGACGGGTACAAATAGGTTCATATCTATAATTAAAAAAGATGAGGACAGTGCAAAATTGGTGTATTCAATGAAGATATAGAACATCACTCGAACATCTGTCATTATGATAGCGCAACGATAGTTTTGTCATAAGAAACATCGTCATTAGGACAATGAAACTGACATGATGAAATACTTTTGCAACTTTAATTTGGTCAATTCACCTGACATAAAGACAATGTAAGTTAACCAATGTTAAAAAAAAATTATTGTGAGTGCATGCCCGAGAAAATCTCAGAACGGCGCATCTTTGATGCATTCTTTGTCACCAGTCAGCTAAAACATGACGTGATAAACTGACGAAAACCAACCCCCTCTTAGACTTTGAGATGGTGATTAAAAGTTCGACAAAATCTTGATATAAAATACATTAGTTTTACTAAATGTTGATTGACAGAAACCTGGAAAAGACATTCACAGATTAACTCTAAAACTTCTCCATTTACAGATAATTGCACTCTTCATCACTGTTACACTGATTTAAATTTGGATGTGAAGCCTTACCAGACAGAACTACAAGTACAATCATTTTATCATAAAATTATGGCTAATTTCTAGGATTTCTAAACTTCATCTGTCTCAGCTCATCCTGTGCCTTTCTTTTTGAAGACGCTGAGTGTATGTTCTCGATACCAAATTCCATGCATCCATGTATCTGTCCATGCACATTGCTACACATTTCTGAAAATAATAAAAAAAAGGTATGATATTCAGTGAACTAGACGTAAGTTTTTGCTATGTCGGAGGCTGAAACTAATGCAGCCATCTATATTTTAATTGAAATACCCTCATTCTATATACCGACTTGCAAAATCTTAATGACAAAATACTTGATGACAAATTACTAGGCAAAAAAACACCAATTGATCAAACTCCCAATTTACCAAAGATTTTTTTCTTGTGCATAAATAAACATTAAGTTTCTTTTTACATTTTGTGCATGTTTTTTATTATTATAATCAGAATGTTTGGGTACACACAATATATATCAGAAAAAATGTTAAGTAAGTCGCATACTGTAGATCTGGTAATATTCGCGAGGTTTTAATTTTCGCGAATTTCACGAGGGGGACAGAGTCGCGAATTCAAGAATCTTGCAAATTTTTTTATTATAATAGCGTAATTAGAAAAAAATGAAAATTCGCGAATTCTGAACTTCGTGAAAAGTCCCAAAATAGGAAATTCGAGAAAATTTAAACACGCAAAAATTACCAGAGCAACAGTATATCCGTAGGCTTCTTCTCTCGGTATAAGGCCACCCAGCCAGAACGCCAAAATGTCCAACTGCTTACATTATATCGAGGTACTTGTAGTCCTACTGTGCGTCAAAAAATGTGACACTTATGCCTGTTTTTTTTTTAATATCTTATTTTCTTAACAGATCGATAAAATCAATAATAATTTTTCATACAATTAAATTTGAAAGCAGAAAATTCAGGATAGGTGGTAAAAAGACGTTTTTTTAGAACGGTCGCACAAGGACACCAATTTTTAAATTTAGGTTGCTTTAATGCTTGATCAACGCCGCAGAGGGTGGGCCAACAATAAACTGACATCTGGTTGATGAACATTGATCACAAGCTGAGGATATATATGTTTAAACTGCGGCCCGAGATGAATAAATATCGTAGAGATGAATAAATATCATAGAAATATAACAGTGTATATTCAAGGTAAACCAAACATAAATTTTAAAAAGTAATTAAAAGTAATAATCGACCTTATTAACTTCGATTTTCAACATCACATGCAGGTCTGATACGCCTATGACGATATTGAAATCACTGTGGGACTGAAATGGTCGGGCTAAGAGATAAATCAGACCGTGCCGGAGAACAAAGGCCGATATTATACAGCAGGTGGTGACATTATGGCAATGTGCCGTCACCAAGCCGCTCAAAGCACAGAAACTCACCAGGGTCTGATTAATGCTGTCCTGGCTGAGTTATAATATTTCAATACAGGGCAGCAACTGCCTAAACGTTTCGGTAAGCAGCACTAACAGAAATCAGTGCCAGCTGTTTGCCTTTGCATGGCACTGTTATCGCAACAGCATCACTAACTAATAAGTGAGTCTAGTTTCTGGTATGCACAGTATGTGTGTCAGATATTTAATCTAGAATGCGATCCCACTTACACTGACAGTCTTAATACATATATTTTCAGTACTGCTATGATTTCATGGTATTCAATCAACATTATCACATTAAGCTTTGGAATGCACATTCATAGAAACACTATTTTTAAAGCAATTTATCATAAAATGATTGAAAACGATTCTGGCCTTTAGAACGAAATTTTCTATCAATAGAAATGCAGTTTTTTATAATGTTTGTGGTTTTTTGTTTGATTATAAATAAGGGATTAAAAAACTCTGTCATGTTACTTTCCATCCAGTCACTTTTCTAATGATCTCCCCAGTTTTCCACTTGGCACAATTAAGTTCCTTCGAATTATATAATTACATTGCACACTAAGAAGCTGAATATTATAAATGGTTGATATTTTAAAATGCTATGTTAAACCAAAAATTACAATTATCCTCAAACATTTTTTAAATTCATTGTTTCATTGAGTAACCTACTTTCAACAAAACAGAAAAAAATGTAAAATATGGTTATTTACATTTTGTATACAAGATATATAACCAATACGGCCCCGTATTGACCAAAACCCCATTGTTAGATTTGACCCAGTAATACATGTAGTTAAAATGGACCAGCATTAAACTGTGTTTCGTGTTCATGAGCTGACAAGACACCTGCTCATGCATGCGACACCTGAAAGGGCTGCTAGGGCAATGTCAGGCTGCAGGCATTTGTGTCCGCAACTACAACAGCCAATTACCCTAAAAAATTATTACTATAACATTAATTTGAGTTAATTACATTTGAAGTACTATCAGCCCAGAACGGGAGGGGGTGTCCAGGACACTTCCCACATCATGAAGGTCAAAGACGAGGCTTCATTCTCATCAAATCAGTTTTTGATATACAGCTTTAAAGCGACACAATCAGGCTAAAATCATAAAAAAATCGGTAATTTTATTTTGGCTTCTTAATAAGACGGTATGATGAAAACATGTTCATAGACTAGAACTGCAGATGTTTTAAAATTTTTGTGTTGCGCATTTACTGAGATGAAATTCTTGATTTCTTATTTCGGACATACATGTCTAAAATAAAAAATACGGCAATTTCATATCTATATCTTGCCTAGCTGGTAAATGCCCAACACAAAAATTAACAATTTTTTTAGAATTTCTAGTCTATGGAGATGTTTACATAATGTGAACTTATTAGGAAGCCAAAATAAAATTTCCATTAGTTTGATGATTTTAGCTTGATTGTGTCGCTTTAATATAAATTAGAATAGTTTGGCTACTGGTTTGCAACTAACCTGTTCAGAGTTATCTAGAGATGAGCCAGGTTTTGGGACACATTTCTTGAAACACTTGTCAGACATTTTCTGTTGAAAAAATGGAACATAAATTGAGACTGAATGTTGAAATTAAATCAGAATATACATGTAAGGTAATTAAGCCACATATTTTATAAAAAGAGTGCTGAGAGAGCTGACGCTAACGATATCCCCCGCCATTAATTAAGTCAATAATGGCTTCAAAATCAAAGGTAAAAAATGAGATCACTAGTCATAACCCCCAAAAGGCACATCTACACCCCTAGAAGAGATGTGTGTAAAATATGAAAACAATCCGACTAACTGTTTCCGAGATAATGTCTGTTATATACAGATGAGCCATATTTTGGGACACATTTCTTGAAGCACTTGTCAAGTCATTTTCTGTGGAAACAAGACTACTAAGTCAAGGAGCTCCCGCTCCGAATTAGAATTTGATTTAAGCAATCTTGTGTAGTGTTATTATTGTAGTCCTGGGCTAGGTCAAAAATCAAGATGCAAGCCAACCAGGTCTAAGAGGCTCAGTCTAAGAGTAAGATAAGAGCTAGACAGTCTGTCAGAAATTGCAAACCTCCATTAAAATTAATGATCCTAATCAATATCCCAGTAATGGTCTACCTATCTGGCATGGTTTATCCGATTTCAGGCCAATCGAAGTAAATAATGGCTGATTCATGGTCATTTTGAATTCGATCTAGTTAAAAAATTTCAGGGTGCATCCTCCCCCGAAACCTCACATTTTGTTTTATAGTGATGGTCTAGCCATCTAACACAGTTTGCCAAATATTGGGCATGTGAAAGTAATTAATGGCAGATAGGCAGACATTTTGAATCTAGTTAAAAAATGTCAGGGTGTGTCCTCCCTCGAAACATCACATTTTGTTTTATAGTAATGGTTTAGCCATCTAACACGGTTTGACAAATATTGGGCATGTGAAAGTAAATGATGGCCGATAGGGATACATTTTGAATTTGATCGAGGCGAAATTTGTCAAGATGCATCCTCTCTTAAAACGTCACATTTTGTTTTATAGTAATGGTCTAGCTATCTAGCACGGTTTACCTGATATCAGGCCCATCGAGGTAAATAATGCCGATTGTCGGCCATTTTGAATTCGATAAGAGTTTAAAATTTCCAGGGTGCATCCTCCCCTGAAAACTTGCATTTTGTTTTATAGTAATGGTCTAGCCATCTAGTATGTTTTACCAAATAACGGCCATGTGAAAATGAATAATGGTCGATAGGCAGCCATTTGAAACTTGATAGAGTCCAAATTTTTCAAGATGCATCCTCTCCTGAAAACGCACATTTTGTTTTATAGTAAATAAACTGAATTGGGCTTTAGGCCAGAGGATAGTGAGATGATTGAGATGACACTGTCCTCCAGCAAAGGATTCGAAATTCGAGTCCTGGCGGTCTGAGACCGAGCACGCTACCTCTCGGTCACGGAGGCTCCCCACAATACTGACTTTTACACCTGGATGGGGAAGAAACATTTTTGTTTCTTTCAAACCGCCGAGACCAGGAACCGAACCCCGAACTCTGGCGTGAAAGGCAGCGGTGCTAACCACTACCCTAGGGCCCCCGGCCATAGTTTTATAGTAATAGTCTAGCTATTTAGCACAGTTTACCAAATATCAGCAATGTGAAAGTGAATAGTGGCTGATAGGCTGCCATTTTGAATTTGATCAAGTTGAAAGTTTTCAAGATGCATCCTCTCAGGATTGAAACGTCACATTTGGTTTATCAGATATCGGCCATGTGAGAGTGGATAATGGCCGATAGGCGGTCATTTTGAATTTGATAAGAGTCGAAATCTTTCATAGTGAATCCTCTCCTGAAATATCACATAAATTTTGTTTTATAGTAATGGTCTAGCCATCTAATATGGCTCACCAAATAATGGCCGATAAGTTCAAAATTTTCAAGATGCATTCTCTCACGAAATCTCACATTTTATTTCATAGTAATGATCTAGCTATCTAGCACGCTTTTCCAAGTATCAGCAATGTGGAAGTAAATAGTGGCCAATAGGCGGCCATTTTGAATTTGATCAAGTCAAAAATTTTCAAGATGCATCCTCTCCTGAAATCTCACATTTTGTTTTATAGTAATGGTTTAGCTATCTAGCACAGTTTTCCCAATATCAGGCCTGTTGAGATGAATAATGGCCGATAGGCGGCCATTTTGAATTTGATCGAGTTGTAATTTTTCAAGATCATCCTCTCCTGAAACCCTACAATTTGTTTTATCGTGATTGTGTAGCTATCTTGAGCGGTTTTCATGATATTCCGCAAAATATTACAGTCGTATTTACCGATGTTATAAATTAGGTCAAAGTGCTGGGTCAACTTTAAAGTCAAAGCATTACCTGAAAAGGCACAACTAGGGACCTTAGAAATCATGTATGTGCAATATGACTGTAATTGGCCCAGTAGTTTTCGAGATCTGCTCCGGAAACGAAGTGTGTGTCAAAACGTCTAAATAGGTCATAGCTCTGAACCAAAAGTAGGTTAAAGTTCATATACCTCAAAAGGAACAACTAGACACCCTAGTAGAGGTGTTGTGTGTAAAATTTGAACACAATTGGACATTCTGAGATATGCTCCGGTAACGATATGTTCAAGGACTGCCCAACAGCCCAACGCCGTAACTTTATTTTCTCTTCTGCAACCTTGCGTATTGAATTCAGATTAAAAATATTTTAAACTGTCTATTATCCACCTAGAAGTAACCCACATACCAAAAATTGTTATCCTAGCTTATCTTCTCACAAAATTATAGGCAAAAGAAGAAGTAAAAACTCGGACGGAGACGGGATCCATAGCTCCCTCCGTCTCAACTACGGTGACGGCGGGAGCTAAAAATTGAAAATACAATGAAATTGAATGTTGATAATTTAATATACATGTAAGGTTAGCCACATATTTCATAATAAGAGTGCTGACGATAAGGATATCCCCCGCCATTAATTAAAGTCAATAATTGCTTTAAAATCGAAGGTAAAAAATTATGTCAAAGGTCATAACCTCCAAAAGGTACATTCACACCACCCTAAAGGATGTGTGTGTGTGCAATATAAAAACAATCCGGCTAACGGTTTCCGAGATATCATCTGGTAACGAGACACAGGAGCAACAACGGACGGACAGATGGACGAACAGACAGCCTGACGGACGGACAACTCGACAACATAATGCCTCCAGCCGCAGGTGCGCGGGGACATGAAAATTACCACACTTAAAGTGCCCCAAGTTGCTGGTTCAGGTTAATATTTCATGTGTTTCTTTCATGAATGATAGCAAAAATCATTAACATTGATTAGTGGTTATTTAGTGAATGCATATATGCGGCATATATTTCACATATAAATATGTGGATTGAATGGCAAATATTTGAAGAAAAGAAACTGTAAAAAATATCCTCAACCTGCAGTAATTCCTGAGCATTGGCCACGGCTATTTGAGATTTTACTTGATCCATTAACTGTTCTTTCTGGGCAGGATCTAATTTTCCAGTGCCCCCAGCACCACCAGGCAGCTGTGATAAGTCCATACTTTAAAAGAAACACAACCTCTTTGTATATAACACTGCTGGTTTCTGAAAGGAGAAGAACGGTGTACTTAAAATCAGTCACACAGCATAACATTACAAGTGTATTCTAGTACAAAAAATAGCCATCAATTCATGGGAGGACCCCTCAGCCGTAGGCTCTGTCCATCAATATGAAAAAATAATGAGAAAAAAATGACTCCCACTACCACCATGACAATTTATTTTTTCAATGGCTGCGACAGCCATTTTATTTTTAATGGATTCATCACAAAGTTAATCAGATCATCAGAAATACCTAGAGAACAACCATACCAAATTTGAATGCAAACCAACCAACGGTTCATAAGCTTTTTAGGTGGCCATCTTAGAAAATAGCCGCTTATGGCTTGGTGCCAAAAAAAATATATGGGATGAATTGCCCAGGCACATAGGTCATGTCTGTAAAAAATAAACAAAATTCATCAGCTCACTTTTTAGTAAGAGCTGAATTTCTGACCGCCCGCCCGCCAGACCGCTCGCCCTACCACCAGACCGGTGATCACTATACCCCACAACCTTAATGACTGAGGGGTAAAAAGTGTATTCCAAGGTTACCTAGGGCACATTTGATTTGCATAAACACATAATTGCACAGTTACTTAAATGGAGATAATTGTGCTGTATAAAAACCAATAGAATTTTGGCTTTCAGAGATTACCACTGATCATGTTTGTATTACCATTGCCAAAAAAGCCCTTCTTGCAATTCATTCATTCATCAAATTTAGACAATATCAAAAAAACTTGCTTTTTTTATACGGGTCAAAAATACAAAAACATGGTCATCAATAAGTAAACAAGAATACGGCGGTTCTGAACATTAGTAAGTTTTATTAAGCAGCCAGATAATCAGTGATTAAGTTATCATCTACCTAGATCTATTTCATTAATTTCAGTAAGGCAAAACAAGATCATGAAAAAATTAACAAGAACCCTGCGGTTTTGAATATTTTTGGGAGTTTTACTATGTAGCCAGATAATCAGTGATTAAGTTATCATCTAGTTTCTACCTAGATACATTTGATCAATTTCAGTAAAAATTGACTTCTGGAACATTTCTGGAACAGTGGTCTGAACTGGATATAGCGTACATACCAGAAACAGGTACATCTGTTTAACAGGAGATACAATTTTCAAATAACTTATTGCCAAAAAACTAAATGACAATGTAGAAAAATGAACAGGTCTCAAATGATTTTTTAATGGTTATACAGTATACAGGGTGTGATCCACATGAGATGCGACTATGAGCTGGTATCTCTGTGTGGTCAATAATCAAAGAGGATCTAAATTTTAAGCGGAGTGGCTATTTGCACGGCAAAGTTATAATGGGAGTCAATAGGAAGCCGTCATTTCGTAAATAAGGCTGCCCATAGAGGTACATTATAAAGAATCATGTACGATTAGCAACTGCCAATTTTAATTGCAGTAGGGGCCTACTTGGCGACAGTAATCGATGTAGATGTCATCCCCATAAGGAGCGCCAGTGTGTGGACCAGTCATACGGGAACAGTGCACACCGAAGTTGATATATTCCCAGGCTGCGAGGCAGTGATCACCATTAGGGGAGAGAGGTGGGAGTGTGGCCCTATCAAGCAAATACGAGACATTGACCTAGTGCTGGTTTAATGCTGGGCCAGCATCGAAGACAGTGTTTTCTGGGTATGCTTATTTGGTGGGCAGATGCTCACAACTGTACTGTTGGTTCAATGCTGATTGACTGGTCAACATATAGCCATCCCTGCGTCAATGCCTCTGCCAGCTGTAAAGTTGCATGACTGGATATGACTGGTATGGAGAGGAGTGTGCCAGCTGAATGACAGTGCAGTGTACCACAATTATGACGGTGCCGATATGTCTGTTACCGCAACACGCTAATTACGGGCTGACATTCCTGTGTGCTATAGACATTATTTGGACCAGCCAGAGGCTGGTGTACTATTAAGTTTATTTTGCCTGAGTTTGTGTCCTATTTAGGGGGAAGAGGGGTGCTGTGTGTGGGAAACGGTTGACATTTCTGTACACCAGTCCTTATGAACATGTCGAATATAATTTTAGGTCCTTAGGTTAAGTACTTTTATCTTTAACAAGTGTTCATAAATAATAATATTCACAATTATATCTGTGGTTAAAAACTCAAAGCTTTTGGCTGAAATAGTGTTGGCCCAGCGTTGCAGACGTTGGCCCAGCATTACATCAGCATTGGGCCAATGTATCGTATTATCTGGTGCCGGGATTTTAAAGATCACCAGCATAATGCAGCAGGACATAGGTGGCGCCGACTGAGGCAGACACGTATTCGCGGCACTATGTTAAATTGTTTCATCAGATTGAGAAAACATGTTGTTTTCAGTAATATTCTGGAATGTATCATCATAAGTGTCTGGTTAACGATTGTGGCAGGTTGTTTTATGAATTTGTCAATCGCTGGCTGGGAACTAAAGTTGGGAAGAGGATCTGCTCTGATCACTGGGACTAGCACAGCCGCACACTGTAGGGAGTGAGCCTCCACAGGGATCACTATACAACAGTGGTGTGTACAGTAGGGATGCACTGCTTGCGCTGAGACCCAAAAACAACACAGAGAATAGGTCACAGGAATGTAGACTGTCAGCTGAAGTTTGTCGTAGGATAAATGTCCTAAAATTAAACATCAGGAGAAGGGGTAAAAGCGCAGGCAAAGTCACTGAGCCTACAAAATGGAAACCTTTCTTACTTGAAAAAGGTAGACTTATCTAAGCCTACTGTGCCAAATACTAGCCTAAACTGTATGTTGATTAATACACGATCTATAAAAGATAAAACAGACATTATCATGGGCAAAATTACATCACAAACGCTCGACATGTGTCTGATTACGGAGACATGGATCAACAATGACACAGATACAAGACTACATAACTCCAGGAGCTCCCGCTCCGAATTAGAATTTGATTTAAGCAATTTTGTGTGGGGTTATTAATGTAGTCCTAGGCTAGGTCAAAAATCAAGACGCAAGACAACTAGGTCTGAGAAGCTCAGTCTAAGAGTAAGATAAGAACTAGACAGTCTGTCAGAAATTGCAAACCTCCATTGAAATCAATGATCCTAATCAGTATCCTAGTAATGGTCTACTTATCTGGCACGGTTTACCCGATATCAGGCCAATCGAGGTAACTAATAGCTGATTTACGGTCATTTAGAATTCGATATAAACTAGTTAAAAATTAGGGTGCATCATCCCTTGAAACCTCAAATTTTGTTTTATAGTAATGGACTAACATCTAACACAGTTTGCAAAATATTGGGCATGTGAAAGTAGATAATGGCCGTTAGGGGGCCATTTTAAATTTGTCGAGTCAGAATTTTTCAAGATGCATCCTCAGCTGAAATCTCACATTTCATTCTATAGTAATCGTCTAGCTATCTAGCACGGTTTACCAAATATCGGCCATGTGAAAGTGAATAATGGCCTAAAGACGGCCATTTTGAATTTGATCAAGTCGAAATTTTCCAAGATGCATCCTCTCCTGAAATCTCACATTTTGTTTTATAGTAATTGTCTAGCCATCTAGTACGGTTACCAAATAACGGCTATGTGAAAGTAAATAATGGCCGGTAGGCGGCCATTTTGAATTTGATCGAGTCAATTTTTTTCAAGATGCATCCTCTCCTGTAATCTCACATTTGGTTTTATAGTAATGGTCCAGCTATCTAACACGGTTTACCAAATATCAGCAATGTGAAAGTAAATAGTGGCCGATAGGCGGCCATTTTGAATTCGATTGAGTCGAAAGTTTTTAAAAGGCATCCTCTCCCGAAACGTCACATTTTGTTTTATAGTAATGGTCTAGCTATCTAGCACGGTTTACCTGATATCAGGCCTATCGAGGTAAATAATGTTGATTGTCGGCCATTTTGAATTCGTAAGTTCAAAATTTTCAGGGTGCATCCTCCCCTGAAAACTCACACTTTGTTTTATAGTAATCAGGTAATGGTCTAGCCATCTAGCACGGTTTATCAAATATCAGCCATGTGAAAATGAATAATGGCCGAAATGCATCCTCATCTGAAATCTCACATTTCGTTTTATAGTAATGGTCTAGACATCTAGCACAGTTGATCAAATATCGGCCATGTGGAAGTGAAGCGCCATTTTGAATTTTATTGAGTCGAATTTTTTCAAGATGCATCCTCTCCTGAAATCACACATTTTGTTTTATAGTAATGGTCTAGCCATCTAGCACGGTTTACCGAATAACGGTCATGTGAAAGTGAATAATGGCCGATTGACGGCCATTTTGAACTTGGACGAGTTGAATTTTTTCAAAATGCATCCTCTCCTGAAACCTTACAATTTGTTTTATAGTAATGGTGTAGATATCTTGAGCGGTTTTCATGATATTCCACAATATCAGGCCTGTCGAGGTGAATATTGGCCGATAGGCGGCCATTTTGAATTTTATCAACTTGAATTTTTTCAAGATGCATCCTTTTCTGAAACCTTACACTTTATTTGATATTAATGGTGTAGCTATCTTGAGCGGTTTCCATGATATTCCACAATTTATCAGGCCTGCTGAGGTGAATGATGGCCGATAGGCGGCCATTTTTAATTTTATCGACTTGAAATTTTTCAAGATGCATCCCCTCCTGAAACCTCACAATTTGTTTTATAGGTTGTTTTATAGTGTAGCTATCTTGAGCGGTTTTCATGATATTCCGCAAAATCTTTCAGTCGGATTTACCGATGTTATAAATTAGGTCAATGTGCTGGGTCAACTTCAAGGTAAAGGTCCAAAAACCTGAAAAGGCACAACTATGGACCTTAGAGAACATGCATGTGCAATATGACTGTCATCGGCCCAGTACTTTTCGAGATCTGCTCCGGAAACGATGTGCGCGTCAAAACGTCTAAATAGGTCATAGTTCTGAACCAAAAGTAGGTCAAAGTTCAAATACCCCAAAAGGCACAACTAGACCCCCTTTTACGGACGGCCCAATGCCGTAACATCATCATTTTCTCCTCTGCGACCTTGCGTATTGAATTCAGATTAAAAATATTTTAACCTGTCCATTATCCCCCTGGAAGTAACCCACATACCAAAAATTGTTATCCTAGCTTATTTTCTTACAAAGCTATAGGCAAAAGAAGAGGCAAAAAAAAACGGAGGCGGAATCCATAGCTCCCTCCGTCTCACCTACGGTGACGGCGGGAGCTAATAACAAGTAGTTTCATCTCAGACACTGTTAAATTCTTTTGGACTTAAAAGTTGAAACAAAAAATGCTACATTGCAGCGTATTAGTTACAAAAACTTAAAACACATTAACAACCAACAATTATCATATACTATAAGAGCCGCTTTTGCCATTATATCTTTTGCTGATATGAACGTTAATGAAGCATTAGAGATTTTAGAAACTAACATCACAATTGAATTGGATAAACATGAACCAATGCAATCTAAGCTGAAGAAAAAGCGAGTTCTAATACCATGGTTTGACGAGGAGCTAAAAGATCAAAGAAGAAAGACCAAAAGAACAGACAAAAAGTGGCGAAAATATTATTTTTATTAATGGAGCAGTCAGAGAAGACGGTACAATCACCCAATGCTGTTTCAATGACGGCCCAGAGTCGAAGACTGGGTCAACATTGAAACAGTATTGGTTGAATGCCACGTGTTTGCGCAAAGTATACAACAGACTGGGTGATAGATTAGTGTTGGGTCAGCGTCGTAGACGATTGACCGGCATTGAACCAGCAATGGGCTGCAACGTTGGCACAACATTGAACCAGAATTTGGTGGGTAGCCCTACATCCTCTGCATCAGGTACATAGTAGGCAAGTATTGAATGATTGTTTGGCCAGCACTGGCGATGGTAGTGGAAGTAATACACGTCAGAGACATTTAGGATTCTGGCCATGAGGATGACCAATACACTGACTTTTTGTCTATAGCACTCAAGCAGACTAAAGCCGGGCCTCGGAGTTCGGAAACTCCTTTTCTAGTTATTATAATTAATCATGGCGTATCTTCTTATTACGTTCTCTTAACAATTTAATGCTATTGTATTGTAAAAAATGTTTAATAAGCGTTATACAAAACAAACAATTTTATGAATTTTGAGACTAACGTGAGCATTAAATTGATTCACAGGGCATATCTTTATTTGACCATTGGACATGAAGGGTTGGGTGATTCCTTCTGGCAGTCCAGAGTGATAGCCGTGTGGGGATCGAATTTTTCACACAAAACATCCGATAAAAAGTGGAATTTTGGCATTGGGTACCGGAAAATTAGATTTTTTATTCTAAAGCCGAGGCTACAATTAGAAATTTTACTGTAGATTTAAGACACACACATATACAGTAGTTAATCGTTATAACACAATTGATGGGGTCCAATAATATGTTTTGTGCTATAAGCAGATTGTGTTACACAAAATGGTCTGAGTTGATCTAGTAGTACATGAGGATACACCGGACACAGTAATATAAATAGCTGAAAAAGGACACAGAAAAACCACGAAAAAAACACCAAAATGACTTCTTCGGACGTAGGCCTACGTCATTTTGGTGGTTTTTGTGTGTTTTTTTCAGGATTTATGTGAATTTGTAATACACTACAATAAAAATATATTTTTCTTTGCTTGTTTGTTCTTTTTCCTCACTATTACTGGTAGAAATGAAGCCATCATTGTAGAATTAGAAGAGTTATTTGTTTTGAATGGCACTTTTATCACCTGTTCTGGAGGTTCAAATCATTAGATTTCTCGCAATTACGAAAAGTGATGCCAGCTCTCGCCTTAAATTTCATGATAGCTGCAACAAATGCTTGAAGAGGTAAGTGGAACAGGCATGCTGTGGCCCTTTCTCATAATTTTTTAACACGTGTGCCATTTTTTAAATTTTTGTGCGAAAATGCAAAAAAATGAAGATAGACAATGTCCACTGCCCTGTGAGGAAGTTCTGGAGGACATCATTAAGACCGTTTGGACAGAACAATGTGGGAATCTCAAAGAAATGAGATACCTGGGGAAGGCTGCACTAGTTTGCCCATGGTAAAACCTGGGTGAAGTTTTGTTGCCTACCCTACACTTCCTCATGGGGCGCACTGAGGGTAAAAATGGAAGTTTCATGACTATTATATATAAGGATGAGAATCTATCAAAATTTTCTTCTTCCATGACCCCCTCGTGGACTTAAAAAACAAGAGGACTGAAGTCCTATATCATCCCCCGCCATAAATTAGGTTAGACTTTCTGCGGTCACAAAAATTTAAAAAGTCGATTTGTGGTGGCCATTTTAAATTTCAGTAAAATCACATACACATTTCCAAATGGTGGGTAATGTGATTTAGTTGGGCAGGAAGAAGGGGGTATCGAGCACCCCCCGGAAATCAATTTCTAATTGATGTTTCTAGATTGGAAAAATGATGCACGTTTTTATAATTTAGCTCAGATTTTGATCTAGCACAGCATTTTTCTTGCTAAGTGAAGACTGTGGAATGTGGTCAAATATTTCTTTTAGCATGTCTGCACTCAGAAAAAAAAGCTTAGCATAATTTTATGGATTTTATTGGACAGTTTTAAAATTTATTGAATCTAGATCTAGGCCTACCTAGCAAAATGCCTCCATTCCACAGGCCGAATTTACTTATTTCTGCCCTCGATCCCCCCTATCTAGTGCCGCATATCATAATGAAGCCTGGACTGTGCATTTTCAAAAACAGCTCCGATAAGGGGTTGCTAACCAGACAGATTTTGTGCTAGGCCCCCTAGTGTGCAAAAAGGTCACCATAGTTTAAATTAGGCTTAAATTCATACCCTCTTTCACAGACCAGACACACATCCTTTTAACCCACTGTATCCCTGTCAGATCATCACGAAACAGTTATATCTGATATCCGGGATGAAGGAGACACCGTGTACTTATTAAATATCCACAGAAATATAACTTCTCTGTGTTTGTTTTTAATTCAACAGAGGTTGAAACAGCCGCAATGAAAATATTTTGTGTGATGATTCAATCATTAGTATACACCTGCCGTGATTTGGGCTTATTTAGGGTGGTGAGACCATATATAGAAATGTATATGTAGTTGTTTATTTTTTTTCAGTCTGGGATGAAGCTTCAACCCTTACAGCGCTGAATTTTTCTATAAAAACCATGGAGATCAAAGGGTTTATTTCAATTTATTATCATCATAAATGTCTTATTCAGCTCTTTCTGATTCATTTGAATACCTATGTTATGGGTCTACGGCCATTAGAAATACTTTACTCTTACAGTGCGGGGATAGACTTCAGTGACAGACGTCAGATTCTGACGACTAAAGTCTATCCCCGCGCTGTAAGTGCGGGGATAGACTTTAGTCACAGACGTCAGATTCTGACGACCAAGGTCTATCCCCGCGCTGTAAGGGTAAGTTGTTCTGAGCAATATATTTTTTGAATTAAGTAGATCTTGTAAAAACTGTTGCCCTTGCAGCACTTTGAATAATCTTAGATGTGCTGAAATTCAGTCTGTTTTTCCTAAATGTCGCGCTGCATACAATTTAAACAGAGTGACTATTGCCGCCACTATTTTGTCATAAAAAGTTGTCATGGTTACTTTTCATTTAAAAAATTGTTGATGAAAGAGGACATATAAATTAGGGTGAACTGTTTTTATTATTATTCGCTCTCAAATTTGTTATATTTGATTTTTTATTTGCTCCCATATGACTCTCAAATTACAAATCAAGTGTTTTATCCATGAATTATCCTCAAAACACGACCTTCACAGATCTCTTTTAGGCTTAGTTATCCTACCATTTTCTCAATTATATACTTTCTCATCAAAATTATGGAATTTATTTTATTGCAGCGACGATAAACATCCATCAAATATATGTTTAAAGCTCCATTTTTTTATTAACCATTCGGAATATGTCAATTAAACCAAGAAAACCTGAAAAGCATTCTGCATACTCATGGTCTCACAGCCCCAAATGCCAGTCCCATTACATGCCTCAATTCCACGGGCCAATTTTACTTATTTTTGCCCTCCCCCTATCTAGTGCCGCATATCATCATGAAGCCTGGACTGTGCATTTTCAAAAACAGCTCCGATAAGGGGTTGCTCCCCAGACAGATTTTGTGCTAGGCCCCTAGTGTGCAAAAAGTTAAAATTAGGCTTAAATTCATACCCTCTTTCACAGACCATGCAGAAATACATCCTTTTAACCCACTGGCACTGTATGCCTGTCAGATTATCACGAAACAGTAAATATCTGATATCCGGGTTGTAGGAGACATCGTCATGATCGTGTAATTACCGGTAGGCCTATAACCAAAGTCACATTAGAGGTGATCAACCAGGATTTTCGTTGATTTCTCGGCCAATTGTCAACCGATTTTTATGAAATTTGGAAACAATCATATTTCAACAGAATCCTAATATCCCTGAAAATTTCGTAGAATTATATATAGTACCGTATATCCCCGCGTATAGTGCGACGCCATGTATAATACGAGTTAAGATTTGAGGCTTCGGATGACCTGAAAAACGTCTACCCCTCTGTATAATACGACCTCAAATTTTGGATGTCGGCAGCGTCCCGTCGGTAGCGTTCCGGGCCATCTAAATGTGAGGCATGGATATTATCGTATTCTACTAAATAGCGCCGTGACACCTGCATAGACGATGCTCAATGACGGGAACAGCGGCAACAGTACAGCTCTGCAAAACCAAAGGGCAGTATCTGCTTACTTGTGAAGTAAGCACATACTGTATTTTTATTTTCCACGGCAGAGTGGATGTCATCGGGACTGTCTCGATGGGCAGATATTCTGAGGCCCGCATAGGCTACATACACACAGATTTTAAAATACCCGTATTTATATTTCGCCAACAAATTTATATTATTTTAATTTATCTATTACCAGATTACAAAGACCATATTTTAATATCGTCGTGCTCAAATCAGAACATTTCAAGATGAAATGTGATTGTAAAACATTTGCAGACTAGCGCATTGTCTAGACACAATAAGGGAAGGTTGTATAAGGTGTCAGGGTGCAATAACACAGCAGCGCTCCATGAACTACAGCTAACAGATACCACCATTTGCTCAATACCGTATCAGCCGCGGCAAGAGCGGTAGGCGTTAATGTTATCCCAGCAATATGGACATTCTGAGGCCTACATGTATAGAATTTGCGATAGGAGATATAATCAGTGAAATTTTGTTATATTTCGTCAACGCATTCTCTCATTCCAATAGGAAAATATCATGTTCAGATTTGTCGTACACAATAGAACACTCCCATATGAAAGGCGATCTTAGATTAAATCATTATTAATATAAATGAACAGGTCAGGAGTGTGAATTGGTTGCAGACTAATGGCGTCATTTATCTGCCCGTGGTTGTCAAAGGTGCCACGCGCGTCGGCGGGAATGTGAGACGGGGGCTCCCAGCAAACACGACACATTCACCCAATGCTGGTACAATGTTGTGTCAGCATCGCAGACGGTGGCCTAACAATGTACCAGCATTGAGTGAACGTCTCTTGTTTGCTACTAGTTGGAAAGGCACAGTATCGTGTGTATAGGCCTGCTTACCAAACACGCTGACTGGCCTACGTTTAAAGATACGTTCTACCGCTAGAGAACTTTACCGCTGAACTTACCGCTGGAGAGCTAAAAAATTGTAGTAAATTCTACATCTATGTATAATACGAGGTGCCTTTTTGTGACATGAATAGCTAAGAAAAAACATCGCATTATACACGGGGATATACGGTATTTCAAAAATTAGACCATTTGACATGTAATAAATTGAAATTACGACGTCCCTATATAAACCCATAACACTAATTCTAGAATTTTATTACATGTCAAATGGTCTAATTTTTAATATATTCAATATAATTTTGCAATTTTTTTACCGCTGTTAGGATTTGAATAGAAAATGGCCTTTGCAAAATTTTAAGAAAATCGGTTCAGAATTGGCGGAGAAATGTCCGAAAATTATGCGATCCTGGTTAATTTGACGGTGAGTATATTTAGGCTATACCCCAGGGCTCCAGATAACTTTTTTAGCAAAAGAGTAATTACCCCCAATTTTTTTTCCAGAGGGTGGAATGTCTTTTCTAGGATTCAATTGTACCCCCAAGAGTTGAGGTCAGAGGGTAATTTTATTAATGAAGAGTAACCAGGAAAACACAATGTATTTTTTTTTCAAAGCTACAAAGCCGCTGCAGTAAGGTGCCTACTGGATATCACGGAAGAAAGGAGTAGCAAAAAGATCATGAAATTACTTTTTATATTAACGACTGTTATTTATCATAATAAAGGCCAAGTACTTATTTTACTTTTTAAGTATACGAGCCTGTAGACAAACTATTGCTGTGCAGGCCCGTAGCCAGGGTCGAAAATCAGACGAGGCGAGGCCCGTTGGTCAAGCTAAAATGTCTGAAATACCAAAATTTCTAAGAATTTTCTGTGACGAAAAATAAAAATTTGGAGAAGACAGACGAGGCAACTGCCTCGTCTGCCTCATGCTGGTTACGGGCCTGCTGTGTTTCTTCGTCAGTGTGCATATATTAAGTTCTCGACAATATTGTGTGATACTTGGTAAGACATAGGTAAGACATGGGACATGTTTTGTTTAAAAACGTTCTTTCCAATCCAGTTTGATTGGCCATGATGACAATCATCTCATCAATTCAATGTAGACCTGCTTGTTAGTTGTAAAATGTCTAACCTCACACAACATCTTACACACATATATACTTCACACTACGCAGCAACCACCCCAGCACACACGAGACGTTTAACCAATATTGCCTTAACATTGGTCCACTGTTTTTGACACAGGCAATTCATTGAACCAATATTGGCTCAGTGTCATGTAACGTCATGGTTGGCGGCCCGAGACACTAAACGAATGTTGCTTCAATGTTGATCCACAGCTTGCATCATTGTACCTGCATTTAAACAACGTTGGTCGAACATTTTGAAAAATTATTTCTAACGCTGTGCTCACAAAGTCATCCACCACTTTACTGTGTGAGCACAGTGTTAGAAATATGACGCCAACATTTTTGGTTGTCCTGACAAAAAGACCCAGCTTGGAGAAATCAAGTCGCAGTGGTAGGCTACGATGTCATAACTACAGCAGTTTGTGAAATCCCGTTTTTTTACACTGACCATTGAGCCCGTGCTTCTAATCATGTTTCCTATTCCTGAGTGACAAATAATTACTGCATCAATTTTAATTAAATGTGAAAGACAAATTATATGAATGCACTGACAAAACAACTAATACCAAGATCATCATTCAGTGACATTAAACATTAGTCAGTGTAAAACAACATAGCTTTATCAAGTGAACAGATCGCAGTAGGCCTAATAGGCTGTGGCCGTCCGCCATTTTGAAAGTAAACACAAAATTTGTGTGGAGTATAGTCGATAATATAGCCCAGTATTGCTAATGTTTAGATTACTGAAATTGAAAGATGCTAACAAGATCGATTGACAGGTTAAAAACAAGAACCCTGCAGTTCTGAACATTATTGAAAGTTATTTTTTTAATCAGACTGAAGTTCATATTTAAGCAAATGTGCCATGTAAAACTGTAATCAGAACAAATATATATTTTCTGCCAATAACTAAATTAGATTTTTTGTGGTAGTGCCTACTATAACTGTTACCCGCCGTCACTTGTGCATGTAATGCAATTCTGGGCTAAAAACAAACTTTAATTTAACCAGTTTAATGGGTTTATAGAGGGACGTCGTAATCACAAATTTACTACAAATGGTCTAACTTTTGAACTATATAGGCCTAATATTTTTCAATGAAAATTTTACGGTAGTCGCCGCATGACTCGAAAATAGTCTTGGCATCAAAATCAAAATCGGTTGATCTTTTGATCTGGGGGTAAAAGTTTTCAGTATCTAGAGGGTTTGTCGCATTTGAATAAGATTTGGGGGTATTAACACATGTGCCTTGAGCGTGAGTGCTGGCCAACTTTGACACTCTGCGTTTTTGCGGTAAAAATGGCGAGAATAACGACGGCATTACCTCTGCTTTTTCTGACATCAGCACAGCTTTATTTGATTTTTACATTATTGGAACTCATTCCAATAATGTTTTAATATGGTTCACAAAACGGATTCTGGGCACTGTTTTTTTGTGTCCATATAATGTGTGTCCCAAATGACTATCACTCACATCTTCTCAAATACGGCAAAACGCATAGGTTCAGTTTTCTGTCATTCCATAGCCTACAGTTGAATAAGCATAAATATCTGTACACTGCTCACCCTAGACACTGCTCCTTCGCATGTTAAAATGTGCAGATGGTTGATGTCATATGTCCACCGCTCTCAATTTCAAGTATTGTAGTAAGCTTGTGATTGGCCGGCTGTCTTGCTAAAAGTACCCTGATCGGCTGGCGAGAATATTATGGTGGCGGAGGGGTGGGTGTAGACAGACACCTGTGTGGAGCCCAGAAAAAGCGAGCATTTGACCCAATGCTGTTTCAATATTGGCCCACCGCCAACGGCGCTGGACCAACATTGAAACAACATTGGGTCTAGTCTTCGTGTTTGCTGGGAGAACTGTCCGCATTTTGATACACGCATGCTGAGTTATTAGGATTTTGGTCGTCGTTTACGACAGTTAGGGGTCTCAAAATTTTGAGCTGTGTGTTGGGCTATTGTTTTATACCCTGTAGATAACCAGTAGATTTTACTGAGAACAATGCCTACCTTGGGATCAAACTGGGCCCATATAATCTTAAGAAAACACCGCTTTGGGAGTTTGAAACTGGGGAAGGCTAGCAGACGTTTTACTCTCGAGACCAAATATATCATGATATCGATACAATATTTTGCAATAATATATATTGCCTTTGATAGGCTGACCTAGATCTTAAGGAGATCATAGGCACGAGATGGTCTTCTCTGACCAATCAACACACACAGAATCTGGGTCACTGATATCGCTGGACCTTCCAGTATACTAACGTATACTAACATGCAAGGAGGCTATATATCCTTTCCACTGCCGGGTAGATATGCCACAGCTATGCCACAGCGTATCAAAACGGATGAAAAAATCGACCCTCTCACAAACACTATGATACATATATATATATACCGCACTCATACCAGAGCGTTGTAGTCCGTATCCAAAAAGTGGCCTTCTCTCACGCATAGCGTAAAAATCCGTAATTTATCTCAAAATCTCTCTCATTCATGTATAGAGCAGCTACCGCTATTACGTATTTTTTCGCTACGGCAGACATGCGAGGTAAGATATATAAATTTGTTACGTTATAGGTTCCCGTCAACACAGCGTTCATGGTTACTCTACATAATGCATCTGGACCGCCTGTGATGCTGGCCCACCATTGAAAAGGCATCGGGGCAACTTTTTGCATTTGAAGGGAAAGTAGAATGATGTATGGCACCCAGTGTAGTCTTTTGTCATGAATCCACATGACTGTGATTAATATAATTAGCAGGGAGTATCAATATTATAAACCTAATATTTGCTGATGAGACATCCAACTATAAAGGTTGAATTTACATAGCCGGGTATGTTAAACATATATCACAATATTTAAGGTGTGTAGGTCTAAAATTGTTAAGTCACTTAAGTTTAAAATTAAACTCAGCGTGGTTGGATGAAGGTATCGCAAATATGACTCATTTTCTAGAGTTCTATGTTTTTGGTTGCGTTTCTTTGTTTATTAGTTTGTTTGTCCGCCTGGGAAAATATATCACTGCACATTATTATCGTCATCTATCCAATGTTCAAGTTTAAAGAGCATCATAATATAGGTTACAATTGACAACAATGCCGACAAACTTACCAGAACGAAATGGTTGACTGTTTTTTTGCTATCGAATTTTACAAGTGTGAGCTGCTTAGGCCTACCACATTGGGAAATGTAGTTCTTCTAATGAAGACAACGGCATAAAGACAAAAATACTAACATGTCTTATGATATGCCGTAATTTACTCTTGTTGGAATGTACTAGAATAACAGAAAGGTCAACATGTCACGGCCGCGTAGATACACACGGAGATGACAGCACCCAGCACATACGATACTAGGGCTCAATGTTAGATTAATACTGGTCCAGTATCAACGACGCTGATCCAGCATTAAACCAACATTGTGACAATGCATCGTGTGTGCTGTGAGTAGCTGGCATGTATCAACGCTGTACATAACGTATTGTGCCGTGGTGATGGATACACATTAAGTGCTACGGGGCGGCTGGGGCATAGCTACTCTACAACGTATTAAATCGTAACCAAACGAAATGCCGTGTAACAGCCATAGTGTAATGTTCTGTTATTGACTCCCCTGTTCATTATCAAGATAATGTGTGTAGAATTAATTGAAAAATAAATGTTATGAAAACCAAAATGTCTTCACAAGACATAAAACTAAAGGTTGCAGGTGTAGAATCGGGTATATTTAATATCTATGTCATAACATTTAAAGCATGTAAAAGTGACGAAATAGCTTATTTCACATAATCTTATAACTATACATTAATAATTGCTAACTAGTAAACATCATGATAGGTTAGAAGCATGCCGACAAGTTTACTTGGAAGAAATGGGGAAATACTCTCTGTATATCAAAGCTTACAAGTGTGAGTTATTTACCACCTTAGCAAAAATAGTTTTAATAATGAATAAAATGGAATAAGGATGAAAACTACTGACAGGTCTGCGACATACGATGGTGTTTGTGAGAAGGCCGTTTTTTCACTACGATCCAGCACGCTGTGGCATGCCTACACTGTATGGTACTGTTTCTGAGAGGGCCGCAAAAACGATCCGGTTTAATACGCTATGGCAGTGGAAAGGATATAGGGAAGCCTGCAGTTAAACTCTAGAAATGACCTACGGTATCGGCACACTTTACAAGTGAGCAGATACTGCCTTTGCAGAGCAGATGACTACTATAGCACGTTGTTGTGGGAGGGGGAGGGTTAGACGTAGGTGTATACACACAATGAGGTCTGTCACCCCCTCATCTGGCTGTATAGTAACACTGCGATTGGCGCCATGAGCACCCCCCCCCCCCCCAGCAAACACGTGCCATTGCCCTTTGTTGTTTCAATGTTGGGCCAGCGTCGTTGACGATGGGCCAACATTTAACCAACACATGCTCAATGTTCTTTGCTGGGGGCCCTCTCCCGAATGATTGACCGCTTGAGACAAGACGTCCCTGCAAACACGAGACATTGAACCAATGCTGGGCTGATGCTGGCCCAACGTCTGCGCTGCTGGCCCAACATCAGCCCAGCATTGGTTCAATATCTCGTGCTTGCTGGGGTCCTTGATGACGTAATTATTTTCAGTCATTTTAATAAATCCTTTCACCAACGACCTTGGATGGGGTTTGTGTAAATTTTGCCGTTGGCTAAAAAAAGGGCAAATGTTGGCAACATTCGCCCACCATTGACTCAGACTGGTAGTTATTGTGGATCAAGCATGCTGTTACGGAGACAAACCTTTTCATTAGGACGATCTCACATGGAAAACAGCAAGGACAAAGCATGGTGGAATATTTAATATGATTTTCATTATTTAACTTTCATGGCTATATCATCAAAATCAGTGGCTTTGAAAAAGTGTCCTAAATTATTGTCACCTGAGTTGTTCGTTTGATTTAATTTATCACCTATTGCCGAGCTCTTTTTCGTAACTGACGACATGTTATAAAAAGAAACAGTTGACTAATTCCACAGTTTTCACTCAGCAAGAAAAAGGCTGTGCTATGACCTCAATGTTGCAAATTACGGCATGGATACAGAATACAAAACATCACCCAGACACTTGAATTTTGGCAACCAACTGCTGATATGAACGTTAATGAGAGTTTTAGGTTATAGATACATCAGGGCACCCAATGATTTCAATAACAGTGGCAAATATACCACATATATGCACATATCAATCGGGCATAATCTCCTGCCTCTCTTTGCATTTTTTTTAAGTCCACGAGGGGATCATGGAAGAATAGTGAACTAAGTGCAGCCTTCTCCGGGTATCTCAGAGATTCACACATTGTTCTGTCCAAACAGCCTAAAGATGGCCTCCAGAACTTCCTCATAGGGCAGTGAGCATAGTCTATTGTCATTTTTTGCATTTTTTTTTTTAAATAAAAAAATGGCACCTGTGTGAAAAAAATGGAGTGCCTAATCGTACGGCAAAGTTATAATGGGAGTCAATGAGAGCCTATCATTTCGTAAACGAGGCTGCCCATAGAGTTACATTATAAAGAATCAGATAGGCCTACGATTAGCCACTGCCAAAAAAATATCACAAGGGCCCATAGCATGTCTGTTCCACTTACCTCTTCAAGCATTTGTTGCAACAATTATGAAATTAAAGGCGAGAGCTGGCACCATTTTTCGTAATTGTGAGAAATCCAATGATGGGAACCCCCAGAAAAGTTTATAAAGTACCATTTAAAACAAAAAAAAATGCTTTTAATTCTACAATGATGGCTTTATTTCTACAAGTAATACTTGACCAAAAAAGAACAAACAAACCGAGAAAAATATGTCTTTTATTGCAGTGTCTCACAAATTCATATAAATCCTAAAAAAAAACACAAAAAAAAATCAAAATGACTTTTTGTGATATACATATTAATATTATCTATTGAGCGACTATTTGCACCCTGGATGTTTACTTACCAGATCATTATTATGCTTGAAACATCAACTTTGCAGATGGTGGACAAAAATGAGCAAACGTCCAATAAATTATTTACAGGATATTACCACGCTGACTGTACAGCAAATCATAAGTATGTTCCCGAAAGATGTTTGTTTTATATTCACCGCTATCACGATCCGCAATAAGCACTGAAGGCATGACAGTGCATCAGATCACTGAGCGACCAGCCACATAGCCTATCTCAAGACATGGGAACGACGTTTTTTATAACTAGTGGTCGCTCATTGTACTAAATATTCAGCTTAATCATGAAGAATGTTTTTTTTACATTTTAATTTGAAATAAAATCATTTTCATAACAAACTACGTATATATAAAGATATACTAGTATCAATAATTGAAAAAAAAAACTAATGTTACTATCTTTTTTTTTGCTTTATCAGCTCATCCGGCCTTTATCGGGCCTATAGATGAGCTAAATGCCATCGTGTTGCGACTGTCCACAATTCACAAGAAATGCTTCTCAAAGGACACAAAGGATACGAAGGATATAAAAATTTTATTAGCCCTGGCCTATTGAAAGCATGGGGCACAAACAAAATTGCAATGTAACAACATTCAATGAAAACAAGACAAACAAATCAATCAGATATGGTGTTTAAATATACATATTAAAAGTGCTGCAAGGGATACTGTTTAAATATACAAAGTAAATAATCAAATATACATAACAGTAATTATATTAAGTGCCAAACGAATGTAGCAGCATTCTAACACGTTAAACAGGTTAATCATGAATTAATGAATACAAGTGAAACATATTGATCATCAATTGGAATATAGATTTTAAATATACTATGTATAACAATTTTAACTACATACCTAAACAACACATTACAACTTGAGTGCCTGTGACAGCATTGTGTTGCTTCACCTCAGTACTGCGCACGCTGGCTGCAGACCGAGGTCTGGACACAATGCTGTCACAAGTAGCGTTGCAAAGTATACTATTCAAATATACAAGTAAATCAAATATACATAATACATATTATAAATGCTAAGCTAATGTAACAGCAGTGTTGCAGGGGATACTGTTTAAAAATACAAAATAAGTAATCAAATATGCATATAAGTAATTATTTTAAATGCCAAACGAATGTAGCAGCATTCTAACACATGTCTAACACAATCATGAATTCATAAATACAAGTGAAACATATTGATCATCAATTGGAATATAGTTTTTAAATATACTATGTATAACAATTTTAATTCCATACCTATATAACACATTACAACTTAAATGCCTGTGACAGCATTGTGTCGCTCCACCTCAGTACTGCGCACGCTGGCTGCAGACCGCGGACTGGACACAATGCTGTCACAAGTAGCGTTGCAAGGTATACTACTCAAATATACAAATAAATCAATTATATATAATAAATATTATAAATACTAAACGAATGTAACAGCATTCAAATAGGTTGATTAAGTCAATCATATTTTATGAATTCATGTGAAACAGATTAATCATTATTAGTTATTGTTTTTAAATATGCCATATACGTCAAGAAATTCATATTCAAACTACACATTACAACTTAAATGCATTTGACAGCATTGTGTCGCTTCACCTCAGTACTGCGCACGCTGGCTGCAGACCGAGATCTGGTCACAATGCTGTCACAAGAAGTGTTGCAAGGTATACTATTCAAATACAAATAAATCAAATATATATAATAAATAGTTTAAGTGCTAAGTGAATGTAACAGCGTTCAAACAGGTTAGTCAAGTCAATCATTTCTAATGAATTAAAGTGAAACAGATTATTCATCAGTAGGTACTGTTTTCAAATATGCCATATACGTAAAGAAATCTATATTTAAACTACACATTATAACTTAAATGCTTGTGACAGCATTGTGTCGCTTCACCTCAGTACTGCGCACGCTGGCTGCAGACCTAGGTCTGGACACAATGCTGTCACAAGAAGCGTTGCAAGGGATACTATTCAAATATACAAATAAATCAAATATATATAATAAATATTATAAATACTAAACGAATGTAACAGCATTCAAATAAGTTAATTAAGTCAATCCTATTTAATGAATTCAAGTGAAACAGATTATTCATCAATAGGTATTGTTTTTAAATATGCCATATACGTCAAGAAATCCATATTTAAACTACACATTACAACTTAAAAGTTAAATGCTTGTGACAGCATTGTGTCGCTTCACCTCAGTACTGCGCACTCTGGCTGTAGACCGAGGTCTGGACACAATGCTGTCACATAGTAGTTTTGCGAGGTATACTATTTAAATATACAAATAAATCAAATATACATATTAAATCTTTTAAATGCCAAACGAATATAGCGGGCTAATTTTATATTAATAGGAATTGCATTACTGGACATAATACTTTCAAATTTGTGAATGTTAGGTCTATTTTGGCAATATATAGGTAAGTACGTTCTTCTCAGGTCTGATAGGGTTGGACATTGCAAAAGAAAATGAAATTCATCACCCAGTTCCTTCATGTCATATTTATAACAATTTCGGGTAAATCTTGGGCGGCCACTATACCGTCCAATGTCAATTGGCAGTTTATGGTTAATAGTTCTAAATTTACAAAATAATTTTCTATTATATGGCGACAATGTGGTGAGATAGTTTTCAAATACAAAATTCCGTTTAAAAGTTCTGTATAACACACACTTAGAAGAATTATTAATAATTGTATTCCATTCCTGTACATATTGATCCTGAAGCGAATTTTTTACAGCGTGGACTATGGAAAAATTCTCTGGAAGTATTTGCGATAACCATATGAAACTATGACCAGTATTGTCTCCTCCCTCAGTTCTCATCCGATTTCAATTTTCTTTGAATTTTTTGAAAGAGCGCGTGCATTGAGACAGCGTTGGGTCAACATCTCGTGTGGGTCTGCAGTGCGGCACTGTGTATTAGTGCTGTTTATATTTTCATGTAGTCTGGTGTGTGATGATTGCAGAACAATTGTAAAATACAAGGATTACGTTGCTGTGTTTATTAGAGCGTGTTGAACCCTGCCTATAGAGGCTTGGTAGCTGTCCTATGAATAATATAATATCAGTGATAATATCTTATCACACAATTTATTTGAAGAAACATCATATAAATTAGTGCTATAATATTCATTACACAATTTTAAAACAAGTCACTACATCCGGTTGGGAGTGCTTGCATGGTACTGTAATATACTGCTATCAGGTGAACTAACATCTTGCACTTGTGCATCTAATTATTTTTAAGCAAGTTTCTGCAATCTAATGTAGTTATTGGCAGAAAATATATATTTGTTCTGATTAACAGTTTTACATGGCACATTTGCTTAAATATGAACTTCAGTCTGATTCAAAAAATAACTTTTAATAATATTCAGAACCGCAGGGTTCTTGTTTTTAACCTGTCAATCGATCTTGTTAGCATCTTTCAATTTCGGTAATCTAAACATTAGCAATACTGGGCTATATTATCGACTATACTCCACACAAATTGTGTGTTTACTTTCAAAATGGCGGACGGCAACAGCTTATTAGGCCTACTGCGATCTGTTCACTTGATAAAGTTATGTTGTTTTACACTGACTAATGTTTAATGTCACTGAATGATGATCTTGGTATTAGTTGTTTTGTCAATGCATTCATATAATTTAGATTGAGAAGATGTGAGTGATAGTCATTTGGGACACACATTATATGGACACAAAAAAACAGTGCCCAGAATCCGTTTTGTGAACCATATTAAAACATTATTGGAATGAGTTCCAATAATGTAAAAATCAAATAAAGCTGTGTTGATGTCAGAAAAAGCAGAGGTAATGCCGTCGTTATTCCAGCCATTTTTACCGCGAAAACGCAGAGTGTCAAAGTTGGCCCAGCACTCACGCTCGAGGCACATGCGTTAATACCCCCAAATCTTATTCAAATGCGACAAACCCTCTAGATACTGAAAACTGTTACCCCCAGATCAAAAGATTTTGATTTTGATGCCAAGACTATTTTCGAGTCATGCGGCGACTACCGTAAAATTTTTATTGAAAAATATTAGGCCTATATAGTTCAAAAGTTAGACCATTTGTAGTAAATTTGTGATTACGAAGTCCCTCTATAAACACATTAAAGGGAGGGTGTTAAGGTTAAGGTTGGGTGAGCATCAATAAATGGAACATATCCTATTAATTAAAACAGCTAATTTAATTTTTACTTAATTTTTTTTATTATTGGTAAAAAAAATGTTTTTGTTAGATTTGTCGAGCCGAAGTCACTTCGGATTCTGTAACGGTCACGGAAACTACCGAACAGCCTGGCATGTCACACGTTGAAGTCATGAAGAGGTCTCCGTCAAAATGGCTACAACTAGCGATGGAGATTTATCCGATTTCTCAGAGAGTAGTGAGCCTGTGAACTCCCCCGTCAACTCACTCTGACTTAGTCAAAATTCTCAAACGATTTTGATGATATTTGGTAGCCTATTAACGAAAGTTAAACCAAGGAAAATAGAATCAGAAAGAAGGTCTGCTTCAAAAACGTCGAATTTGAGAATTTCTCTCTTCACTTCCATCAAAGATCGACATTGTATTCAAACAACGCGCATCCTTGTTAACCGCCCTGCCATAAATGCTAATGACCCCCCTTTCGCCGGATCTGATGCGAGTTGCGAAGCGTAACGGCTCGGACACAACAAATTTGTCTAAATCCCCATCACCGCCAATGCTGGACCAATGTGGTTACCCAGCAAACACAAAACATTTGTATAACATTTGTACAACTCTGGCCCAACGTCTCCGACGTTGTTCCAGCATTGTACAAGTGTTATAGGTCTACAAATGTTTTGTGTTTGCTGGTTAGGCGATGTCATCATGGTAATTCCCTGGTTTATGTCGATACGTCACAGGAATTTTCCTTTCTCATTAAAAAGTGTAGCATGTTGATGGTTTAACCATCTGCGTTCGACGTCTCGGAACAAAGTTATGGGAAGTTTGGTCGTATTTATTCATTGAATTATTTACAAAATAATTCTCAAAATTATGGAATTTAACCCCAACGGCGCTCTTATTGACTTTTATCAGGCGAGAGTTTGAAATATTGTAAATAAACATATTAATTTTGTTTTCAGCGCCGTTTGGCTAGTCTTACTAATTTTTCCAAGTTTTTGGTGACAACCCTGGGTCGGTCAGTATGTAGGCCTGATCACCTAATATGATTTTTTTTTATTCCCCGTGGGGCTGAGTTTTCATGAACAGTTTTATTCAAAAAATTATCATTTATATAATAATGTATCTGAATAATGCAATCTGGTATCACAGGTGTGAACCACAATTCTACGTGTATAAAAGTTAAGTAGCTGAAATTGAAAACAGTCGTGATTGCTATGCGTTCTGGTAGTAATAAGTGGTTATGGGGGTGTTGAAGACATCATCGTCATCATTAGCCCTGGTAGCAGTAGGCCTAACGGTTAGAACTAGACGTTTGACGTAGATATATTCTGGGACATTTACCCTGGGTAGGCCGGGAGTGAAAAATGAATGTATGTCTTCACTGACCATAAGATATGAAATCATTAAGTTGTCTGAAGTGAACACGACACAGAACATATGCGGGATTACCATGCTTCCAGTTAGCTCTGTCGAGTTTCACAAAACGATCCCACTTGCGTGCGATTTGGGAATCTTTTGGCCATGTATTAGTGCTGTAACATCTTCATTTGTATTGTTACACAAACCGGAGACGCAACGTTTTGGCATGATAACAATTTAAACAAAGATGACATTAAAACTTTGTAGGACAATCCATGAACAAGACGCTGTACAACTGGGTAGTGACTGCGGGATCACCATAGGATCAGTGCAAGTGGACTGCTGTAGGCATACGACTTCACCGTGTGACGTCACACGTCAGCTGCTGATAGTGGGAGCGTTTTTTATGACCCTCAATATGAGATCCATTTGGCCTACTTCAAATGCACTTTTTCGTAGCATATATTAAAAATTTAATGATGAATAATTTTGGGATGTACTTTGAATAGTATAATTAAGCCAAAATAATGGCCAAAACTATATTTTAAAACCTTAACACCCTCCCTTTAAACTGGTTAAATTAAAGTTTGTTTTTAGCCCGGAATTGCATTACATGCACAAGTGACGGCGGGTAACAGTTATAGACTCACTAAACTTATTACATGTGTGCCCCTAGAATAGAATAGAATAGCATCTTATCGACCCGCTGCGAGCTAATTCCGCAGCTGTCTCTAGTGACCTGCTCCGCAGGGCTACAGCGACTCCTAGCCTCCATGGGCCTGGAGAAGCGAGCATCCACCTATTTCCCCACTCCCGTACCCCCTCCCACCTTCTAATTTTTATATCTACTTTACTCCCCCCGCCTATTTTGCTTTAATGGGGTCCACACCCTTAGATCAGTCCCTCTCCCTCTTCTGTGTTTCTTCTCTGATCATGAGTTATACCCCCAGTTAACCTGAAAGTCCGCATAGCACCAGATAAATCTGGGTACTCCCACGGCCTGGCGAGTGCTTGTTCAACTAACGTGTTAATAAAATTTAATATCCACAGAAAATATAGTACTAGTAGAGGCCTATTTAATTACTATTAGGGCCTACTTATTTGAGCTCGTTTTTAATTCAACAGAGGTTGAGACAGCCGCATTGAAAATATTTTGTGTGATGATTCCATCATTAGCATACACCTGCCGTGATTTCGGCTTATTTAACTTAGGGTGGTGAGACGGTTTCTAGACACTTCGTACCATGTCCACTTCGTAACCTACCACTTCGTACCAGAAAGCTACCAGTTCGTACCAACGTACCTACTACTTCGTACCAGAAAGCTACCAGTTCGTACCAACGTAGCCTACCTACCACTTCGTACCAGAAAAAATATATGTTTTTTTCCTAATTAGTAGCCTACTAGTAGACATGTTTGTTATGCTATATATTATATGTAGGCCCATATGTATAGATAACATTCTGCAGATTGGCAATTATTCAGAATCATCAGAAATAAATATGTCTTTGTCTCAATTATTTAGACGTGTTTATTATGAGATATATATAGACCATGTATTTGTCAAAGTCATGTATTTATGTGTGTATTTCATCATATATTGCATCAATACTTTATTTAATAGCCTACATCATATTTTGTCAACGATATACAAGTGTAAGACTTCATCTTTTAAATTTGATATTTAAAGATCGATTACTACTACATGATTAGGCCTACTAACGTTACAGGTAGGCCTGCTAAGTGTTTCAAATTCAGATCACAAAATTATAATAAAACGTTTTAAAGTACAACATGCTCAATATCAGTGTCATATATATGTGATGTGTCATATAAAAACCGGCCCTACATTTCGAGAAATGAGCCTCAAACATTAACCCTTTCACTGCTAATCACTACTATAGTTATAGTCATTATTAATGCATTTTTTTAGGCGATCAAGGCACTGTTATTGATGCAAATATTTCGTCTCAAATTACACAAATATGAGTAATGTCCACACACTTGAAGTTGTGGCTTGCGGCGGAGAGACACAATTCTAAGTGGGTGAAAAATTAAATAAACTTAATTTTTAAGGATTGAATTTAATTGACAAATAGTTTAAATATTGTAAATCAAACTCTTCTCGCAACTCTGTGACTAATTAGTTTATAGACTAATAATCTATAAGTATGTGTCTGTTTTTAAATATTGTAATTTTATAATCAACACTTTTAAAATCCAATTGCCTTTCGTCCCCTTCACACCTTCTCGTGAGTCACGGGAGTAGATCTAGGCCTACTACTCACCTTCTCCGAGGTGATACTCCTAGCTTCACAACTCATTATGTGTCATCAGCTCCTTGGTCGCAGGAGTACTCCCCCCCCCCCCTTCTCAGAGAGGATACTCTCTTCACAACGCAGCTCTACCAGGATAAAAGGAGAAAATACGACGTTTTTGTAACAAAGTGATTGTAATAAAGTAAGCGATTCCAACGATATATCACACTTGATATTTTATTAAAAACTGTCTAAGATATAATACGCCACAGGCCATTCAAATTCATGTAGATTCCCGTGAATTGATAACTATAAAATGGAGGTATAACTAGCGTGAATCTACTGCCGGAGCTTAGAAAATATATATTATATATTGTAAAATTTGTTATTGTTAGAATATATCTACTGTCATTATTATTATAAGATTTCTAATAGACTCCATCTCGCGAAATAAAACCGTTAAAAAATGGTACGTTACTATAAGTGGTAGGTACGAAGTGGTAGGTAAAGGTGGTACGAACTGGTAGGTAGAGGTGGTACGAACTGGTAGGTCTATTATTTGTTGTGGTACGAAGTGGTAGGGTACGAAGTGGACATGGTACGAAGTGTCCTGCTATCGGTGAGACCATGAGACCATATTATCGCCCATACTGAAAGACAAAAACACTTATTATCGCCCAATGTGGCAGTAGAAATAGTAGGCCTTTCTTACAAAAATCTAGGCCTTGATCCAGCTGTATACCCAGATCGGAGGATAAGATCTCGAAATAACTTGACCAATACCCACGCTCATTAGATTTTTCACCAGTATAATAGCCTAAACTTTAAAGTGAACCCAAAGGCTAAAGTATCTTTCTCAATCAGAATACATGTCAAGTGCATGAGTCGCGCATGAGTCTATGCAAGGGCCAAGGCCAAGGCAGCAGAGGTATAGCATTATTATGATTATACCGAAAAGACACGAAAAAATGGGGCAGACTAATAGGAACTATAATGACTTTTGAAGTAACAATAATGTTTGGAAAATGAGTTTTTTGTCAGCTATTTTGAATTTTGTTGGGTTATTTTTATCATGACAGATTGATGGAAATTTTGTTCACGTTTTTTTGGCAGCCATTTTGAATTGAAATTTTAGATTAGAGACTTCAGAATTCAGACTTCAGACTTCAAATTTCAGAAATCAGAAGTTCCCACTGAGCTTTTGTACTTTTATATGCATGTATATTTGTAAAATGGAAATACATTCAGAGGGCCTATTGACTTGTCTCTCCGTTGGCTGGATGTTGTAGGCCTACCGTATTACTGTCTGCGACACTGGTCCAACATTAAAACACCATTGGATCGACGTTTCGTGTTTGCTGGTATTACAACTATTATTTTAATTTTGTAATGTAGCATTTAAAAGATTTCTACAGCATTTAAAAGGTTTCTACTTGCGCAAGGAGGCTACTTTCACACTTGCGCTAGTACTTGCGCACTCACACACTTGCGCATATATATACTTGCGCACTTGCGCAAGTACTTGCTCAAGCACTTGCACACTTGCGCAACTACTTGCGCCCTAACACACTCATGCAAGTACTTGCACACTTACGTGCTTGCGCAAATAGTTGCACAAGTATTTGCGCACCTAAAACACTTCGGCACTGGGCTTTTGTACTTTTGAATAGACAGATATTTGTTTTTCAAATGGGAGCTGATTTAGTGTGCCCAGTATAAGACATTGATTTGACAATCTGTTGATTTAAAGCTGTATCATTGTCTGCGACGCAGGCCCTATAATGGGTCGACGTTTTGTGCTTGATGGAATTACAACTGTTAATTTAATTAAGCGTAGCATTTCAAAGGTTACTAATGTCCATAGGCCTACTGAACACTCAAGGTTGATTCAATGGTGGGGATTGGTCTGGAAGACTGGACCTGCATTGAAACAGGATTAGGCAAATGCAATTTTGATTATCAAATCTAGCAATTAAAGGGTTAACAGGGGAACAAGCGTGGACACACCGCCCGCATTTCAGTCTACTTATTCAATGAATGAAGCTTCACCCGACATGTACATCATTGAACCAACATTGATCCATACATAGTGATCCAGAAAAAGGGAAAAACAACTGGAAATTCTTAAAAAGTCATAGCAATAAACCTCAATACCTAAAGATTATAGTACCAAGGTTTGAAGTCGATTGGATAAAAATTCAGGAAGAAATAGGACATCATACGCCCCGACATGGACATCATTGACCCAACATCGATTACCACATAGTGATCCAGAAAATCCTGAATAAATCCGGAACAACAACTGTGAATTCTTAAAAAAATATGGCATACAGCCTGACTATCTGAGAAACATTGTGTTAAAACTGCAAGTTGATTGTATGAAAACCCAGGGAGAAATAGCAGGCTAACATAGAAAATAAAAAATGAGAAAGAACCAAAGCAAACTCATTATATTTGGGATTAGCCCAAACATAGCCTATCTAGAGGTGAATTGTCACTTTTTAAGTAACAATAATGTTTAGGTTTTGTGGCATACATTTTGAATTTGGTTGGGTTATTTTTATTATGACAGATTTATTTGAATTTTGTTAATGGGTTTTTTGGCAGACATTTTGAATTGGAATTTCAGATTTCATAATTCAGACGTCAAATATAAGAGATGAGAAGTCCCAGCTGAGCTTTTGTACTTTTGAATACACATATATTTGTTTGTCAACCCAGCAAACACAAACTATTTGTATAGCATTTGCACAATTGTTATACAAATGTTTTGTGTTTGCTGAGAAATGGAAACACATTCAGAGGGTCCCCAGTAAACACATTGACTTGTTTCTCTGTTGGCTGAATGTTGTATCACTGTATGTGACGCTGGCCCAACATTTAAACAACATTGGATCGACATTTCAATTATAATAGAGATACCTCTTTTTTTATTTATAACTCTTTTCGGAGTAACCATTATCCAAAGTTAAACTATCCCCATCTCTCAAAAAAGTCATAGCATGAAACATCAATACATAAGGGTTATTGTGCCAAGGTTTGGAGTCGATGGGATAAAAACTGAGGGAGAAATAGCACTATAAAATTTGAATCAAAAGAAAAAAGTAGCAAGAATTTGTGCAAACTCACTATGGTTGGGCTTAGCTCAAACATAACTATAGGCCTATATTTAATAGTCTACTAGTTTTTACATCTGGATGGAGATGGTGTTATTGGAGGCTCTGCATCTATAATGGGTAGGCTACAAATATAAATTTAAATAAATAATTATGCTTACATGGTGGTGTGTACCCTGATGATCAAACTGTGGACTACTCTCAAGCATACAGGCCTATGCAACATGCAATATAGGCCTACATTTTTATTGACCAAAAAGCAGAATGTCAAAAAGGCATGGGACTGTGCACCTCATGCTTCCCCCATCAACCCGCAGTCTTGCACTGAATGTGGTGGTAGCATCCCAGCAAACACAACACAATGAGCCAACGTTGGCTTTACATTGGCCCATCGGCTGCGACGCTGGCCCGTCGTTTGGCCAGCACTGTCTCAATGTGGCGTGCTTCGTAGAAGAGATATGCTGGTGGCTTCCCATGCAGTGCGCGCAAAATATTTGTATAACCTTTATACAATGCTGGACCAACGTCGAAAACGTTGGGCCATGTTGAATAAATGTTATATAAATGGTGTGTGTCTGCTGGGTTGGATTTTCTTTGTGTGTATTCTACCATACAAAGTCAAAAGGCAGCATCTGCTTACTTTAAACGTGAGCAGATATTGCACTTTGGCCCCGCACGGCAGTGTAGCTGAGGCCTACAACATTCATACCAATCAGCGGCTACAGAATTGGCGCTGTAACATGTGTAATGGGCGACATCAGGACATCAGAAACTTCACATCACTTACTTAAAAATTAGACAAATAATCAAATGAGTTGAAAAGTAAATCTGTTGAAAAATGAACTTGTCACCAGATTAGGATATCATATATATGCCATCTGGCCAGGCATGAAGCAGGTCAACGGCGCAGCAGCTGAGTGATCTTGCGCTGAAACTTTACTTTGTTGCTGTTAATATATAGATCGTATTTGGTACATCCAACAGAGTGATATACGTTAGACTGTGACAATGTGGTTATTGCTGGTGACCTAAACGCACGAATCGTTGGAATGCATGATTTCATCTAATGTACAATTCCTTCAAAATCTTTGTGACAGTCGTCAATAAAATACATGTACTAACACAAAATTATTATTATATACTGATGCTTTAAAAGCATTATAATGCTCTGGAGTGTCAGAGTATTACCATGCTTACACTTGAAGCTTGTTAAAATTTAAATTAATTTTGTTTCTAAAATTAGCGGACCACATGTTTTTTTGCTGAATTATTATTTTTGGTTAAATAAATTGAGCTATTATTTATTGCTTTAATTAAAGCAATATAATTATGTTGTGTTATTTTACTATGTAAATTATTATTGATTTTGATTTCAGACTCAAATAGTTTGAATAATTATTTTAAAACAGAAGGGGTAGATATATGCTACACATGATAATGGTCCGTTATCCCCCCTTTTGAGAGGGGAGTGATGATATCGATGTTTTCACTTTCGTGGTGATATCATGTGTTCGACATAAAGTCTGCAGACTGTTAATTGTTGTAAATAATCATTTGGAATTGGAAAATGTGTGTGTCAAATTTGTCTGTCTTGTCCATTTTCGAAACGGCCGATTAGAACACATTTTACCATTTTTGCGGTTTGTAGCTGTTGGTACCAGCAGAGTGATGGTGTTTCGTTTGCCCATTGCTATGTTGAGGTTAGAAGGTCGGGCTAAGACAGACTCGGCAGTCCGTCGTCCACAGTGGGACTTTAACTACTTAAACTTGTTCTCAGTTCTCATACCCGCCGTTTCGGCGGTGAAAGGAAGGATCAAAAGCAATAACCAGATGAGGAGTAGAACTTGTCAGTCCAGATTCTGCACAGGTTTGCTTGGCCCAAGCTGGGGGCGGTCGAGATCGAGATTCTAGCTGTTACAAGGGCCACAGTTATATTAAATTTAGTGTTGGTTTAGCGTCCCAGAGGGTGGTTTAGCATTATAGCAATATTAGGTTTCGTGTCTCGTGTTTGCTGGTAAGTTTCTACTGGTTTGGCGGCCAACACCACATGTTTATTGTGTTCACACCTGTTGCAGCCGGTGGTCAGCACTGCATGGTCAATCACTCTATGATCTCTGTGTCACCGTTGGGTTGGCGATAGTAAGCCCCCATATACATGTCTTTATACATGTCTTTGGCTTATTCCAGAGGGACTTGTGTCCACACAATTTCACACTTCTCGTCGTTGGTTGTCAGCTCGTTTGAGGTATAAGTTAAAAGTCTTTGATTGCAAAGAAGACACCTCCGCCCAAATTTGCAGCATTCCTCGCACCAAAAGGTTAAGTAGCGTGACAAGAAATGACTTCAGAAATCGCACACATACATGTAGGCAGGCTACAGAATAGACTGATATTGAGGTAAACTAATCAAGTCCTTATAGGCTGCACATAGTTTTTTTCTGCCAATCAATGCGACTATTGGCTAGCCCTGAAAATTTGATGGGAAACATTCGCTGGTCTTGACAGTACTAGCTGTCTAACCATGAATCGGTGTCAATTATGGCATCTGGGTCGACGTATTCAATGACTGTGGTCAATTGGCGGCACTCCTGTCTTACACTTTGGGAGTTAATTACCATTGTTCTCCAGCCTTTGCGCTTTAGTTGTCCTGCAGTGATAGATGATGGTGTGTTTTGTGAAGTGTGTTCATGCCGAAAGGCGACTAGACAAAGCCTGGCACAATATGCCAATACAATTCTCACACAAGGAAGCCCCAATGAACTGGAAACCACTCGTCGAAAAGAAAGAGTCTTCTAATCTAGAGCTGAGTAAAGAGGCGGAAGCCTGCGCTCAGAAGAGGAACCTCTAAGTACCTGTAAGTATGTCCAGTTGAGCTAATAGAGGACTTAAATTTCCCTCTGGTGTTTGCATTAGATGTGGGCTGCTAGGCCCCTATTTGCTTTAGGTTTAAAGTCTTAATCTGGAGATATTAGGTCCTACTGTGGTGTTGCTCACAAGTATCAATCAATGGCCAGAGTATATTTCAGTTATCCAGTTGGTATGAGTGAAATGTGAAGCTGGCGACGTTGTGTGAATCACATTTACAGCAGATCCATGTTACAACAGTAACATTAGCAGATAGATTTTCATACTCAGATGTTGCTATAGGCTTATATAGTAAACTCTACGTGGAAAATAAAGACTCAAAAATTACCGACACCAATAATCCAATTATTATGATAGTTTGCGACTCCAGTCTACTCTAGACGTAGGCCTTACCACATTTACCATGCACTGCCAATTACTGTTTAGCTGACTGAGAGATTGATTAACACCCAGTCATGATCATGTGTACGTAATTCGTAAACTTTGCTGACTTGATTGTATACAGTTCATGTGTACAATTTTTCACATCTGTATAAAAAAGATGTACACAAACAACACTCAACTGCAGCCTGATAGTGCAGAGCGACACTGACATGACTGACGTTAAACAGATCATTACTCAAAAACAAAAAAGTAGGCCTAGACTCTAATTGACGTCTAAATTCTAATTCAGTAATTGAAGTAGACTACAACAGTCTGTTTTCACGGTTTCTAGACACTTCGTACCATGACCATGTCCACTTCGTAACCTACCACTTCGTACCACTACCAGAAATCTACCAGCTCGTACCCAAAGCTTGTTTGTTGCCGTTGTCGATATCATAGATATAGAAAGCTCGGAATCTGACGCTGATTTCATCGTGTACCGAACTCCGTCTACACTATAATGATTACTTGTCGCCATGAGGGAGCTCGGTACACTTCAGTCCAAAATGTGAGATTCCCAACTTGTCTATATAATACATCTAGCAACGGAAACAGGTAACTGTGCTCGTACCAACGTACCTACCACTTCGTACCAGAAAGCTACCAGTTCGTACCAACGTACCTACTACTTCGTACCAGAAAAAAAATATGTTTTTTTCCTAATTGTAGCCTACTAGACTAGCAGTAGACATGTTTGTTATGCTATATATAATTATATATATGATAATTGATGATCGATTACTACATGATTACCACAGGTAGGCCTGCTAAGTGTTTAAAATTCAGATCACAGCTTTCACCCGTGCAAGCCGATGACAGCGTCAGCTATTTCTCAAAACATATATGGCTCGGAGCTTAATCCGAGGTGGGTTATCAGTTGGAGTAATTCACAACTTCGCAAGCTGATGACAGCTTAACTCCTCAACCGCTAAATTAAATATTTTAAATGTTCACCCTCTTAAAGTTGTGTCTTGTTACCGCAACCCACAACTTCAAGTGGGTGAACATTACAATACATCCTCTACATGGACTAACTCTACAACAGTTTATTATAGGAAGTTGAATAAACCACAAAAAAGCTAACATGTCTTACTTTATTATGAAACAGCTTATAATTAAGAAATCGTAATCAAGTGATAAAGCGCACGCTTTATAAAATGTTTATAATTTACTGTTTGGTAAATACTGTAGCGCTTAAATAATTTCAACAATGAGACATATTATACCCATAATCAGTTGATAATATACTCCTTACTAGCTGATAGCAGAAAAAACAAACGGACTGTATCAAAATAGAAATGTTATTTAATAAAATGTCAGACGCACTGTATTTGGCTTCAGATACGTCAACAGTCTAATTAATCCTATTACTGTAATCAGTGCTGATGATGCCGCTAATTGCCACAGGCATTGTTATGAAAACACACCTTTGCATCGCTTAAGCCGTTAATTCTTGCACCACTGGCACCCTTTGGATATGTAGAGAGACACCGATTTAGAGGCCTAATTAATTTGAAAAATATTATTTATACATCACCAGATGAGCTCGGCACTCCATCTTCAATCTTTTTCACATCACGTTTAAGCCGTTAGTAATTCCCGATAATCGGCTGTTATAAATTATAATTAAACGTTTATAAAGTACAACATACTCAATATTAGTGTCATGTATATGTGATATATATGTGCCATATAAAAACCGGTCGCACATTTCGAGAAATAAACCTCAAAGAAAAACCTTTTCACCGCTAATCACTACTATAGTCATTATTAATTCATTTTTTCAGGCGATCAAGTCACTGTTTTTGATGCAAATATTTCGTCTCAAATTACACAAATATGTTTAATGTCCACACACTTGAAGTTGTGGCTTGCGGCAGCGAGACACAACTCCAAGTGGGTGAAAAATTAAATAAACTTAACTTTTAAGGATTGAATTCATTTGACAAATAGAAGTTTAAATATAGTAAATCAAAGTCTTCTCGCAACTGATCTTTTATGCAATAAAAATAATGTATTGTCTGAAAATATCGGCTATTGTCTGAACTTGTCAGCAGTCAGTGTACCACTCCCTTCTCTGTGATATTACTCGCTACACAACATCGCTACGAAAATAATTCTGTGATTCTGTGACTAATTAGTTTATAGACTAATAATCTATAAGTATGTGTCCGTTTTTAATTATTGTAATTTTATAATCAACACTTTTAAAAATTCAATTGCCTTTCGTCACCTTCACACCTTTTCGTGAGTCACAGGAGTAGATTTACTACTCACCTTCTCCGAGGTAATAGGCCTACTCTCTTCGTTGAATGCGTGAGAACCTACGAAAAAACTGTCCAGATTGGCGACAGGTGGCAGTATGACATAACCTCGAAAACAATATATATTGTAATAATGTAAGCGATTCCAATGATGTGTCACACTTCATAATAAATTGTAAACTGACAAAGCTAGAACTGGTTCAAATTCGAGTAAGCTAGTGTGAATTGAATATTAAAGTTTTACATTAATTGTCGTGAATTTAATGCTGCTTAAATCCTCGTAATTCTAACACAGTAAAAGGATAAAATACGACGTTTTTGTAACAAAGTTATTGTTATAAAGTAAGCGATTCCAACGATGAATCACACTTGATATTTTATTACAAATTGTCCAAGTTATAATACGTCACAGGTAATTCAAATTCATGTAGGTTCCCGTGAATTGATAACTATAAAACGGAGGTATAACAGTTCTAGCGTGAATCTACTGCCGGAGTTTAGAAAATATATATTCAATATTGTTATTGTTATTATATATCTACTGTTATTATTATAAGATTTATAATAGACTCCATCTTGCGACATAAAACATTTGAAAAAAGGGGTACGAAGTGGTAGGTAGAGGTGGTACGAACTGGTAGGTAGAGGTGGTACGAACTGGTAGGTCTATTATTTTTTGTGGTACGAATTGGTAGGTTACGAAGTGGACATGGTACGAAGTGACCTGCTACCGTTTTCACCCGGTTCCGGTCGTGATAAATGTCAGCGAGAGACACGAGCATGACGAGACTTGAGAGATACGTTGTCGAGAGAGACGCCTGACGAGACGTCGAGAAATAGCCTGATAGGCCTAGCCTGCCTAGGCCTACGACTAATGTTACGAGAATCGAGAGAGACCAAAATTACGTGATCATGGGGATTCATGGTGATGAAAAGCGAGAGGCACGAGAGAGGTTCCAGAAACCCAAATATGAAGAGCGAGAGACACGACTCACGAGAGATAAGAGAGACACGAGAGAGACCGAAAAATGCTCATTACTTTTTAATGGCGTTGTGCACAACAGACGAACTGAACAGGTCATCATAGAGCTGACATGTTATTGATTATAATCAACCTATTGTTGACGTGATTAATCTGGGAAACGTCTTAGACATGACCGCTCAAAGGAATGTTCCACGTTTTTGATTGGGCGCAATCTGTGACTACGCTGTTGTGACTGCATGGACTGGTGGTTTTAGCCTACAGGTATGCTATGTCTGAACGAGATACTCCTGAACTTTTTGTTTTTGAGATTTAGAATAACATTAATGATACAAGTCTACGTATAGGCCTATTATCAATTATATGACACTAATTTTGCCCAAATATTGTACATATTTAACTTGTATAATTTGTATTATTATATTTTACCTTGCAGATAGGCGTAGGCCCACCCTGGTGCGATCAACTTACCTTACTGGGTAAGTATTCTAGACGTTGTATCCTGTGATCTTAAAAAGGTGCAGCATTCCATGCACAAAGGTGCAACACCCAGTGCAACAGCATGCCAGCTAACTGTTAGATGTGATTATGTGATGCTTAGAAAAGATGTGACAATCCACACGTTTGCTACACCTGCTACACCTGCCACCACTTAAGGAAGTGTGACATGAGATCTCCAAATAGACTGGTCAACAGTTTCTGGTTATTTAATATAATTATCTGCAATATTTTAAATAAGAAAAAAATATTTCCTATTTAAAAACATCTAGGTCCCCTATTTTTCTCAATTAAACGTAGCAGTTTTAAAAAAGAATTTAGAAACTCTAGATAAACACGTTTAAAGGAGTAGTCCACTGCCGACATGTCATGTAATGCCAGAGCTGTAACTTCACCCTTGTCCATACTGACAATAATGTCTTTATACATACTTTCAGTAGTGCTGATACTGTGGAAAGATGTTTCCTGTAGGCTGATTGTAATGGATTAGATATATGGGTTTTTTATGAGTTTGTAGACGATTGGCTAAGTCACTTTACCAGGATTTTGGATACAGGTCTGTAATTTTTTAGAAGAGAAGTTTTTTAAGTACTAGTAGTGGTCTTACATAGGCCTACGTACGCTACTTTGAAATTTAATTTGTGTTAATTAATGTACTAGTTTTTATAGAAATGTTGAATATGTCAGTAATTGCTCTTATTAGTATGTTTAGATAATTTTTCAGTACGCTTGTAGGAATGGGGTACAGATCACATGATTGTCGCCATAAACCCAAAATAAGCTTTATAATTTAATCTTCTGTCACACGTTTAAAAACTTTCATCTTGGATTTGATTTCAGGTTTTTGCACTGTCAGATGGAATATTAAGTAAGTACTTTATCTGGAAATTTGGAACGAAGAGTTTCAATTTTATCGACAAAATATTTTGAGAAATAGTCATATTTAAGTGATTTCACTGATGTGAATTGTGGCAGAGCAGACGGTGGAATTCTATGCAGAATGTTATTTATACAGCTGCATAAGCGGTGCGGATTGTCCGCCTTTCTGAAAATAACATCAACTAAATATCTAGATTTGGTTTCGTTTTCTGGCCAGAATCTGTGTAGGCTACTCATAGGAGCGTATTTATCTCAAATAGAGCTAAGGACAGAATCATACGGTTGGCAAAAGTGCTGAAAGCAGCGGTACTAGCAAAGAAAACTATGTCATCTGCATAATATACATGTAGTAAAAAGGAGAGTTTAGGTTCCCAGCTGTTATATTTCCATAATTGATTTCTTTATATCTGAAACTAAGTCGTTTACATAAAAAAGCGAAAAGTGTAGGCAATAAATTACATGCTTGATTAACACCATAATTTATAGGAAATATAGAAACAGGCATATGAATGGACTATGGCTTTAGTAAAAATCACTGGAATATGGTTTCAGTGCATGTACATACATGCTAAATGCAAACCTTTGTAAGGAAGTGACTAAGGAAGTGACTTGGCGGTTTATTTCATTTTCTTTTTGTTCGATGTACGGTACTTATTATATGTGTGAAATGTATAAATTTGTTCTCCAGCAAGGCTAAGAAAAAGGTGTATACATAACAGCTATCCATCCCGCGATCCATCCATAGCCAAGTGAACCACTACTTTGTAGACCATTACTTTATTTTATGTTACTAGATTTATCATAGAATGTTACTGTACTATGTAAACCGAATAAACTATTATTATTATCAAGTATTATTATGTAAGTATTTATACACACCACCGCTGGCACTTATATGCTCTAGAGGTGTCCGGGGGCATGCTCACCCGGGGAATTTTGAAATCTGAGGCCTCAAATGACACATTCTAGACCATATTTTCGGCCGAAATATGGTTGTTTTTACATTATTGGAACTCATTCCAATAATGTTTTAATATGGTTCACAAAACGGATTCTGGGCACTGTTTTTTTGTGTCCATATAATGTGTGTCCCATATCACTCACATCTTCTCAAATACGGCAAAACGCATAGGTTCAGTTTTCTGTCATTCCATAGCCTACAGTAGACCCACCAAACGTTGTTTCTGAATGAACATAAATATCTGTTTTTGCTGAGTTATTTGGATTTCCGTCGTCAATTTTATGACAGCTAGGGGTCTCAAAATTTTGAGCTGTGGGTTTGGCTATTGATTTATACCCTGTAGATAGCCAGTAGATTTCACTGAGAACAATGCCTACCTTTTATCAAACTAGCCAGCGTTCACAACTGACAGTGGTCCGGTGGTCCGAGACCACCAGAAATTATGTCGGACCACCAGAACATTCATATCCAGTGGTCCTGTGGACCACCATAATATCTAGCCCTGATCAGAATCGAAACATGCCCCAAAGATATTAACAATCGTCGCCACTCGAGGGTGATAATACCAGAAACACTGTACCCTCTCTCACCCCTTTGATGGAAACAAACACATGTTCGTAATCATGAGTGTCATGAATTATTGACATTGAGATCGATCATCATCCTGGCATGCCTTTTTTTGTGGTTTTACAAAATTAACAATGAGGAAACACATCGCAAGCGTGAAAAAAATTTGTTCAAGATTTACAAGTGTAACATTAGTTGTTGTCAGGACCACAAAAAAAATTGTAGGACCACCAGATCCTCTGGACCACTGCTCATAAAAGTTTGTGTCAAACCCGGCTAGGCCAATATAATCTTAAGAGACCACCAGAATGAGAGTTTGAAACTGGGGAAAGCTAACAGATGTTTTGCTCTTGAGACCAAATCTATCATGATATCTATACAATATTTTGCAATAATATATATTGCCTTTGAAAATCTAGCCCTTGGTTTGAATGCCTCGACACCACAGCTACAATTGTTGTGCATCCCTGACCAATCAATCGATCGTCACATCCCTGGACATTTCAGTCTATATGTACGGTATACCAGTAAACGTCTCGGAATTGTCTTATTTACAATAGCATCTGCTGATTGGCTTTCAGCGGCCACCTGATAACGTGTAGCCTCATTGTACATGTTGTATAGGAGTTCTCTTACAACTGCCGTGCAAAGCCAAAATGCAGTATCTGCTCAAATTACAAGTGAGCACATACTGCCTTTGCAGACTTTGCAGAGGGGATAACGTACTACAACGCAGGGGGATGCTCATTCTGAGGTGTATACACCACTGATCTGCATGTGCAGGTCTGTGGTAGGTAGGCCTATACACATTGTGCCATGCTGTAGGCCTACCCACCTGTGATTATGTAATATGTTACACTGTGACATGACTAAGCTACTGACTGTGGATTAAATATATTTTATTTCTAAATATCTAAGGAATAAAGATCACATATTTGTTCTTTTCAGCTAAAACTATCCGAGATTGATACATTATAAAATCCTCTAGGCCTAAAAAAAATATTGTTTGTTTCTGATTTCTGACCGACCCTATCGAAACATGTGCGACCCAAATTTATTTTATGGATTTTTTTTTTTCTAGGAAATCCATAAGTTAAGGGATGAGTTACTGGTTGTAGTCAAACTAACCAAAAAAACGTTAAGACAAGGAGAGGGGGGTCAAAAATTTTCCAAAAAAACAAAAAAATCGTTCCGTAATGTACAGATAAAACATACATGGAAGTGAATTCGACGCCAAATAAAATAATAAAAATTTCTTACCTACCGATTTGTTGAAGTGACAAAAAATAAAATAAAAAATAAAATAAAATAAATTTCCTACCTACCCACTTGTTAAAATGACAACAATTCGGAAACAAACATATATTTTTTTGGCCCTAGCTAGAAAATTGAGGAAATGACTATTTATTTCCCAACAAGCACAAATCCATCACTGTATGTTGTTATATGGTGATTATGTTATTGTTTATGCTGGATCAATGTTGTACCAGCGTTGTTGACGGCGGTCCAGCATTGAACCTGCATTGGGTCATTGTTCCGTGGTCGCTGTGTGGCATATCAGTGTATAGGCCTACATCCAGTTATTATCAGCTTGGTGTCTAGACATCCCCATACCGAGGTGAATAAATATCATAAGAGATGAAAAAATATCATTGAAATTAACTAACTATATTTAAGAAGGATCAAACGTCAAAGTAAATAATAATGAACATTATCAAAATATCACTATGGAATGTGATTTTCAATGTCACTTAAAAGATGGGTGTATGATGATATAAGGATGCCTGTTGGACTGCGAGGGTCGGGGTAAGCACCCTAATCACACGGCATATTAAAAAATCACACAAATTTGGAGCAAAGTTAAGCTTCTCGGCGAAAGATGAACGCTTGAGGCTTCTCGGCCTAAAATGTCAATTTAAAGCACTGACGTCTCTCAAAAAATCTAAAAAGGCATACATTTCCATTATTCAGCATTATGACCCCATCCACGGAACACTAGATTATATAAGGACACTGCTGGTGTTACTGTATAGTTTACTCCTGTATAGGGTCAGCCTGTAGACCATGCATTTCATCTTGGAATATATGTATCCCAGAGATGTGGGTGACGAAATAAACGAATGGATATACTGTAGATCTGGTAATATTCGCGAGGTTTTAATTTTCGCGAATTTCGCGAGGACGACAAATTCACGAATTTAACAATCACGCGAAATTACTATTATAATAGCGCTACCTATCATCTAAATTGTTAATTCGCGAAAATCTAAACACGCGAAAATTACCAGATCCACAGTATATGAAATTTCTATAGCGTCATAGGTGCGAAAATCAGAAGTGGTGTTCAGTATGGCAGTTGTTATCTCATTCCGAGTCTTGCTAAATTAGGGGAGGGGGGGGGGTGTCCAACTATATTCTGGTCAATTTAATTTTGTTATCAATAGTACCACTAGTATAGTAGTCTATGGTATTAAATTCAAACCTAATTATATTACCGCAATCGTTCGTATACAGTATAGAATCCCATTATAACGCGTTAGTTGGGGTCCAAGAAACGGGACCGCGTTATAAGTGGATCGCGCTATAGCGGGACGACCGTTCTACCGCTAATGGTCAATACTTTGGGTCTATATACAGACACGCAAAACCAGGCGGTGATACCAGGCGGTGATAGTAGCTGTGCTAGTATGTACTAGATATTACAATGTTTATAAAATACATGTACTACTTTGCTCAATAAAACTATCTATATCTATAGATATAACAATGTATTAACACTGGCGAGCTATGATGACATCTTGTGCTCCGTGAAATCACTCCATGTGTAGTTAACAGATTGAAGGGCGACGTTGGGCCGGCATGGAAGGCGAGATGGATCTACACCGACCCTGTGCATACTATAGGGTCACACAAGGCTTGATTAGAGTAAACGTTTTATAACAAATACGCTGCTCTATTTCGTGCGACAAATTAGTTGTATTCTTAGAACTGATTGAAAAGTATAATTACATGAGAGGGTGGGCTTTGTATATAATACAAGGCGTTGAGAATCGATGAGATTTGCTAGAATTATATTGCTACTCTATGATTCACTGTCGGCTTAAGGCTGGTACAGCGTCGTATAAAGTGGGCCAGCATTGACACAACATTGGTCAATTCACTGTGTGCAGATGTGTACTGGTAGCTTCAAATCACCGTACCAGATAACTATATCCTCCTAAAGATACGACTTTTTGAAATTCATTTTTCACGTCTGCAGATGTCTGCCGGCCCTGCATTGACGAGATACGATTTTTTCATGTTTCCAGCCGACTAAATGTAAAACTCAGATTATAGTGGCTGAAAAAATGCTTTCTGGTGATTTAACTATTTTTACTGTATCTTAAATACTTTTTAGCTTGTCTGTTATTAATTTAAAACCATGTTTAAATGGGGTTTTCAATGTATATAATTTTTTATATGCGGTGCAGTTAACATCTAGTGCGCCCTTGGCTTTACAAGGTGCTTTACACCACCAATTGGCAGGGGACGTCAGCCGTGTCAGGGTGTTAACTAACTAGTTGGGATAAACATCGCACTACAAATTCCTACTTTTTCAATTATGATCGTACGGACATGTAATAAATATCACCAGAAAGCTTATTCAACACTGAACATAATGATATGATTTAGATAATGATAGCTCATAAACTCTCAAGAGTTATTGATTTGGAAAATGAGGCAGGGTATAACATCACGGGGGATAAACGTGAATGGGGCACACGCCGCCACGAGACGCCAAACCGATGCCGCCAATGACGCGTTGGCCCAGCATTAGAACAACATTGCATCGATGTCTCGCGCCGACCATGTTCACAGCCACGTGCATTCCAGTGCCTCAGAGTGTATACACGTGAAGATAATGTCTGTGTTAGTGCGTGCGTTGTGTTGTCCGTCTTGTCTGATTAACTTCAATCCTAGTGTTTGCCATTTACTATTTCAATGAGAATACATCCATAACATTTGTTTTTAATTTTTTTTTGGCAATGTATTAACGATTAGTCCAGGTGTTTCGGGTTGAGTTAAATGTAATGAGTGTGACACATTAACAGTGCCATAGCGTGCACAGTGTCAGCCTTGATCTGTCATAGCCACGGCGGTGTAATATGATCGTCATATATAGCGCTGTTTATCAGAATCAATAATACCGCGGTATACCAAGATCGTCAAATAGCCTACCGCGGTATAGCAAGGTCGTCATATAGCATGGTATAACAGAATCATCATAGGGCCTATACGCGGATCGTTACTTTTTATTTCATTTTGAACAGTAGCAGTCAAAAGGTCAATCCAGAAGCGCTAGACTCGCGCGTGATCAAGACTAAAAAATATAGGCACTTTTAGTTAGCAGGTCGAATTTAACCTGAAAAAATTAGCTCTTGGCTGTAAAAGATGTCAGCTAAAGGAGTTTACACACTGGCTACGGGTTGCGATCGAGTGGCGGTATCTGGGTATAGCCGGCAAACACAGACGTTCAACCAGGGTTGACAAAATGCTTGGTCAGCGTTGCCGACGGTGGACCAAAATTGAACAAACGTTGGCTCAATGGCAGGTCAATTTAAGACCTTTTACACATTTATTGTAAGTAACAGAGCAAATGAAACGCATACTTATTTCGGCGACCGTCGATGAGCAGTGAAGATATGACAGTGCACCAGATCACTGAGCGACCACATACTGTAGATCTGGTAATATTCGCGAAGCTCTAATTTTCGCGAATTTTGCGAATTCAAGAATCTTGCGAAGATTATTATTATAATGGCGTTGCTATAGCAAAATGAAAATTCATGAATTCTAAACTTCGTGAAAAATTCCCAAATTGGAAATTCTCAAAAATTACCAGATGTACAGTATCTCAGACACGGGGTCAACGTTTTTTATAACTAGTGGTTGCTCATTGTACTATATATTCAAGATAATCATGAAGAATCATGTAATTTTTTAGATATTTTAATTTGAAATAACATCATTTTTTATAACAAACAACGTATATATACAGATATACTAGTATCAATAACTAAAAAAAAATACTATCTTTTTATTTTGCTTTGTTATCATATAATCATGTAGTCATGTACCGAAAATGGTGAGTAGCGAGAAGAAGCAATCTACCTTTTTGTCTTTTTCACATTCCCTTGGAGACGACGGACCCCCCTCATATAGGTCGGTCAGCGCTATGTATTACCATGCTTACAATTGTAGCATTTTCGCTTATATTGTAAGGTGTTATGTTCGTACCCAGCAAACACGAGACATTGATCCAATGGTGGGCCAGCGTCGAAGACGTGCCAACGTTAACCCAACATTAGGTCAATGTTGCAACAACAACGATTCTTGTCAATTTAAAAGTTTTTGTCAAAACAGTACTACCATGGGCACTCAATAATGCTTGAGCAGGTTATTTTATGCAATATATATATATTTATATCATAATGAAGTATGTTGCTCTAATTTTATTGAATTACGAGTATATACTATACCGTAATCATTTACCTAGTCAATTATGTACCAGTAGTTCTAGATACAGTGCATGTATGAGGACTTGATGACCGCAAGGGTGTGACCCCAGCAAGCACGAGACGTTGGCCCAATGTTGGTTAGATATTGGGTAGACGCCGTAGACGGTGGGCCAAAATTTAACCAGCATTGGGTCAACCTCTCGCGTGGGTCTGCAGTGCGGCACTGTGTATTGGCCTTGGAAAATTTAATCTGGTTTGAAGTAATTTTAGGCCTATGTCTTTGTAGCCTTTTATTTTCAGACTAATTGATACACTATTTACGAGAATGGCTGGAATTAAATGAGTAGTATTGCTGCATTTGCATATAAAACTACGTTTATTGGTGGGTTGGGTATTCAAGTCGGTTTAGGTGGGGTTGGATCGTTTGGGCACTGAGTTCCACCCAGTCGGCAATGAACAGTAAAATGGAATATTCGACTGTTATTTACTCTACTCAAGTAACAATAGAATAGATACCAGATGCTATGTAAATTTATTAAACCATAACCTGGTGGCACCTAATAAAAGTGTGCGACAACCATCCGGAATCAAGTAGCTATAACAAAACAGACTGTAATTAATTCAAAATTTTCGCTTTACTTCAAATTCAACATTCCAAGCATACACATACATAACAAAACAGTCTTTGTATCATTGTCCAGCCAAATTTTAGAGAACTTTCGTATTTTGCGGCTGTCGGCCAGTAAATGCCTGTTGTCCTAACCTCCTTAATAAAATAGTTTTCCATCTATTTTTAGTTTGTCGACTCGACAAACTTTGCGGCTGGTTTTCCACACAAACGTCTGTCGTTAACTTCCGTTACTATCTGTTCTGTCTGTGCAATGTCAGAAGGCAATATGTGCTCCCTGGTATACTAGTCATTTACTGCTTTTTGACTGGCGTCCCGTCTCTTCCTGCCATAGCGCTGCCAAAAGGCCGTATTTGTTCACTTGTAAATCAACTATATACTTCCTTTCCGCTGATGTCACTGCCTCCTTTTGGCTTGCACTGACCCAATGTTGGTTAAATGTTGTGCCATCATCCATGACACTCTTCCAACATTGAACCAACATTGTGTCAGGGTATTAAGTTGCCGGTGTTCCCTGCAAAAATGAGACCTTTAGCCAATGCTGTTTTACAGCTGAGCCATGGTTGTAGACGATGGGCCAGCAGTAAGCTAGCATTGGGTGAACGTTTATCTTGTTAAGGCCTATATACTGGTATGCCAATGCTGGGCTAATGGCGGCCCAGTGTTGTAAACGGTGGGCCACTATCAGGCTAACATTGTGTCAATGACTCGAGTTTGCTGATCAGCTGTGACCGCAACCCAGCAGACACTGCTGGCATTCATGAACACCTACCCAGCTATCACGAGGCATTGACCCAATGTTGTTCTAATGCTGGTCTGCTGTCTTCAACATCGGCACAACATTAAAACCACATTGGGTCAATGCCTCGTGATAGGTAGGTAGGTTTTCATGAATGCCAGCAGTCTGTCGCGGGAGGGCTAGCCACCTTCTCCCACCCCTCTCTGCCTCACTTGACACAACAGTGTTATGTTACGCAATATAACGATTAGGTCTTGACTAAAATATTTATCTCCAAAAATTGCAAATTTTGTATTATTAAAATTAGATTTTTGGACTCGGCAGTAAAAGGCATTGCACATTGATATAATTTATACACTTTTGGTGTGAAAAATGACCGAATAATGTAATTTAGTTAACCCTTTCATTACGACCATCTGACATGAAAAGGGGACAAAGTATGGTGAACTATACATTTTTATTTATTAAGTTTATTTTGCCTGAGTTTGTGTCCTATTTAGGGGAAATAGGGGTGCTGTGTGTGAGAAACGGTTGACATTTCTGTACACCAGTCCTTGTGAATATGTCCAATATAACGTTTGGGGTCCCTAGGTTAGGTAGGCCTACTTTCGTCTTCAAGAAGTGTTCAGATAAAATATATGTTCATGATTAAATATAGTGATTAGACCGTAAAGGGTTTTGATTGGAATAATATTGGCCAAGCGTCGCAGACAGTGGCCCAGCATTACATCAGCATTGGGCCAATGTATCGTGTTATCTGGTGTTTCTGGCGCCTGATGTAAAGAATACCCAGTGTCTGACTTATAAAGAGTAGGCCTAATTGTGGGATTCCAACAAAAAATAAAACTGGCCCAACATCATTCTATCGCTGCGCCACACTTTGAGCAATATCTTTGTTTTTAATTTTAGTGGGCCATAAGATTTTTGAAGATAAGGCCCTGCCTGCTGAATTAAAGGGACTGGCTCAGGCTAAAATCATTAAAAAATCAGTGATTCTATTACAAATTTATTTTGTACAGCAAATATTGTAGACAATTTGTTCATTGTGAATAATAATACAAAAATGTAATAATATATTATCCCTTAAACCGCTGAATTAAATAATTTAAATTTTCACACACTTGGAGTTGTGTCTCATTACCTTGACCTACAACTTCAAGTGAAAAAAAACAACTCGTTTTTGATTAATTTGTAATTTAAGACTAAGCAATTTACAAATCTTGATGTTTAAATGGCTAATAAAACGGATTAAAGCGACTACAGTCACGCTTAGCGGTTTAAGGTGAATAGGTGTAGGCCTAGCGGCAACAACAGAAGAAGTTGATGACACTGCCCCAAGAAGAGATCCGACAGCACCCGAGGAAGACAATGGGTAGCACTCAAGCTATGTGATCGACTCCAATAACACTCGATATTGTTGACGCAATTGATTGACACAAGTGATATTAACTCATGTGAGTGTGTGGTGACGTGAAGTCGATTGGGCCTACTTGCAAACGCTGAATTTTAAACCATTTTTTCTTCTCCCGGTTTTAATAATAGCATAACCGCCAATATGAATCTTTGATATTTTTATCAGCATGAACACCTGATGAACGTTTAATATGGAATATGAGGTTATATGAATGACCCTTAAGTGTTTTATTTGTTTTTGGGAAAATGCCCCCCTTTGAAATAATAATGGGTCACATGCCCCATCGTCTAAGGTCAATGCCCCCCCCCCCTCCTAAAAATATCATGGGGCCCCTTGGCCCCATTTTTACAATTGATAAATCGGGCACTGAATATGTAATAGTACCAATCTCATACATATAATTTTAACTATTTATATTGCCGTATATTAACCGTCTGCGTCCCTATGTTTGGGCTATATTCAAGTTAAACTGAACGTAGACTTTAACCTAAGTCTAATTTATGTTCTTGTATTATGGACCCTATTGATAGAAGCTGATATTCAACATCACATTGTAATAAAGGCCTAAATATCACGCTAATAGGGATCTAATTAGAAGTTACTAAAATGTGTGGTACCAAAGCCATAACTTTATTTTAAATTAAATTTAAAAATTGAAATTTAAAATAGTAATATTATTAATGAATGATGTTCCTTTAATGCTGGGTAAACGATGTAGAGGGCGGCACAACAATAAACTAAATATCCAGTTATCCCTGGTTTAATGCTAGTCCTCCGTCTGCACTGCTGGCCCAACATTAAACTAACATTAAGTCGATGTAGCTTCTGTGGAAATTATAGCATAAATAGCCAGTGTATTCTGTAATATATTATGAGATTATGCTTTGTACGCATCGCGTTGACTACTACAATGAGGCAATACCGCTGGAGTACAATCACACGTGTCTTGCCTCAGAGTTAACTCTATATTTGATCTGGCTAAACTTCTGAAATTCGAAACCTTTGAGTGTTGATCCACTGTTCGCCGTATCGTATTTGCTGGGATGCGCACCTAGAAGTATGCATACTTTAGAAGTGGATATATGTATATTAAAAACATGTCTCGAAGTGATAATATGTAGGGCTATAAAGTGTCTATAAAGCAGCTGGGCCAATAGTGTTTTTTTTAATGACACAGCATCATAGTTGAATTCACGCTTTCCCATTCATGATTGTTTCTACCAATTACTGGCCAACCGTCAATGATGAAGACGAGGACCAGCCATGCATGTGGATTATAAAACTTTAAAAAATATATATTTTTTTCATTTTTGCAATAAATGAAAATCAAAGTGGAGCAGGGAACACTATTATGGCAGAACCAGAGTAAAAACATACCTGTCAATTATCACAGGTAAGGGATAGCAATGGCATGACCAATATATATTATGCACATTTAATATGTTGTGCAGAATAAAATATGAAAAATGTTGGGCAGCGCCCCTGACGGTGAACCAATATTAACCCGTTTGTGACGAGCCCCGGAGATCTCCGTGATTTAGGGAGACTATTCAGATACGAGGCCCGGAGATCTCCGGGTCTGATTGCATGAGATAACTATGACGTCATAAAATAATCTCGTTTCAGAAACAGTGCAATGGCATAATAATCTCGTGTTCAACGGGTTAAATCCACAGGTGATGTGTTTGTATATATGGTCCTGGTGCCTGCTAGGAAAGTCAGAGGTCGCGGATTCGTCTCCTGCTCTGGCATTCAAGTTGCAAAGAAACAAAATGTTTCCTCCCTGTTCAATTGAAATATTGAATATTGTGGGCAGACTCCGTAGACCAACAGGGCTCAATTTCGAATCCTGTGTCTGGAGGGCAGTGACACCTCATTCATCTCACCATCCTCAGGTTCTCCTTACCCAGTTTAGCCTATATGTGTACAAATGTGGTGTAGAACCCCATTTATTTCATTTCATAGCATTTGATACAGCCAACTAACACCTGACAAAACGTTGGCCTGACAACATTACAGCAACATTTCAGCAAAGATCTTGTAAGCTGAGAAAGCCTTCATGGGTCTTTATCCTTAGGTCTACTGTGTGTATTGTGATTTCCATAATGGGCATTACGTAAGAGGGTGTAGTGAAAGTGCATTACGTCCACATGTGATAGTGATGGATTAGGGCTACTGTATATTTCATGGCTGAGTAAGAAACATTAAAAGCTGATAATTTACAACTTTGTTAGGCCTATTTTAGACAGAAGAATTAAAATTGAAAATTAAAGATTTCGTGAAAATTCCTGGCTAACTGGGGCATTATAAAAGTCCCAGAAGAAGTAATAATTGCTCTTTTGTAATATTAACATTGTAGTCCTGTGAAATGATTCTTTGTCAAGCATATTTCATTAAGTGCAGTGCTTCAGAACGTGTGTAAAATCAGCAAAATGTATTATGGGAACCGAACATCATAATATAAATGCCAATGATCGATATAAAGGATATACATCTTTTTATGATAATGCATCTTAGAGTATAGATATACGTTCCCTGACACATTTATAGCTGATTTTTTGCAATGCTGTTGACAAACGTCAAGGCCCCTGGGCCTCTTGTTTTAATGATTAGTTTATGAATTCATTACCTATTTATGATATAACATAATTATATCAGCCAGTAGTGACAGGAACTGCACATGGCAATCGCAACATGCGAGTCACAACTTTGAAAAATATATGGTGGCAGGAGTCGCACCTCATGTTCATTGTGTCTGTTTTCTGCAAGCTGTGAATAGAAAGTTAAATTGACAATAGCAGCTTAAAAGTGGTGACAGGAATCACACCTTTCCATCTGCAAAATATGCTACACCTTTTGTGAACAGCATTTGAAGATCACAGTGTTGCTGTTCATGGTAGATCAAGACGTGTTGGCAGGAGTCGCTCATCATGTTAGCAAATGCTGCCTGCAAGCTGCGATCACCTCATGAAAGACACTTGACGATCAAAGTCATGTCATGACATTTCAGCGTCTCAGTTGCTATCGAAATTGATCTCTTCAAATTTACTGACATATTTTGGCAATAAACTACCGGGTACTAGATTATCATTAACATTACCCACCGGGCACGCGATGATGTTGCGACGTTGTATGTTAATGACGTTGCAAAAACGGCGTGTGCCCAATGGGCTCGTTTACATAGGGTAGTTTTAAAAACAAGTAGACCTACAAAATAAAAAGCTTGGATAAAGAAAGAATGTTGAACAAAATAAAAGTTTAAATTTAAATAACGGTGTCCGCCTTTTAGTCAGAAGGTCCATTGATCAGAAAACCAGTAAGGATGATAGTCAGAAGGCCCGATTGTCAGAAGGCCTGTTAGTCAGAAAATAAGTAAGGATGATTAGTCAGAAGGCCCGTTTGTTAGCTAGAAGGCCCGTTAGTCAGAAAGTCAGATAATTACCCCATCGAAATTATCTTATTTGTAAACAATGCTATGACCAACATCTAGCACTTTCATAAGGGTTGCGTTAATAATAGGCTACTCATTATGTTTTGAACCTAATGTTGTGACGTAATTTCCAGCTCCAAATGAATGAAAAATACCCATAAAATTGGATCAAGTGGTTATTGCCAAGCTGCCTGTAAATAACATTAAATTTTCTACATTTAGGAAAAAGATAGTGTAATTATAATAATAAAAATTATATAATGTAGGCAGCAATGTACACACTATGTCTTTGAGCATTTTGAAATAATGTCAATATGATCAACATACTGCTTCAAATGCGAGTGCCTGAATTTTGAAACCTTCTGAGATAAAATGGTCGAGATAACAAGATAGGCCTACTGCTAATATATTATATAGTTGCAGTCAACTTCCACCAGCGTTGGGTGTTTTTCATCGATTTCTCACTCAATTATTGATAAGTTTACATGAAATTTTGCAAGCACTCTTTGCAACTATTCCGGCGCCTTCCCAGAAAATTTCGTTAAATTTGAGTCATTATTTCAAAAGTGGGACCATTTGACATCTAGTAGAATTTCAAGATTAAAGCATAATGAAAATTAATGGGTAATTTACAGAGGAGCGTCATAATTCAAAATTACTACATGTCAAATGGTCTAACTTTGAAAAAACTACATATATTTTTTTTTGAATTTTTCAGGGAAGTTGCCGTAAGACTAGAAAATAATGCTTGTCAAATTTCATGACAATCGGATGAAAATTGCGTGAGTAATTTAGCGAAAAACATGCAACGCAAAAGTGACAAATTTGGTGTTGAATTTGTAGCCATCTGTTAAATTTATGTCAGGTACATGATCACTGGCATATCCTGTTGCTTTCTGTACTTTGTTACCTGCAAACTTAGGATTGTACAGTGTTTTTACATTCAGATATATTTTTAAGTAGAACTAATGACAACTAAACAAATGAACAAAAACGAGGAACAAAAATTTAGAAAAATATAAGCGCCAATTTATATCATAAGAACAAAGACCACTGCTGGGCACACATACGTGGTCGATGTTATCGCCCTAATATTTTATCGGCCACTCTGCTTCTAATTTATATTAACGACATTACTGAAAATATATCAAGTAGCATGTTCCTTTTTGCAGACGATGCTTCTATTTTTAGGCCCATAAGAGATACGTCAGCTTGGAAAGATATATATAAATATAAATGAAGATCTGAAAACCATTGAAAAATGGGCTTCACAGTGGAAACTCAAACTCAGTATACCAAAAACTGTCGCTATTATGTTTTCTAGAAAAAGAGTACCCCCAACTGAACACCCATTATTGTTAAATAAAATGTAAAATTTCATAAACATCTGGGCATCACATTTTCTGCGAATATGCAGTGGAGCCATCACATTGATTGTGTGACGTCTCATGCTTACAAACGAATAAATATGATGCGATTTTTTAAATATAAATGGTCAACATTCTGTCTTAGCACTTGTTATAAGAGTTTTGTCCGACCAGTATTAGAATATGGCGATATTGTGTATAGCAGTTGTAAAAAAGCTGAAGCTGCAAAACTTGAAAGCGTTCAAAATGATGCTTTACGCATTATTGCAGGTGCGAAAAGATTTACATCCAACTTTTTATTATTGAACAAGACTGGTTTCCAGACATTGGAAACGTGTAGAGATGCACATAGGATGATCTTATTTTGCAAATGCTTACACAATAAAGTACCACAATACCTGACTGATTGTATGCCAGAACACCTGCATTCTCGTAATACCCGTTCGGCAGCTCCTCCAACATTTCGTATTATAAAAGCTAGCTCAACCCAATATCAAAACAGTTTATTTCCAAAGTGCACAAAATTTTTTAAATACCCAAGATTCAAATTTTAGATCATCAGAATACACTGCTCAATTAAACCACTTTCGTAAAAAATGCAATAGACAGCAAAACGGATATTACATCATGGGTTCCAGATTCGTTCAGGTTGTTCTTTCTCAGCTACGTCTGAGATTCAGCAACCTGAACGAACACTTGTTCTCTAAAGGTTGCATCGATAGTCCACAGTGCAGGTGTTCTGGCGGTTCAGAAACTGTTAAACATTTTTTTATTGAATGCCCCATGCAAAGCCAACCTAAGATTTATTTGAAATATTACATAATTATATCGATGATCCTCGAAGAGTACTTCAGCAATTTTGAATATTATATTACAAGGTGTTAACATAAGAGATCACAATTTTAAAATTCTTGAAGCAGTATCTGAATATATTATAAAATCTAACAGATTCACATAAATAATTCCAATGCTAGCCACTCTAGCATGCTCATGAACGCTGTTTAAAACAATATTTATGTATGTCGCAATTATTCAATTTTTCTTTGATTTTACATTGTTTGCCATCAAACCAACGTTAAAACTTGTCAAATATTATATAATTTTTATGTTTTATATTGAGTGCTTATTGTCATACTGTTCTGTTTAATGTGTTTTTTTTATTTATTTATTTTGTCTTTTGAGGAGAGCATTTTCATTAGTTTAATACTATGTTGTAATCCTCGTTAAATAAATATGTTTAAACCAATATTTTATGGTGCATTCTGAATTTGAAATGTCCCATATTTCCCGTAGCAGCTCACCACTGCTCATGATGCATCAGTCATGTCAGTCATTTCAGTAGGCTACATGGGAATTAATTTTATTCTTACACTAGACCCAATGCCCTAAAGCTCAGAATTAAATGTATTTTTTTTTAATTGAGGTTTAGGCTCTCTCGTCTCTCTTGCTGTTCATCATTGCGGTTTTTTTTGAGGCTATGTCGTGTCTCTCGATTTTTTCCTCTCTCTCGCTTTTCATCACAAGTCTATCTCGTGTTTTTAGGCTCTCTCGCTTCTCATCATCACGCTCTCTTGTGTCTCTCATCTCTCTCATGTCTCTCGTATCTCTCGCTGTTCATCAAGACCTGTTTCAGCAGATCCTGGGAGTAGCCTTTTTCCAATTTGCTCAGTCGCTCTTTAAAATATTTTCACAAAATTTTTCTCGTTTTTTTTTTTCATTTTCCCCTAACATCCCTGAAAATTTGGTGCAATTTTGTTGTGTATTTTGGAAGTTAGACCATCTGGCATGTAATAGAATTCTTGTTTCACGGTAATGGTGTTAAAGAGAGCTGTAACTTTGAAAATTTACTACATGCCAAATGGTCTAACTTCGCTAATACACCAAAAAATCCACCAAATTTTCAGGGGTGTTGGGGGGAGATGAAAAAATGATCTGAGAAAAATTTTGTTGAATTTTTTTAAAAAGAGACTGAGCGAATTGGAAAAAGGATCTGGTGAAACAGACTGTAGGCTAGCAGTAACAGACTATACAGTAGTCACCAAGTACAACCCTTCCTCTTTTGTGATAGATGCCACTGATCGTCAGTTGATTAAGACAATAAAATAAAATTATATTTTTAGACTTTTTGTAGTTTTTTAACTTTCAAAAACATATTTAACATAACATACAATAAAACAGCGATTTGGATGACATTAACATCTAGTAAGAACCATCACAAATAATGAAGAAAAAGTTTTCCTTTTTTCTTCCAATAAAAGTTTTCTTCGCTTTTCTTCATTTTCTTTGTGCAGGGTTGCACTTGGTGACTACTGTAGTAGGTAGGAATCTCGAAGAATTGAAATACCTGGGGAAGGCTGAGCCTGAAGGTTAGCTCAGGATAAAACCTGGCTGAAGTTTTGTTTGCCTGCCCTGCACTCCCTCATGGGGCGCACCCAGGGTAAAAATGGAAGTTTCATAGCTATAAGGATGAGAATCCATCAAAATTTTTCTTCTTCCATGATCCCCTCGAGGACTTAAAAAATGCCCAAATTTCTGATTGTTATGTGCATATGTGGTATATTTGCTACTGTTACTGTATTGCTGGGCACTCGTTGGGTGCCCTGATGTATCTAAAAACTAAAACTCTCAACAGCAGCATCATCTCAGTACTTTTTTTCAGTTGCTTCAAAAAATTCAAGTGTCTGGGTGATGTTTTGGATTCTGTCAACATTGAGGTGCCATCTTTTAGGAGTTTTTATATTTTAGCTCAGATTTTGATCTAGCACAGCATTTTTCTTGCTCAGAGAAAACTGTGGAATGTGGTCAAATATGTCTGTTAGCATGTCGGCAGTTATGAAAAAGGCTCAAATTAATTTTATTGGACAATTTTAAAATTTATTGAATGTACCTACCTGTTATAGGCCTACATCAGAAAAAGTCATTTTGGTGTTTTTTGTGTGCTTTTTTCAGGATTTATGTAAAGTTGTGAGACACTGCCACTGAGTCAATGACTGACTGTAATAAAAGGCATATTTTTCTTTGTTTGTTTTTTTTGCTCACTATTACTGGTAGATATGAAGCCATCATTGTAGAATTAAAAGTTATTTGTTTTGAATGGCACTTTTATCACCTGTTCTGGGGGTTCCCATCATTTATTCATTAGATTTCTCGCAATTACGAAAAATGATGCCAGCTCTCGCCTTTAATTCATAATAGCTGCAACAAATGCTTCAAGAGGTAAGTGGAACAGGCATACTGTGGCCCCTTCTAATATTTTTTTTACACGGGTGCCATTTTTTACATTAAAAAATAAATGCAAAAAATTAAAATAGACTACAGTAGAACGTCGCTAAACGGACCACCTAAGTGACTTAGCAAAAGTGGTCCCATTAGTGAGGTCGTCCCCTAAGTGTAATTTTACATTAAACCTTATAGTATATTTGCATGCTAAAAGTACAGTATATGTACTATATTAACTACTAGCCAAAGTTTTTTTTCGAAAAACTTTGGCTAATTAATTACACGTTGTAAGATATAAATCGAACACAAAACAAACACATACAATAACAACATCTTCATTGAATTAGCACTAAAAATAATTAATGAAATTAAATAAAACATTTATTAATTTTGTTTGAGAAATTATCAATTGAAGTTTGTCACAGTTTGTATGCTGTCTCTACAGTAGCAACACACAAACTATCTTGAGCTTTCTTCAACTTTTCAACCGTAACACCAAAGAACATTAAAATAGAGTTTATCCCTTTTACAGAATCTGGAAATATTGTAAGTGTAGAAGGTCACTGTCTATTTCATCTAATCCGCTAATTGTCGCTGACCGTGAATGTGACTTGCATCTATGAGATTTGTTGTTCCTTTGAGCATGAGCTTATTATGTCTTGCTTTTGCCATATTGTGTACAACATTGATTGTTTATTAAATTCAAATCCCCTTTTTAGCCCGCCTTTTAATTTTAATTAAAAAAAGTGGGCTATTGCAATTGAAGTTCGGCGTCGTCGGCGTCGGTGTTAACATTTACTTGTGGCGCGATAACTTGAAAAGTTTTTCAAGTATCCTTCCCAAATTTGTTATGCATGTTACTAATGACCAGTTCTCGGACAAGCTCAATATTGGCTGAAAAAAATCAAAATGGCCGACTTATTGCGATTTTTTACCTTTTACGTCAATAATTTGACCTTGTGGGAGCGATAACTTAAAAAGTTTTTCATGTATCCTTTTCAAATTTGTTATGCGTGTTACTAATAAGCAGTTCTCCAAAAAGTTCAATAATGGCTAAAAAAAATTCAAAATGGCAGATTTATTGCGATTTTTACCCCTCGGCTCGTTGGGCCCGAAGGGGTATTGTCGTCCCCTTCGTGCGCTGTCTCCACCGCTGCCGCCGCCGCCACCGCCGCCGCACACACTCTTTTGGCTACTACACCAACATGGTGCAACAGATTAAATTCATAATTCATACAAACATTCAACCCCACTCTGCACTTTTTTTTACCCAAGGTCAAGGTCATAGGTCAAATTTCAAAGGTCAAGGTCAAAGATTTTTAATAATTTTTGTTAACGCAATAGCTTTAAAAATAATTATTGGATCTCTTCAATTTTTTACGCGAAGTTACCCATGAGTATGGAGATCACCTGATTAGATTTTCAGCTTTCCACCGATAATCAAAATGGCGATGAATTTTTTTTTCAACTTAATTTTTTTTCAGTATTCTATTGAAACCTGGTATATATGGTTTATAGGTTTTCAGGGTCTGCGAGTCTGTTGGCATAGTTCGTTTTCGCGTGCAACCGAAAACGAGCCTATGGCGGCCATCTTTATTTTTTAATTACAAAATTCCTTGTTAACGCGATAACTTGAAAAATAATTATTGGATCTTTCCAATTTTTCTTGTGATGTTGCCCATGAGTATGGAGATGACCTGATTAGATATTCAGCTTTCAACCGAAAAGCAAAATGGCCGCCACCTGGCGATTAAAAATTTTTTTAATACTTTTTTTCAGATTTCCCTCAAAACCTGGTATATATAGGTTTTCTCGGTCTGTGAGTCTAATGGCATTGTCCATTTTAGTGTGCGACTGAAAACAAGGCTATGGTGGCCATCTTGGTTTTTAATTTAATAATTCCTTGTTAACGCGATAACTTGAAAAATAATTATTGGATCTCCAATTTTTTATGTGAAGTTACATATGAGTATGGAGATGACCTGATTAGAATTTCAGCTTTCCACCAATAATCAAAAAGGCCGCCACCTGGTGACTAATTTTTTTTAAAACTTTTTTTTTCAGAATTCCCTCGAAACCTGGTATATATATATAGGTTTTCGGGGTCTGCGAGTCTATTAGTATTGTCCGTTTTCATGTGAGACTGTCATGAAAACGAGGCAGCGGTGGCCATTTTGGTTTTATTAATTTTAATAAATCGTTCTTATTTTCAATTAATTGCCTTGAAACCTGGCATATATGGGCAATTTCACATAAAGGGTGCATTTAGGAAAAATTGAAACTTTACACAATTTTTTAGCCAATACTGCTAGATATTTATATGAAACATTTTTTATTTTAACAAGGGTTGCATGGGGAAACAACAGACCAAATTTTATAAAGTTTTGTCAATTATTTCTTCATGAATCAGTGGTATTTATGTTATTTTCAACACATTTTGCAGTCTCATCCCGGAATTGTCTTCATAGGAGGGTTTTTCTATTCCAGATATGCATCTAACACACAAATAAAGTTTTATTTGTGGTATGGTTATTGGTCTTACGATTTAAACGACACATGTTTGCAAAAAAATTGAGTCACAAAATCTGATTTTATTTGTATTTATTGAGTTTAAAGTATTTTCCGTTAAAAGTTTTTTCCTTTTTTCCCGCCAGTACATCACTGCCCAGCTTGAACTATCTACATATATATAGACATTTAATTACTCTTTTGAATAGGTCTGGTGGTTATATATGGCATACAAATACTTCAAACTGATTGCTGATTAACATTAGCAAATTAATTAGAATTACCTGTATGTATGTGAAAATACCGTTAAAATAATGTCCCCTCCAGTACATCACTATTCAAGATCCACGCAGTGTGTTTTTCTAAGATATATTATTATTGCAATATAACCTGCCTCTTTGAGCCCCCACGTGGATAATAATTGGAAATTCATGTTACAACAACCACATATTTATACATTTTTAGTTGAAAATAGTGTTAAATTAGAATTGTCCCCTCCAGTACATAATATCAATATTTAGTATTCTTTGTGTATAATAAGACATAATTTTTGTAATTTACTGATCTATATTGGTAATTATTTATTATTATAATAAAGCCTTCGTTAATGGCAGCCACTAGACACCAACAAATTGATATTTATTAAAAATACATATGTATTTCATTAATGGATAAGTTGTAACTAAAAAATATTTTGTGGGTGTTCCCTTTGTTCATTTTTAAATCAATATTAGCATGTTAATGTAATTTATTCACTGTTCTGACTTACAAGACCTACTAGTACAATATATATACATTTATGGCGTATATATCATCAAACAAATGTGCTCTATATTGTCTATAATAGGCTGCCAGTACACTGCGTACTGGAGGGGACAGAACGTATGTGACACTAAAAGTGTGATTACTCAGGTATAGAACTTGTGGTATTTTTCATGCTTGTCAAGCGATTTAAGCGGTCTGTTTCGATACACAATCTACTAGACTACTTGAATTAAAAAAAAAATGTGTTTGTAGCAGCTGGGTCCTTTTGCTTCACCAAACCATAATAGTTTCGCTTCGGCGGCCCCACTCCTGTGGACCTTGACAATGCTGCACATGCGGATGGGTGGATAATGTTTGCTCAGCGAACCATGATGACCCGCCTACTTTAAAATGGATTTAATAGTTTAAATGTATGATTGTCATATACATTTTCTATTGCAAAAAATGAGTTTAAATGTCTTGGTTTCACTACAGGTTATATGCTAGGATATAAAATTATGTCATGTCTTATAACATGGCCCCAGCCCCCAGATATATAATAGTTGATAGCGCACATGTCACTGGTACATGATGTAGGATCTTACAATGCTCAAGTTGGCGCAGCGTTGTATGGCCTTAATTTACTATGCCTGATAGTGATATCTGGCAAACTATGCCAAATAGCCAGACAATTAATTGATATAATATAAAATGTGAGGTTTTAAGGAGGGCAAGGCTAAGCAGATCGTTTAATATAGCTAGACTATAACTATAAAAAATTGTGAGGTTTGAGAAAGTGTTAATTACCAGCATACCATGCAGTTATATTCATAAAATATACATGTATGCCTCGAAAAACTTCCAAATCTATCAGGTTCAAAATGGTCAACTGGTGTCCATTATTTACCTTAACATGCTTCATATCCAGTGCCAGATAACTAGACAATTAATATAAAAGAAAATGTGAGGTTTCCGGGAGGGATAGACCTTATTTCAACTCAGATCACATTCAAAATTGCCAACTATCTGCCATTTATTATCAACTTTAAAAAATATATATTATGTCTGATATATCTAGCAAATATTGCCGTCTACAGCAATCATCCAAGGGCAGGCAGCTGCAGCCTCCTCGTATCTGGCCATAATCTTCGGGCGGATTGCCAGTGGCGTACCCTGGCTCCACCGCTCAAAAGCGGAGCCGATGCAGCACCCGCATCAGTGCTGGCGCTGATGTAGGCTGTGGTAGCCTTAAATAACCGGCAATAGCGTGTTTGACATTATGTCTCTCACGTGGGATGACTGGAGTTACCCAGAGGGAGTTATCCTTCCTATTGTTACTCTGGGGACTATCCGACCCGAGGATAGCGGAGCTGCGCAAAATGCCACAGAGTTTCAGCATTAAATTGCACAGGGAAAACTCAAGTCTCCGGTCGTCTGGCCATATCTGGGGGTATATCCCCTAGACATGCCCAGAACCCCTTATGGGGCGAGCGAAGGAAAACGCTCGCAATAACCCACCATGCCCTATCACCCCCACCCTCACATCATCATCTGTACATCATTCATCTCATCAATTGACTACAACGTTTTTATCGTATTACAATATCACTTAAAATACCTTTTGTGCCGAATAGATTTACTACTACAGCAAATATTGCCAGACAGCTAGACCATAAAATAAGAAAACAAAATGGGAGGTTTTAAGGATCGAGGGAAATGCCCTGAAAAATTTCAACTCCCATCAATTTCAAAATTACCCTGATAACATCACAGTATCGGCTCAATAAAATGGTTTAATTGGGCCTGATTATCATTATGTCTTGCACATTGGTGCTGTTTTCAGCCAATACAGTTTATGATCTATATTCCGCATTGGACCAGTAATGGGCCAATAAAGGCAAAAAATGTAGTCGCATAATAACAATGGTTGAATACTGGATTTTAACCGCTGTTACTGCCGATAGCATCCGGTATAAAATAGGAATTGGCCTAATGACGTCATGTTTAGGCCTACTTTAATATATGTGATATCTGCTAAAATGTGCCAGATAGTTCAAAGGTTATTATGCTAAAGCAAAATGTGAGGTTTCAGGGAGATATTTTGGCAAATTAAAATAGCCGATTAACGGGATATATGAAAAAAATCAAATTTAATAGGTCTTGTTATGAATACAAATATATCACAGATTTGTAGATATAGGCCCAGGCTGGAGTGAGAGAACAGTATTGTTATATAAACATGATAAATTATTATTTGTACCATACTAAAATAGTTAACCAGTAATTGCTTTACCGTAGTAAAAACGTAGCTTGGTGTAAAATAATGGTAGGGCTACTGATGCATGCATGTAAATTTGTATTCAGTTTGAGGTATGTATTATTATTTTTTTAATTATATGTACCATTACATACAAAACTTTGTATCCAATTATATAAGCTCAAGATCGGCTGGAGTTAATATTATTTTTAAACCACTGTACATAAATATATTGTGTACGGTACATTAGCATAATAAAACAGTTACACTACAACTACAGCTACACTACAACTAAGTAATGAAGTAAAAAGAAAATGCTAGATTTCAGGGAGTGACAGCTGTGACCTAACAAATTTGAACTTGATCACATTCAAAATAGCAGACTTGCGACAATTATTTAATTATTGAATATGCCTGATATCTGGCAAACTACGGTATGTTAGCTAGCTAGACCCTACAACAAGCTTATGCTTCTAACAGCCATGATGAAGTGAAGATAAGGGAGGTATATGCATTTGAAAATGGTTGTTTTCATTTATATACCTTGACAAATTTCAACTCTATCAAATGCAAGATGGCTGACTATTGCCTATTATTTACTATATGCTTGATATCAGGCAAAGCATCCCAGATACCTAGCCCAGTACTATAATTTATCCAAATTTATCCATGAAAGCCCGGAAAGTATTTTGTTGGCATATATATCCCCCCCTCAAACCTCACATTTTGTTTTATACCATACACCTCACATTTTGTTTTATAGTATAAAACAAAATGTCAGGTTTAAGGGAAGGATGTGCCAACAAAATGCTTTCTAAACTTTCGTGAGGGGGTTGGAATGGATACACTAACTGTCTCTGCGGTTATATTGGAATAATAGTAATGTAGATGTTTGTAAACTAGCTATGACTGATGATGCTATTTTATCTCTTCCTAGTAGTTTACTTGTTATTCAGTTGAATTATTGAGTGATCATTCATGCTTACAGGTTTGTTATTGTTGTTAAAAAAATATGTCCTCTCCAGTACATTTTATGATATTAGCTTGAACACCGTGACATTGTCCAAGTTATGTCACAAAAATCAAAATTATTTTCCATTGTTTTTCCTTGATGGTGTTTAATAAGATGCAGACAAATAGTTGCAGCCTTTACCAGTGATAAACCACTTAAACATCATTTTATTTTAGCAAAGTTTATACAATTATGCTACTTCAGCTCAATTTAAAAACAAAATATTGATTAATAACAATATATATTGGAGCAAAATTAGAATATGAAATGTTGAGCAACATATCATGTTTTACTGATCTAAAGTATGCATTTATAGCACTTGTGATGTTGTTATTTCAACCGGTAAAAAAATGTCCCCTCCAGTACAGTTTGTCACACATATAATTGTGCAGAGGATTCGCATGAAAAAGCACTGTAAAAAAACACAAAATATGTCATATATAGTATTCAAGCTATATGTGTATATTTAGTTGATGTCAGAGCACTAATTTGTTGAGCTGGCGAAGTAAATGCTGTACAATTCATACTTGAGTGTATTGCAAAATTTCATTTGTCACATTTCAAATGAATATCAAATCTATATACATGTGAAATACGGGTACAACACATAGTGATCTTCCCTTTAGAAACACGACAATAAAAAAAAAAAATTTAGGGGTAAGGATTTTCAAATCACCTACATTATTAGCATTTGAGCAGAGACTAATGATTGTTAAAACAAATGTCCCCTCCAGTACCATGAGTACACGCAAAAACAGCATGCATACATTTCACAAGTCAATATCTTCATTCATGGGCATAATTAAGCTCTGGAAATTTAACTGATGTTGGGGAATGACATCTCGCTGTCAAAAGTTGTGAAATTATCATACATGGAAGGTTTTTATTTTTGACATGCTATGAGACTTTTTGTGTGCCCTTTACGTGAAATTGCCTATATAGAGTCGTTGCATGAGCTGAGGGGTATTTGAGTGCTTGCATGGTATTTTTCTCATTTTGCGTCAATAATTTGACCTTGTGGGCGCAATGACTTGAAAAGTTTTTTATGTATTATCTTCAAATTTGTTAAATGCATGTTACTAATAAGCAGTTCTCGGACAAGTTCAATAATCGCTGAAAAATTCAAAATGGCCGATTTATTGTGATTTTTCACATTTTACGTCAATATATAATTTGACCTTGTGATCGCAATTAATAATAACTTCAATTTCGATAATGGCGGCGGGCTATTGTCGAGTGTGCTGGTGTTATGTTTATTATATTAGCCAGTGAATAGAAATGGAACATAAATTCCTATAAATCACTCGAGGAGGAGTTTGTGAAAAGTCAGATGGCGTAGAGATGGCGTAGAGGTGTCAAGTGTAGATATAGTGTATGCATGTAGCAAACACAAGATATGGTTCCCATGTTGGATTAATATTGGCCAATGGTCTGATATGCCGCCTCAACATTAAACCAACATTGGCTTAATGCCTGTGTTTGATGGGCTATCCCTTAATTGATCAAAGCTGACCCTGCGGATGTTGTTATATTGTTAATGTGGCGTATAAACATGATAAATCAGACGCGTAACTGCTGCCTCTTGTTACCCCTCGGCCCGCCCCTCGGCCCGTTGGGCCCGAAGAGGTATTGTCATCCCCTTCGGGCGCGGTCTCCGCCGCCGCCGCACACACTCTTTTGGCTACTACACCAACATGGTGCAACAGATTAAATTCATAATTCATACAAACATTCAACCCCTCCCGGCACTTTTTTTCACCCAAAGTCAAGGTCATAGGTCAAAAGTCAAAGGTCAAGGTCAAAGATTTAAAAAAATTATTGCTAACGCGATAACTTGAAAAATAATTATTGGATGTCTCCAATTTTTTATGTGAAGCTACCCATGAGTATGGAGATGACCTGATTAGAATTTCAGCTTTCCACCGATAATCAAAATGGTCGCCACCTAATGACTAATTTAAAAAAAAAAAAAAAAAATTCAGAATTCCCTTGAAACCTGGTATATATAGGTTTCCGGGGTTTGCCAGTCTATTAGTATATATTGTCCGTTTTCATGTGAGACTGAAAACAAGGCTGCGGAGGCCATTTTTGTTTCATAAATTTTAATAAATCGTTCTTATTTTCAATTAATTGCGTTGAAACCTGGCATATATAGAGTCACTGCATGAGCCGAGGGGTATTTGAGTGCTTGCATGGTATTTTTCTCATTTTGCGTCAATAATTGACCTTGTGGGCGCAATGACTTGAAAAGTTTTTCATGTATCATCTTCAAATTTGTTATGCATGTTACTAATAAGCAGTTCTCAGACAAGTTCAATAATCGCTAAAAAAAATTCAAAATGGCCTATTTATTGTGATTTTTCGCATTTTACGTCAATAATTTGACCTTGTGGCCGCAATAATAACTTAAATTTCGATAATGGCGACGGGCTATTGTCGAGTGTGCTGGTGTTATGTTTATTATATTAGCCAGTCAATAGAAATGGAACATAAATTCCCATAAATAACTCGAGGAGAAGTTTGTGAAAAGTCAGATGGCGTAGACTATAATAGAGGTGTCAAGTGTAGATATGGTGTATGCACAGCAAACACAAGATATGGTTCCACTGTTGGATTAATATTGGTCAACGTCTGATATGCCGCCCCAACATTAAACCAACATTGGCTCAATGCCTGTGTTTGAGCTGACCCTGCGGATGCTGTTGTATTGTTAATGTGGCGTTTAAACATGATAAATCAAACACGTAACTGCTGCTTCTTGTTACAAATACGAATAGGCTTATTTGCTAGATCATGTACAGATCAGTTATACATCATTAATATAAAAGGGTCATTGCAGCCCCGAGACATAATAACTATTATACAATTTAGTAAAAGTACAGATACAGAATTTTAATAACACGTGGGTCTCTCGAGTGCACAAATAGTATGTAACGTCGGTATATTAGGCTATGAGGGTCAAATTTCCGGAGGAGGAGGCAACAATGTTGCAACTTCCAATTAATGTCCATAATCATATTATAATGTTATTTAGTAGCTAATAGTGATTCAATTTTGTAAATAGTTACAAAAAGAACAGTATGCAATAAAGAACTTTACAAAGATAAAATATACAAAAAAATATCGTTATCAGCTTTACTTTATCAAAAGCTACCAAAACATTTACATTAACATGAAATAAGATTAATTCTGAGCAATCTGATCGCTGTTGCCTGTGTGCAAGGAAGCGTGAAGGTGCGACGTCGACCATGTAGGGCCCATGGCAATTTTATTGTCTCACCAAGGCTGCCATCTAAATATCACTGTGCAGGGCGTTCACAAGGAGCATAGAAGAGCTTTATAGGGTCTTATCCAGATGCATTTGTGGGCATCCAAGCGTGGAGTCGCGATTTTCATCTTAGGTGTGAATGCGCTGTCAGTGATCCTGGGGGTTAAAAAAATTGACCCTTGATGTCCCAGGTGGTCCGCTTAGCGAGGTTGAGACTGGTTTGGTGCAAAAAAAGTGGTCCGAATCCCGAATAGCGGGGGTGGTCATTAACTTCATTCCAGTTTATTCTCAGAAATGTGTTACATGTCAAATGGTCTAGCTTTTGGAATTTCAGGTTTGCTGCTAAATGACTAGATAAAAATGGTTACAAAATTTTGTGAGAATTGCTTGAGAATTGACTGAGTAGAAACAGAAAAGCTGACTTTCATTTTGAACCATCTTCGACCGTCGGACAGACTATAGACTGTTATAGATATACTGCAGCGTTATTATAACGGGACTCCACTGTACTTGCAATAAAAAGAGTTTAGCATTGATTCCAAAATTAACGGGTGATGCACTTATATTTGAAGATGCACTTAGTATTCGAAAACAAGTGCTTGCTCTTTTTATGCTTATGTTTGAACACATAAAAAAATATTCCACAAAAAAACGATATGCACTTATATACATGTATATTCGAAAATGGACTTTTATTTGAGCATAGAAAAGACAAACTTGTATTTTTTCATTTACTTTTTGCACCAATAATTAATGGTATATTTTCATGAATACATTATCATGATATATAATGTTATGTATGGCACAAAAAAATAAGTTTATTGTCACAGTTGATGTCAATATTGTCATAGCTGTCAACAGACTCCGGCCAGACACCAGACGGAGAAGGTACATAACATTTTATCGTTACACCGCGATATCGGTTATAACGCGGTCCGTGCATGGACCCCATTTTTTTTTCAAGGTAAAATTTGACTTAAAGGTACCCACTTTGAAGTAACAAGACTATAGAATTGGATTTAAGGCCTGATTTATCTATTATTGATATTTATTATCGCCGCCAAAACAAATTTAAAATGCAGTATTCTCCACTGTGACCCACAAGTAGCGTCAGCAGCAATATAGATCATGCATGTCATGTCCTGATCATGGGATGTAGGCTTGTCTTTTTCTGACAGTTCACAAACAAACAAACAATGGCAGCCATGATAATATGATTTTTCAAGTAGGCCGGTTTTTCAAGACGAGTAGTCCATTGAGTAGGCCTACAGTTAATACTGTTAGATGATGTCTTCACTTGAACTGAGATAGGAACCTATAGTTATATGTGAGATAGGTGTAGATAGAAGCCGTTGTCTTTCACGAAGTTGGCGCCAATGTGAGGTTAGTCTATGCAGACGCTACTGTTGGCAGTTTGTATGAGCTCGCGCTGCGGCCCAGACACCACTTCATGTAGCCTATACACCTGTACACGCGGCATATGTCATGTAGGCTATGTGTGGTGTGTGGCTGAGCCAACCTGTTAAACTCTGTAGCGTGTGTTCTGAGTCTCACAGACACAGAATCTCAGAGATGATGATGAGTTGTTATCTGGTGGCATTTTTAAGTGGGTGTTATAGTAGGCCAATATTATTATTATAAATTAGATAAAAAAACGATTTATCAGAGAAATAATTCCTTAGCGCTGCGCTGAGACAGCACAGGGTGCCTGTCTGACACTTCCTTTTTGGAACGGGCTGTGACCGGCGACCTCACCTGCTCATATGGTGGGCATATCAAGCACTGTGCATCGCGGTTAATACCCATGCAGCCTACGGGCGCAAGTGAATATAGTAGGCTACCGTAGGCCTAAACTGTGGACGAATATAATAAGGTATTGTTGAATAGTCCTTGGGCTAGTTCCGCTTGACGGATTATAACACACGCCACATTTTATAGGGCATATTTCTCTAATAACAGACATCTCCTTATTGTTAAAATGACATGTGGATGGTGCGTTTACCAGTGTTTACATCTGAACTCTGCTTTGTCCAGCTGCTCGCTCGGTTTGCGTAACACATTCACGTGACTAAAATTAGCATATGGCGTGTTAACACACAAATTCGAATGGCGCCAGTTTGAATATAATTCGGCGATACAATCATTAAAACATGTTATATGAGAGTCCTGAATGATGCAGTATGGCCACATATACGCGGCATTTTATATCATAATTACACTGAAAGTCATGTTTTGGAAACTCTATATCAGAATATACTTCAATGTTGGGAACCTTTAATAACTAAAAGTGCCTTAATTTTTTATTCTTGATCACGCCAGTCTGCGGTAACACAGCATCCCTTCACGTGTGCTGACTAGTTATCCAAACATGCTGTAATCATTGCACCCCTCCCGTACTCGTGGCCACACTGTAGACAGGTGTGACTACTAAGGACGTGTCTGATCACCTTTTTGACTGCTACTGTTCAAAAGGAAATAATAGTATCGATCATATAACCGCGCTATATATGTATATATCTATATATGGGATCAAATAGAATAACATCGGACGCCTGAATGATAATGCTCATGTTACAGCAGTATGTGATGATCCTGTTACTGTAGGATATGCTAAACCTGTCACCGCGCTATATGATCCCATTTCTTGGACCCCAATTACCACGTTATAATGGGATTCTACTGTACATGTATATAAATCATTGCGAACACCTTGCTTTTTTACAGAAATTCAAGATGAATTTTATCAATAGAGAGGAGTGTGAACTTCTAGGGGACTCTAAATATCGTGCTTATGTGTCTCAAGTTGAAAAAGCTCTTAGAAATTTTGAATATACGAGTGAATGGGCAGACCTGATATCAGCTCTTGGAAAACTAAACAAGGTAAGTCTACAAATTTTAGATAGGCAAATATGATTTCACAGTTTCCACAGCTTTGTCTGATTAGGCCACTATGTTTTTTTCTTGTTTAGTTCAGAAAAAAATCCAAAATCCAATGAGGGTGGGCGAAAAAGACACATTTTTTTGGAAATGTTGATGAAATAAAAAAAACATTAGACAAATTTCTAGAAAAGTTAGTGGGACGTCAAAATAAAAAAAAATTATGCCCTATTTTGAAAAAAGTTAATGAGGGCGACGAAAAAAACAAGCAAGAAAAACATAGCTGGTAAATGTTTTTTTATCTCCTGAAATAGACTGTTTTTTCGGAAATCTTCATTAATCACAGTGTGCACTAGATTGTGTTACTAGATGCATTTGTCAGAAATATCCGAAACATATAGGGGTCATGGCTATCATCGTGTTCGTCAAATTAGAATCTTGTCATCCTGAAGCTGATAACTTATCCGATAGTATATATAACTACTTGTCTCGTATAGAATTCTGCCTAATAATATAACTAATATTTACATACTGTACAACATGTATCAACTTATTATCTGCTAACATAAATAATTAATTGAAAACTTGTACTGGGTATTAGAAAAGTGTGAGGAGGACCCTCCTTGGGTGTTCAAACACTTATTTCTAGTTTACTAAATATTTTCGTAATGGCCATGTCACAGCAAACCTTCACACACATATATTTGATCAGTATTTTTCTGTTTTCATCTTAGCTATAAATTGATTCGCCGTCTGTTTCAGGTTTTGATGAATCACGTCAAGTATCCTGTTGTGCCAAAACGTGTAACTATAGGGAAACGATTAGCTCAGTGCCTACATCCAGCTCTTCCAAGTGGTGTACATCTCAAAGCTTTAGAGACATATGATATTATATTTAAATGTGTTGGTACTACTCGTCTTGCAGCTGATTTATTCACATACAGTGCCGGACTATTTCCATTAATGGCTTATGCAGCGATGAACGTTAAACCAGCTCTTCTCCTACTTTATGAGACCCACTTTATTCCACTCAGGCAAAACTTAAGGCCAGCCTTGACAGGAATGTTATTGGGATTGTTGCCTGGCTTAGAAGAAGGCTCAGAATTTGACCGGTAATATCTAGTTTGTAATATTTGATTTAAACTGAAATGGTTTCTTTTTGTTTTGGAATGCATGTAATTTTTGGATATGAAAGGTGATTTATGATTGGCTGTTATTTGGTGATTTATGCCTTGCCACAGTCTCTTGAAGGGCTTTAGACCAAGCTGTTCATCAACTGTATTCCAATCTCCCAATGCTGGCATCTCTGAATTAGATCAAATCAAATGCTGGTTAAAGTACAGTAATTGCTGCTAGACAGCACTACTTTTTTTTTAAGCCCCTGCGTGTTATAGAACGACTGCGCGATATGTGTGGCTAGAGCACTGATTAACCTGTCTGACATGTCTGATCGCTCAGACGAGAGCATTGAGCTGTGAATGGTCGCGTGAATTCAGCCTCGTTGACTGGTGAATGTACACAGCACATTAGGCAGGGTATAGTACGAGCAGATTAGTTATGTCATGTCACTTATCACTGTAACTCTCTGTCAGAATGATTAACTGCTCCATAAATTACAACTGACACGCCGCCTATTAAGAGGCAAAGCTTTTTCGATAGCTTTCAAACTGAAAGTGATATTTACGTGTCTGTCATCACATACCCTACACGAGAGGATGCCACAGGCTTGATGGCGCGCAGTGGCGGGAGCATGAAGGTGACGTCACTGACTGGGCCTGTGTACTCGTTTGTGAGGACATTCTGGGGCTTGCACGTTTGAATTTTCGCCTACTATGTTAATTTTTTTTATACCAGTATATTTCGCAGACTCATTCCCATAATTCCGATATATCTGAATACAATGTTCATTTTATATATCATCATGCTCATATAAGAACATTCCAAGATTACTAAACTGGTGAATTATTTGCAAGGTAACCACGGTCCGTGTATATTCATGTTAATTATGTCACTCTATTGAACTGCAACACGTTTTACTATGATATGAAAGTATTAACTGTTAATTATTATTGTATAATATAATAAACACAATCAAATATATCTAGGACCGAGCCGTCACAAATCACTCTTACTAACACACCATTATTGGCGACTGTAGTGTCACGTCGCTATTTTGAACTGCGCGGTAAATAACAAGTGCACGATATCTAAGGCTCAAGCACCAAGAATAACTGGTTAGAACCTGACATTCAGATTCCCCTAAACCCAGATTACGTGAGCCTATTTTTTCTTATCTACAAATTCGGCATACTTACATGTATCTGCCAGTGTAGTTTTTGTTGAAAATTATCCAAACATGACCTAGCTGTTTTCTCTAAATCCTGACTTCTCATCCAGCAGCATGTTTTCATTTTCTACTTATGTGTATTCATTTATAAATACAACATGTTTGTATTTGTTTTGCTCATACAGGATAGAAGTGTTAGTTATTTCTGTACTGCTTTATGTATTTTGTCATGGGATTTGCATTCAGTTTTGATAATCATTAAAACAGTTAACATCGTTTTCGCTGGTATTATTATTACTAAATTCCCGTGGCCATTTGTGTAGGCCCCTACTTACTTTATCAGATCATAAAACAAAATAATCAACAAAATGAATTTTTGTTTCAGTACGGTATTGCCTCAAACAAAACATTCAATCAATCAAATCAATCAAAACGTTTTTTTAACATTTTGTAAAATAAATATTTAAAATTACAATGTACAAATGTATATATTATACGCAAAAAAGTCAGGAGACGTATACATTCTGTATCGCTAGCCTGTGGGCCCAACAGAGCAAAAGGTTTTTTTTCAGTAAGTATATATGGCAGTAATGAATTAAAGTTGATTGTTTAGGTATTTCATTTGTATACATTCATTATCCTGAAGAATCTAGATAGTAAAACATTAAAATGTTTTTTAATTGCTATGCTATATTTTTGGCGAATAACTCTGTTTCAATGGAAGGGATGTATTCGATCAAGTTACTATGATATATTTCACCTGTCACCATCGTACACTGTATGTCATTTTAAGTGTACTGTTTCTATCAAGGCTACATGTTTTTACTACTTATTCTGACTTTATTATTATACCATTTATGTATTATTTAATATTTGATTTTTTACCAGGTGTAACAGAATACTTGAAGAACTCAGCCAATCTGTTGGTCTTACATATTTTCATGGTTGTCTCTGGGAGTGTGTTTTATCTATGCCTGGAATTCGACTTCCTGCCATCAACTTTGTTGTCAGTCATTACATCAAAAAACAATCAATGGAAGATCAATTGTTTATCATTGGTACTAGCATTGATCTCTTGGTAAGAGATTGATCTTCAACTGCATGATTTTCTGTTTTTTTGATAATAACCTAATAATAATTAAGTGCATATTTTCGATATCTATGAAAAAAATATGAAATCACTAGTAATTTTAACTGAATATATACATGATATATTTGAAATCAGTAATGTGATAACTGATTTTGTTGTATCACTAGTACAGCAGACACACAATTACCCAGTATCTGTTCTCTGCAAGTGTCAACATAACATATTCTATTTATCTCAGAAAACAATTTTATTTTGTTGTTCTTAGAAAACAGATTACCAGTATGTCATGTAGATGGGTAAACTTGACATCAGCCCTCTCACTCAGTTTAGAGACTGGAATGTTCAACACAGTCTGTAGATAATGGCAGCATGCCAACTCCAGTCATTGGCAGTTTTGGATGTGGTTTATTTTATTGAAAATCAAAACCATCGAAAAAGACGCTAGCTAAATTTGGAAAGTTTGGGGTGCAGTTTCTAACCATGATGCGGTTACTAACCAGCAATATACAGTAATTGTTTACATCATGTACATCTTTTTATTTACCACACCATTTTAGGATTAGATCAAATCAAAACTTTTAGAGGGCTCTTTACATTGTTTGTCAAACCGTGACTTAGGACTCACATATTAAAGGAAGTACCTTAATTGCTGGACTATATCACGCACTGGTCTATAGATGCCGCGCAGAAGGTCGAAATAGGCTTTTCTTGGGGCTTAAGCATTACATATCGCGCACTCGTTATTTACCGGCAGTTTAAGATATCGCCGTGACACTGCAGTCGCCAATGCTAATGGTGTGTTAGTAAGATTGATTTGTTACGGCTCGGGTCCTGGATATATTAGACTGTGTTCAGTATTATTATAGGCCTAATATATATTGATAATAATTATCAAATAACACTTTCATGTTTAGTTGAACGTGTTGCGGTTTAATAGAGTCACGTAATTAACACGAATATACACACATTTTTGTACTTCAGGGACCGTCATTCGGCCACGTGGCTGGGGGTGGATAGCCAGTACACAGCGTTCGAAATAAGGCCCTTCCGGTTGTCCGAGACAACCAAAATTTGTGGCGGACAATCAATAGTTACCATGAGGTTGTCCGCTCTGACAACCAACTTTTGTGAAGGATATTATCACATTACATTATTATTTAAAGTCATTGATAAGTCAAGTGACTTTCAGGGTTGAAAAATTTGATTACAGTGGTGAGCTTCAACTTGTTGGTTAACTAATGTTTTCAGAAAGTTGTGGCAACAGACTGGGTCGTAGCTATATATTACTTGCGGACAATCTGAAATTTCAGCGGACAACTTGAAAATATGACCTGATTGTCCAATGAACAACCTCATTTTTAACCCTTATTTCGAACGCTGGTACACACATACCCCCACCCGCCAGACGGTAATCAGGTAATTGCTTCATTGAAGGTCTGACATTTTACAGCCACGAGCCGCGGTTCGTACGCAGAGTCATAATGGCAGTCAATTGGAGCCCATCATTCTGTAAATAAGGCTGGCCATCAAGTTACATTATAGAGAATCACATGCAATTACCCGTAATGATACCAACAAACATTTTTTCTGGGCTGCAAGTCATGTCCGTGCCAATACTTGTATCGTTGTATGCCTGTGTTTTACAATGTATTACCAAAGGATATCACACATTTCATTGGGAATGTTCTGAAAGAGCTCAGCTTGTATCATAAGTTCCACAGGAATAGCAGATGGGCTGGAATTTGGCAGGAGATAGCGGTGCTTTCTATTCTTTGAATTTTCACTACAGTGCTGTAAATCTTTTGAGGTCATATTTAAATGTTTCAAATTGCAAGAATATCATGGGATGTACTTTTTTATTTCTACCAAATCTGATATAAGTATCGATAATTTACTTCTCTTTTTTAGGTTGAAGCTTTATGTATTGCAGTACAAGATAGTAGTGTTCTTGTTCAGAGAAGCTCTTTGGATTTGTTGATGACCGGATTTCGACTTCACAATAGCCAATTGACACGTCCTGACTTGGTTAAGGTTGTTACAGCAGCAATCAAAGTTCTTCTTCGCAGGGACATGTCACTTAATAGACGTCTTTATGCTTGGTTGCTGGGTACCGACATGAGTGGAGCATCTCTTCTGCCCTCAACAATACCTAGTTCAGATGGAAAATCTGTACCACGTGCAGACAGCATTAGCACTTGTAGTGAAACAGAGATGGGTTATTTTAACACCTATGCAAAGGATTTATTAGTCCAAGGCATCCAGAACTGCATAAATGAAAGCATGGATTTTAACTCAAGAGTTGATGACAAGTCAAGTAGTAACAAACCCTTTCGAATTCTTACTAGTCTTTTGGATAAACCTGAAGTTGGATCTGTAATATTGGAGGATGTCCTCATGGATATATTTCGCTGCATGTACAAAGAGTGCATTGGTATAGCAGCAGATGTGCCTGAAGGAACATCCGTGAGAAGGGACAGTGGGTCTTCACAAAGTGGAAAAAATAATAGCAAGCGTGAAATGAAAGACAAAAAAGATGAAAAGACATCAAACAGTGAAATTATCAAAACAGCAAATTTGCTGTTTGGTACATTTGAACCATACTTTATTTGGGATTTCATATCAAGAAACTTCGAAACTTTTTGTCAGTCAGAGGAAAAAAGATTGATTGAACTCTGTACGCTTGTAGATTTTTTGCTAGACAAAGTGTCTCTGGTAAGTAAATTTAAATTCTACCAATAATTCTATATATTTATCAAGTAAAGTATTAAACATGTTAAAACTAACTGCTACAAAATGCGTTGTCACTTTATGGTATATCTAATCTTCATTAAGCACATAAATTTTAAAGTTTGTGAATTCAACAGTTGAACCTCAAAATAGTGTCTAGATGTCAACAAAAACATTATCTAAAAAAAGAGGTTATTTGTCACCACATTTCAGTCCTATTTTTACAATGTTACATATTTCAGACAAATGAGATTTTGTTATTTAGAAGATATTGTGTACATAAACATTGATCTGGTATGATGATTTTTGTCAGAAAAAAGTTTGTTAACACTTAGAATTAATTGTTCGAAAAAAATCTTTTAGGTCCAAAGTGTAGGGTGTGTTTGTGTTACTTCGTGTAAAAAAATTGTGAAATTATATGTGCATTGGTACATTATTTGCCTGTAAAAAAATAACTAAATTGTTTTAAATGGCAAACAATTTACAACAAGAAATTATTTTTTTATAAAATATTACCAACATACTGTACAGGTATATATGTACTATGCTTATTCACTTTTGCAGGAAACTTACATAGAAACTCAAACAGAATACCTTCCTGAATTACTAAGGCAGATTATTTTATCCCTTTGTGCCCACTGCAAACAGTTAAATGCCATACAATTAACCAGCAGTCTGAAGCTTTGCAGTAAAATACTGGCTCGTGTTCTGCCATCAATGACACCTGTGGGCTGTAGTGACCAAGAAGGTAGCAAGCAAGGTTCACCACATAAGCGACCATTCATGGTACGTGGAGATGCAAGTGAGAATCAGAGTACAGATACTGGTCAATTGAGTGAAAGTGAAGTGTACATTAGCGCTGACAGTGAGACTGGTGATTTTGAAGAGGATTTTTTTGAAGAAATTGAAGAGGAACAATATGGATATAATGAAAAACGTCATGCTACAGACACTTGTGACACTGAATTTGCAGACTATGTACAATATCAAGAGAAATCTGAGGATATAGAAATTAAATCACCTAACAAATCTCCATCTAAATCTCCACTGAAACAGAAGACGATGGGCCAACCACCCACTATTATGCAAGCATGTGTTCAAAGCTTTCAGCGACTCTTCTGTGAAATTATAACAAACAAATTGCTAAAGAATATGTCATTGTGCTACAGTCTTTTGGATCAACTGATCTTACCTTTTGATGACAATGCACCTATTTCAAGTAGTACTACTGATCACATGACTAATTTTGGAGCGATGAGACAACCTCAAGAAACCAGTAAATCAAAGTCTCAATGGGATGTTAGAAAAATCCTTTTAGACCCACCTCCACCTGATTTATGTAAAACATTTAGTTGCTGCTGCCAGCTACTTGTTGACTTCTCCTGCTTCCCATTGTATTGTGTCAACTATCACAAGCTATTGGAGACAACGTTTAGAAAAGGTCAGATTAATCTCTTCCGGGTTGTTTTAGTGATATGTGGGATAATTTTTTTTATTATACTGCAGACTGGTATCCGATGGGGTGGGAGGCTCGGAGTGGTTGCTCGCCTTGCATGCAGGTTTCCACAGTCTGCTGCAAAATTAGCTTGTAGTGAGTTGACTATTGTATTGTATTGTATTGCTATTACAACTTCACAAGTAAACAAAGTATTATTGTTGTTACACAATGTTAATATTATTTAAGATCCCACTAAATATTGGTAAAAACTAGTGTATCAGTGACTAGGTGATTATCTTGAAAATATGAGGAAATAGACACTCGAATATTTCAATGGTGACGATTTTGGCAGTCAGATTAACTGGCAAAAAACGTAGATATGTCGCACGGCATCTGTGTATAAGACCAGAAACGGCCTAAAAAAATATATATACATGTGACTTACACAGCCAGAAATCGCCACAAAAAGAAAAAAAATATGTCACTAATACACTAGCTGTTATGTGACATTTGTACATTATCAGTGATTATGCATGTTGTGCAATTTGTGAATATTTTACAGGTTCAGATTTGCAGTTACCTGAATGGTTACAGATTCTTCTTCTCTGTACATGCTTTACTGAACAATTCAGTATTCAAAGCTCTTCAATATCTACCATGTTAGATTTGCTGAGCCTAACACAATCTGTGATTCAAGAAAATGTTGACAAAGGCCAAGGTGAAAATGAAAGGATAGACATATTGCCTGAAGGTATTCTGAAAAGAGGCACTAGCGATGGTACTGTTTCTGTAGTCATTGTCCCATCATTAACGCCGCAACATTTCAGGTTCCTAGAGCAGCAGACATGTTTTTTTCAGGTAAGTGACAAATTTAACTAAACATCATGAATCATTATCTTGTCATTATAACCACTTAAAAATAAATTTGCACTCTTGTGTTAGCAATATGAGAGTAAGATTGTATTTGCCCCTTCCCCAAATAGAACTCATGGTAAATGTTCCTTTTTATTATCCCCCTCCCAACGAAGTGTTGCCTCGGATGTCAGACAAGCTGTGCACATTTTCTCGGAAATCCATGGGGGATTTTCTTCATATTGCACAGACACATCCCTCAGGGTTGTGGATGTGCCTTTTGGGGGTTATGACCTTTGACCTACATCTCCAGACAAAATAGCCTAATTTTCTTCAATATTGCTGATATATGAACTGTGCCGGATACCTAGACCCATTTAAACAAAATGTGTTTTGGTAGGGATATGCCCTGAAAAATATATAGCTTGATCAATTTCAAAATGGCCCAATTGAGGCCATTATTGACTTTATTATGCGTGATATCTGGAAAACTATGCCAGATAGCACAGGGTTCATTTTGTTTTGAAAATATTGTGTAGCGATTTGCAAGAATGCTCCACATTCCTTAGGTTTTTTCCCATCATCAAATATGATATATTTTGCTAATCAATTTCAAGTCTGATCAGCAATTGGCCAAAATTATGTAGCTTTTGGCTACGCGATTCTGAACAAATTGAACGGGGTCCTGTAGCTAGACCATTACCGGTACTATAAAACAAAATGTGCGTCTCCAGGGAGTAATATTCCCTGAAATCAAATTAAATAGCAACTTGCGACCATTATTGACTTTAATATGCCCAAAGTTTTTTCAACTCAATCAAATTTAAAATGGCCGAATTGGAAATAGCAAGTGTCTCTATGGTATCGCTATCACTGAGAGCATAGCTAAATCGTAGCGCCATCTGTTGACTGAGTGTTGGTATTCCGACATGTGCTACTTGGAAATCCAAATAAATATGTTTATAAATATAAAGAATTCTGACATCTCTAATTGAATTCAATTCCTGTATTTGTCACAGGTCTGTTATACATGTATGCATGCATATATATATATATATATATATATATATATATATATATATAAATAAATCCTTTATTAAATAGAATATAATGTGATATAAAAGCAATTGTAAATGCTGATACTTTGATTGCAGCTAGTTGCCAGCACCTTGTGGAATTGTCTAGGAGAAGATAAACCAGCATGTCACCAACGCAGTGTGGAGCTATTAATGCATTTACACCAACTAGCACCCAGCCCATGGATTTGTGAAGATGTAATTGGTAACGCACTGCTATCATACGATAAGGTATACACTATTTAAGTTCACACATACTCATTTTGAGTTTGACATTCTCATATTACCTTTGTCATCAACCATTGATGTAGGTACTGGTGCCAACTCATATTGAAGTAGGCCTACATGTACATTCTATAGATCAATCTCTTTTGACTGCTGGGGACCCAGAACTCAAGAATATATTGGATTTGTATCAATTAATTATAGCTTTAGAACTATGTGTGAGCCATGGTAACAACTTTTTAAGATAGTGTCATGAAATTCTCAAGGCCATTTGTCTTCTCCTTCTGCCGTTAATGAATTAATGTAATTCAACTTGGTTCAATTCAAAATGGCTTACTATAAGCCATTATTTACTTTACCGTAAATGCCGGACTATACCGCACTACTTTTTTTTTGAAGTACTTAAGCGGTATAGAACAAGTGCGCGATATGTGTGACTAGAGCACTGATTAACCTGTTTGACATGAGCGCTCAGACGAGAGCAAGGTCATTAGTTTTGTCATCGCGTTGGCGCTGTTATGACCTATGCTGCGCGAGACTCGGAGTGTAGATTCGTTGTCGCCTGAATTAACACGGCACAATGGGCAGCGTGTAGTACTTGTAAGTAGATTAGTTATGTCATGTCACTTACCACTGTAACTCTCTTTCTGAAGGATTAACTGAGCACAATAAATTATAACTGACACGCCGCCGTTATTCTGATACAGCTCAGCATGCCGCCCATTAACAGCTGAGGCGAAGCTATACGGAAGCTTTCAAACTGCAAGTGATATTAACATGTCTATCACTGCAGTAGACGTCTCCAAAACGCATACCTCACACGACACAATAGCACGTGCGTGTCAACAACGGGAGAATGCAGGTGACGTCATAGACCGGGCCTGTGTAAAGTCTCGTTTGGCAGGACATTCTGGGGCTTGCACGTTTGAAATTTCACCTACTAATACTATGTGAAGTTTATTTTATAAGATTATAAGGTATATTTTGCCAATTCATTTCCATCATTCCAATGTATCTAGATACAAAGTTCATTTTATATATCGTCGTGCCCACACAAGAACATTCAAAGATGATATGCGCTGGTAGATTTCAGGTTAACTGCGGCCCGTGGCAGTAAAATATCACACCTTCCAAGATCCTATTGCCTGATTATCGTCTGGCGGGTGCGGGTATATATGTGTGTACTGGCTATCAACCACTAGCTAGTTCCCAGAGACGAGTACATGTATATTCGTGTTAATCACTTTATTGAACCAGTACACGTTTTACTATAGCATGAAAGTATTAATTGGTAATTATCATTATATTACTATAATAATATTAAACACAATCTAATAAATTAAGGACCCGAGCCGTCAGAAATCAATCTTGCTAACACACCATTAGTATCAACGACTGCCGTGTCACGGCCATATTTTGAAGTGCGTGGTAAATAAAGGGTGCGCGGTGTGTAAGGCCCAAGCACCAAGAAAGGCCGATTTTGAAATTCTGCGCGGTATAGATCAGTGTGTGGTATAGTCCAGCAATTACAGTAATATGCCTTATATCTGATAAGCGTGCTAGATTGCTAGATTAAATATTTAAAACAAAACATTAAGTTTTGGGGAGGTTGACCACTGAAAAAAATTGACTTGATCAAATTTAAAATGGCAGACTATCGGCCATTAATATACCTCATATTTTAAAAGCCATGCTAGATAGCTAGACCATTACTGTAAAACAAAATGTGAGGTTTCAGAGGTGGATGCACACTGAAGATGTTGCCTTTAATTGATCAAATGAAAATGGCCGACTTACAGCCATTATTTTATATTTATAACATGTGGCAAACCATGATAGATAGCCAGACCATTACCAGACAACAAATACTGTAGTAGTGATTCTAGACTAGATTCTAGACTTATTCTTAATCTTAATATTAGACTTAGCCTGTTAGGCTTTATTGTCTCGAGTCTTGATTTTTACCCAGTCTTTAGACAAAGTGAATAACACCACACAAAATCGCTCAAATCAAATTCTAACTCATGTGACGATCGCTGCTGTGGTCTTGTTAGTTTGAAATCTGAAATTGGAGGTAACACATACCTGATGTGGCTTGTGCTCTCACATTCAAACATACAATGGAATTTGTCTACTGAAACATTACATTTTTGCAATTTGTTATAATATCGAAACAATTATAACATCTGAACTGGTTTATTATGTTGTTGTAAAATTTACAGCTCAGCATATTATTTTCTGAAATAATCTATTGTAGGATATAATATTCACATAATCTCTGTTTGAATAAATTTTTAAAATATGTTCTATTTGTGATGTACACCTTGCAGTCTTTCCCAATAACGTTGTACCGACCGGACATGTCTGGTGAAACAGAGGTAGGTCCGGCAAAATACCCAATCACATCGGACCTACAATTCTGTTTTTTTTGGTCAGTTAATTTTTTTATCGTTTTTTTTTATCTCACAGAGTAAGAATCAGAAATTGACCACCTACTGTCTGTGAAATTAATTTTGGTCTGGTAAAAGTTTCCAGTTTACAGGACCTACTGTCCAGTGAAATTTTCAGCTTATTGGGAAAGACTGACCTTGGTGTATCCAGGCATATCCAAATCTCCATTTAAATAACATGTTTCTTACAAGATCAGCCCAGTTAACAATAGTATTGTCCATACATAACATTATTTTGTAAACATCAACCAACAGGCTTAATTCTCCTTAATCATCTATGTACAATTTTTTTTACTAGTATATCACTATCTGTTCATACATATACACTTTTTTCTAAAATCAGGATATATACCATTTGATTTGTAATTGATTTAAACACTTTCAAGAGTGATTTACAAAATTTAAGCTAATACTCTCTCCACTACTGCAGAAATGTAAAATGACAAGAATGAAGTATTCAATATAGGTAGTACAAAAAGTCTATGAAATAACATGCATAGCAATTTTGGTTAGGATTAATCAATTCATGTGCAATTTTAATACGAACGAGAAAATAATGCTTGCTGGGTGCATGAATATTTCCCTGTACTGGAAAACATTATACTGTATGTACTATTATGTACTAATTAGTGACCATAAATATCAGCGGTAAAATGCCCAATCGCAAAAGTCGCCAAATTAAATGGGATGCGAATATATATATATATAATATATATAGCCTTCCTGTTGCTTTCCTCTCTTCCTAAATATGACAACCTTAGTTTTAAATATGCCCATGTCTACTGCATAACAAAATATCCAACCGGCTATAATCACAGTATGATTTGCACTTCAGCCTTGTTTTGGCAATACTTGTACTGTCATGTTTCAGATTATTTGTTCATTAATTCACAAATATATTTTCATCTTTTTCAGAGTGTTGCTATTGCAGCTCATAAAAGATTTGCTGTTCTGTGGCATCTTTTGAGAGACAAACGACAACCGAATAATGGTAATAAAGTGGGTAGATCCCTGGACAGGTAAGTTTATGTTTACTCTGCAGATATTTAGAAGTATGTTTGATAATTAATGTAGTTGTGATATAATATTTTTATAACTTTTATAAAAAATTGACTGTTATCCATCACTGGTTCATTAGAGCTACTGTATATTTCCAGTTAGTAAGCGCATCCTGGTTAAAGAACGCATCTATTTCAATGGTTCTGGATTTCAGAAAAACGGGGTTACAAACCGCCTCCCAACTCTAGCGTATATACTAGGGCCGGGGTAATTCCTCTCAGACACATGTTATTGTACACCAGCGGTATTACGCCATTATCGCAGTCAATGCCATGTGTAAAAGCTAAACTTTGTCCTACAATATATCACTATATTACACTATGCTTTTTATCAGACAATACAACAATATTATATTGTATCAATAAGCCTATATAAATAAATGAATGTCCACAGTATAATCTACGGGGGCACAAAGCACAAATGTTGCCAATCACGACGCCACATCATTCTATGATAGACTGTATACAATTAAACAGTTGTGTTTCTCACAGGAGTGTGGGCTTAATACTGTATAAATGTAAACCAAGCATGTTTACGGTGAGCAACTACTACATGCCCCTCCACACCTGATCTAATCCGAGATATCGACCTAATGCTAGTTTAATGCTGGGCCAGCTTTGCAGATGGTGGACTAACATTAAACCAGTAATGGGTAAATGACTTGTGTTTTCTGGGCTGTTTTGTAATAACACCAGTGCCCCTAATCACTTTATTCTTCCCATCACTCCAATTAGGCTGTTGATGCTGACCATCTCAGTCCTATAGGGGATCATCATATCTTCATATATATTAAATGTGGCATTGAAAATCAGTTTCCATAGTTATAATTCAATAATGTCAATTATTATATATTTCGCTGGTATTTACATACTGTGTATTACAATGTACGTCTGGTTACATTTGAAAGATTGTTGCATTTCTTATATTCAAGTCTCCACCCACTATGTGGTGAAGACTTATTGTTTTAGTGAGCTGTCTATTGTTGTTATTATTCTTATTATCATTCTTCTTCAACATTTTGACAATGTGAACGCTCTCCAGTCACCAATGTTCATTCGATCTTCACGCTTTTTTTTCTGAACACCCTCTGATGGATTATACTGCTTAATTTTGAAAATCAGGGAATTTGCATATCCAATATGGCAGCCATGGGCTAATTTCCATATTCAGGATCAACGTCCGATGTAAACGCTCTCCAGTCGTCAATATTCATGAATCTGATCTCCCCAATTTTTTCTGAACACCTCTGTTTGATTATCCTGCTTAAGTTCCAAAATCAGCTAATTTGCATATCAAAGATCAAATTAAACACTCAAGTCTTCAATCTTCATCCTATCTTCATGAATTTTTGATAGGATAATTATCCTAGTTGAGTACGAAAATCAGTCAATTTGCATATCCAAGATGGCCGCAATGGGCTAATTTGCATATCCATGATCAACGTCCGATGTGAACGCTCTCCAGTCGTCAATATTCATCCAATATCCTCAATTTTTTTTGGAACACCCTCCGATGGATTGCCCTGGTCGACTTGGCTAAATTAGCTAATTTGCATATCAAAGATGGCAGCCATGGCACTCCTGTCATATAGCCCCACTGCTACTGCATTGGCAATGAACTTTAATTTATGGACTGGGAGGTGGAGACTTGCATATTTGCCATGGAAATGTGAGATCTAGTTATTCAATGATATTTATTCACATCGGTATGAAGATGGCTAACAGCCTTTGAACACCGCGCGATAATAACTGGATGTTAGTATATTGACAGTGTGCCACCCTCTACATCGTTTGCCAAACATTAATTATTAATATCATTATTTAAAAAATCAATTCAAAATAATATAGATATGGTGTTGGTACCACACATTTAGTATCTTCTAATCAGGCAGGCTCTATTAGCGTGATATTTATTTTACATGTGATGTATTTTTACCAACCGGCTACAAACTGGCAATATACAGTACCATGTAAATTTGGATATAGATTTAGTATAAATTTTGATGTTCAATGAAACCATTGTACTGTATTGTTCTTTTGAGACCTACTCACACATGTAATGAATTCTATACTGGGAAAATTGGTAGGTCAATCTGTTTTTTATCTACTTCAATATGTTTAAAAAAGGTTCGAGATATTTTGTGTCACCACAGAAGGAGATACAAACGCATAATCCCCAAGAAAGTACTCAGAATATCACCATGCAAACCTTTCATCGTTGTGAAATAAAACAAAACATGTGCTTTACTAGCTTTTTGTAAAACTGGCAAGTTATTGAAATAGTAGTAATTTATTATTTTTTCAGACACACAGAACATTGCATAAGCAAGCTTTAACACAATTGGATGATGTTTATTTATTCTCGCATGATGTTTATTAATTCTCGGCAGTCTTTTTTAGTTCAGGAAAAGTATAATGATTTACTTTGTGTATTATTGCCTTTAAATAGTTAATACATTTGCATTTAGTTTTATGGAGCAATCTGGTTATACTTGGCAGATCTCTCTTCTTGATGCTAGACAGCCTGCAGAGTGATACACATCCATGTCGCTCTATCACTCAGACCTGGTTGATGCACGCTGTACAAAGAGGAGATGTTGCCCGTATTCTGGAACCACTTTTACTTATTCTACTTCATCCAGATACAGCCAGGTAGATATAATATGATTTCTAAACTTTTTTAATTCCTGCATCTAATGGTGAATTTGTTTTTAACCATGCTTATGTAAAGCGACACAATCAGGAAAAATAAGAATTAGATTTAAAGTTCTTCCTGTATTTCTTACTTTGAACATGATGTTTAAAATTAAATCTCATTTTTATTTCTCTTTTAACTGGTAAATGATATACACAATTCTAGTCTATAGACATTAATAATAACATATCAAGAAGCCAAAATAAAATGTTCCTAATTTTTAGGTTTAGGAATTCCTGCACTTCACATGGAGGGCAAACATGTAATCTATTACATGCAATCTATTACTATTACTTTAAAATTCTTCTATTTCCATTACTATTATTGTCTTTAAGTAATATTACTATTACCCTCAGTCTCCCATATATACTATTACTATTACTTTTCATCACAATTTTCAAACCGGTAAAAAGTTATACTGGTATCATGTATTTTCCATATACATTTTATAATAATAAACATCAAATCATATACATGTACATTATGAGACTATTTATCAATACGAATTAAATACATTTTAGGTCTCCTGTTGATCAAAATTCACCAGAAATATATTTTGTTTACATATTCATGTTTCAGAATTTCCATCCAGCATCTTAGTGTTCATAATCCTCGGAGAATAAGAATATGCAGTGGAGATCAAGCTGAAAATGATGTTACAGATTCAGAAGCCAACATATATGCTATAAGTAGTGAGGGAGGAAATGTTATTTATCATGTTAGCAATGCCACAAAAGTTTTATCTCGTAGATCGAGTAAAGAATCAAAAACATATGCCTTAACAACAGTCACTGATGCTGGCTCAGCTACTCGAATGGCTAATGCTAAAATGGAAACTGAACTTCACTTTGATAGAGTTAATGCAACTGATTTAAATTTGAGAATGAATCCATTTGGATCACAATCTTCTCTGGACCATCCTGTTATATTTGATGGTTTGGAAATATCAGTAACTGAGGAGCCAAATCTGAACAAAGCCACAAGGTTAGATACAGAGACGTGCAAAAAAGAAGGTATATATTTTGATGATAATGGCGAAGAAGAGACTAACTCTCAAGCTAGCACTGCTGTTGATTCTGATGTAGGTAGGGAGATGAATGCTAGTGAAATAGCTGAAAGTATACTTGAGGATATCATTGACAAAGCTCTGGGCATCAGTCCTGCTCAAAGTCAACCAATTCTGCAAGATTCAGTTGACATATGTAATCAGAAATTTGATTCAAATACTGATTTGTCAGAAATTCGAAGTCGACTGGTCAGTCAGCGATCAAAAGATAGTATCAGCTTAGGTCCCGATGATCTTCTTAATGCTATTGATAGTAAAATGTCTGAAATAGACAGTCAGTCAGAAGCTGATCTGGAGCTGGGCGATGTTAGGTCTCACAGCAAAGATGATGTGACTGGTGTTCATCCACTGCATACACATATTCTACTATATACACAAAAGTATGATGCCCAACGTACACTGTATGCACTTTCTTGTTTAAAAGCCATTCTAATCACCAACCCGCGCCTTATTATATGTGCATTATCCACAACCAATATCAGTAGTACACAGTCATCACAGTTTGTACAATTGCAAAATATGCTGATAAGACACCGCCGCTCAGTGTTTGGCAAAAACTTTTTTAGCGATGTGCCTATGACTGCCATAGGCTCCTACAGAACCAATATGTATGTGGAAATTCTAATTTCTATATGTTTGTATTTGATGCGTAGCTACTACCCCAACCTGATGATGAGTAAGTTAAGTGAAGAGGAACTGAATGGCAATAAAGAGGTGCAAATCCTCAGTTGTGAAATTTTATCTCTGCTTTTGTCTGAGCTTGTAAATGTGGCCAAAGAGAGTGGTAAAGGATTCGCTACCTATCTTAATGATTTATTGCTCAGAAGTAAGGTTCAAAAGGTGTTACTCCACTGTGTACTGGCAACTGTTTACAACCACAGAAAGAAAACTCCTGGTCACAACACACAACAAAACATAACTGAAGCAATCATCAGCTTTAATGAGGAAAACATGGATGCAGATGCGTTAGAAACATTCCAACTGAAACTTTTAAGACTTTTGTTGGTGTGCATTATGTTAGAGGAACAAATACGAAAACTCAAATCAGAGCCCGATTCTGCCTTTCAGCTCCCCCCAGAATGGGACAGAATACAAGCTAATTTCCAGCCCAGCCTGTCATCGGTCCGATACCTAGCCAACAAACCAATTGTACATCAATCTATGCTTTTGTCAGCTGTTTTGAGTTCTTTAAAACAACATCATATGAGCCACATGCACCGTCATTGGATCGCTATGGTAACAGCAGCCATGCCATTCATGGGGAAGGCATTGAGCCATGTTGTAGGCACAGTTGTGCAACAGTTATGCAGAAATATTGAGCTGATGGCAAGTCTTTATGAATTAGATGGGATGTACACAAGGTCAGTTGGTCTGCTAGTTTGATCTTTTTTGATGTAGATTTCTTTATTATCGACAATATTGAATTAGTGTAAGTGTGATTTGATCTGGAATCATATGACAAACAGTAATGTAAAAATTAGTATAAATATACTAGTTGTAATAATGAAATGAAAGTAACACTTCAGTAGTTATTTTTGGCAAATTTCTTTCGTTGATTTGTCAAGTGCTACAATAGATAATAAAATTACCGTTTTTTCCCCTTGGAGTTAGAATGTGCTAAACTGCCACTTTACAAAGTGGCAGTTTAGCACCCTCTAAGGGGACGAGTTAAGCAACACTTTCAACATTTCATTTATTTATAATTCAAACAGTGGACCTTGCCAACCTGAAAAGGCGCCTCCTGACCATGTGTTAACACTACTGGAGAGTGTGGCAGCGCTGTGCCATCACTGCTTACTAGAGAGTGGATCACAGCAGGCTATATCAGTTCTTGGCCAACACAGTCCATCCAGTGCTTCACATCTTACAACAGAATCTGGAAATTCAACACAGATTTTTTCCAATCTCATTAATGTTTTCAACCCAACTGGAGGTAGCAGGGTACGGACTTTTATTATCCACTCTATTTTGCTGTTAACTATGTCATGAATTACATTGTTTTCTTACTAGTCATCGCCATCAACTAATTAGGCTCCATGACTTTCAGTCAATTTGTTTACTGCAATTCGCGGCAGCTTAAATTCATGATTAATAGTATTTGGGCTCCAGTTAATACATGTAATCATGGCAATACTAAAATCAAATTGTAATATTTAGAAAGATAAGTTTATGTTAGAGATAGATATTTATTGCAGACAATAGTCTATGCAGACTTATGTTTAACTAAAATGAACAGTTAATGCATGATATTATGAACCAGACATAAAATAACTAGAGAAAATATACACTTTGAGTGCGTACACATTATGCATAATAATATATTGTATTTCCGACCTATATGTCACACCTATATGGAGTATATAAGTATAGGCTCAAGATTAGATTCAAACCATAGATAGGGCGCAACAGTGGATATGACGCACCAGGATCGGAGACATGTCTGACAATATTGAAATGCCAGGTGTCGGTACATTGACATTTATAGCATGAAAAAAGTACAGCCAATGCTATTAAATAACCTGGTTGACCGATATTAAAAGTATATAATAAAAGTGCTTAATAGATTGTTCAGTATATTTATACATAAAATTTAGTAATTTATTTGAAATTATTGCAAGCCATGTAAAATTCGAAAAATCTCAATAAATCAGCCATTTTCAGTCATTATTGAACTTGTCCAAGAACTGCTTATTATAAGTAACATGCATAAGAAATTTGAAGAGGATACATAATAAACTTTTCAAGTTATCGTGCCCACAAGGTCAAATTATTGACGTAAAATGTGAAAAATCACAATAAATTGGCAATTTTTTTTAGTCATTTTTGACCTTGTCCGAGAACTGCTTATTAGTAGCATGCATAACAAATTTGCAAAGAATACATGAAAAAAATTTACAGTTATTGCGCCCACAAGGTCAAATTATAGATGTAAAATGCGAAAAATCGCAATAAATCAGTCATTTTGATTTTTTTCAGCCCTTATTGAACTTGTCTGAGAACTGGTCATTAGTAACATGCGTAACAAATTTAGGAAGGATATATAAAACTTTCCAAGTTATCGCGCCCACAAGTAAATGTTAACACTGACGCCGACGCCACCAAACTTCAATTGCAATAGCCAACCTTTTTTAATTAAAATTAAAAGGCGGGCTAAAAAATGATCATAGTGGTCATATTTGCATGTTTCTAACTCGTATTACAGTTATGTTGAAATCTTTTTTATAGTATGTTTTTCTTAAAATACTTGTAAAAAAACACTTATAGAACTAAAAAGGAACATTTATTCATTACTTTATAAGAAAAACGTGTGTGTTTATATTAACAGGTCCGTTATGACCACACTATGACATTAGCCTCATCAAAGTGTGAATATAGAAACACACGTGGACGACTCATAAGGCAGTGTAAAGTGTAAACCAGCGTAATCCCCACCAAACTCAAAACCCTGACTTGATGCTGCTCTAATGCTGGCTCATCATCTGGAATGCTGGCCCTATTTTAAGCCAACACTGGGTGAATGCTCCATGTTGCCCAGGCGCTGATGGTGGTATGAGCACAGCAAATGCACGATATAAAGTATGTGTTGAATCAGTGGTGTGCCATCGTCGAAAATAGTGGGTCAACATTGAATCAGTATAGCACAAACTTGAGGGATTAGCCAGGCAGGTGTCTGTCTCGAAACTGTGCATTGTCTGGCAACCCCGTGGAAGCTAGTGGACAATAGATACATAATATATTTGAGCGTATCATTATACAGAATCCTATATACATTGGGGCTACTCTTTATGTCTGGTTATAATAAACCGCACCTAAGATTAAAAAAAATATGACATTTCAGTAGTTACATTTCTGCTCATTAACCTAAAATAAGACAGTAGACGAATTACGGCCCGCTGATCAGGCAATGTTGGGGCGACGCCACAAGGGTTACTTGTAATGACAGATATGCATGTTTACTAATATCTCGCACCATGCCATATCAATACGCTATTTTGTCCTACAATTTAGGGCAATATGTTGGAATTATAATACCATATTAGTTTAGTAAATTTATAGCCCAATTTTTATGACAGAAAATTAGTAAGAAATAATTGTTTGTGCTATAGCTTGCTATAATCTGCTTAAATTATAATACAGTATTTACACAAATTTTATTCAAGATTATTACACGATACATGGATGATCAAAACGTCACGACATGACACAACACTATGCTGATTGCACAGTATACACATATGTTGGCACAGTGCTGGTCAAACATTGATCCAATATTGAGTATAGTGTCGCTGCTTTTAGGCTTTAAGCCACTTTTGTGCACATACAGGCTAAATTGGGCCATGAGGACCTTATGAGGATGGTGAGATGAGTGAGATGACACTGCCCTCCAGACACAGGATTCCAAATTCAAACCCTGGAGGTCTGAGGCCGAACACGCTACCTTTCGCTCAAACATTTTTTTCTTTCAAACCACCGAGACCGGGAAACCAACCCGGAACTCTAGCGTGAAAGGCAGCGGTGCTAACCACTACCCTAGGGCACCTGCCCAGCATCGGTGTTAGCTGCCGAACTCTTGTGTGAACGCTGCGCCAAGCATGCCTTTTTGTGTTGTCAGCGGTAATCAGTCGGCGCTGAAGACTCACTCTCTGTTTTAATAAATTGTGCAGGCGTAACAGCTGGATTTTATAACACAATTTTCTGGAATGGAAACTAGCAAAGGGGTATGCAATTTTGTTGGGTCCATGACGTTATCGTGCTATAACAGATTTTTGCTGTAACGATTTGTGTTATAAAAATGGCTGATTTTAATACCTTGTGATAACAAAAACTGACCTCCCAAAAAAAGGACAGGATCGTAGGTCCGATGTAGTTGAGTATTTTGCCGGACCTACCTGTGTTTTACCATTTGACAATTTCTTTCATATTGCACACACACATCCCTTAGGTTTCAAGGAGGGATATGCCTTAAAAAATTACAATTTGATCAAATTCAAAATGGCCGACCTATGGCCATAATTAGCTTTCATATGCCTAATATCTTGCAAACCGTGCCAGATAGCTAGACCATTACTATAAAAGAAAAATGTGTGGTTTTAGGTAGGGATATGCCATGAAAAATGTCAACTCGATCAAATTCAAAATAGCCGACTATCAGCCATATTTAACTTCAACATGGTTCGTACGGGGCTTTAAAAGCCTTGGATTTTATATTATTTTTTCAAGGCCTTGAAAGTGTATGAATTTTGCCGAAGGCCTTGAAAAGCCTTGAAAATGAACCATTCGGTAGGCCATTTCGTAAAAGGTTTTTAATAGCAGCCAAGAAGCCATTCGGTAAAAGGTTTGTTATAACAGTCAAGATCCAGAGATCACACTTTCATTCTTTGATGTCTGTACTTTTGCAGTGTGACATCTCTACATGACATTTTAAAACTAAATTTGATTTTTGAATGACAGTTTCAGGGAGAGATATGCTTTGAAAAATTTCACCTTTGTCAAATATAAAATAGCCAACTTGAGGCTTGTCGTTAATAACCAGTTCTCGGACAATTTCAATAATAGCTGAAAAAAATTTAAATGGCAGATTTATCACATTTTATGTCTTCAATTTTACCTTGTGGGTACGATTTGCAAGTATCATGCTCAAATTTGTTCGGGTTGTTTCTAACAACCAGTTCTCGAGCAAGTTAAATAATAGAAAATACATGTATGTCAACCACTTTCTACAAGTTCAATAATTGCGGTGGGTTATTGTCGAGTGTGCTCTTGTAAGGGTTTGTAAAACGTTTTAGGAGCCTAGTCCTGCTAAAGAAGTGAATAGTGCTGCATCTCCTGTCATGGAAGCCAGGCGTCACATACTCAGCATTCTGCCTAGAATTCTGGCAAGCTTGACTGTTCTGTGGAAGGCTGTGCAAATATCAGAAAATCGTCAAGAAAAATCAGGAAAAGATCAACCCTGTTGGACTTTAGGACAACCAAAAGTTAGTATATGTAGTAGGTTTTAAAAAAATGTCTTAATTTTTTTTTTATACAAGAATACATTTACATTTTATTAAATATAAAATGACATGAGTTGCTGTGGCAACGTAACAAATGTACCGAAAACCCCATTTATCAGTTATCCCTGTATTCTTATTTTGGCCATGGATGTCTGAAATTAAACGTTGTATTTATTTCTCTTTTAACTGGTAATGCGCAACCGAATTTTTTTTAAACTGACACAATTCCACTCTATGGACATGTTGACATATTATGGACAGATCAAGGATCCAAAATAAAAATGCTGATTTTGGCGTGATTGTGTCGCTTCAATGCCAGTATGTTCATTTTTCAAAAGGTGGGGGGGGGGGGTCTCGATATAAAATGCAAAGATACAATATATTTTGTTATCTAGGAGACCAACAATAATGTATAATACATCGTTTCTGGCATATTTTGGGTAAAGGAATACATTTTTAGTGTTTTTGATATGATTTAATCAATATTTGACAGACAGATACGAAATGCCCCTGGTTTTAATCTGTTAAACGTGTGCATGTTTTGCTTGTTATTGACATCTATAACTGTAGTTTGTATGTATGGGTTGTAGCTATAGATAAAATAACATACAATAAAATAGTCTTACATATGTTTTCAAATATTGGTGCATATTGACTACCAAGTAAATGCACAATACAAACTGCTGGCGTAGTGAACTGGAAGCATATATGTGTATGAAAGAAATAACTAATATTAAAATTGAAGTTAGTCTATATAGATGCTATCTCACAAAACTTGATTTGGATGCAGTAATAAGTGTTTACATATTTGATTCTCAAAATAAAAAAGGCCCATGCTTTAGGATGAAATTAGACATAAGGTCTTTGTCTTTTTGAATCAGACAAAACATATTTATGATTTCTATGTTATTAAAACATTAAGTAAGTAAGATTAGTAAATAAATAAAGAAAGAAAAACAGACTCATTTTGTACAGTAGGATTAGATAGACTGTAATGATGATAATGTTGTTTCGCTGTCATTATGTAGGCCAACCTTTGTATAGCTGTGAATAGTTAATAACCTTATTCTTTCGCCTTAGAAGTTTTTGATTGAGAAAAATGCAAATGGCACTTAGATACTTAGCATAGGCTGGTGTCTACCTTGTTTTTTTTCGAGCTGCTATCAAGTTAATTATAACTGCAGGCATCAAAGTAAAAACTACAAACCTATAAAAACCTTTAAAAACCTATATTTGAAAAAGTAACCTATATTTTTCTGAAAATAGCCTATATAACCTATAAAAACCTATATTTTGATTTTGCTTGAACAAAAACATTATGTTGAACTATATTTTAATTGTGGGAATGTGTTTGTGTCAAATAACTTCCCGTGTTTCAGAAAGAAATGCTTTAAATATAATTTAATTATTCAAATTAGTCTGAAATAAATAATTATTTAAGCTTATCAGCTACATAATTCCTTAAAAAATTCCAGCCTTGCTTCGCTCTGCATAAATTTTGCTACACCTTGTCTGATATTGGTTCAACCTATGTGGACAATTCTTTTTTCTATAAATAATATATATTCATCTCCATAGCTAAACTTGTGTGAAGAATTTAATAAGTGCAATAAAGAATTTGTCCAATTCAAACACTCCAGCCCTCCTCTGATTGAACATGGCTCCAGGCGAGCAGTTCGTCTTGTTGCCTATGGAAGTTTGAAAGACCATACTACATGTATTTATCCATAAGCTGATCACAAGATAAATTACGATGGACAGACCAGTATAAAAATGTATGCATTTTTGGCACTGTATTATACTGTATATTCAGAGGTGTGAGTGTACTATACGGTATACTTCCTGAAATACGGTAGATATGACTTTGGAATAGTAAAAGAGTATGAATTTTCACATGGTGGGTACATTAGTGTCACTGGAAAACCTATAAAAACCTATAATTTTATGTCAAATAAACCTATAAAAACCTATATTTTTATGAAATAAACCTATAAAAAACCCTATATTTTGACCTAAATGGACTTTGAAGCCTGTAACTAGTTTCATGGTATTCAGGGGTACTGGGATGGTTGCTAGTACTTATTACATTCTGCTGCCCACCTGGGGAGGGTCACTAAGAATCTGTTAAATCTGTTGCATGCTGTACGGCATGGTACGGAAGTGCTAATCTACACTGATTATCCAATGGAAGCTGCAGCCTTCACGTGTCTAGCTATAATCTTCCTGCGGATTGCCAGTGGCAAACTGTGGTTCCTCCGCTCAACAGCGGTTCCAATTCAGGTCCCGCATCAGTACAGACACTGGTGTTGGCTGTTGTAAGGCCTTAAATTACAGTATAACTTGGCGTGGTCTGTCACCAGTTTGAACGGCCACCTCTACTCAACGTCACGATTTGGAGTTCCAAATGCATATTCTGCATAAATGTCCTGCAATGTCCGGCCACATCCTAAACGCGACCACGGCCAGTGGTTTTTTAAATTACTGGCCACTATATATTGAAGGCAGCCACTTTATGTCAGCCAATATAATAAAAGAGTCAGTGTGAATGGCAGACACTACTTCAAAAACAATTTGGGTGCTGGCGTAATTTTTGTATGGGTTGTTTTATTATAGGACAAGACCATTGATTTTCCAGGACCAAGTAAAAATTTGACCTCCAATTACCTGTCACTAGGCATATATATGTTGGTTAATATATTTATATCATCAGCATCATGAATCTATTTTAAAGAGCCTTCTGGCGTAATTTTTGTACAAGTTGTTAAACAGCCGTCTCATCTGCTAGATAATTGGGTATGTTTAAATAGATTAAGAGATGGAGGAACATATTCTTTGTTGAGCTCTGATGGCATTAGTGTCTTTTAATTGTAAAAAAATGTCACTTATCTCATTTAGTAGAAATCCCAATTAAAGAGAGTGATCGTCACTTTAGTCATATCTAGCATAGTGTCTTCATGACTGTTTTTATAACCATGTTTTGTTCGATAACTGTTACTTTGGATCCGATCCAGGATCTGGAAAGGGGGGGGGGGGTTGATTTTTTGGTATATTCAGGCTAGTTTATGTAAATAGGGGGCGCACCCTGTGCCACCCACTAGATCTTCCACTGCGGTTCTTCTCTTAATTAAAAAATAATGTTCACATATCATCAGTCACTAGAAGTAATCGGCTTTTGGTGCCAGAATATATATGTAGGCCTATGTTATCGCCAAATTCAAATTTTAGCTTGTGTCTAATTTCTTTTCTTTTTTCGTGATGCTAAAAGCTGTCATGAAATGAACTATGTGAAGTGACTTATCTAGAGCAAGGACAGGGGAGAATATGGGTCAGCTGGAGTTCTTCAGCCAAAAAGGTGTCCATTCCCCCCTGGATCTGTCATTGTACCTTTCCCGTGAGCACTGTTATGCACATGATCTTGCGTGTAGCCTACATGTGTTGTCTCTCATGGACGTGAGTGTGGAAATTGCGTAGACTTGGTTTTTCCAGATTATGTCTGTATATTACCATCCTACCGGTAGATCAGGAAAAATGATGGTGTTCATTCTGGCAGTGGTTGGTTTTTTCTTCAGGACCCAGATCTCACTGGTTACCATTAATAACTTCACCAGTCTCAGTCAGATTAGACAGATCAGTCATTACTGCTATTGTGCTCCTCAATGAGTTAATATGTCTGAGTTTAAGCAAACCATGCCAGATACATATATGATTATTTATAATGAAACAAAATATTATTATGCTTTAGTATAGATATAAAAAAAACTCTATTAAATTAAGCAAAATGACCGACTAGCATTGATTATTCATTCTTATATACCTAATACAGTTATCTGTCAAACCGTGCCATTTAGCTACATCATTATTTATTTTATTGATCAACATTTTAGGTTATCAAACAATTTGTGTTGGAATTTGTCAGTCCGATCTCATTGCATCATGGTGTAAATCTACTGGGAGCTGTTGCTGTAGTGTGGACAGACAGAAGGCAGAGAGGTAGCAGCATCAAAAAGGTATATAAACATATTCATCACACCATAAATAGTATATACAGAATCTTCAATTATTATGTGATCAACTTTCAAATTTCAGTCATCTGAAATTATAAGACTGAGACTGTTGATTATGGTATACTTTCCTTCCCATCCTAGTTAAACCTGATACATTGTACATTGACTGAATGTTGGTTTAATGTTGGGCTGGCTTTGCAGATGGTGGGCCAACATTAAAACAACATTTGCTCAATTATTGTCTTAATTTGATCTGAACTAGATACACTCCACTTCAATGGTTCAGTCTACCTTCATGGAATTATAGACTATTTAGTGAATCACTGAGGTCACCCAGTTGTCTGGTCCCGCTGTCGCCAGAGGTGTGATGGAAAATTCTTGAGAGAATAGTGTACAACCAGCTGGAACAGTACTTAAGAGAATAAAGTTTATTATAGAAATTTCAGTCAGGTTTTAGACCATCTTTTTCCACTGGTACTTGTCTTACTTTTCTTAGGAATTATATACGTTCAGAAATGGATTTTGACATTATTGTTACTCATTCCATTAATTTATTAACAAAACGGATTTCTAAGCTCTGGTAGTGTGTCCGTGCGTCTCAAATGGCGTTCACTGACATCTTGTCAAAAAACGGCAACACACATAGATTCAGTTTTCTGTCATCACATAGCCTATGGTAGGCCTAGCAAAGGGTGTTTCTAAATAAGCATAACGTTTGGCATATGTTTAGTTATTACTCTTTTCTGGTAAATTTTACTATAGTTGGGGTTTCTGGCTTTTGAGCTGTGTGTCGAGCCATTGATTTATCCCGTAATAGACTGTTTTTTTTCAACACGGCTCTCGCTGTGCGCAATGTCTACCTGAGATCAATTAATAATCTAATATAATTTAAAGAATTGAAAAGAATCATAGTTGTAAGCTGGGGAAGCTAGCTAATGTTTCACTTTTGAAAGGAAATCTGTTATGATATTAATATAATATTTTGCAATAATATATGTGTACATGTATATTGTCTTTGAAAATATTGTCTTCGTCGTTTGATTCTCATCATGACGATCGAAGACAAGAGGACCTCATGATATCAGACTCTGTAGCTAAGTTTGTAGCTTAGACCATGCTTAATGTGGCTGACCTAAATCTTCAAGGTTCAAGGTTTATTATAACTCTGGCGTGGAGGCATGGAGTACTTAGAAATACATGTACATAGAGATACAGCTGTACAAAACGTGGCAATGCAGAAAATGTAGGGAAAGTTTCGAATATATAAACATTACTAGATATGTTTTATAAGTGGTACATTAATGTAATGTACATGTATAATTAGGCAATTTAATAATAATTTTATATGTATAGTTGAAGATTGTCGAATCCAGCTTTAATAAATGAACGCTGTACAATAAGTGGAAACTGATTGATATCTCGATCTTGCTGCAACCACATATAACTATAACTTCAGTTGTCCAATGTTTGTTTTATACTAATTACCGTATTTTCGCTACTTTTTGCTTCTTGGAAGGCCTGGTGCGGGCAATAACAAATGCGGGTTATACATAGTTGATGTACGCATTTTCTTTACATGGTTTAATTTCTACGGCCGTAGATAATTGTCTACTAACTACAATGCGATTTTTGTACTTCATAGACGGGCCGCCACTCGGCCGTCACCAAGCTATATGTGCAGATGAGAACACACTGCATGTATGTAATATAGCCACCGCATGCGCCCACTCTAACAGTTTACCGCCACTAGCTAATCAGGTAATGCTTTATTGCAGCTGTGACATTTTAATGCCACGAGCCGATAGACGAGGTTAGCCTTCGCAATAAATAATTAAACATTGCATTTTATTTTCCTAATATTTGCATATGGGATCGACGATATATCAACAAAACGTTGCTTGTATTTAGATATGTAGGCCTACACTGGAATGATAATCAGATAATGAGTCGCTGAAATATGAATAGGCCTATATTAAAAACACGTTTTACAACTGATTACATTTCCCATGTCAAATTCACATACGCAGGCCTCAGATTGTCTTCGTAATTATCGGTAACCACTTAGAAATTGTTATATTATTAACATGCTTAAAATAGAGGATTTTATACATAGCAGCAGACAATTATTTTTCTCACATGATATTAGTTTTGACCAAAATGAAACCATGCATGTTTTAATCGTAATTTTTTACGAGGAAACTGCCGCTGTCACCAAGGACCATCAACGTTGGGCTTGACATTTTCACTCCTGAAATATATTTCAAATATTTAAGATGTAATTTTTCTATGATATTTAAATTTTCGAAACCCCACACTTTGCAGCCGTATGGCAAAATTGGCATGATCAGCGAGTCAAACAATTCTAGTTGGATATCTAGTGGTAAATCAAGCTGTCTACTACGTCTTAACAAACTAAAGATGGCTATTTGAGCCTGTTCGTACACGTGTTTTCTATTCTTAGCACATTATCTGTTGTAATTGAATATTACACCTAAATATTTAAACTTTTGTACATTTTTTTATTTCTTTTCTTCATATTAGAATATAAAATTACCTTTCCATTGTGATTCCGAAAATACCATTATTTTTGTTTTGTCATTGGTTATTGTTAATTTCCATTTTTGACAGTAGTGTGATAGGTGAGCTAAACTTGTTGGTAGGGGTTCAGCATCAGCAATAAATATAGTGTCATCTGCATACAAAAGCAACAATATGTTACTAACCCTCAGCACACTGATGTCGACTACAGTAGACATTCTCTGTTTTATAATCAGTTGTTAAAAATAAAGTAAGCTGTAAATCTTGAAACACTGATATATGTTGGAACATAAATTTCACAAATCACACAAATTTTCAGTCATTTGAACTTCAAGTGACTGAAAATTTAAATTGAATAACTCAGTGCTCTAAGGGTTAAGGTATATGTGCCTGTTATTTCGTCGATACAGTCAGGATTTAATTTTTATACACTTAGAAGTTTTCAAGGTCATTAATGTATAGGGACAATCACAAAGGAAAGGTTCTCTCATTATCTCACTCCGGTATATGACATAAAATAGTCTGATTTGTTACGATTCATAGAAACACATGATTTAAAACACTTGTAAATATTTCTAAACACTTTAAAAAACTTTTCCTGATATACAGACAGGCGTGGGAGATCCGCCCCCCCCCCCCGATGTTCTGCCATCTTCTACAGCCGTCACGATTTTGACGGGAACGTATCTGCCCAATGTATATTTGCTTCTATGTTCTGCCGTCCCGATGTCCGCCTCCGTCATCAAATCTCGGGGGATGAAAAGGTTTAATCATTGCATTTATAAGCGTCCCATTATTCTGTCACGGTCCGTCACCCTGATTGCGTGAACGCTATTTGTTTGTACAGTGATTGCAGATGTCACTCTCATAACATTTCCCCAACGCTGGTTTAATGCACTTAACCCTAAGAACACTGATGTCGACTACATTAGACATTCTCTGTTTTTGTTAACACCCGTATCACCAGTTGTTAACAATTAAATATGCTTCCAATCTTGAAACACTGATATATGTTGGAACTTAAATTTCACAAATAACACAAATTTTCAGTCAGGATGAAAATTTAAATTTCTTAGCTCAGTGTTCTAAGGGTTAACGCACAAGGGATTAGTGGGAGGCTAATTAGCAAATAAAACCTGGCAAGCACATATTCACAAGCTGGACATTTGTTTAACGTTGGGCCACTGCTTTTGACACTGTAACACCCAACAAATGACGAACCGCTAGCTCTACAGAACACTTCTTGGCGGCAGTAATACGACACGATGAACCGGTGTTGCTTGAATATAGAACCAGCGTCGCAGACGTTGGGTAAACGTTAAAATAACATTGTGTCAATGTCTCAAGTTTACTGGTTCTAGGCCAACGTCTCCGACGGTGAAAAATATTGAGTCATACTTAGGACAATGTTTAATCCCGTTTGTAGCCGCTAGTTGAGCCGTTAAAGAATTAATTAATTTGACCTTCAATATGTCTGTTGTGGATTTATCAGTGTCAAAATGTTTGCTTTCTTATGTACCGGTAATAAATTATTTTAAAAATCAATTAACTAAATCAAAGTATCTAACAATTTCTAAATTTACCTGACCTCTGTGAACAGCTCATAATTCTTCACTCCGTCAACTATGTTGAGCACTAAGTTTCATAGATATGTTCTAGGCCGTGAATACCTTGTGTTTTTACCATTGTAACAAGACCAGAACATGAAGCCCTACAATAACAGGAAGACAATAATCGCACGTCCGTCAACATGAAATTCGAGTAATAAGCCACCCGTCCAAGTAATGATATCCATGGTGCTATACACAGTTGAATGTGTTAGGTTTGATCACAGTAATCTATCAACACCTGAGCTGAGTGATATTGCTTGGAGTCATTTCGACATCAATATGAAACAGGGTTCCCACGGTCATGGAAAATCACGGAAAATGAAAAAATAAAATCCAGGCCTCGAAAAGTCATGGAAAATGAAAATTTGGCAAAAAGTCATGGAAAATCATGGAATTTTGAATTTTTATAAATATCCAACGCATTTCTCAAAACTTAAATTGAGAAAAATGTGTTGATTACAAAATGTGTTGATTACTTACACTTTTGACACACAATGACACAAGAGTAAGAAATCCGCGACACCTGGTTCTGCTTTAGATTGGGCCGCTGTGGTGGTGGAGGTTGAACATTTTTATATTAGTTTACGAAGTCATGGAATTCTTAAAAAATGGTCATGGAAAAGTCATGGAATTTTATTTCCAGATCTCTGTGGGAATCCTGTGAAAAAATCAGATTCACCTTAATTAACAATTGAAACAGATTAAATAAATTAATACTTCTTTGTTCTTTTACTGTGATAAGCAGATTAATTGTATAGAAGACACGGTTGGTTTATGGTAGTCATTCAATTTTACCATGTGTTACTGACTTTTCAAAATCTACAAGTATTATAACAAATATAATAATCTGCTCCGACATTCTGCCTTATTCGAAGGTCCTTCATATCTCTTGTGAATAGATGGTGACGGAACATCGATGCCTCTCTGTACCACTTACAATGATCTTGGGCCATAATGGCTGTCAGCTGGTGTTGTTTTTGTTGTTATTGGTTAAGGAGGGCTATGTACGAGCAATCCTAAACAGCTTTGCCCTGAGAGGTGTCAAGTCCTCATTCACGTACTCCTTCTTGTCCCTTATTACGTTCGTTTTGCGACAAATATGCAAGGCACAGGCCACTTGCCGTCACGACATCCCCCTCTCATGTTGAATGGCCCAGCACGATGACACACAGAAATATCAGCTTCTGACACTGTGGGGTCACTCTTTTGTTACATTTACCACTTTCTCTGTCAGTTGTTCATTAGTTTCTTCGCCATTCCGCAGTATACCTCTTATTCGTATTGTTTCTCTTCGTGAAAATTGTTTTACCCTGTTCTGCTTGTACCCCCTCACCAATCGCTTCTGTAGCTGCATGTTGTTTACAGATGCAAGAAATTAAAACCAAATGGTGGACATTTATGCTGATCATACCAGCTAGACTCGAATTGTTTGTATTTTCTCAACGTGACTGTAATCGTGGTGACTGTGCATGTGTAATAAATGATACATATTATTCTTATACAGATTAATATTATATAAACATAATATATACGATACATTTTCTATCGTTATAGTCCTGGCGCTGGGGGGGGGGGGGTCGTTTATGTCCATGTCTCTTTTAGAGCAAAACTGTATATTTTCTCTTTCTATATGTCAAGACCCCCAGGAAAAGTTAGGGTGACAATCTCGGACCAAGTACGTTTTTTCTACTTCCCAGCACAAGTACACATGGTGACATTGGTTGGGGTTTGGCTTCATAGGGGAGTTACCCCAAGGTCATGGTAAGGTCATCTCAAGGTCATAGCAAGGTCAAATCAGCTCAAAACGTTGAAAATAGCTTCTTCTTTTTTTCTACAATTATGTTCACCTGAGAAGTCTAGAATGTCTTGAAATCTACCTAGGCCCCAACATGGACATATCCCGAAACACCCGAGAGGTTACAAGGATAATATAAGGGCTGGAGGTTTTTTTTCAAATCACCATTGTGTCACCCCTGTCTGATATGGCAGAATTGGTACAATACAATACAAAAATATTTAAAAAAAAAGATATTTCGACAAATAATCAGCTCTTCCAACAAATCTGTCGGAACCCAACCCAAGTACACACAGTGACATGGCTTGAGGCTGGGCTTTATGGAGGAGTTACCCTGCGGTCACAGAAAGGTCATCTCAAGATCAGAGGAAGGTGAAAGCAGTTGAAAACGTTGAAAATAGCTTATTTTTGTTGTTTTTGCTACAATTATGTTCACTTGAGATGTCTAAGAAGGCTTGAAACCTACCTAAGCCCCAACATGGACCTACAGTGTATGCCGGAACACCCGAGAGGCTACAGGGATAATATAAAGGTTGGAGGGTTTTTACACCCCATCAAATCATCCTTGTATCACCCCTGTCTGATCTGGCAGAATTGGTACAAAAATATAAAAAAATAATACCGTATTTGGACAAATAATCAGCTCTTCCAAACAAACTGGCGGAACCCAACCCAAGTACACACATTGACATGGGTTGGGGCTGGGCTTCATGAAGGAGTTACCCCAAGGTCATGGTAAGATCATCTCAAGGTCACAGGAAGGTCAAATCAGCTAAAAACGGTTGAAAATAGATTATTTTGTTGTTTTTGCTACAATTATTTTCAATTGAGATGCATATGATGGCTTGAAAACTGCCTGGATTCCAGTAAAGTGCTATAAAATAATGGAATGGGAGCAACTAATTTGAACACCCTGTTTTCATTGGAATAGTTAATTTCACGGTTCAAGGTCATGAAGAGGTCAAAAACAAGATGACTGACAATAACCACACTGAAAATTTGAGCTAGTAATGCCGTTGTGGGGTATTTTATAACTAAAATTTAGGGTTTTTAATAAAATACGGTTATTTATCGTTTTTTTTCGAAACTATGAGAAATTTCATTTATTTGTCACACATCCCAAATTGCGTGTGGAACCGTTATGTTTTGTTTATTACTGCCGACATAAGTTTTTGAGCAAGGACATATTTGGGGTATCTTGGATCAATATTATCAACTGAAGTCAACCTTACTCTGAATTTTCCACGGTACGGTATTTATTTTCCTATGAAATCCATATTGAATGATATTCAAGGATAATAAAAAATAATTGGTAGAAACTTGGATTAAAATTATCAACCAAAGTCAACCTTATCCCTAATTTCCCAGGGTACGGTATTTATTCTTTATGAAAACCATATTGAAAGATATTCAAGAATAATCACAAAAGTATGTTGAAGTCAGATTGAACACAATCGTTACTGGTAACACAAATCCAATATATAATATTCGTACACTGTATGCATATAAAAAGCCATAGAATTCAGCCATTTCTGGTGCCGGTTTCTGTATCCTACTTAAGTAAAAAGTGTCCGCTTTGTACTTAAGTACGTTACAGAAACCGGCCCCTGCGGCCGGTTTCTGTAACGTACTTAAGTAAGAAATTAAGTGGGCTGGTTCACGTAACATACTTAAGTAAAAAGTTAACTTTTTACTTAAGTATGTTATAGAAATCGGCCGCAGGGCCCAGTTTCTGTAACATACTTAAGTACAAAATTAACACCTTTTACTTAAGTACGATACAGAAACTGGCCCATGATGTATATATACATAACATAGACTCTTCCTGGACTGATATACTGATAGCTAATTAATGTTCCTAAATTTTTTTAAACTTCAAGGTAACACGTATTTATCCAGTAAGCATGCAGTATAATACTGTGTTATTATTCAACCAATTTGAGTTCAATTACTAATAAACATTATATATTGCGATGACATTACTTGTACAAGTAGAGTGATCTTAACTAATCTAATTAGCAGTATTACTGCTAGCAACAGCTATATATTTACACATGTATGTGTAACCGATACCAACCAATTCACCATAACCCATTTATACAACTACATTCCACAGGAAATAGATGAAATTTTCCTACATTTGCAGAACTTTATACATTTCACCCGAGCCATTCTACAAGAGCAGGTTATTTTAGCACATATACTACACGAACAGAAGACTGACCAATGAGGATTAAGGATTTTTCAAGATGTGGCCGGTATCAATTGACCATACTTCATTTGTCATTGATGTCATGGCATATCTACGAAAAGTTTCCGTTACTGGTCTTTCAAACTTCCAAAATCTTGTCTTAGCCTTAGCCTCCCTTTGTTCAGTATACCATCAATACACAGCTTGGGATGACGCATGGTGGCTTACTGATTCATGTGTAGTTTCAATCATGCCAGAATATTCACGATGAAGATTTTGGACTGCCATCATTTCGTGATATTAAGTAAGATCCCATCGCGCTATGTATTGTTTCTGCTTGGCATCTCCTATAACACCATCACTGCAGTGCGAAGAGAGGTTGATACTCTGCTAAAGTTTCTGGTCACCTCCAACAGCATTGAAGCGGCCCGGTTTATCCTTGATTGAAGGGTTACCGCTTGAGAAATGCTCATACACAGATGGTGCAGTTTCAGGCAGTCTACGCATGTCTGCAACGTAGACAGAGCACCAGCAGAGGTAATTTGAAGAATCACATGCAGCAAACAAATTTAGATCACTCTTATGTATCTGTTATAAAAAATAAATATAGCCTATAGCGTCAATGTGTTTGTTTTTTGTTCAGAGTGGTCGTGTGTGCATTGATTTTCCTCTTAGTTCGTTTTTTTCCTTGCCACCATCTGGGGCATAGCGACAGTCTTCTTAGCCTTTTGATGACACGACAGCATTATTAGCTGTCAACACTGTTGTTGTGAGTAATCGTTCATAATGCGTCTTTTATTGTTCGGGCGTTTTTCTCCCACACTGACGCATCCATGCTCGCATCCATGCACAGACGAATGGGTGGAATGATATAGAAGTTGCCCAGACCGTTTATGATTGCACGTTTCAGATCTTTGTATTGTCCTTTAACTATAGTGTGTAGAGTGTCTATTAACTGAGCAAGAGATTGGTCTTTCAATTGCACAGCTTGTTTAAGGATATGCTTCGCAGATTCACAGTTATTGTTGGTCCATGGTGATGCAGTTTTTGGAAGGCCTGTCTTTTCTTTTGTTCATATTTAGTTTAAGGAGTAGGATAACTCGTCTGTCAAAATAGTCCAGGAATGTTGGTGTGGTTATTTCAATGAGGTCACAAGCACGTCACGGATGCTGAAGGAGATACGTCATCCAAAGCCATAGCCATGTTACACGTAGCCTATCACTGAGGCAGTATCCAAGTTTATCTTGAAGATGTCCATTAGCTTTTTCTCTGATCTGTCGGACACAAGTCAGGTGAGTACTGAAGGGCATAGCGTGTTCAATGGCATTAATGAAAGCTCGTTTGTCGTCGGTACCAAACACAGGATGGCTCTTGGTAGCGCGGAACAGAGCAGACAGATGCTGGAAGAAAAGAAGATAAGTGTCTGTGTCGTAATTTCCATGTAGTAACATGTGCCGAAAAAGATGGGCGATTCACACATAGACGTTCTGTTGACTATTGGTTGTTTGGAGCACGTTATTGTTAGATGGACAGGTCCCAAGTTGAATATTTTATCACAGCCGCTAGTAGCAGATTGAACAAGGGGCACGGCACAGCATGATCGTTTAAAGTCTTAGGCTTGATCGTCTGTGTACAAAATTATGAAAGAGACTTTGTCTTTGTTTTTTACCATATGTTTGACAAATGGGTGCTTATGTAGCTGGCTGTCGACATGTTGGATGTTATCGGCAAAGTTCGACAGCTTTGGTTGAGCCTCGCCCTTTTTAATTTAATGCCTTTTTCTTTTCTCTTGGCTCCGCATTTATGCTTGTTATAAAAACAGGTGAGTTGTTTCGGGGGCCCTAGGGTAGTGGTTAGCACCGCTGCCTTTCACGCCAGAGTTCGGGGTTCGTTTCCCGGACTCGGCAGTTTGAAAGAAACAAAAAAATTTCTTCCCCATCCACTCCTAAAACTAAGTATTGTGGGGAGCCTCCATGACTGAGAGGTAGCGTGCTCGGCCTCATACCTCCAGGGTCCGAATTTCAAATCCTGTGTCTGGAGGGCTGTGTTATCTCACTTATCTCACCATCCTCAGGAGGGGTTTCTGGCCCAATTTAGCCTGTATGTGCACAAAAGTGGCCTAAAGCCCGATTCATTTCATTTTTTGGTTCCGCATTTGTCTGGGATTTTTTGGATCATTGGTAATCATATCGTTGTCTTCAAATTCAACAAATGCTTTTGAAGCTGGTGCATAACTTACGTAGTTTATATTGGGGTACTGGGATGATTGCTAGTAGTAGTACTTTTCGCCCCCATCCGGGGAGGGTGACAGGGATCTCTCCCGTCTGTCATATGCTTTACAGCATGGTATGTCTTGAAGCAACCGAAAATAGAGTGTTAGACATTATGTGTCTCACTTGGGATAAATAGAGTTAGTAACCCTTAGATATTTTAACTCTGGGGACTATCTGACCCGAGGATAGCGGATTCCACAGAGTTTCAGCATTAAATTGCATAGCAAAACCCAAGTCTCCGGCCGTCTGGTCATGTCTGGGGGTAAATCCCCTAGACATGCCCAGAACCCCTTATTGGGCGAGCGAAGGAACACAGCCTTATATAACCGGCAGTAGCAAAGGAAAACGCTCTCAATAACCCACCATCCCCTATCAGCCCCACCCTCACATCATCATCTGTACATCATTCATCTCACCAATTGACTACAACGTTTTTATCGTATTACAATGTCACTTAAATGACCATTTGTGCTGAAAAGTGACGTAGTTAAAGCAATCATTTACTACTACTACGTAGTTTATATACATGGTTCGTGGAAGTGTGCGCACGTAATGTGCATGTTTTTAGCATTTGCATGGGGTTTTGGAGGTGAGTACTATTTGACATAATCATATACAGCTGTTGGAGGGACACTGTCACTTTCCACCCAAGTAGTCAATTCTCTTGTAAGTAGAGCTGTGTTAGAAGTACAGAAACCAAAGCCCTGCTTTCTCAAAACTTGTTGTTAAGGATTTATTTTCATCACACAAATAATGTTTCACAGGCCCCATAAATGATCCCAGAAATCACTGTTAAGCGCTTTTTCGCCTTACAGTGTTACTGAGATCATCAACTACAAAGAAAACATTATATTTAATTGTTTGATGAACTTTGTCTTGTGGAATTTGTGTATTGTCCAAAAGTATCGACATCACATCACTTGTCGACATAAATATCGAATTTGTAAGAACACGCCCACCCAGAGCCGGTTCCGTACTGGACCATTATCAGCGTCCTCACACACTGTATCAGAAGATGCTGATAATTCTGTTACATCATGTGTAGACATACAATTTTGATTATCATTTTCATCAGAGTCAGTGTTCTCAGACTGGATCAGAGCCTGACAATTATGTTAGAAGTTCAGAAGTAGAATTTTGCTTGTCGTTGTCGTCCAAATCAGTGATATTTCTGTCAGCGTTTATGGAAACTAAATCAGCCAGACTGGAAATGTTACTTTGATCATCACTGTTAGGTCTGTGAAAGTTTAAGGTTTCTTTAAGTTCCTTGAGATAAACAAAGTGATTTGGGTCGAATATCTGGCCTGGCTTATCATGTGTACTACAGTAATAGTCCACATAAAAGTAAATCATCAGTGGTGCTGCTGTTGTGGAAATACCTCTGCCGAACACATGACGGGTCAGAGGAAACCAGCTCGTGTTGTTGGTTGGTGGAGAGTATGATTTGATTTTATGCTTTATCACTGTCCTAGCTGTGTAGATATGAAGGACGTGAGGCAGTGATCCTAGCACAAACCACCACTTGTCAAACAGACAGATGATTCTGGTGTCACAGTAGGGAAGACATCGAACTGTCACATCTTTTCTGGCGCTATATTTCCACTTTGATCATAAAAATCAGGGTCAGTGATGTGTTAGTGCCAACCCAGTAAACACGAGATGCATACACAATACTGGTACGATCCCAACAGTTGCATGATTGACTATCCGTATGACACTCCCTTTGCTATGATACAATCTAAAGTTATGCATTTTTTTTAAGCATAATTGTCATCACCATGTCTGGCATGCGGCTGTGCGGCCATGCGTACATGTTTCGATTATTGACTTTAATTGATTGCGGATGATAAGTTCAGTTTCCGGACGATATCTTACAAAGCGTTTGCTCCGTTGTTTTCATATTGCACCCACACATCCCTCAGGGCGTGTAGATGTGCTTTTTGGGGGTTATGACCTTTGACCTAATTTTTGACGTTTGATTTTGAGGCGATTATTGACTTTAACTGATTGCGGATAATAAGTTCAGTTTCCAAACGATATCTCGCAAAGCGTTTGCTCGGTTAGGTTGAGGCGATTATTGACTTCAAATTGATTGTGGATGATAAGTTCAGTTTCCAGACAATATTTCGCAAAGCGTTTCCTGGATTATTTTCATACTGCACACACACATTCCTCAGAGGGTGTAGATGTGCCTTTTTAGGGTTATGACATTTGACCTATTTTTTGACCTTCGATTTTGAGGCCATTATTGACTTTAATTGATGGCGGATGATAAGTTCAGTTTCCTGACAATATCTCAGAAAGCGTTTGCTGGATTGTTTTCATGTTGCATGCACACATCCCTCAGGGGGTGTAGATGTGCCTTTTGGGCCTCGTGACCTTTGACCTAATTTTTTACCTTAGATTTTGAGGCCATTATTGCTTACTTACTGCGATGATTGCTAGTAGTATTACTTTTTGCCCCGATCCGGGGAGGGTCATTAGGGATCCGTTTCGTCAGTTGCATGCTGTATGGCATGGTACGAAAGCCCTAGTCTACAGCAATCATCCAAGGGAAGCTGCAGCCTCCTCGTATCTGGCCAATTGCCAGTGGCGTACCCTGGTTCCTCCGCTCAACTGCGGTGCGAATGCAGCTCTCGCATCAGTGCTGGCGCTGGTGTAGGCTGTGGTAGCCTTAAATAACCGGCATTAAACATTAGGTCTCTCACGTGGAATGAATGGAGTTACCCAGAGGGAGTTATCCTTCCTATTGTCACTCTGGGGACTATCCGACCCGAGGATAGTGGAGCTGCGCGAAATGCCACAGAGTTTCAGCATTAAATTGCAAAGCGAAACCCAAGTCTCTGGCCGTCTGGGCATGTCTGGGGGTAGATCCCCTAGACATGCCCAGAACCCCTTATCGGGCGAGCGAAGGAAAATTCTCTCAATAACCCACCCCTATCACCCCAACCCTCACATCATCATCTGTACATCATTCATCTCATTAATTGACTACAAGTTTTTATCGTATTACAATGTCACTTAAAAGACCTTTCGTGCCGAAAAGTGACGCAAAGCAATGATTTACTACTACTTGAGGCCATTATTGACTTTAATTGATGGCAGACGATAAGGTCATTTTCCGGACGATAGCTCAGAAAGCGTTTGCTGGATTGTTCTCATATTGCCACACACATCCCTTAGGGCCTTAGGGGGTGTAGATGTGCTTTTTTGGGGGTTGTGACCTTTGACATATGTGTTAACCTTTGACTTTGAGGCCATTATTGCCTTTAATTAATAGTGGGTGATATCGTTAGCGTCAGCGCTCTTGTTATAAATTAGTGTCCCTTTTAGATTTTGCACACAAGGAATTGTATACAGTGTTTATTGGCCCAACCACTTAATCGGGAATCTGTTGAACATGATATTAGTAATTACTGCATTGTTCGACCTCGGAAAATAGCAGCCATCTTTTTTCTGACAATGAGATGTGTAAAAGGCGCTTTCTAGCAACATTCGTGGTACTGGGATGATTGGTAGTAGGCTAGTACTTTTCGTCCCCATTTCGGGCAGCTCATTGGGGAGGTGTTTCGTCTGTTGCATGGTGTAAGCACGGTACAGAAGCACTAGTCTACAGCTACCATCCAAGAGAAACTAAAGCCTTCACGAGTATTAACTATCATCTTCGGACTAATCGCCAGCAGTGTACCCTGGGTCCTCTGCCCCAAAGTGGAGCTAATGCAGTTCACGCATAGGTGCTCAGGCACTGATGCGAGAACGTGGCATGATTGGAGCTAACCAAGCTATTGTTGCTTAGCGAAACCGTCCAACTTAACATGTCTGGGGGTAAATCCCCTGGATATCGCCAGAATCCCTTATCGGGCAAGTAAATGAAAAACGCTTTCTAAGACACACCATGCTTTATCACCCCACCTTCATGTCATTATCTGTAGGCTACATCATATATTTGTCATCTACCAAGTGCACTATCTTTAACACATTACAAAATCACTTAAATGACCATTTTGCCCGAAAAATGACGTAAAGCATGTAATCCACACGGTCCGCCGCCGCTGCAGTTAATTGCTTTCAAGATAGCTACTAATCTTTCAACTTCTGCTGGCCATCACATACCACTGGGAAATTGTTTTGGTGACATTTTAATCCCCATATCATCAAACCTTTGATTACTATGGCCACTAACGAAGAAAAGATTGTTAGCGCGTTTCAGGAAAAAGTTTCCATCAGAATCAGATCTTCTTTTAATTTGGCAAATATGTTCACCTATGTCAGCCAATGACCTTATTAACTTTTGGGAACAAACAATTTCAAATTTGCCGTTTAGTGGCCATTTTGAATTTTAACGATTTTGTGATATTTACGTAACTCAAAAAAAATGCAAAATAGCTATAGAATAAAAAAGAAAATGTAATGTCTCACACAAGGATAACCAATGACAATTCTCGCACTAATAAAATCCAATCGGCCATTTAAAATTTTTTCTCATTATCCCGGAAATCTTGCATGATAGCTCATCTATGAACTTTTGCTTCCTCATACCTCACATAGCCATTAGATACCATCAGCGGATTTTTGGTGACATTTTGATTCCCATATCATCAACCCTTTGATTACTAGGGCCACTAACAAAGAAATACTTGTTAGCGCATTTCAGGAAAAAGTTTCCAACAGTTCTTCTTTTTATTTGGCAAATATGCACAGCAGTGTCAGTGAATGACCTGAATAACTTTTGGGAGCAAACAATATTAAAATGGCGGTTTATGTTGAGTAATTTTGTGATATTTACGCAACTTAAAAGCAAAGCAAAATAGATGGACCATGCATATAGAACAAAATGTAAGGACTACACAAGGATAACCCATGATAAATTTTGCAGACATAAAATCCAAAATGGCAGACTGACAGTCATTTTTACTTTTTTTCATTATCTCGGAAATGTTGCATAATAGCTAAAGCGGTAATATAAAATAAACCTTGAGGAAGTTTGCTGATCTATATCAAATTTGAAATGACCGACTGGCGATAACGGAGGGCTGCTTTTGTGTTCGTTTCCAAACAACTCTCCCTAGTTTTACTTACTACCACCATGGTAATAAGGCCCACCCTATGGTAAACACCAAAACCATGAGTCTGCTTCCATTCTGTCGAAAATGATAGTAATTTATTGTTTGACCTTGGAGAATTGGCGGCTATCTTGTATTTCACCGGGGTACTAGGATGATTGCTAGTAGTAGTACTTCTCGCCCCCATCCGGGGAGGGTCATTAGGGATCTGTTTCGTCTGTTGGATGCTGTGTACTGCATTGTACGGAAGCACTAGCAATCATCAAGGGCAGCTGCAGCCTCCTCGTATCTGGCCATAATCTTCGGGCGGATTGCCAGTGGCGTACCCTGGTTCCTCCGCTCAACAGCGAAGCCAATGCAGCACCCGCATCAGTGCTGGCGCTGATGTAGGCTGTGGTAGTCTTAAATAACAGGCAATAGCGTGTTTGACATTAGGTCTCTCACATGGGATGAATGGAGTTACCCAGAGGGAGTTATCCTTTCTATTGTTACTCTGGGGACTATCCGACCCGAGGATAGCGGAGCTGCTCAAAATGCCATAGAGTTTCAGCATTAAATTGCACAGGGAAAACTCAAGTCTCCGGCCGTCTGGGCATGTCCGGGGGTATATCCCCTAAACATGCCCAGAACCTCTTATCGGGCGAGCGAAGGAAAACGCTCTCAATAACCCACCATGCCCTATCACACCCACCCTCACATCATCATCTGTACATCATTCATCTCATCAATTGACTACAACGTTTTTATCGTATTACAATGTCACTTAAAATACCTTTTGTGCCGAAAAGTGACGTAAAGCAAAGATTTACTACTACTACATCATGTATTTTACACAGTGCAATGTCTAAATTACTTTTCGACCACACCACTATGTGAGGCATTCATACGTTAAAACCTATGATAGATAACAATCTCATGAATCTGTTTCCATTCTTGCAAACGTGATAATAATTTATTGTTTGACCTTGAACAAATGGCGGTCGTCGTGGATTTTGGCCACATCACTATCTCAGGCATACTTGAAAACTACTATGGTATACACAAAAATAATGAATATGCTTCCATTCTGTCGAAAATACAATTTTTTGTTTGACCTTACAAAAATGGTGGTCATCTTGGATTCTACCCATAAATCAATGCAATGTATAATGTACGTTTTGACCACACCACTATGTCGAGCATACCTGAAAAAAACGTGAATCTGGTTCCATTCTGGCAGAAATAATAGCATTCATTTAATAATTGACCTTGAGAAATGGCGGCCATCTTGGATTTCCTCAGATTTCTCAAAATCCTCAATGGTTTGGCCGAAAATCTCATAACAAAAATTGTGTAACGACAGATGTGGTAGCTGGTATATCCTCCTCGAGTCCTTGGTGTGGCGAAATCACTGAAGGTTTAACTCATAAAGCGCTGAAATATTTAAAATTGTATAAACATCGAGACAAAAAGGATTTTCAAAATTTGAAAGCATCATAACTAGCTCTTTCGGCATCATTTGAAACCTATGTTAAGGGTCGACAGCCACTATATATATTTTACTCAATAAGTGCGGGGATCGAGTTAAGACGTCAGAATCTGATGTCTGTGGTCGTCAGATTCTGACGTCTTAGGTTGGTCCCACGCTGAAAGGGTCAATCTCCTATCAATCTAAATCATTTTCACAGACTATATTAGAAATCTGTATATATTAGATTGTTTCTGATATTTCGGGAGACCCAACAAGCAAGCATGCCATTACTTGCTACAGTGTAGCTCTGATTAATGTTCAGATCACTAATACATGTATGTGCATATTCAACTTTTATTATTTCAAAACTTATGCTGGCTCATAACTATAAGTCAGTCCAGTTATAAAAATGCATATCTTGAGATAAATTGATAATCATATCCATCAGTGCAGTCATTCATCCTTCGCTTCAAAGGTACTGTGGATTCAGATTTAAAAAGTTGAAATGAGTTTTCTATTCCATATGCTGCATACACTATGATCGCCATTTTATATTATATATATATATACAATTTTTGCATAAAATCAATTAACTTTTTCCAACATCTCTGACTTTAATATTTGCCCAGTGTTCAGTCAATGCTAGACTGATGTCACAGGACACGAAAGTCTGTGTATCACCGTGCCTGTTGCATTTTTCCTGATAATTCTCACTCAGTTAACTGCTTGTTGTCTCCCATATTTCTGTAATTAAGAATGGGAATTGATATTAACTGTTGAACTGCTAATCTAAGTTTTAGACTTTTTAATCAACAACAAGGAAAAAAATAGTAAAGATAAAATTATATCTATAATGAATTAGTGATATTAGTGAATTTGAAAGGCAAATCACTCAGATAGTCCACTCCAGAAGCATTAGTATAGGGTTTGACCCGGAAAAAATAACACTAAACTGACTTTTGAGAATATAAGTCGTGGGGATTTATTCTTTAAATTCAGCCGAGTGTTGGTTTCATGTTTTTTTGGGCCAAATCAGACCTAAAGCACCTGGACTGTTATGATGCAAATGAACAAGCATAAAAAATTGTTTATTCGCATAAATATATATGGTCATCATTACTTACCCACAACTTGTTTTAGTTTTCTAAGCCACTCATCATGCTCATCACCTACATCCACTTCTACAAAGTCAGTAAGATTGAGAGAACCAAGAAGCCCTTCGTCGTGGAGTAAATCTTTTATATCTTCTTCCTTCACTTTGTAAAACACTGGCAATACTCTATCACAATGACCTTGTTTCATCTTCATCTGTCGTGCAAGTTTGATGTGATCTATAATATCTGACAATGAATTGTCCTGTCTCACAGTGATGATAGGAATGACGTAATGACATTCGTCAGCTAGTTTACACACTTCAGAAGTTCTATGACAATCTCTGGTTTGACTGTTGTTATGTGGCACAGAACCACGAAATGTAGCAGTCTGAAGTTCCTTCAATATTTTGTCTGCCAATTGTTTTAAAGAGTCTGCTTGTTCCATATCACCAGTATCATATAGAATGCAGAACTGATATCGTGGCGCCATTCTGAAATTCATCAAACAAGTGTAGTTTTTAGTTTCAGTACTTCGAGTACATGTAGTTGATATATATTCAATCAAATAAATAAAAAAAAACGAACGAACAAACGAATGAATGAATGAATGAATGAATGAATGAATGAATGAATGAATGAATGAATGAATGAATAAATAAATAAACGATTGAATGGATGAGAACATGCAATTGAACGGAAGAATGAATGGATTGATTGAAGGATGGGTGAATTGATGAATAAATGAACAAGCCAATGAATGACACAACACGGATAAATAATGTAAACTCTTTAACTTCTAAACATATTGAATTGATAAAGTTCACTAAGTATATCATATGTGTGTCGTGAAAAGTCAACTGAATATCTGGTCAACAGGTTTCCAGAAAAAGCGTGATATTTAGGACTGTAAAACTCACAGGGGCCGCCGGCGTATATTGAAAAAGAGTGAGTGGAGACAAACAGCAGGGGGTCTGGGGATTTTTTTAGATTGCCTGAGATGGATCCTGAGCAGTTTGAGAAGTCATTTTTTTCATTTTCGGGGGTTATGTTTAATTTGTTAAAAGGACTCCGTGTGATGACATTCAATTTTGGTATTTTGTTTTGTGTGAAGCAGTATATCTCGCAGATCATGATTTCAGTTTTTTCAATATTTTCAAATTGAAAAAAACAACATTTTTCATCAACATTTCTATGAATCCAGAGAAAACCCAAACAAACTATTTGTACACCTAAAGGACGGTTGAATGTTAGCACAGCATTGGGCGGAATGTTGATGCCGTCGGGCCAACGTTGGGCAGACATTGGTGGTGCAGGCGAATCCCCCATGTCCTCACTTTAAGACGCCCAGGCATCAAAGTAAAACCTATAAACCTATAAAAACCTTTAAAAACCTATATTTGAAAAAGTAACCTATATTTTTCTGAAAATAGCCTATATAACCTATAAAAACCTATATTTTGATTTTGCTTGAACAAAAACATTATGTTGAACTATATTTTAATTGTGGGAATGTGTTTGTGTCAAATAACTTCCTGTGTTTCAGAAAGAAATGCTTTAAATATAATTTAATTATTCAAATTAGTCTGAAATAAATAATTATTTAAGCTTATCAGCTACATAATTCCTTAAAAAATTCCATCCTTGCTTCGCTCGGCATAAATTTTGCTACACCTTGTCTGATATTGGTTCAACCTATGTGGACAATTTTTTTTTTCTATAAATAATATATATTCACCTCCATAGCTAAACTTGTGTGAAGAATTTAATAAGTGCAATAAAGAATTTGTCCAATTTAAACACTCCAGCCCTCCTCTGATTGAACATGGCTCCATTAAGGCGAGCAGTTCGTCTTGTTGCCTATGGAAGTTTGAAAGACCATACTATATGTATTTATCCATAAGCTGATCACCCGATAAATTACGATGGACAGACCAGGATAAAAAAGAATGCATTTTTGGCACTATGTATTATACTGTATATTCAGAGGTGTGAGTGTACTATACGGTATACTTCCTGAAATACGGTAGATATGACTTTGGAATAGTAAAAAAGTATGAATTTTCACATGGTGGGTACATTAGTGTCACTGGAAAACCTATAAAAACCTATAATTTTATGTCAAATAAACCTATAAAAACTTATATTTTTATGAAATAAACCTATAAAAAAACCTATATTTTGCCCTAAATGTACTTTGAAGCCTGGACGCCAATTAACGGCGGCGGCCTTTTTCATGTGCCCTGCAGTAGGCTTCGATCCCACCTTCTGATATAGTGGGTATTTGTAGTTTAAAGTGTTGTATACTGCAGTTTTGTTCACATGGCAATATTATACCTGGAAATAAAACTAGTTTAGTTTTTTCAGTGCTTTTAAATTTTTTATGATTTTTAGTTCAGATCAGTAGGCTATATAACTTCATATAAATTCATTTTTCAAAATTGACATGTCAACATAATATGATGTCCCTTTAAAATAAATTTGCGTGTCCCAATGCCCCCCTAAATATGCCCGTGAAAACTGGCTAAAAAGTGCCTTTTTTCGTTCTGACCTTCGTACCTAAGGTATGTAGTTATATTTCCCGCCAATGTTATTTAAACTATTGTGGTTATTTAGGTTGTGGTTATTACCAGGATGGTCAAAGCGAGAATTACGTATGCAATACTCATGACAATATAGAAATTGATTCAGAATTAATCATCGAGCAAGGTGATAGCTTCTAGTTTCTGGGACTGCTTCACTAAATTTGTCAACGTGGTAAAAGTATCACCGTCGATTGTCACACAAGAGACTATTCAAAATGTATCTGTACACAAGGCTGAAGTGGCCTTCTCTGCCGGTTTAGTACCGATGACAGTGTATATTGTTGGAAATAATAAATAAAAACATTTGATATAAAGCACTGTCTAAGTAATAGGCTCTCTGATTTGATTGATTTATCTTCAAAATTTATATATCGAGTATCAAATAAATAAGTTTTGTGTCTTCTCAGTCTCTGGAAATTGGGATCCACACAGAGATACCCATACACTTGCAAATACTACTGTATTTAAACATTATTATCAAATTTTATTTCCCAGATTTGTTTTGGTTTAAGTCATAAACTACTGAGCTGCAATACCTCATAATTTGATTATTTTTTTATTGGCATATTTATATGTAAATGATCAGCTATTTTGCATATCTGCCATATGTGATCTAATCCACGTGTACTTGTGAAGTATTGTACATCGTTTAAAAAAAATAAGTATAACAATACCTTTATATAAATAGTTATTATATTAGCTAGGCTATTAAAATATATATATATTACCTCATCCTTGCATTTATCAAGCATATGGATGTTATAGTGTTTAGGATTATTCCGTCTCCACTGCCGCCGCCGTGGACGTATGAGGAATTTAGCTCTCACTAAGAAGGTAATTGATGATTTTTTTTGATTTTTCACACACATGACCTATGTGCTGGGCAATTCTTCCCATATATTTTTTTTTGCACCACGCCATAAGCAGCCATATTCCAAGATGGCCACCCAAAAAGCTTGTGGGCACGATATCTTATTAACAGTCGAATGATCACATTCATATTTTAGAGGGTGGTTCTCTGGGTATTTCTGATGATCTAATTAACTGGGAAGAATTCATTAAAAACAAGATGGCTGACGGAGGACATTTTGAAAAAATGGCCACCCAAAAAGCTTGTGTGAGCGATATCTTATGAACCGTGGGTTGGATCAGATTCAAATTCAATGTGGTGGTTCTCTGGGTAATTCTGATGATCTGATTAACTTTTGGGAAGAATTCTTTAAAAACAAAATGGTCGACCAAACTCCAAAGACATTTAAAAAAAATAGCCAACCGAAAAGCTTGTGGGCGCAATATCTTATAAACCGTTCGTTGGATCGCATCCAAATTTGATGCAGTGGTTTGCTAGGCATTTTTAATGATCTGATTAACTTTTGGTAATAATTTATTTGGTTGATGTAGGACATTTTGAAAAAAAATTACCTGGTGGGGGTAATATTTTCCTTCGATTTGTTAATGTGGCAATCTCCAAGTTTGAGTCATGTAACGGGGATGCTTTTAATGCTTTCATGCCGAAAACAGTCACATCTAGTTCACCTTAAAATTTGTGATCATTATTTTTTTGGCAGGTTATTCTTCCAGCCTGTGAAGAGCAGCTTCTATTGGTGGATGTTATAAGCTCTGTCAAAGTGTTACCCATTGATACCCTTCTTCAAACTGTGAGACAAGTTATTAGACAACCACCACCAACAAGTCAAGATAACAACAAGGTTACATGTAACTATTTTATCTTCAGAATGAAATGTCCTGTAGTAACACATTTTTAGAATCATATTTCTTTGTCAAGATGATTAAAGTTTGATAGATATATCATTGTTATGTGATAAACATGGCCTGTAAAATTAATAATGAACTGTACAGGATAGGGCTAAGAGGCAAATCTAGATCCAGGACAGCGATTGTTTAGAAGCTGAGGATCTAGGCTTATATTTTTACAACAGTTTTTGTGATTTAACTACGTTTTGTGATTTACCCACGTTAGCGAAAATCATGTTCTTCTGAGGTAGGCATGCATAGCTATATTAGCATGTTCCCTGAAGGGACCACATGGCGTACGCGCAGCTGAGTGAACCCTAGCACCCGAAGGGTGCTGAGAGTGGGATTAAGGCATTCGAAGCTTGTATGAAAGCTTTCTCTTAGCCTATCCAAATATTTCATTAGTATATAATACTCATTAGAAAATGTCTGGTTGGCAAGGGAGGCAAGGAACCTGGAAACAGAAGCATTTTAGAATTTAATTAATTTTGATGCGCCCTCGGCGAACAGAGGGTCGCGGTGGTCTAAATGAGGTGTTGAATCAGCCGGTAGCTACCCTATATCTCGTGTCTTAACTCTTGAAATCTGGATGAGAAAGGCCGATAAAGTTTTAGTTTTGACAGATCCTTTAAATGAACATTTGAGACATTTCTTTTATTAAACCTATGCCTCTCGTGTACACTTAAGTTCACTTAGTATGTTTGACATACTTAAAATTGCGTTCTGAATTTTGGATCAAATGTGATCAATTTACCTCGTGTTGTTTGCCTGACTGTCTGTGTGCCATCGCCATACTCCCGCATACCCTGAGAAAGAACGTCAGAGTTATGTAATTTCATTGAATTTGGGTGGAATGGTCTAAAAGGTGTCTAAAGTTGATAATTTTAGAAATAGAAAATTCCTAGAAGCGTGTCATCTTAATTGTGAAATTAAGAAAGTTCGCTTGTTCTCTTTTCAGAGCCACCAGGGGATTAAAACCCTTAGTAGGCGTACGCGCATATATATAAGCTCCTTTTAATAGGGCATCTGTGCTATGTATGAAAACATGTCAAAATGAGGCTTGTCAGATGTGAGGATGATCCATTTCCAGTCATCCTTGTCACGTTTCTGTGCCACATGGCATATATATTAAATAAAATCTGTTTAAGATAAAATGATATAATCCATCAAAAATCAGGACGTTCCAATCTTGGTACTTTAGGATTTCTTGTTAAAATATTCACCATAACTACTTAAAATAAAGGTAAACAGCAAACGGCAATGCATTATCATGATGTATATGGGGGCGTATATGCTTCCCACACCAAAACCAGAGATAAAATAGTGACTATATGAATATCTTATTCTACATGGTAGCAACAAAGACACTCTGAACAGCGTAGAAACCCAAGAATTATATATATGTTTACATTTTTTTCTTTTCCACGTAAAACACAGTATTAAGAGCTGTAGGTCTTCAAGAAAAGTATAATTTAACTACATAAAACGTCTGCAAGATTTATAGTGAAACACATAGTAAAACACGTTACAGAGTGACGTTATACTTATGTTATTTTAGCACTGATCAGTCACGACATGAACATTTCCACATACCCGATAATATTCAGGATTTGTACCGAAGCGAAAACATCCCCGAACTCAAAAGAAATTCCTCAGGGTTCCACCAGGTCCAACAACACAGGCTTAAGATAATAAAACGATCTACATGAGTGTCGTTCTGTTTGTGTTGCTGTAATAAATAAACTTCAATAGGTCGCGAAAATACTGTTTCTAATGTTCAAAGAGCGACTTTCTCTAGAATTTATCTTAATCTTTACACATATGGGAATATATACTTTTAATTTAATTCCAGAAACGCACACCTTTAGAAGTTAGTATGCTGCAGTTTCTGTATGCATATCTGCAACGTGCAACGAGCCAGCAACTTTTGGACACTTGGTCTTCTCTTTTGGCTCTCATGAAAGAGGGATTGCAGCTGAACCTCCCTGCTACTGGACAATTTCTTTTATTGGCGTAAGTATCCTTTTTGTCATTTTAGCAAATAAGCATATTAATTCAAAAAATGAGTTTTATTTTAAATTGTATCTATTTCAATATAGTGACACTTTAAATGTAAATTTCTAAAACGTTTTCCTTAATAGAATGTTTGACTTTGAGAAAAAAATATTTAAAAAACGTCCATTCTTGTTGTACACACTCGAAACATCTGTGTATGGATACAGAATGAACTGTGAAGGTATATAAAATAAAGTATATCAATGTCATATATATAATTATATACATATATATATGAGATACATATATATATAAAATTTTTATAAATGCATCTATTCTGACATCAGGGGTACATAGATTATTAAAAAGTAGAATATCCCCATATGTGGTTTTTGCATCTAGTTGAATCATTTTTTGATTTGATAATTAGACTATTCAATAAACATAAGACAATGTTACCCAACAGCACACATACATGATGATATGGATTCATGATAGACCTGTTACCCACCTGTAGACTGTTTTTTGAAAGCTGTGGTTTGGAGGCATGCCTCTAAATTTTGTGTGTATATTTAGGGGTGTTTTTTTTCAAAACATTTAAATCAGAGAAGTACATTTATTTATGCACTGTTAGGTAGTCCATCATCTGATTGTGTCGACTAATTAACTGTTATCTTGTGGAGAAGCTGCCAGCAGAGCATACACAATGTGTGCACATCACTATCCTCACTCATCATCATTCATGTCATTGCACTCTCTGCAACTAGTCCGAGCTTGACGTGAACATGGTTCAACGTCAGAGATTGACAGCATAGCAAAAGCTGTGGTTTTCCATGCTGGTGGTCAGTGTACGCTGAGACCAAAAATTTCATGAAAAATGTGAGGGTAGCCCTTTTTAGACGATAAATTCACCTATAAAGACAGGGGTTTAAGTCCCCACATTAAGGCATTATTCTATTGAGATGTAAATCTGTCATTACAGAATGATATGAAAATTATTGATCAAACAATGACGCAGTAATTCATTGCGCAATCGATCGTGCGCGCACCGGATTTGTTGGGCATAACTTTACGAATGACAATGATTACAGACTCTGTATCGCACACAGAGTCGGTTATTACGGACTATCTGCAACTAGCTGTTGTCAATGTCACCTGCAGCCATAATTCAGGTACGCAACTCACTGCGTACCTTCAAATTTTTTTCATAGCACATGCGTTTTCAGAAAGCCAAACCATTACGTAACGTATCTTTCCATCGTATTGGTCGAGGTATCGCCTACCATCAGTGTGGCAGGTGAGCAGTATGTTTATAATGTTGTTGGTGACGTCAAAATAAGATAATGTAAAACTTAGTTTAGTCGCATTGTTGTGATATGCCCATATAAATGATAGCTCACCTTGTTATTATGAAATGACAATTAAATTAAAATGTATTGATTTAATTCATATAGTCAACTGTTACAAATAGACACATGTGTAGACTACTCCAATGTACATTTAACAGTGGATATGTTTACCGCGATACTTTCTTTGATTTATACTGTGAAGGATTTGCGTTTTTTTCTCATGAGCTTTACAAGAATGTTATACACACAATATAAAGTGGCAGCATGGGGAATCGTAAACAGTTGAATTTGTTTGAAAGTTTTGGAAAAAGATCTTGCCACAGATCTTTCAGTGATGACAGCAACAATACTGTTGCAACTAATAGTGGTTGTAATAGTAGTGATGAGGATAATACAAACATGTAGCAGCGATAATAATGTTTACCATTGCCCATAACCACCCCCTCACTTCTCGGCCATCCTATTGTCTGCGTGCCATAGACCAAATTCCTGCAGGCACGCCTGGTTCTGATTCTCACCATTCTGACCTCAGAGATTATATCTCTGATACCACACGCTCATTTCGCGGTATGCACGCATGGCGATTGACCAGATTTATCAGCCGTTAGTGAGCGTTACCACGTGATTTTATAACCATTGCTATAACCACGGAACTATTTCGGTACTCACTTCGACTCATTACTTATTCTTTTTTCAATATTTAATTTGATCTTAGAGTTTGCTACAGGTAAGGGCTATTTATTCTGTTTAGTAGTGGATAAATTGAACCAGCATAATTCTCATGTCATTCAGTAATTTATATTTGCCAGTGTTTTGAAGCCGATTGTAAATTCTGTCAGAAAAACGTAAACATGGACCTTCTAACAGCAGCGCGTAGGCAGAAAAAGTAATCCATTGAATGTTTACTATTTCTATCTGAATAGAAAATCATATGTGGCGGAGTAGTGGTGTTTTATATTTGCCATATATTCTCAGGACACTTAAGCGTGTTTATAAGCCTACAGTTGTTATATCAACAAAACTGCTCAAAATGAGCAGTTTTTGTCGAAACATGGCGTGTGGTTACAGAGAGAGAGCGGGGCTGACCTGAGCGACATCTATGTGTGGAGAATGGATTCTCACAGGTATATTCTTCATCCCTCAGCAGCCAAAGGTGTAAGAGCAGTTAAGTCCTGATCAAGATTGCTTTTTGTAGCCACACTTCATGAAATCGAGGATAGATTCTGGAGCAGGAAGCTGAATGGTCACGACTGTGGTCCACCCGCCACCCTCCTGTTTCCAACCGCAGTTTGCTGTGTATGGAATCACAGGCTGATGGTGGGCATGCAAAGTAACCTGTTGGAGGGCATCAGAACCACAGTCGGAGGCAGTCTTTCCGATTTTGCCTGCGTCGCAGCTTCTTCACAAAGACAAACTTGTTTTTTGCAGGTAGACTGTGCAAATAAATTGCTCATTGAAAGCAGGTTTGACCAGGGTGTTTCTTGAAATACTTTCTAGAAAGCTTATCTGCCTATTTCCTACTAAACTGCCAGCGTTGTCACTGTCTCTCATGGCATACATGCCTGATAGTGCGACTATAGATGCTTTTTGTGGACCTAGAGCCGAACAGATACATGTTAGACTGAATTGTCTGTGTCAGGGAAGCCGATCCTGGTGGTGGCTGTGACATCATATAAAATCAGCTTCGTATCAGCCTCCTCGTGGTCACCGTCCAAGTAATTCTCGTCAGCTTATCTGTCTTTGTGACAGCAATGCATGAAAGCCTATGCTGAACCTGGGCTCGCTGTCTGCTAAGTAGTGGATAAGCTTCTTTTTTCTAGTGACCATGGGAGAGAGAGGAATATTGGACATCTTATCGATTGAAATTGACCAGAACTTCATCAATTAACCCTTACAGCGCGTGGATCGACTTTAGTCGTCAGAATCGGACGTCTGTAGACGTCAGACTCTGACGTCTAAATTCGAACCCCGTACTGTAAGAGTAGACATATATTTCTAATGGTTGTAGACCCATAACATAGGTATTCTAATGAATCGGAAAAAGCTAACTAGAACAGTTATGATGATTTCAAGTAGAAAAAACTCTTTGGCCTTCAAGGTTTTCATAAAAAAAAATTCAGCGCTATAGGGTCAAAGTGCTAATTGCGTCTAAAGCAGTTTTTAGCCATTTTATCTCACGAAGGAGAAATGAGCATTAAAGGAGAAATGAGCATTAAAATTGTGCGATTGCATTACATATATTTTGATTCAAATTCAAACTTCAAGTTGGTTACAATTTTAATTCTATAATCTTGCACTTTAACACTTTCAGCGCGGGGACTGACTATAGACGTCAGAATGTTAACGTCTATAGAGCGAGTTTAGACGTCAGAATCTGACTTCTCAAAAAGTCGGTCACCGCTCTGAAAGAGTAAAATATTTATAATAGTCGTAGACTGATATAAACATCCGACTGGGCACACGGCGTGGGTTTATTCAAATATATTTAGTCGTTGTAAGGAAAGTCATATTTGAACGAAGGTATTCTGGACTGACACGTTCAATCACATGCTGGCTTTGTAAAATTGGTATTTTCCTCTGGAGAAGCTTCTTCAACTTCGGGCTTCCTATGACTGCCATTTAAATATCACAGTTATGACAAATAATATTGTTTATAACGAAAAAAAATGTCTTTAGTTATTTTGAGACTAAATCTGATTATTTAAAGTGAATTATCAGCAGAAATGCCGACATCAGAGATATACATGTAGGCTTACTCTAGATATTGTTGAATACTACAGTATTTATATATATATATATATATTTCCACATTAACACTGATATGATCATACATGTAGACCTACATGAAATGAAATAATAGCCTAAAAGTCAGAAAGGTATTGCTACGCCCTTAACACGTTGTAACAAACACTAATAGACCAGTTCTGATTAATTAATTAATTGATTGATAACCTGCAGGACTGATAAGTGTTAATGAGCGGGTGGTAACGTTAAAAGGATGGCGTTTTGTTACCGACAGATTATTAGTGACTATGCCGCTATCACTAATGACTACGGCGTTAGTAACGTCGGCATATTTACTACTAATAGGCAAAAAATGAGCTAAAAAACAACTGCTGTCGAATATTCCTACAGAATGAGATGGGTAACGTGTTTGTCCAGTAGGTGGGGTCGTCATGATTCGCTGAGTAGACATTGTGGGCGCACAATGCAATGATCCCATGCCCAGCATCTTGACTTCCACATGAGCGGGGTCCACAGCAATATTTATAGTTCAGTGAAGCATAACGACCCAGTTGCTTTGATAGACAATAGGGCAGGCCTATGTGAAAAACACACTGAAAATATATAAATTTAAACACACAATCCGCGGGGAGGGGTGGAGGATGGTCCAAAACGCGTTACCTGGTTAATAATATGTATAGGGGCCTACAGCCTCTGAGCCTGTAGTCAAGGTGTAGGTCTAATTGGGAGGGGGTAGAGAATAGTCAGCGACTGCGTTGCGAAGTGTTGGCGCGATCAGGAAGTAAAATCGATCAATTCTAAGTTGACCAGCTGATAATCACGCTGAACAAACATTTCATCAGCTCCGTAAGCCTGCTACACCTACCGTAAATTATATTGTCACCCGTTCTGTTTATAAGATCGACTATTTTCACTTTGCACTATTAAAAATGATAATTAAATAGTAGATTTGTTACATTTAATGTCGAACAACTGTAGAAAATCTGTCTATAACTGTCTCATCTGGAGAGTGATTCACTACATAGTACTAGCATGGCACTAGCATCGCATATATGTTTGGACGCAACATAATGATAATACGTCACTGTACAGTTTAAATAGCGTTAACCGGCCCTCTGACAGAGGAATAATACAATCCCATGCTCTGCCCCCCCTCTCCTTACTGACGCAGTCACATGGCCTACACATGCATGGGTGTGACCTATGTCCCGTCAAACGTCAATATATTGCCTGGGTGTGTACGTGTATGTTCAAGACGTAGACGTAGCTATATCCTGTATATGGGTTGGATCTACATGTACGTGATTGACATTGCGCCAGCGTGTATGTACATGCCCACTGCTCTGATGCATACTGTTACCGCTGTTGACTGTACCCTCTGACGTGGGCAATTTTGAGGAGGAGGCATCGTGGCGCATACAAAGCCTCCAAGGAAGGATTCTGTTGTTGTTGGTAACACGTCAATTGCTTGGAGTGATCTTTAACTCAGAAGATTCATTATAATATGGATATTTTGAGAAACATATTTTGATAGGCTCGATGTAATAACGAGAAAAATGGCAGCGAAATTTCCAGACGATCAGCTATCCTTGACTGGATCTCACAGCTCTGACGACACGCTCAACTGCGCCATCTGCACTGAGCCGTTCAAAAATCCCAAGGTACTCCCTTGTCATCACACCTTTTGCACCCAATGTTTGGAACAATATTTTATAACCTACCAACGTGACAGTACTCAACCAGCTGGCACATTCCCCTGTCCTGTTTGCAGACAAATTGTGAAAATACCGGATGGAGATTTGGAAACGCTCAGCAAAAACACACATACAGATCACATTCAAGATTTAGTCTCCAAAATAGCTTCTCACAAAAAGATAAACTGTGACGTATGTAAGTATCGGAAACAGGAGATATCCGCTAAAAATCACTGCAGAATATGTAGCATTAACTATTGTGAGCACTGCAGCAAAGATCATGATCAACATAATCTGTTCCAAACTCATTCTGTGATTCCTGTTACACTTGTTGAAAATTCCTTTTTGAAATGTGATATACATGATGCAGAGAACGTTAAATATTACTGTATAACTTGCATGACACCTATGTGCACAGTGTGTGCTGTCACTGATCACAATGGTCACAAAACAATGGATATGGTGACTGCCCTTGGTAACAAAAAAGAAGATATAATACAGAACATCAGTAATATGAGTGAGAGAGTGAAACAACAAGAAGATATGATGGCTCAGCTTGAAGATATTCAGAATGTACAGGATGCTGCAACCAAAAAGACAAAGCTTGAGATTGAACGTCATGTCAATGGTCTGATTGGTCAACTGCATGCACGCAAACAGGTTCTTCTAGAAAATGTTGAGAAATCAAATGATGCAGTTGTCAAACAAATTAACCTTGAGAAAGAAAATTGTGCTTTTCAACTGGCAAATATGAAAAGTTTATGGAAATTTGCTGCAAAACTTACTGAGCCGAGCCAGGCTCTCCAACTCCTTGCAATGCACAGTGACCTTCAACAAATGGTAAGAGGTTTGCAAAATTCTACCAAACTTCAAATTCCAAAGGAATGTATTACTATGAACATGTTTGTACCGAAAGATAATATTGCTGTTGGAAGTTTGCAAAGTTGTGAGTTATCATCAAGTTTACTGGCCAGAATATCAAAATTGGAAGTTAGCAATGGTGTAGATTCACGTCCCACAAGCCCATCACAACAATTCTATGAGCCGATGACAATTAAATGGCAAAATCCTCGTCTTGTTTGGAAAATTGACAAAATCGGGCAAAAAAATGGAGAGATCAATGAAGTTTATGATGTGGCTATTACACCAAATGGAAATGTAATAATTGCAGAATGGCTTAATCAACGTCTGCAGGTTTTTGATTCAACCGGATATTGTAGAGAAATTATAGGTCAAGGCTCTGTGCAGCCATGGGGTGTGGCGCTTACAAAAGAAGGCAATTTAGCAACCACATGTGAAAAAGATCGTTGTGTTAAGCTTTTCAGTCAGCGTGGCAGACTTTTAGTATCTTGGAAGAAGTGTACATTTGGCTGGCCCCGTGGCATTGTTGTTAATAATACTGGTCAATACATTGTAACAGACACTCAACATGGCAAACATACCGTCAGCATCCATTTACCTGATGGTCAATGTATTCGTCAATTTGGTTCGCAGGGTAGTGGAAATGAGCAATTCCACTGGCCCCGCTATGTAACTGTCGACACGCAGGATCGTATTATTGTCGCTGATAGCAGTAACCATTGCGTAAAAGTATTTGACCCCACAGGTCAATTTATGTTTAAGTTTGGTTCAATTGGTTCTGGTGATGGTCAGCTGAAACATCCACGTGGAGTGTGTGTGGAGCCCAATAACAATATCTTGGTAGCAGATCAAGACAACAACCGTGTTTGTTTATTTGGTTCTGACGGAAAGTTTATTAGACATATATTATCAGTGCAGCGCCCATGGGGTATTGCGCTAAGTGAAGGTGGTTTGTTGGCTATTACTCAAAAACCGGCAGTTCTACTTTATAAGGTGTTTGATCCTATGCCATGAGTTCACAATCTACACAATTTAAGAGAAAATGTGGTATTTGTTGTAAGTGGTTACATTTTCTCTAAACCTAATATTTTGATATGTATCAGGACCCAAAGTCAAGCTATTATCTCTTTATCATATCTATATTATAGCACTGCCATAAGTCATTTTGTACATATTATAACCATCAATACTAGTAACATATGATGTACATTTATTTTGCCATAGCCAACAAATGTGACATTATCTATCTACACAACAGTCATTGAGCCACTGTACTAGTAGTATCAATGCTGGTCCACCAGATGGTGCTGCCACAAACACCGATACTATCAGGTACACAATTGGGTCACTGGCTCATGTTAGCTGTGATTACATTTAAATGCTCAGTGGGGTTGGGAGCATTTTTTGAAATATGCATCTAAATAATGTCTTATGGTGATGCCTTTCATGGAAATTGAGGGATTTATTTAAGTTTTCATCCACTATTGTTGGGGACTTATTGTTTTAATGCTGTCTATTGCTTTTATTAATATTCTTCAACAATCCTTTTTTAACAATTCGACGATGTAAACGATGATGTAAACGCTCTACATTGCTAATATTTATATGATCTTCACAACTTCTTTTCTGAACACTCTAATGGGCTACCCTGTTCAGTTTTGAAAATTGACTAATTCCCATATTCAGGATGGCCTTCCTTACAAATTCAGTAAGCACGACATTCGCCAATATTTATCCGATCTTCATGATTTTTTCAAACACTATTTGATGGATTACTCTGGTTCATATTTGCCATACAAAAGAACCACTGATAACATATTTTCATTGTTCAGCACTGAAACTTTCTGACAATAGACATGATAGACAGAATGAAGGAGGTTTGTGTTCCATGGCTTGTTCTTGCCATGTTCTGAATATTTCTAAGCTCAGAGTGAATAAAATTGTATGAAATTCTCGAGTAGTAAATGGGTTTATATCTACAATGAGATCAGCTACTATAATTCTCCACCACTGCAATGCATTGTTTTACCCATATTAACTGGAATTTTTGCACCTTAAAAATCGATCCATTTAAAAAAATAAATAATTTGGAGACTATTTTATTTTTTGAATTATTCAAGAGCAAAACAAGTCAGAACATACCATACTACAGATAAAGAAATGCCCAGAATTTGTATTACTTTATGGTGTTTCTTCGTACTTTCATGGTATTTGTAATGTTACTACTGACCACCGGGGTAGTTTTGAATGGAAATTTTGTTACAGCATTGGATTATTATGCATCAACAAATAATATTCTTCTTTTGTCCCGATAACTAACTGTATTTAACCCTTGAAGCGCTAAGTTAAATAATCGAAATTTTCACCCTCAAAGTTGTGTCTGTTTACTGCGACCCACAACCTCACGTGGGTGAAAATTACTCATATTTGTTTAATTTCAGACCAACCATTTGCAATTCTTGTGTTTAAACACATTTATTTCCCAATATCTGTGAATTAACCTGCCAATAGGACGGATTGAAAAAGACCATAGTCGTGCTTAGCGATGTAAGGTTTAATATATATATTAGACCATACATTTTCATCAATTTTCAGTGATGTTGTGTCAAACTTTAGAGTTTCATCATGTTTTTAAAAAAAATTCACATCATATATCAGTGACAATGTTTTAGTGGGCAGGAATAAATAAATAAATCGGTTCATGATAAAAGTGACGTCGTGATAGGAATTGGTTATAATTGGTTGGTATATGGGTATTTTTTACATATTCATAACCAATCTGCAAGTAATCACACGAGTGCATAAATAGTATACCCAAAGAAATACAAGTTAAACAAAATTGTCTATTTCTGCTGTATTGAATAAATTGATTAATATTTTAGTTATAATGTAAAATGCATATTTTTTTAAATGAGCTGTGCGATTGATTTTTTTGTGCAGATGGGTAACCATGGAAACATTTAAGTAAACAATCTAAGGTCAAAGAAAAATAATTTGTTTGATTTCAAGTAGATTTTGCTGGTGACATTTTTGACAAAAATATTGTAAAATGTGACCTCTCTACCATCATGACCATGTCTACCATTTTAAGCATTTTAGTGACATGCTGTTTTTAGTGGCAACATCACATATGTTCATCACAAAAAATCCTTGATTATTGGAATTTACCAATTTATTACAATGTGCTAACATTGTAATCATTCCAATGCATGTTTCAATCACCATAATTTTAGAGGACAACAATTATATGATGATTTGTGAAATTTGCTTTGATATAAGATAAAATTATACACCATAAAAATTCACCAGATCACTGATATACCCTCCTGATTTTTTATGAAGACACCATCAGACCTTGTCGTTTATGAACAGTGATGAATCTTGCTTTCCTCCACTCGCCTAAAGAAGGCTGAGAGCTCATCTGACTCTCCGCAATTGTATTTCAAAGTAAACTCATTGATCAAGAATTTCCCACAATTTTTTTAAATAAACCCTTTTTGCACTGAAACTTCAATTCTCCTTCACATCCACTCTGCTACCACTCTCCTCAGAAATATAAGCTGAGTGATTTATAACTCTTCTATGATTTACTTAACACATGGTCTGCACCATGTGCGCCAAAATTTTTGGAGAGTAATTATAGTTATAATTTTATGTCCTTCGGGAGTTCCACTTCAAGGCCCTTTCACTATGGTTTATTCAGTTTAGATGTGGGCTAATCTCAGAGAACCAGGTTTTTTTATCTTGATTAGGCTGGATGTCAATGTTCTTAACTGTTCAGAAGCCTGGGATTTGCAGCTAACATGTATGATACCGGGCACAATAATGAACCTTCGATGTATTTTAAAAAGAACAGGACACTACTCCTGACTGTGCATGGGCTTGTTCCTGTCGCGATATTGCCATAAAGTCCAGAATACAGTTTAAAGTGGTGTAGGTTATAAAAATGTTTTAATTTACTTTAGCCAGCATAAGGATACAGCGCTATGGAAAACTCTCACTATTAGACATAATTAGTGCTTATAATAGCTTAGTTTGGAAATTGGGAAAAGTAGCCTTTTTGTCCAATCTGAATTTTGTGATTAATTATCTCTTCAATTGTTTCTTTATCCAGGCCAGTCTTCTCTCTAGTGAGATCTTAGATCTTCTACAGTAACCTAAATGGTTGGGGGGGGGGGGGGGGTTGATACAAACAAAAAAAAATATTTTTTTTACTAATAAATTTTAAATTAATATTTACATTAACAAGCAAATTATTACTGATATATTTCCGCCTCGATGTTGTCTACAAAATTTGCTTTTCCCAGAGTGCAATCTGAGGATAATTATTTTGAAGCTTACTTGTAAAGATTTTGGATAGTAGATTTATCATCTAAATTATATTTCAACATTTTAAAACTTGATAACCATTCTATCACAAAACATTAATCAATAAAGTTACCTTTATGTGTACCTTTTTTATAGGCTCTAGTCGAGTTATATTACAATTTGAATATACATGTATGCGTCCTCGGTTACAATATCTATTACGTTTGTAGATCAATACAAGAGTGAATCTTTTTCGCACTGCCACAATAACTGAATGTAGATGTGTTTTCTGGGATTATTATTTATATGTTTCTTTGTGTTGAAAAGGTGTTTAAAAACATTTTACATGTAGCGCAGAATTAATGATCCACAATCACTTACTCCTTATCATGCTTCTCATGACGTAATATTTATTTATGTGTATCTGACAGTTATGTTTTATTTATTGCACATTTATTGCACATTATACTTCAAAATTGAAATTAGATAACGTTTTAAAAAAAATCAAGGTCTATAATATTGGTTGATATATACAAAACAACAATGCAAAGGGTATGCACTGTATGTCTTCACATCATCAACACTTGTTTTTTGTTAATAATATGTCTATTTGATGTACGTTTAATATTATGATCACAAATATGTAGTAAAAAAATTGGAGAAACTGTTTGAAGATTGAAATGTTGAATTCAGTAGTGACTATAATTAATTAGATGTCGTAGTGGAACAATACTCTAGTAATTAATGGTGATAAATTTACACTGTGATACTTTATTCTATCTTCATTCCAATAAAATGCATGTATTGCAACATCGTTTTCTTATGTATTAGTACTGTACATGTATATATTGTTATTTATTGATCAGCGACTGCAGTGCTTTATTATTTGTGCGGGCACATCAATAACAATGTATAATCTCCATTTTATCCATGCATATCATTCTTTATTGTGATTAGCGATATATATATAATTGTGATGTGATTATTTTATCCTAATTATCAGGACGATGAATTATTATATACCTTATTGTTTTATCTCATGAGGGTCTTCTGGCCCAGTTGAGTCTGACTGTGCACAAAGATATTCAAACCCTTAACATTCATTCATTTTTCCTCCTTTTGTGATAGTAATGCCAAACTATTGCGAAAAGCGAATTTGAATGCATATGTTTATAATATTGTTAGAAGTCTATGTACATGATGTATGTAAATGGCTGGTGGAAGTAAAAATTGAATCCTGTTAACATCTTCTTGTTTTTCGCTTCAAATATGAACACAGCAATAATCCTTGTTATTTTGGTATGGGTGTTCACAAATATACACAGACACCAAAATATCATAAGAGTGATTTTGTCGTGTTTGTATTTATACCCCCGATGAATATTGGGATGCTTATAGTGTTTAGCATTTTTCTGTCTCTGTCACAGGCATATGTTCAATTTACCTCTCACTAAAACGTTAACTAATGAATTTTTTTTATTTTTCACATGTACATATATGACCTACCGATGTCATGAATATGTGACTGCAATACTTCGCAATTCTTCGCATTTATTTTTTTGGGCACCGAACCTTAAAACGGCCATTTTCCAAGATAGCCACTAAAAAGTTTGTGAGCTGCCATTGGTTGGATTGCATTCAAATTGGATAGGGTGGGTTCTCTAGGTATTTCTGATGATCTGATTAACTTTTGGGATGAATCCATTGAGAACAAAAATGGCTGCTGCAGCCATTTAAAAAAAATTACATGGTGGAGTTGGGGGTCATTTGTTTTTATAGATACTGGAGTAGTGCCTCCACATTTAGAAATGTTTTTTGGGGCACTTTTTTTTTTTTTTTGAGGGGGCGGAGGGGTTAAGCTGACCAACTTTTTACACCTTAATTTTTTATCCCCTGCCTGACGAAGATGGGTCGGGGGGTATTTTTAGTTTCAGGAGCAGATCTTGGAAACCTGTGGATGGATTTCTTTCATTGCACACACATCCCTTAGGGGGTGTAGATGTGCCTTTTGGGGTTTTTGAATTTCATCTACTTAAATGGCCGACCAGCGGCCATAATTAGCTTCAATATGCCTGATTTCTGGCAACGTTTCCGCAGCAGATCTCGGAAACCCATGGGTAGATTTATTTCATATTGCACACACGCATCCCTTAGGGAGTGTAGATGTAATGAAATTTGACCTACTTAAAAAGTGCCCAACCATCGGCCATAATTAACTTTAATATGCCTGATATCTGGCAAACCGTGCCAGATAGCATTACTATAAAACAAAATGTGAGATTTCAGGTAGGGATATGCTCTGAAAAATTTCAACTGGATCAAATTCAAAATTGCAGACTATCGGCCTTTGTTAACTTTATTATGCATGAGTTCTGACAAACCGTGCCAGATAGCTGGACTATTACTATAAAAAATGTGCGGTTCCAGGTAGGGCTATGCCCTGAAAAATTAAAACTTGATCAAATTGAAAATGGCTGATTATCGACGACCATAATTAACTTTAATATGCGCGATATTTGACAAACCTTGCCAGATAGCTACCACTGCTATAAAGTAATATGTGTGGTTTCAGGTAGGGATGTGCTTAAAAAATTTCCAATTCTATTAAATTCAAAATGGCTGACTATTGTCCATTATTAAGCATCCCCAATGAATATCGAGATGCTTTATCATGTTTATATAGTGTTGAGCATTTTCCCGTCTCTGCCGCCGCGGGCATATTCTCATATTTAGCTCTTACTAGTAAATTAACTGATAAATTTTGTTTTATTTTTTATAGTTATGACCTATGTCACAGGGCAATTCTTCCCATATCTTGTTTTTAGCACAAAAACTCCATTTTTCTAAGATGCCCGCCCAAAAGGCTTGTGGGCACGATAACTTGTGAACCGTTGGTTGGATTGCATTCAAATTTAGTGGGGTTGTTCTCTAGGTATTTCTGATGCTATGATTACCTTTTGGGATAGATCCATTAAAAAAATGGCTGCCGCAGCTATTTATTAAAAAAAAATATTGGGGGAGGGGGTCATTATTTTCTTTTATATATACTGGATTTGTCATAGACTGACCTGGGAATATCTTTAGCAGTGTCCATGTGTAGACACTGCTAACCTTCGTCTCTGGCTTGGATCAAAATACATTGGTCAAAAACCAGGTCAGTGGGAACTCTCCTTCTACCAAACCCATGGGGGGGGGGGGGGGAATCAAAATTTTCCAGATGCCGCCAGAGCTGGTCGCTGAGTGGACCTGGCAGTTGGAAAGCTGCCATTATCCTAACTTGTCCAGTCCTTGAGCCGAGTGAGAGGGTTGTTTTCGAGTCTAGGAAATAGGCCTATCCAACGGGGATGATATGAATGTTTTCGTCCTGAAAACAGTCGCATCTAGTTTATTTGAAGTGCCTATATCTGGTAAGCCGTGCTGCCAGATAGCTAAATGATTACAATGAAATGTGGGGTGTCAGTGAGGGATATACAGCTGTACCTTCAAAAATGTCAACTTGATCAACATTAAAATGGCTGGCCGACTCAAATTTGTAATTGATTAGCAAAATATTTGATAAGTATGTCTAGCAAGTTACAACTTAGATGAAAAAAATGCTAATCAATATTTTTCCCTGCTAGATAAGTAAACCATTACTGTAAAACAGAATGTGTGACTTCCGGGAAGTATGCATTGCACCCTGTAAAATTTATATAAACCAGGCGGTGCAGGGGGATTATGGTGACTGGCTGGCCTCTTGTTACATATCGATGGTGGAAGCGCAAAACCGCCTATCTAACAGATAGATGGTGAAAACGCAAAACCTCATATCTTTTAGATGGATAGTGTAAGCGCAAAACCACCTATCTGAAGAAATGAAGTTTTGAGTAAATCGATAATAACCGGATAATTTTAACTATTCATGGAGATTGTTTACCAAAATTGCTATGTACATTATTAATTATCATGTGCTCCTTTTAAAAAAATGTATTGACAAAAATAAATAAATGGCACATTATTAAGGTCAGATACGTGTTTTCTACTTTCAATTTTCTGAATTTATTTGACAGCTAGGAAGTTTTGCATTTCACGTGAAATTTTATTTCAAACCAATCAATAATCTGATCAACATAAAACTATCATTTCGTAAACTATAAGTGACATATAATGATACACCTTGCCGTAATCTCTGTTGACACTTAATACAAGTAGAACACGGATAGGCCCATTGACAGGACTATGTAGGCCGCCCGACAAAGCGGTGTCTCTTTGATAGTCTAAGATAATAAATCTGCATCACAGGGGTGGAGATGAAAATTCCAGAGTCAATTTTGGAGTACACCTCAGTAGCCCTGCATCACACCCAGCTCTCAGTAGCTCTCCATCACACCCAGCTCTCCATCACACTCAGCTCCCAGTACATGTAGCTCACCATCATATCCAGCTCTCCATCACACCCAGCTCTCCATCACACCCAGCTCCCAGTAGATGTAGCTCACCATCATATCCAGCTCTCCATCACACCCAGCTCTCAGTAGCTCTCCAGCACACACAACTCTCCATCACACACAGCTATCAGTAACTCACCATTGTACCCAGCTCTCCATCACACCCAGATCTCAGTAGCTCACCATCACACCCATCTCTCCACCACACCCAGCTCTCAGTAGCTCTCCATCACACCCAACTCTCCATCACACCCAGCTCTCAGTAGCTCTCCATCACACCCAGCTCTACATCACACCCACCTCTCAGTAGCTCTCCATCGCACCCAGCTCTCCATCACACCCAGCTCTCAGTAACTTTCCGTCACACACAACTGTCCATCACACCCAGCTCTCAGTAGCTATACTTTACAAACCAGCTCTCAGTAGCTATACTTTACAAACCAGCTCTCAGTATATCTCCATCACACCCAGCTCTCCATCACACCCATTTCTCAGTAGCTCTCTATCACACCCAGCTCTCCCATAACACCCTGCTCTCAGTAACTCTCCATCACACCAAGCTCTATATCACACCCAGCTCTCAGTAGCTCCCTATCATACCCAACTCTCCCTCACACCCATCTCTCCATCACACCCAGCTCTCAGTAGCTCACCATTGCACACAGTTCTCCATCACACCCAACCCTCAGTAGCTCCCTATTACACCAGCTCTCCATCACACCCATCTCTCCCTCACACTCAACTCTCAGTAGCTGTCCATCACACCCAGCTCTCCATCACACCCAGCCCTCGGTTGCTCCCTATCACACCCAGCTCTCCATCACACCCAGCCCTCCATCACACCCAGCTCTCAATAGCTCACCATCAAACCCAGCTCTCTATCACACCCAACTCTCAGTAGCTCTCCATCACACCCAGCTCTTCATCACATCCAGCTCTCAATAGCTCACCATCACACCCATCTCTACATCACACCCAGTTCTCAGTAAATCTCCATCATACCCAGCTCTCAATCACACCCAGCTCTTAGTCGCTCTCCATCACACCCAGCTCTCCATCACACCCGGCTCTCAGTAGCTCTCCATCACACACAACTCTCCTTCACACCCAACTCTCAGTATCTCTCAATCACACCCATCTCTCCATCACACCCAGCCCTCAGTAGCTCCCTGTCACACCCAGCTCTCCATCACACCCAACTCCCCATCACACACAGCTCTCCATCACACCCAGCTTTCAAGGCGGGGGCCCTAGGGTAGTGGTTAGCACCGCTGCCTTTCACGCCAGAGTTCGTGGTTCGGTTCCCGGTCTTGGCGGTTTCAAAGAAACAAAAATGTTTCTTCCCCATCCACGTGTGAAAGTCAGTATTGTGGGGAGCCTCCGTGAGGTAGCGTGCTCGACCTCATAATGTCATCTCAATCATCTCACCATCCTCAGGAGGTTCTCCTGGCCCAGTTTAGCCTATATGTGCACGAAGGTGATCTAAAGCCCGATTCATTTCATTACCCAGCTTTCAATCGCTCACCATCACACCATCCCTCTATCACACCCAGCTGTCAGTAGCTCGCCAGCACATCCAGCTGTCCATCACACCCAACTCTCAGTATCTCTCCATCGCACCCAGCTCTCCATCACACCCAGCTCTCCATCACACCCAGCTCTCCATCCCACCCAGCTCTCCATCCCACCCGGCCCTCAGTATTTCTCCATCACACCCAGCTCTCAGTAGCTCTCCATCACACCTAGCCGTCAGTATATCTCCATCACACTCGGCTCTCAGTAGATCTCCATTACACCCAGCCATCAGTAGTTCTCGATCACACCCAGCTCTCAGTATCTCACCATCACACCCAGCTCTCCATCAGACTCGGCCCTCAGTATCTCTCCATCACACCAGTTCTCAGAAGCTCTCCATCACACCCAGCTTTTCATCACATCCAGTCCTCAGTATCTCTCTATCACACCCAGCTCTCTGTAGCTCTTCATCACACCCAGCTCTCAGTAGCTCTCCAGCAAACCCATCTCCCTGTAGCTCCCCATCACAACCCAGCCCTCAGTGACTCTCCACCACACCCAGCTCTCAGCAGCTCCACATCACACCCAGCTCTCTGTAGCTCCATCAAACCAAACCCACAGTAGCTCCTCATCACACCCAGCTCTGCAATACACGCAGCTCTCCATCAACTCGCCCTCAGTAGCTCTCCGTCAAACCCAGCTCTCAGTAGCTCTCCATCACACCCAGCTAAATGTTTAACATAAACATAACTTTCAGCATCATTTGCTTGAGAGTTAGGAGGTTTTGCGCTGTCAAATTTCGAACCAAAAAATATGGGTGTTTTTAACTTATGCGCTTAAAAGCTATTTTCCATCAATGTATCCCTTAGAAAAGTTGACGGGTAATACAAAATTGGCAAAGCAACACTTAAAATGCAAAATCCGAAAAATGCCTATTTTGAAGATAGGTGGTTTTGCGCTTCCGCCATCCATCTAAAAGATAGGAGGTTTTGCGTTTTCATCATCCATCTGTTAGATTGGTGATTTTGCGCTTCCACCATCGATATGCCCTGGAAGGAATCCATTAGCAACAGTTACTGACAAGAGCCATCATATTTTTGGATGGACTAACCTGGAAATATCTAAAGGTCTTGTTTTTAATGTTTTTGTGCCGAAGAAAGCCACACCTAGTTCTTAATCTTATTCTCACACTTAAGTCTAATTGTCGTTAGTCTTGATTTTTTGACCCAGTCCTGGGACTAAGTGAATAACACTAGTATTTTTGTGAATGCAGCTTATATGAAAATCTCCATTGTGTTTAATGCCTCTATAGTGTACATATGTAGCACTCTACTGGTTTGGGGATCTTGGTGAAGGTTTGTAGGTTATTGGGTTTTTTATCATGGAAACTGTCAAGCTTTAGAACTTTAAATTAACGGTATAAGATGGAGTCCCCAGAATGCAATAGCGGCCCGTGGGTATTCCACAATGACATATCACGCCACACCCACAGTCATCAAGCCATGCATCAAACCCAACGCCGCATTAGGAACAAGTTCACAAATCATAGCAAGTCCATATACTTCAGCGACATCTATGAGTGAATAATCTCACCAATGCTCTCAGATGGGCGTTGGGCTGAGACCCAAACTGGTGTGTTACGGTGGGGAGCGAGAAACAGCTGACCCCCTTGTATATTGACAGGGAGAGCTTTCCCAGCAAACACGGCACACTCACCAAATGTTGGTTTATGTTGAGCCAGCGTGGCAGACGTTGGACTAACATTAAAACAGCATTGCGCCAATGTCTCGGAGTAGTATCTATAGTCTTGTAATCAGGTTCGTTATTGGAGCTTTTGTATCGTCTTGGTCTCATTATTATGGAGGAGTCCTTTGTTGTGGCTATTCATAGACACCGTCCTACGCATGCTGATTTCGGAATTTGCTGGATCTTCAAGATGTTAAAGGTGTGGTCAACTGTCAAAATTCGCGGGACAAGGGTCCCCCAGAAGGCAATAGTGCCCGTGGGTAGGCCAAGTCCCTATTCCATAATGATACTAAATATGCGTTTCATACCCAAAGCCTCATTAAGTGCAAGTTCTAAAATCACAGCAAGTTCATATATACTTGAGCGACATCTATGAGTTTATAATTCAAAACTCTTGGCCCTTACCCCTACTTGGACGCTGGCTTGCAAACAAACTGACTGTATTACTGCGGGGATGTTGAAACTGCTTGACCCAAGCTTGTATTGACATGCCCAGTAAACACACAACATTTGTATGACTTTATGCAATGTTGGGCCAACGTCGAAGACGTTGTGCCGACGTTGTATAAATGGTATACAAATGTCTTGTGTTTGCTGGGCAGGAGGACTTTCTCTCAAGCATTGTACATTTATTCAATGTTGGTTCAATGTTGGGCCAGCGTCGCAGACGTTGGCCCAGCATTAAAACAGCATTGGTTCAATGTCCCGTTTAAGTAGTATCTTGTAATCAGTTCAGTGACTATATTATTGCAGTCAATCTGTACTCAATAGGCTAATGTTGGCCTACACTTCACCGTCCCAGGCATGCGCGTTTTGCAGTTGAATCATTCTTTCATTCTATCATGTGGTTTGTGAAAACGGTGGGCCTATCCTTATTTTTGTACATATCAATCAATGTGGGTTATAACTAGGCCTAAATAGCAAACACACTTTCACACATCGCCCCTCCCCCCCCCCCCCCCCCCCCGTAGGCCCCTCCGTAAGTGACCCGTAAGTATCTGCTATGGATTAACCACTGTCTGTCTTTTTCTTTAAATAGCTGACTTTGTGTTGTTCCGAGCGTGGAATTATATCCTAATTAATCTTGAATAACTTAATTCAAGTTAACATTAATATATGAAAGCCTGTGCCATTCCACTTCCTTATTGTAAACTAGAGCAGAGCCATGACATGCAAATATATTTAATTCAGTGTCTACAAAATGGAACTCAGAAATTGGAAGTCAGTTGGATGATGGAAGTTAGTATCCGGAAATGGGAAGTCAAAAATCGGCAGTTCGGGGATCAGAATTATTTTTTCCCTCTTCGTTATACATAGATCAGAAATAATGCAGTTGACACCTGAACAGAATCAACTAGTAGCGTGGAGAAAAAATCACTTTCAACTGTTTGCTATGAGAAAAAACAATTCGTAGAAAAAATCGAATTTGGTCCTCGATCAATTATGCTATGGTTTATTGTCATTCTCATGATGTCCGCCCGTCTGTTGGTTCTGCTTCCCGTTTTCGACCATAGCTATTGACGTCTCTTTCTGTCCGCTTTCTATTGTATGCGCTGCCGGTTGACTGACATATTTTATTTGGTTGTTCTGAAACTTGGCCAATGCCATTCAATGACCATACAAACATGCCAGACGAGTTTGAAAATGACATGGATCAGCTTTAAAATGGCTGACACTCGAATATAAGCAGCTTTTCCTTGTAAGTGTGATTGACTAGCGGATATTCATTCCAATGTTATGAAACTTGGCGCACGAACCCAACAAAGTCGCCAGAAAAGTTCGAAATGACACGGATCAATTCAAAATGGCCTGCATTTTTTCTTATGAGTGTGATATTCATTAGTTTCTTCTACAATTTTCGCGCTGATGAGTATTCCCGTCAGTGATGGCCAATTGCTTTAGATGTAAAGAACCTTGATTCTCCCATGCTTCCTAAATGCCACAATCTGCCTGATTTCGTGGGCTCACATCACATAATATATCATGTGTATTTATTCTGTAAGTTCATGTAATACCTCTGTAATATTGAGTACTGGTACCTGTGGTACTTTGGGACCCTTTTAGCAATGTGTTCCAATGGAAATTCAAAATAAACAAAACTTTTAAGTAAAACACAACATTTACCTGATCTTAGCGATCAGTATTCATTAAAGGTCTCGATAGACATGTTAAACTAATTCGACAGTATAAATACGTACAGGGGCGGAGCCAGGATTTAAAAAATGAGGTTTTTGAGGGCTAGCTCACAACATTTTTTTGTATAATGACATATTTTAGGCAAATGTGGAGTCTTTTAAACGAATTTGTCGCATAAAGTGGGAATCCATAGCAGTAGGCTATGGTGCATGGGTTTAGGGTGTGTGTAATGATACATATGTTTTTGAAAATGTCCACTTATGTATTTTTGTCACATAGCAAGAACATACTCATTTCAGCCTATTAATTTTGACGTGTTGCAGGATTCTAAGTGAATTTGTTCATAAAGTGGCCATGTTTGAAGAGAAAAAAGATCAAAAGGAATTACAGGTAAATCAATAATGACGTCTATTCATGAACTAACTCATAACAACAAGAATTGAAAACATCGTCACACCCACAAGCGCATTATTGATGTCCTTATGGTGCTGGAAGCGAGAATGAAATATTGGTTCTAAAACTATCATCAATTTTGCGTTATAATTATAAAGACTTGGTTACAATAATCATTCACTTAATCATGTTAATCACCCACAAAGTTGTTGTTATATTTCTAAAATCATAAATACTTAAAAACTATGAGAAATTCATTCATATACTTCACTATCGCTGTTAAAGACTCGCTAATGTTAGGTCAATAATGACAATATTGTCATAGCTGTTCACTTTACGCCCTTGATCACGATGGCCTGAAGACGAGAAGAATATAATATACGTGTTCATTTTTAGTTTGTCGACTCGACAAACTTTTAAGCTGGTTTTCCACACAAATGTCTGTCGTTAACTTCCGTTACTATCTGTTCTGTCTGTGCAATGTCAGAAGGCAATATCTGCTCCCTGGTATACTAGGCATTTACTGCTTTTGAACTGGTGTCCCGTCTCTTCCTGCCATAGCGCTGCCAAAAGGTCGTATTTGTTCACTTGTAAATCAAGTATATACTTCCTTTCCGCTGATGTCACTGCCTCCTTTTGGCTTGTACTGACCCAATGTTGGTTAAATGTTGTGCCATCATCTATAACACTCTTCCAACATTGAACCAACATTGTGTCAGGGTATTGAGTTGCCGGTGTTCCCTGCAAAAATGAGACCCTTTAGCCAATGCCGTTTTACAACTGAGCCTTGGTCGTAGACGATGGGCCAGCAGTAAGCTAGCATTGGGTGAACGTTTATCTTGTTAAGGCCTATATGCTGTTATGCCAATGCTGGGCTAATGTCGGCCCAGTGTTGTAAACGGTGGGCCACTATCAGGCTAGCATTGTGTCAATGACTCGAGTTTGCAGATCAGCTGTGACCGCAACCCAGCAGACACGAGGCATTGACCCAATGTTGTTCTAATGCTGGCCCGCCGTCTTCGACGTCGACACAACATTAAAACAATGTTGGGTCAATGCCTTGTGAGAGCTGGGTAGGTGTTCATGAATGCCAGCAGTCTGTCCCGGGAGGGCTAGCCACCTTCGCCCTCCCCTCTCTGCCTCACTTGACACAACCGTGTTATGTTACGTAATATAACAATTAGGTCTTGGCTAAGATATTTATCTCCAAAAATTGCAAATTTTGTATTATTAAAATTAGATTTTTGGACTTGGCAGTAAAAGGCATTGCACATTGATATAATTTATACTTTTCTGGTGTGAAAAATGACCAAAAAATGTAATTTATTGCAATGCCCGATCATGTGGTAAGGTAACCCTTTCATTACGACCATCTGACATGAAAAGGGGACAAAGTATGATGAACTATACATTTTTAGCTCCCGCCGTCACCGTAGGTGAGCGAAGGGAGCTATGGATTCTACCTCCGGTTTTTTTTGGCCTCTTCTTTTGCCTATAACTTTGTGAGAAAATAAGCTAGGATAACAATTTTTGGTATGTGGGTTACTTCCAGGTGGCTAATGAACGGGTTAAAATATTTTTAATCTGAATTCAATACACAAGGTTGCAGAGGAGAAAATGATGATGTGACGGCGTTGGGCCGTCCGTAAACAATTCGTTTCCGGAGCATATCTCTGAAAGTACTTGTCCGATTGTCTTCAAATTTTACACACAACACCCCTAGGAGGTCTAGTTGTGCCTTTTGGGGTATTTGAACTTTGACCTACTTCTGGTTCAGAACTATGACCTATTTAGACGTTTTGACGCGCACTTCGTTTCCGGAGCAAATCTCGAAAAGTACTGGGCCGATGACAGTCATATTGCACATACATGTTCTCTAAGGTCCCTAGTTGTGCCTTTTCAGGTTTTTGGACCTTGACCTTGAAGTTGACCCAGCACTTTGACCTAATTTATAACATCGGTAAATCCGACTGAAAGATTTTGCGGAATATCATGAAAACCGCTCAAGATAGCTACACCATTACTATAAAACAAATTGTGAGGTTTCAGGAGAGGATGCATCTTGAAAAATTTCAAGTTGATAAAATTAAAAATGGCCGCCTATCGGCCATTATTCACCTCGACAGGCCTGATATTGCGGAATATCATGAAAACCGCTCAAGATAGCTACACCATTAATATCAAATAAATTGTAAGGTTTCAGGAGAGGATGCATCCTGAAAAATTTGAAGTTGATAAAATTCAAAATGGCCGCCTATCAGCCATTATTCACCTCGACAGGCCTGATATTGTGGAATATCATGAAAACCGCTCAAGATATCTACACCATTACTATAAAACAAATTGTAAGGCTTCAGGAGAGGATGTATTTTGAAAAAAATCATTTTGTCAAAGTTCAAAATGGCCGCCAATCGGCCATTATTCACTTTCACATGGCCGTTATTTGGTAAACCGTGCTAGATGGCTAGACCATTACTATAAAACAAAATGTGTGATTTCAGGAGAGGATGCATCTTGAAAAAATTCGACTCGATAAAATTCAAAATGGCCGCTTATCGGCCATTATTCACTTTCACATGGCCGTTATTTGGTAAACCGTGCTAGATGGCTAGACCATTACTATAAAACAAAATGTGTGATTTCAGGAGAGGATGCATCTTGAAAAAATTCGATTCGGTAAAATTCAAAATGGCCGCTTATCGGCCATTATTCACTTTCACATGGCCATTATTTGGTAAACCGTGCTAGATGGCTAGACCATTACTATAAAACAAAATGTGTGATTTCAGGAGAGGATGCATCTTGAAAAAATTAGACTCGATAAAATTCAAAATGGCCGCTTATCGGCCATTATTCACTTTCACATGGCCGTTATTTGGTCAACTGTGCTAGATGGCTAGACCATTACTGTAAAACGAAATGTGAGATTTCAAATGAGGATGCATCTTGAAAAAAATTGACTTGATCAAATTTAAAATGGCCGCCTTTTCGGCCATTATTCATTTTCACATGGCTGATATTTGGTAAACCGTGCTAGATGGCTAGACCATTACCTGATTACTATAAAACAAAGTGTGAGTTTTCGGGGGAGGATGCACCCTGAAAATTGTCAACTTACGAATTCAAAATGGCCGACAATCAGCATTATTTACCTCGATAGGCCTGATAGCAGGTAAACCGTGCTAGATAGCTAGACCATTACTATAAAACAAAATGTGACGTTTAGAGAGAGGATGCCTTTAAAAAACTTTCGACTCAATCGAATTCAAAATGGCCGCCTATCGGCCACTATTTACTTTCACATTGCTGATATTTGTTAAACCGTGTTAGATAGCTGGACCATTACTATAAAACAAAATGTGAGATTACAAGAGAGGATGCATCTTGAAAAAAATTGACTCGATCAAATTCAAAATGGCCGCCTATCAGCCATTATTTACTTTCACATAGCCGGTTTTTAGTAACCGTACTAGATGGCTAGACCATTACTATAAAACAAAATGTGAGATTTCAGGAGAGGATGCATCTTGAAAAATTTTGACTTGATCAAATTCAAAATGGCCTCCTATCGGCCATTATTCACTTTCACATGGGCGATATTTGGTAAACCGTGCTAGATGGCTAGACCATTACTATAGAATGAAATGTGAGATTTCAGCTGAGGATGCATCTTGGAAAATTTTGACTTGATCAAATTCAAAATGGCCCTGTATCGGCCATTATTTACTTTCACATGCCCAATATTTTGCAAACTGTGTCAGATGTTAGTCCATTACTATAAAACAAAATTTGAGGTTTCGGGGGAGGATGCACCCTAAGTTTTTAACTAATTTATATCGAATTCAAAATGACCGTAAATCAGCTATTAGTTAACTCGATTGGCCTGATATCGGGTAAACCATGCCAGATAGGTAGACCATTACTGGGATACTGATTAGGATCATTCTTTTCAATGGAGGTTTGCAATCTCTGACAGACTGTCTAGTTCTTATCTTACTCTTAGACTGGGCTTCTTAGACCTAGTTGTCTTGCGTCTTGATTTTTGACCTAGACTAGGACTACATTAATAGCCCTATACAAAATTGCTTAAATCAAATTCTAATTCGGAGCGGGAGCTCCTGGACTTATGTAGTCTTGTAACTATTTATATTGCCGTATATTAACCGTCTGCGTCCCTATGTTTGGGCTATATTCAAGTTAAACTGAACGTAGATTTTAACCTAAATCTATGCTAAAAACACAAATAGTAGGCCTAATTTATGTTCTTGTATTATGGAGCTGATATTCAACATCACATTGTAATAAAGGTCTAAATATCACGCTAATAGGGATCTAATTAGAAGTTACTAAAATGTGTGGTACCAAAGCCATAACTTTATTTTGAATTGAATTTACAAATAGTAATAATATTAATAAATGATGTTCCTTTAATGCTGGGTAAACGATGTAGAGGGCGGCACAACAATAAACTAAATATCCAGTTATGTCCTGGTTTAATGCTAGTCCACCGTCTGCACTGCTTGCCCAACATTAAACTAACATTAAGTCGATGTAGCTTCTGTGGAAAGTATAGCGTATATAGTGTAATATATTATGAGATTATGCTTTGTACGCATCGCGTTGACTACTACAATGAGGCAATACCGCTTGAGTACAAGCACACGTGTCTTGCCATAGTTAACTCTATATTTGGTCTGGCTAAACTTCTAAAAAATCAAAACCTTTCAGTGTTGATCCACTGTTCGCCGTATCGTATTTGCTGGGATGCACCTAAAAGTATGCATACTTTAGAAGTGGATATATGTATATTAAAAACATGCCTCGAAGTAATAATATGTAGGGCTATAAAGTGTCTATGAGGCAGCTGGGCCAATAGTCTTTGTTTTAATGACACAGCATCATAGTTGAATTCACGCTTTCCCATTCATTGATTGTTTTCTACCAATTACTGGCCAACCGTCAACGATGAAGACGAGGACCAGCCGTGCATGTGGATTATAAAACTTTAAAGTATATATTTTTCATTTTTGCAATAAATGAAAATCCAAGTGGAACAGAGAACACTATTATGGCAGAACCAGAGTAAAAAAAATGAAATGAATCAGGCTTTAGGCCACCTTTGTGCACATATAGGCTAAACTGGGCCAGGAGAACCTCCTGAGGATGGTGAGATTATTGAGATGACACTGCCCTTCAGACACAGGATTCGAAATTCGAGCCCTGGTGGTCTCAGGCCGAGCACGCTACCTCTCGGTCACGGAGGCTCCCCACAATACTGACTTTCAAACGTGGATGGGGAAGAAACATTTTTGTTTCTTTCAAACCGTCGAGACCGGGAACCGAACTCTGGCGTGAAGGGCAGCGGTGCTAACCACTACCCTAGGGCCCCCGCCCACCAGAGTAAAAACATACCTGTCAATTATACCAGGTAAGGGGTAGCAATGACATGACCAATATATATTATGCACATTTAATATGTTGTGCAGAATAAAATATGAAAAATGCTGGGCAGCGCCCCTGACAGTGAACCAATATTAAATCCACAGGTAATGTGTTTTTATATATGTTTTAACAATACCTAAGGGCGAGGGGGGGGGGGTCCTGGTGCCTGCTAGGAAAGTCAGAGATCGCGGATTCGTCTCCTGCTCTGGCATTCAAGTTTCAAAGAAACAAAATGTTTCCTCCCTGTTCAATTGTAAATATTGAATATTGTGGGCAGCCTCCGTGACCGAGAGTTAGTGTGCTCGGCCGTAGACCAACAGGTCTCAATTTCGAATCCTGTGTCTGGAGGGCAGTGACACCTCATTCATCTCACCATCCTCAGGTTCTCCTTACACCTATATGTGTACAAATGTGGTGTAGAACCCCATTTATTTCATTTCATAGCATTTGATACAGCCAACTAACACCTGACTCAACGTTGGCCTGACAACATTACAGCAACATTTCAGCAAAGATCGTGTGAGTTGAGAAAGCCTTCATGGGTCTTTATCCTTAGATCTACTGTGTGTATTGTGATTTCCATAATTGGCATTACGTAAGAGGGTGCAGTGAAAGTGCATTACGTCCACATGTGATAATGATGGATTAGGGCTACTGTATATTTCATGGCTGAGTAAGAAACATTAAAAGCTGATAATTTACAACTTTGTTAGGCCTATTTTAGACAGAGGAATTAAAATTGAAAATTAAAAGATTTCGTGAAAATTCCTGGCTAACTGGGGTATTATAAAAGTCCCAGAAGAAGTAATAATTGCACTTTTGTAATATTAACATTGTAGTCCTGTAAAATTATTCTTTGTCAAGCATATTTCATTAGGTGCAGTGCTTCAGAACGTCTGTAAAATCAGCAAAATGTATTATGGGAACCGAACATAATAATATAAATGCCAATGGTCGATATAAAGGATATACATCTTTTCATGATAATGCATCTTAGAGTGTAGATATACATTCCCTGACACATTTATAGCTGATTTTTTGCAATGCTGTTGAAAAAACGTCAAGGCCCCTGGGCCTCTTGTTATCAAAACACAATTCACCTTAAATGACGATTGTGACTGTGACGTAATTTTCTGCCTCAGCCACGGAGTCACCCAGACTGGTGTGATGCCTCTCTACTCTTCCCACCCTTTGTGAACTACTGTACCCCTCTAGCATCCAGTTTTTTCTGGTGGCTTCGTGATCGATTATAAGGCAGAAGCTATTGTGGTGCTTCCAACCAATTTCGGCTTTATGCCTTTATCGGGTACATTGAATTGCATTATTAGTTTATTGTTTAAATTGCGTCATATACATATCTGATAATAACATACACAGTTTCAAGCTGGAAGAGCGAATTATAACATCTATTAAGACCACCAGTTGATATCAGAATTGTTTTAGTGTCAGTTAGTAACTGAGTCACTATGAATAGGAGTGCACTTATTTTTTGAAAACAAGTGCATTTAGGCCTACTTATATTCGAACATAAAATAATTTAAAACACCCCTAAAACATGCGCAAGTTTTTACGCGGGGATACGGTTTATATTTGCAGTCATTTATTACTAGATGTATAGTATGTATAGATCATGTGGATCACACCCTGCTTACTGCATAACAGCGAAAAAAATCATTTGGGACCTGTTTATGTTTCTTGTTACATTGTCACTGTAGTTTTCTGGCTATTAATTATTTGGAAACTTTTCATATTTCATGTTAAGTAGTTGTACCTTTTTCTTGTATGCATGTCTGCTAGACCCATTTCAGGCCGCCGTTCCAGATATGGATGGCATCAAGCACAAGTGGGGTAGCCCACATTTTGACGATTTTGTGAAAAAATCGCGCTGAGACATGTAGTACGTGATAAAACGAATAAATACAAATTAACACAGAAAGGTAACAAAATCAGTGACATAATAGTCTAACCCTGAATGTGAAACTCGTTTATTGATCAAGTTGTTGCTATCAATGACATACATTTTTATCGTTTTTTTAATGTGGGGTAGCCCACTTGTGCATGATGCCATCCATATATACCAAGTCAATTCTTACTGATAATAATGATATAGTTCTATGTAGATGATGACTTAATCACTTATTATCTGGCTACATCATTAAACTCTCCTAAATGTTCAGAATCGCAAGGTTCTTTTTTCATACTCTTATTCATTCGAAGGTGGATTTTCTGTGGCATTGTCACACTCAGCCACATCGTGAATTATTGTGGCAATATTTAAGACGTCGCCTCTTTTCTACAGAAAACTCAGAGGTACTGAGTTCGAATCCCGTCCGTATCGGATGTTTGTCATCGAGGTTATGCATACACAGTGCTCCAAACTGTTTAAAGGTCTGGAGTGTGCAGTTCTGTTTATGGTAGTGTGCACTATAAAGAACTCTTGAAGTCATTCAATAAGAGTAGGGCATAGTCCCGACTTGGCCTTCTTCCTGTCGCGATGTTGCCATGATTGTGCGGAAAGTGATGTAAAGCAATATTCACTCACTCACAACGCTGACAATGTAAACATATTATCATGTGTTATGTATTGTGTATGCCCTCTTTTCGCCAGATTGTTTATTGATATAAGGCATTTACATCATTATGTCATTGATTATATTGTTGTTTGTGTCACCAAGAGTTAATCTAAAGTTCTATGCAGATCCATACAGTTGTTGTTGATCCGATCTTAACATGTTTTTGAGCATTCTCTGACGGATTACCCTGATCAAAGAAAACTTAATTTGCATATCCCGGATGACTGCTCCAGCTATTCCTTATAAATCGACGTAAACACTCTCCAGTCACCAATATTGATTCGATCTACACCAATTTTTTTCTAAACATACTCTGATGGATTACCCTTACCACATAATTTTTGGAATAATGTCAACATAAATTACCTAAAATTTGCTAAAAACTAATTTCAAATCTTATGTAAATACCCTAAAATTACTAATATATATCCCCATCCCTACTGCATTGTTAATCAACTTTTAATTGTGGAATATTTTTATCCTCTATTTGTGAAACCTTCTCCGACTATTCTCTAAATGATTACCTTAAGTTTGAAAAATGGCCAATTTGCATATCCAAAATGGCTTCCGCGACCCTTCTGAAATATAATTACCCCCATTGTTATAACTTGTTCCTATTAAAGTCTGCATCTTCCACAATTAGAAGAGGATACTAATAATCATAATACATGTATTATTATTCAGCAATTCGCCACACTCACCAATATTTAACTGATTTTCGTAAAACTTTATCAGACCATTCTCTGATGGATTACAAAGGTTACATTTGAAAATTTGTTGGGTACTAGGATGGTTGCTAGTAGTAGTATTTTTTGCCCCCCACCTGAGGAGATTATAGTATATGTTCCGTCTGTTGCATGCTGTGCCTCATGGTACGGAAGCACTAGTCTACAGCAATTATCAAAGGGAAGCTGCAGCCTCCACGTGTCTAGCCATAATAAAAAATTGTGCCAATACAGCTCCCGCATCAGTTCAAGTTTGAAAAACAGCAGCGCCCCTTCCAACATATACCCCTACTGTTATTGTAATGGCATTTAACTTTTAATTGTGGAAGGTGGAGACTTTAATCTTTACCATGCTAATATACAGTATATAGTCTATATAGCAATTATCAAAGGGAATCTGCAGCTGCCACAGGTGCCAATATCTATCCGATCTTCATTAAACATTGTCAGAACATTATCTGTGATCTGTTATGGTGATGAGCGGATTTCAAACTCAAAAATGACCACCACACACTTTAAAATTTTACGTAAATGTTGTAGTTTTTTTAATGATTTGCTTATGTTGTTTTTATGATTTGCTTATGTTTATTTCATGTGGACGTATCTACACCAATTCACATAATGTGTATGTAGTAAGTCATTGTCATCTCTAGGGGGGGGGGGGGGTGTTGTAATAGTAGACGATTTTAACTTGTATGTGCATATTATATACATTATCTTACATAAACACATTTCAAGTAGACGTATAAAGTTTCAATGCGGGGGACATCTTTACAAGAATCTGACGTCTGTAGACGTCAGATTCCGACTTAAAAAGACGGTCCCCGCGCTAAAAGAATAAAAAGATAATGCCCGTACATGTAGATGCATTTAACATAGGTATTAAAATGGAACGGAAAGAGTTAACTAGGAGTTAGCTAAGACATTTATGATGATTTCAAATTGAAAAAAAAAACATTTAATCTCCATGTACTTTTATGCAAAATTATTTCAGCGTTGTAAGGGTTAATGTTGATTCTGTTTGCTAATTTACTACAATAATGATTATCTTCTCCGATTAATAGCAAAAATAAAAAACTGTGCAGTATTAAAACAAAAGGACAGACACTATACAGATTATTAAACTCGTGATATTGAATTGAATAAATATTGTACAGTTCTACCCTTCTGTCACTCAGGAACTTTGTCAAAAACTGCTGGAGGCAGTAAGTGATATAGCTGGTGCGTCTTTGGAACAGACGACATGGCTGCGTCGTAATTTGGCAGTGAAGCCAGGCCCTCAACTGGATGTTGCGATGGAACCAGATGACACAGTAACAGACCAAGAGACTGAACCTACTACAGTTACAGGTTAGTTGTTTGGTCCACCTGACATAGGGTATCTCATACAAAACAAATTGAGCATATACCATTGTAAACCCTGTTGAAATAAAGAGTTAACAAATACCTTTATTTTTCTTTCTGATAGAACCCTCGTTAGAGGCTGCTCCAGTTCCTCCCAAAGCACTACCGGGACGAGATCGAATTGTTGAACATCAACGCCAATACAGTGTACAGGCTCTAGTTATGTTAGCAGAGCTGACGGCAACATTATTGGATGTAGTATATCGAAGTGAAGAGAAAGAAAGAGTTGTACCATTCATCCATAATATCCTGCACAACGTTTTCCCTTATCTTCGTAACCACAGGTATGGTATAGATGGTGTATTCAGTCATCTATCGATAATAGAGTATTATAAATAATAAGTATCATATATTTACCTAAATAGACATGCCTATTTTATAATATTTGTGTTCTTTTTCAGTCAAAACAACTCCCCAAGTTTCCGTGCTTGTTCTCAAATGTTGTGCAGTCTCAGTGGATATCAATACACACGTAAAGCTTGGAAGAAAGATGTATTTGACCTCTTAATGGATCAGAACTTTTTCCAAATGGATGAATTATGCATCAGTCACTGGCATGGTATTATTGACAATCTTATGACACACGACAAAACAACTTTTAAAGATTTACTAGGTATTTCAATTATTTATCTATTTCATATTCCATATCTATTACAATCAACTTATTTTCTCCTGTCCCCTACACAGTGAATGTCGGAGGAGGGTACTGGAATGGTTTAAGTACTTTTTTTTCCCTCCTGGGACGGCTGATTAGGGAGTTATTCCGTCTGTTGCATGGTGTGGAAGCACCAGTCTACAACAACCATCCAAGAGAAGATTCAGCCTCCACGAGTCTGGCAAAGATCTTCGGGCGCCTTGCCAGAGACTTTCCTGGTTCTTCCACTTACCAGCAGAGGTGATGCAGCTCTCACATCAGTGCTCAGGTACTCATACATGTGGCCATGGTATGACCTTGCACTACCGGCAATAGAGTGTTTGACATTAGATCTCTGACACGTTGGATGAAAGGAGTTACCTTCAATTATTGTTACTCTGGGAACTATCCTACCCAGCATTTGAGCAATAAATTGTGCAGCGAAACCCAAGTCTCCAGCCGTATCGGCATGTCTGGGTAAATCGTGTAGACATGCCCAGAACCCCTTATCGAGTGAGTCACTTTCAATAACCCACCATTACATGCCCCAATCACCCAACCCTCACATCATCATCTGTACATCATTCATTTTTCTGCTACAGATTACACTGTTTTAACGTATTACAAAGTCACTTGAATGACCTTCTGTTCGAAAGGTGACATTACGACACAATTTTAGTTACTTGCTATTTTTTTCTTGATAAGAAATAGCTAGAAATGGGCTACTAAGATATGATATCATATCCATAGACACGTGGTGACTTTTCATTACAACCAATATATGCCATATTTCTAAGACTTTCTTATTACCACATGCATGGTAAATGATTGAAATAACAGTCACAAGCATTTACTAACAAATGGACATTAGACTCTTTAAATTTGATTTATTTCAATAAAACAGTACAGTGGAAATACATGAGCATAATAATCAGAGCCGCCATACTGGGCACCAGGGATAAAAACACTATAGAGAGTATGGTTACTCTTATTTCCATAGTGGTCCCTAATATGTAGACCAGATGGTGACCGGTAATGTTTACAGTGGGTTCCCAACTGGCCGCTGTTACTTTATTTTACATGGGTATCGAGATCTGCTCTCTGACTTACTACGTCATTTGTTGAAAACCGGAACACAGGACATGAACAACCTCGTAGTAAAACAATTCTCCTTTCTTCTGCTGATAACTTGCTAGACTGAAAAATATCAGACGTCAGGTTGATGAGTGAAAATCATTATAAATAACGCAGTAGAGAACTAAGGTCGCTACTAAAAATACAAAAATCTGTTAAAAAACAATTTTTAAAACTTAAGGTGATACAGTATGATTTGACTAGAAGAATGGGTTTCACATTAATATTAGTTTACAGCAATCATCCAAGGGAAGCTGCAGACTCCTCGTATATGACCAAAATATTCGTGCGGATTGCCAGTGGCATACCCTGGTTCCCCCGCTCAACTGCAGTGCCAATGCAGCTCTCGCAGCAGTGCTGGCGCTGGTGTAGGCCGTGGTAGCCTTAAATAACCGGCAATAGCATGTTGATGACATTAGGTTTCTCACAGGGAATGAATGGAGTTACCCTTCCTATTGTTACTCTGGTGACTATCCGACCCAAGGATAGCGGAGCTTCAGCATTAAATTGCACAGCGAAACCCAAGTCTCCCGCCCTCTGTGCATGTCTGGGGGTAGATTCCCTAGACATGCCAATAACCACTTATTGGGCGAGCAAAGGAAAACGCTCTCAATAACCCACCATGCGTTATCACCCCCACCCTCACATCATCATCTGTACATCATTCATCTCATCAATTGACTACAACGTTTTTATCGTATTACAATGTCACTTAAAAGACCATTTGTGCCGAAAAGTGATATTAAGCAATGATTTACTACTACTACTACTTCACATGAATATATTTATAAATTACTTTACAAGTTAAACTTGACGAAATACTCAGCTACACACATAACTAATAAATTATGCATTACAACTAATAAGTATAAATTACTACCACTGACCTGAAAATCATTATAAAGAGCACAGTAGAGAACTAACGTCTCTATTCCTCACAACACAAACACAGAATGACAAAAAGTATCACACCAAACTTATTTAAACAATGGCTGAAACTGACGGAAAACCACAAACGGACAATCTAAAATCAGTCAAAAACTACAGGCAAACATGTGTTAGTAAACCTGAACATTCAACGAACTGCCAACAAAGTTGTTAAGCCTACTACTCATCAAACTTAGTCACAAAACGTGTCATGTATTAGCTCATTGGAATTTGGAATAGACCAAACCGGAGCACTATACTCAACTATGCTCCTTGATTTATACAGTTTTTAGTGCGACATTATTGGGACCATGGTAGGCAACAACCCGTTTGATCATACCATTAACTCAATTACATTCACTTACAACGTTCTTTATGTGGTCTTTCCACCTTAATTCAGAAGAAACAAGTACACCCAAATCTTTGAATGATGTTGAATGTTCTAATTACCATGTAAAATATTTCTGATGATACGTATACTAACAAATACTTAAATTGCACAACATCACAGAAACATATTTTTTTATCCTATTGCTCACACACAGCTAATTAAAGGTATAGTCAACTGTCAAAATACGCTGGACAATGTGGTCCCCAGAATGCAGCAGTGGCCCCTGGACATTCCACAATGACATATCACCCCACATCCACAGTTATCAGCCAGGATAAAAATACTATATGCATTTCATACCCATCACCGCATTGAGAGCAAGTTCCCAAATCATATAAACTCTTGAGCGACATCTATGAGGAAATAATTCACCATTTCTCTCATTTGGGTTTTGTGTTGAGACACAAACGGTTGTGTTACCTTGGGGGTCTGGAAACAGTTGACCTCCAGCATATTGACAGTAAGAGCTTTCCCAGCCAACACGGCACACTCACCAAATGTTGGTTTAATGTCGGTCAACGTCGCAGACGTTGGTCTAACATTAAAACAGCATTTCTCGTTGGAGTAGTATCTTGTAATCAGTTCAGTCGCTGATATTAATGCGGTCAAAGTGTACTCTATAGGCTAATGTAGGCCTACACTTGACCGTCCCACACATGCGCATTTCACAGTTGTATGAATCTTTAAAGTATCCTGGTGCCTTACGGTGACTAACGTAAGAGTTTTACACTTTGAATGATTAAAATACATTTTATATGTGACACTCCATTCTTTAAACCTTGATTTACAGAATTAAACGTTTTGCTGAAGTCAAGATATATCACATCAACCTGGTCAGATGTATTTGAAACTCTCCCTATCATATGAGATATATCTAAAAGTTGAGTGGTACATGATTTATGTTTCATAAAACCATGTTGAGTGTCGATTAAAGATGGCTCGAAAATAGGATACATGTGATTAAAAATACACCTTTTCATAGTTTTGGATACACAACTTACTAGTAGGAAAGAATCTGGGCAATAGTTGTCAATAAGTTTGTCTTGTCTCCTTTTTTCTCCCCCGCCCACTAAGTAGGGGCGGGGGATATTGTGCGTCTGTGATTTCGTATTTCGTTTCCGGCCGATATATCGGAAACTGTTAGCCGAATTGTTTTAATATTGCATACACACATCCCTCAGGGGTGTAGATGTGCCTTTTGGGGGCTATGACCTTTGACCAGATTATTGACCTTTAATTGATGGCTGATGATAAGTTCAGTTTCTGGACAATATCTCGGAAAGCGTTTGTGGCAGTGTTCGCCGACTCCTGTGGGTCTGTCCAGTTTGGTATGTTCCTTGAACCTGACACCCAGGGGCCGCTTGGATTCACCTACATAGATCATGCCGCCGATGTCTGAGCCATTTCACCGCCAGGACATCAGTATGTAATCAAGGCTTGCCGTAGCAAGTCGAAACGTCATAAGTTTCAAACATTTGTTCCAAAGTTAATACATTTTACTACTATATATCATAATGATTCTTGGAACCATGAATAACATATTTTTAAGAAGTATATGCTGTCATATTTCACACATTTATAAAATGAAAGGGACGTCAGATAAATAAATGAATTACGCATTATATAATAAAGAAGTGCTGCAGTATATATGCTACTTTTCCATTCATTTCTTGTTGGTCTTGCTGACGCAATTGTCAATGTCTGGTGAATTTAAAAAAAACTGAGGTTATGGTAACACGTATTTCAATTCACAATTTGCTATAAATTTTCATTTAACACATATTATTATATAACGTTAAAGTTGAGCTTATATTTTCTTTTGAACGGTTACACGATTATTAAAACGTTGCACCTAATGGGTGAAATTAAGGGTTCGCAAGTATTATAAACGATTGATTGCTTCGTGTAATCACTCACTTGTTGTGTTCAACACCCTAAATGATTGTTATTGAAGTCATTCTCATAGCTTGAGTGCTACTCTTCATTGTCTTCTATCTCTCGGGTCTTGTCAGGGCGTTTCTTACAAGTGTTGTGTCATCCGAAATTCAAGTGTTGCAGCTAAAAAAAACATACGATTTTTTAACGGTAAATCTTTTCCTCGAAAACGGCCATTAAAAGGCATACGTTGGGAATTGTGGACGGATGGGGGATGTATTACAGTCTATGAGTATAAACAGATAAAAGGAATAAATGTGAGTATATTTTATTTACATTTTCAATGAAAATCGTTTTTATACTGCAAGTCTACCGCCTTAATCGGTGCAAGCAGTTAATGAACGCTGCCACTCACCAGATACATATATACAGTATTTTTTAGGCTTTTCATTTAAGTAATACATACTAATATTATCTCCATTTTTCAATCGGTTTACAGGTATGCCTACGCATGCCTCAAGGAAAAATTGGTAATAGCTGATAATAATAATAATAATAAATGCCATGAAGAAATTGTTGTTTAGTTTTTTTAACGCCTAATAATCCCCGCATGGAGTAATATAGCTTACATTCCTCTTTAAATGCACGCGCGTAGCAACAAATAAAAAAACTTTATCAACTCCGTCCTCTTATTTTACAGAGCGATGTATTAAACTGCAATTAACACACCCACAACTAACCGACCGTGGGAACGCCTTCGTTCACATCAAAAAAAGAAATAGTGACAGGATAAAAAAATAATAGTTAAGATTATTTTTATTTCTATTGAATAAAGGATTTATTTATTTGTCTATGACTAACAGCCATTGAAGATCACAAGTGAAAGGGGTTACACCGTGTGTATAGATTCTACACGGTCAGTTGTGACTAGAAAGTGCAATTGAATAAAGATCATAATCTCACAGTCCCACCTCACGTAAATCACACACCCTCGTGGCCTGCATGATATTGATCAACATTGATCTTGATGCAGGTCTCCTGATCCTCACAACATATATGATATATTTAGTTTATAATGTCGTTTGATTTTAAGTTAACTTAGCATGCTCATATCAATTTTCATGTGATTTTACTGAACTAATCGTGTTGTATAGCCATGTACATATGTTCTTTTTAATGACGCATAAGTCTGCATAGACTTACCGTCGTCAATAAATATCTATCTATCTATTATAATGTATTTTTGTCATTTTAATTGATTACATATGTATGTTGGTTTTTGTTGTGTGACAAATCAATTGTTCTGAGTCTGATTGTCATTACCAATCACGCCTTATCAGGATCATCGATGCAGATTTCAATTATTCCAAAAAGTTAACTGTTATCGCGGCAAAGTACACCCTACCAGATTACGCCCCTAAGGGACAGGCTTTTAATGTTTTTACCTTTGAATAATTTTCGTAAAGATTGTCACCATTTGATCATTTTTATTTTTCACTTAAGTTCTAGCCTACTATTTGTGGCCACACTAGGCTAGCATACATAGCGGCTGAATTTATGTTTAAATACAATGCACAACATACAATAGGCCTATAGAGTAGCTCTATATAGTTTGAGACATGTATTTATCATACATTTTTTTTACATATTTTGGCTGCTCAACATGTTGGCAATAATTACATGTGGACAAACAGTCTGTGTCAAGTAGAAAAAGAGGTATCACTAGGATTAAAACCATTCAAAATAAAATATTACTTGAGTGAGTGATTTTTTGTGTGTCTAAACATGAGGGGCACATATTTCAAACAATTGTACCTCCAGGAAAAAAATATACCCATATATAGATCTACAAAAATTGATCTATAATAAACATGATAAACATGTGTTGTTAAAAGCGGTAGTTTTTAACAGTAGGCCTATCAACAAACAATGTTGACATGTTTCTGAATAATTATATATTAATATATTTAAAATAATGGTTATCAATTGCATTTGATGTCATTACCATACGCTTTGATCGAGGGGTGTTGAAAAGCTTTGGCTAACTGTTATCGCGTCGAGCACAATTATCACTCGCACCCTATTAAATCCACTACTGATGATAGTAATCGGGTCCCGCATAAGAATGCAAAAGCGAGAAAGAAATATTACAGCTGAAATCGAACAATCACTACGGTTTCATCAAATAAGAAAACAAGTAATTGGGTGATGCGCTTCGGTACTGAGAGGGTTAACGAGCAACAAATCGAAGGGATTAGTCAATGGAGTGACGCTTGTTTACCGAAGGGGTTAAGTCATAGTGATTACAAGTCGGAAGGAGGGTGACAATTTAAGGGACACTTAGAGGCCGGGTGACGATTGAATTTATAAGTGACAATAGGCCAAAAAATAATGTGATAATATTAAAAGTTTAAAATCCCTAAAACCTGAGATAAAATAACTACGCGGTTTTACAATATGTAATTATTATATATTATACATATAGGGGGATCTATATATGTAATTATTATACTCTTATACATTATTTTTAATGTTTAATTTAATGTTATACTGTGTAAATAATTTTATTATAAAATTCCGTAATTATAATCTATTTTAGATGTATATGCGATTGTTTTATTATACTTCAATTTTGTACATTGTATTTTTAATCATAGTAGACTAATAATAATCAATTCTAATGTAGGCCTACATAAACAATAATAGCGAGGGTGTTCTTGCAAGCTTGTCGTAGACGTTTCGGTTATTAGACCTACTAATAAGTGTTAGGCCCTATATAGGCTATTTAAATTTTATTAGCATAAATCTACCTCTGACTATCTTTACTTGTACAATAGTTTATCGTTAATTATAGTAGTCTAAGTCTATAGCATTCTTATACCGGTTTCGCTCAGTTTCGTGAAAAAAGACACACCCGTTTATTTTTAAATTTTATAATATCTTGAAAGCAGTGTATATTCAGTCCGGAAAGTTTCTTTTGTACCCCCTTGGACGATAATAAAGGTTTCCGTCATTATTTCCGAATGTGTTAATTTTTTGGGATGGGATCCGATCTGATTCCAAACCGGTGGCGTATTAAAAGATTCAAAAATGTCTTTGAATATTAAATAATTTAAAAGTAAACTAGCTGATTTGTAATTCACATGAACCAACGCCATACCGGACATGTATTCGAGTTGTACCGGAAGTTTACTGACGCACTTTGCTCTGTCAGTGTCCAGAGTGGTCAGTGTCTGTCAGACTGTTGTTGTTGTCGGTTTCTCGCTCACATTGTCCTTTGTAAACATGTCTATGACTATGGTCTATGGTCTATTGTATTTTTTATCCCTGTTTACGGCAGGGACATCCCTTAGAATTAGATAAAATATATCTAAATTAAAGAAAAGGCTCAACCGGAGTTGATCATCATTCAGGGTGGGCGATAAAACATCAATAGACAATACGGAACTCCAGATCAGACATCATCGCTAAATGAATCATTCAGTGAATGATGGCGGGATGCCGATTGATTGATGAAATGTCAGAATGATATTCAACTCCGGTCGTGTAGTCAGTCCGCCAAAGTAATACAAATTTATGAAGTGACAATCATTTGATTGATCAGTAATCTACCGTAGACCCTATTATACCTGAGTATACACACGTAGACGTAGTCGTAGTTGACTGTCTTAAGCCAGAGGTTAGCAGGCTAGTGTGAACAGGCGCCTTACTGAATTTTATTTTTAAGAAATAACAGCTGAGTCTGAAGTGGCTGAACTGAACAATACTCCAATCAACACAATACTATAGTCTAGTATGACACTGACAGTAACGTTATGATGTATTGATGGGTCAGATGTATTGATGAGTGTTGCACAGTTGTGGTGGTTACACTGATTCTGAGTCTGTAATTCACTAATTGTGCCAGAGCTGACAATGATAGTGATACATACTGAATATATTAATAGGACGTCACGACACAGCCACAAGTATGATGCAGTGAAGAATCGAGGAACAAGTACTCAAGACTTGTAATTTGTAAAACTGAGTGTAAGTAAGCCTATCTTGTATCTTCAAGACTTCATTCATGTCATTATGCATAGTCGGCGGTGGAGTTTTTTCCAAAATGAAACCTATTTTTTGCTGATTACTCAGACGTGACATCAGTTGATGAATAAAAGTTATAATTGATGACGAGCCTAAATTATATTATAACACTTTATTATATAACGTTAACTTTCACGGTCATTCATTAATCTGAAAGTTGTACAGAAAACACAACACTATTTTCAAAATAGTGGGGTATTTTCAAACACTAAGACTAAGTAGGGTATATTCGAACTCCCACCTTTTTTTATTATCCCCACCCGTAGGGGAAGGGGGATTTTAGTCGCGCCAGGATTCTGTCCGGTGTCACGTTTTCTTGCGGGCGCAAAAACTCAAAAAGTACTGGTCAAATTTTTTTGAAATTTTAACATGACATTCCTAGCAGCATGGGGATGTGCAAGTGATTTTTTAGAGATGCTACCAAAATTCAAAATGGCCGCCAGAGGTCAACTCTAAAATTTTTTGTGGGCGCAAAAACTCTAAAACTTGAAGTCAGAAATTATTCAAATGTTACTATCCCATTCCCCATCATACGGAGATGTGCAGGTGACTTTTTCAAGGTTTTACTGAAATTCAAAGTGGCCGCCACAGATCAAATTTAATTTTTTGCGGGGCGTAAAAGCTCAAAAACATTGCTTTGTCAATTTTTTCTGAAATTTTAACATCACATTCCTGTGATTAGCAAATGTTTGGAATTGCATATATAGCGATACTGAACGAATTTTTCCCCATCAGATTAAACCAATTTATTTATGGGTCTATTTTGGAAATAGCATTGTGGGTATTTTTTCGTCAGATCTGGAAGTTTTGATGCATGTCAGTACTACTACTGACGTAAAAAGTGCCCACAACGCTATTATATCATGTCTTATTGGAGAAGAAAGACATTGGTTCAAGTAACTTTTGGCCCGATGTTGAATGTTGGAAAAAGGGGTTCCTATAGGACAATGACTTTTCTCTCAAGCTCATGTTCTACAGTCAATATTATACCCTAACTTATAATATAATGTCCTACTAGTACGGGAAATAAACAATGTTGAGCCAAAGTAACCACACCAAATTTGGGGGTTACTTTGGCCCTATTCATTTTATATTGAGCCAAAGTAACCCCACCAGAGATGGTACTTTGGCCCAACGGCCAGCTTAAAGTCAGGGCTCGAAATTGGCCCTGTCCAATCGTCCGAGACGACCAACAATCTGGGAAGAACGAGTTGAGTTTCACTGGGCTTGTCCTAACAGAAGAGTGCCCCTGCTTGACAATTATAATAAGGAAGGACAAGTGATTTTTTTGGGAAGGACTATTTGATTTTTTTAGCCAGTTGTCCGACTGGACAAGTGTAGCCAGTTGTCCGGCTGGACAAGTGGAAATGTAGTCCAATTTCGAGCCCCGAAAGTATTTGAAAATGGGGTTTTCCTCTAGGTCAATGACTTTCTGGTGAGGTACAATGTAATGTTTTGGAGGCATAATTCTATGCCACAATTTTGAAATAGCATTTGACTATTCCATTACTTGAAAAATTACTTTTAAAATTGTTTTCTGCTATTTTTAAATGGGCCAAATGGTTTATGGTACATGCCAAATTGTCTTAATTTAGAAATACTCACTGAATTTACTCAAAGTTTTCAGGGTTGTTACTAAATGACTAAATAAAACTGCTCGCAAAATTTCAAAAAAATTGCTTGAGAATTGACTGAGTAATCATGGTAATCAGCGAAAAGCTATCTTTTGTTGGGACAATCCTCTACCATTGAATGGATTGTATCGATGACAGTGGAGTATTTTCAAAAATGAAAACCTAGCTTTTTCGTTGATTACTCTCAATAAATTTTAAAGAAATTTTGCAAACACATTTTGCAATGTCATTTGGCTAATAGACCTATCCTGATAACTATAGTTACCATAACTCTCATAATAATCAATAAAAGGAGGAGCACCGCAAACTATTTTGACTAAATATACCTAATTGTTACTTTTTATTTTCTTTACAGGAGGACCAAGTCAGAAGAATTTACCTTCAAGTGACAGTTAATAGATTAGCTATTTAGAATATGGCCATGCTTGATGATAGGTCATTCTTATCTCTTCACATACGTAATTCTTTTATTACAAGTGATGACACTGGGATGTGTGAGCTTATTATTGATGCTGAGGAGGTGGGAGATAAGCGCCATAGTGGTACTGATAAAAGGCCAACAACTTGGCATGGCAGTCGTTCCAGTGATGGAGGTGGCTTGAGTGATAGTGGCTTAGAATCAGACACAGAGTTAGCCCACTCCTTTGATATCCTCTCTGATATGGATTTTGCCAGCCACAGACGAAGGTCAAATACTGCACAGCGATTAGAAAAATTAAAACGGGAACGTCACAAACAAAGTAAAATAAAAAATGTACCATGGAAAGATATGGATTATACTGTAGATGAAATTGGTGAATATTTTTTGAAAAAAGAAGTTTCAAATGTTAATAAAAAAGATGAAAGTTTGGGCCAACATAAATCATGTTTGTCAGTCCAGCTAGATAAATTTGCTGACATACCTAACAATCCTTTTATGGAATATGCAAAATATGATGGAAAAGCAAGCATTGGTATGCCAACCAAAAAAATTGATATATACTTGACCATGGCTGCTGGGACTGATAGGGCATATCCAATGCAAGTAGTGACATTAGCTTCAGCCAAAGTACAGGATCTCATAGGCCTTATTTGTTGGCAATATGCACAAGGAGGTCGTCAACCTCCAATGCAGGAAAACTTGGAGGCATATGCTGTGCACATTGCTGAAGATGATGGAGAAGTTGACATGGATTTTCCTGCATTAGATAGCAGGGAACCAATGTCAAAATTTGGCTTCGCAAAATTAGCTCTTGTGGAAAAACATCCACCGTCTTCCATAATCTCAACAGATGATGCTAAAATAGTGACCATTAATATGCCGAATAAAGGATTTTCAAAGATTCCAATTGAGGATGACTCTGTTTTAATGAGAGAATTACTTCAAAAAGTGTTGCAGCGTAGAAAATATAGACAGGTTGTTGGACTAGATTACACATTAGAGAAAGAAGAAGAAGCAGGAGTTGCAGTCGATCTTGATAAGCCGCTTTCTGCTATGGATACTTTAGATTTTTGTTTGGTGAGAGAGAATAGTGTCCGTGATGATATACCAATACAGGATGAGCCATGTGCAATGTCAGCCATGGCAGAATCTTTGACTAGTCATCAATATCGCTCTTATATTGTTAGTCTGTCATCACGTTTTATGACTAATACAGATGTTCAGATTGGTATATCAGGTGAAAAAATTGAGATTGACCCCGTGTCTGGAAAAGGTCTGTTTAAGCAAAAAGCCTCCACTCATTTCATTGAGGATGTGGGAGCATGCACTATTTTAGATGAAAAATCTTCTGGGAAAACATTATTTCGTATTGTTTATAGAGTTGGACATGACTTCAAGCATCACGACTTCGAGTGTCAATCTGAAAAAGCACAGGAGATTGTACAGAGAGTCCAAAATATTTTAGAAATGAGGTCCAGTCCTGTCCGTAAAGATTATATTGCTCATAGGGCACGTAAAAAACTTGGACGGAGACATTCACTTCGTTTTTAGAGATTACAATATTTTTATTTTTGAATAGAACAATAAATTTATTTATCATTCAACCAGTACTCTATATAGGAAATGCTGCAGAGAGGCATAAAATCGAGGTCAGTATTGTCACTAAAGACCTCTTTTCTTTTGCCATATATTGATATCACTGGTGGAATAATATTTTTTCTCAACGTAAATGAGATTTCTTTATTGACAATTCATCAATTTATGCTTTTTATAGAAGATAAAGGCTGTGGGAGTGTCAATGGAGAGCCATTGTAAATGCCAATAAACCTTTTTTTAAATTTATTTGATTTATAAACCACTCAACATACCGGTCAATATAAATCAGCAGCTCTACTTTAATGTCTAACAAGTTGAAAATATATAACACCATGTATCATGTAACACAATCATATAGAAGTGTTTTACTTATGTTGCTATATTTTTTCCCCCCCAGCCCCCAAAGCTGTGGCGTATAGTGATCACCAGCTGTGGGCGGGCGGTGCAGGTGCTTGTATGCGCAATAACTTCATAACGCCTTTAGTTGGAGTTTCTATTTTTCAACCACAATTATGTGCACCACTAATCCTAAGCTCATGTTCAAAAGTCCGTAACCTTGACCTAATTTCAAGATCAGCAAGTCACAGGAAGACAAATTCAGGGTTGCGAATTCGCACTCGCCCGGTAGCACAAGGCTAGTGGAATATTGTAAGGGCTGGTGGATTTCCCTTAGAAATGTATGGTAAATGATTGTAAGGGCTAGTTTAATTTCGCTCTAGGCTAGTGACACTTATAGTTGAATTATCACCCCTGAAAATTGGCTTGTTAGCTTTTGCAGCTCATAACACCTTGACTTGGGGCCTTAATTTTTTAACTGCATGTGTACCACACTAATCTGAAATTTTATATGCAGTGATCTTGACCTAATTTCACTGTCGCCAGATCATGGAAACAAAAATTGACATGTAAGCACTATAACTTCATAACAGCTTGAGCTAGAGCTTTCATTTCTAGCTACATGTGCACTGCACTAAGCCTATAGGCAGGTTTGACCTTAACCTAATTTCAAGGTCGCCAGGACAAGGTCAACTTTGATACTCTTGTGGCCTTCACCTCATTCCGTACCGTAATGTTGATGAGCAGAAGCTACAGTTGAGGGGTCCTGCCATCAATTGATGGCTATTTTTTACAAGCGGCAAAGTTAGTTGGTGTAAATGAAGTGACCTGTCCTTGATAGAAATGACAATGTTTGGAATAAAAAAGAAATTATTAATAATTCTTGGCCAAAATCAAAAATGCTTGGCCAACTAGGAGGCGGTTATGTTTCTAGTCACTACTTAAAGGAGTAGCCACTGCGGTACACATCTGTACACAGAAAGCATCACGCTGATTACAGATATATATAGGCAACCAGGGTTTGACACGAACTATTATGAGCAGTGGTCCACAGAACCACCAGCTCAGCGAATCTGGTGGTCCCACATTTTTTTAGTGGTCCTGACAAAAACAACACTTGTTAATCTTGAAACAATTTTTTCACGTGCATGATGTGTTTCCACATCATTAATTTTGTAAAATCACAACATCGATGATGGTCGACCTCAATAGTGCATGCCCTTCATGATTACAAACACGTGTTTTGTTCCGTGAAAAGGGCGAGAGCCGGTGGCAACAATTGTTTAAATTTTTGAGCATGTTATTGTTACAATTCTGAGGACTGGATATTTTAGTGGTCCACTGGATATGATGTTCTGGTGGTCCGACATAAATTCTGAAGGTCTCGGACGACTGTCAGTGTCGAACGCTGGCAACTGCGGGGGACCGCAATTGCGGTACTACTAAAACCAGAGACATACATAGAGTAGTCTGTAGCTTCAAATTATTGCCTAGAAAATATCTTACTCTTCATCATGCTGTCTTTGTGATATCTTGGCTTTTAGACATTAGACATTAGAATGTTTTACCCACAAATCTGTCACTTTGTACTTACATGACCAATTGAATTCAATTCGTTACAATTTAAATCGATCACTTTTGTACATTATGATCAATAAATACATGTATACTCCTTGCAAAGTTATTTTTGTTCACGCTTACACACCGTCGTCTAATCAGGCACAGTTAGTTATTGAACATTTATAAAGGTAGTTACTAGGCCTATAGTTCCCTATTATAACCTTTGAACGCTAAATTGAATAAGTAAAATTTTCACCCACTTTATGTTGTGACTAGCTACTGCGACGCACAACTTCTAAGTGATTGATAATTACTCATATTTGTTTATTTTGAGACCAAACATTTGCAAATATCTTTATTCCCCCATGCCACTGAGAAAATTGCTTGACCAGACAAGCACATTTGAAGTGCTGGTTAGTTTATGATGAGTACATGACTTATGCGGCCGACCCTCACATGAGTGCCTTGTCCGTCTCAGGTCATTCCGTTACCGATTGCCACATGACGACTTGAGAATGGCGGATGCTGGCGAACCACTGAAGTGTAAATCATGATCTGCCGTTTTTTCACAGCCATAGTCCGCTCAGTATCCTCTGAGTCGCTGGCATCTATCTGACTCAGATGAGCCTCTGCTCAGTCGCGCGAGCCACGGGTCTCTATGCCATGCCCACCCCTATGATCATCAGTTGTCACAACCCGCATAATTTTGCTTATACACCCATGCCACTGAGAAATTTGGTTGACCAGAGACTGACCTGCTGCTGACCTCAGCGACAAAGCAAGATAAAAAATAACTCATTATTTAGAACCAGTGTCGTAACTTAGATCAGTGAAGATGCAAATAAAATACCGATATCCGGGTTTGGCTTATATAATTGTTATAGATCTACTATTGAGATGGCCAATGTCCAAACAACGCATCATGTTCAGAGGCGAAAACAATTGTAATGGCATACACAAAATCAGAGTCGAGCACAGTAAGCGCAATGGATTTTTTTAATGAAATAACAGATGCACACATTGTCTACGCCAGGAGATATAAATAAAAGAAATAACTCGCATTAAAATATAATCTAATTATGCGTAATTTTTTTTAGATTTTAAAAAGGGCGGTTAAAAGTTCTTGGCAAGGTGACCATAATTATTTTTTTATGACTAAGCGAATCAACTAATAATTCTTTGATATGTGACTCATTCAACATGATATTTCGTTACCTGGTATCACCCACACTAAACTATTGTATATATCGCTCAAAACAAATATAAAACTTAACGTTTTGCAAATACCGTGATTCAAAAATTATTCATGATTAGGCATAGTCAACAATAATTGAAATAGCCGCGAAATAACTCTGTTGAATCTCTTAACTTGTTAGTCTGCAAACGTCTCTTTGCAAAACATAGCTATTTAGATTTCAAATACACATAATTTGATCGGAAATAAAGCATAATAGTTCTAATTGTTTATAAAAACATAGCATAATAGTAAAATGACTAGCTGGCCTTCTGAATATCAAGCTTGACAAATTGTCAGATTAAAGGGCCTTCTGACAAGCAAACTAAAAGGCATACACCATTTTGGTGCAAAGTGTTGCCTACTTTGAATATATTAAAATAAAATTTTAGTTTGTCTACACAGTAGCAAAAACACAAAACGAGACTTAGTCTTCTTGATACAATATTTTGTGGAGCCTCCGTGACTGAGAAGTAGCATGCCCGGTCTCGTACCGCCAGGGCTCAAATTTCGAATCCTGTGTCTGGAGGGCAGTGTCATCGCATTCATCTCACCTTGCTCAGGAGGCTCTCCTGACCCAGTTTAGCAAAACCCCATTCATTTATTCATTAGTTATACCTATCTGAAATAAGGGTCCAGGCAGTGGGTAACAGTTTATATGATAAACTATGAAAACCTCCACATAATGTTATAAATATTTCACCCAAGTAGGCCCTATCTGATCTTATATAGATGTGCTCATCCGAAAATGTGTTGATATTTTTAAAATATAATTCGTATGGATATAAATATATGGCATACATGCTGCAGGCCTGCAACTCTACAGGTAGGCCTATGCTTGATCAGGCTACATATAACATATATTATTCAGATAAACTGTCATAAGTGATATAATGATGTAGAAAGGCATACGCAAACGAGAAAGTGGCTGGATGTAAAAAATATGATGTCATGTCAGCATCGGACTGTAAGCGTATGAGTTGCGTCGCGTATGTCGCACTAACGTGACGCCCAACGATGTTGATGGGTGTAGCAGTGTGTCCTCAGATGAAAATTCAGCAAAACTCGCCCGCATAAGTACATTTCGTCTCTTATTAGTGTCTGGTGACCACCATATCGCCAGTGGCAAGGGGTATTAAACACACATTTCGTTCCCAATAACAGTGCTTTAAACTGATAATAAAGCAGACCGAAAAACGACTATATATTATAAAGTACAATTTTCCATGATGGGCAGCACTAATAAAAAAATGCAAGATTTATTAAATTTGTGCATTTGTTCCGCTGCAGTTTTATTTTCCATGATAGGTAGCGCTAATATAAAATTTGTGAGATTATTCACGAATATGTCCTCACAAATGTTATAAAAATCAAAACGTCAAGAATATTGTCCAATTTATAGTATTAAATAATTTAATTAAATAATTTAATAATTTTATAATTAAACTATTCTTGAAGGAAACCAAATTATTTAAATATCTTCCGGGTATAGGTATGTTTACATATACAATGTTTAGACTCCACAGTTTTTTATCATATTTTTATACAACATAATAGTCTAGTAGGAAGAAGGGGGTATCGTGCACCCCCCAGAAATCAATTTCTAATTGATGTTTCTAGATTGGAAAAATGGCATAGAAGACGATTTGCTATGTTAAAAAGTTGTTAAAATGTCCCACATACCATTTTTATGCAAATTAGTGACGCCATTACTGGAAAATGTATATAGCTAATAGTGCACATAGCTCAACAATTAAGGTGTCTAACCCCATGTTTTGAGGGTCTAATATCATCATAAAGCTATTCTCGAAGTGATCAGATGGGTCTAAAAGATGTTAGCGTGCCAAGTATTGCCGCCATCAGCGAAAAGTCTTAAGTTTCGCCATATCTCCGCGGATATCAATGATAACTGCATCCATTCATTCATAAGATTCATTTATTTATTATGCTGACATAAAGCGTCTAAACCTATGCTCTGGTTCTCAACGAATATAAAAATAATAATATTCAAGAGATCAGATATGTATGTGGCATGTGATAGTATGCACGTTAGTGCCATCATTAACGAATAAAAACTGATAATCGCACACGTTATCTATCTAGACCTTATGTATTTCTGAAGGATCAATAGCATAACACCATAACCGAATAACACTATGATATGTCCTAGTAAATAAATCAAATGGGGTTTTAGGCTAAACTGGGCCGGAAGAACCTTCTGAGGATAGTGAGATGACACTGCCCCCCAGACACAGGATTCAAAATTCGGGCTCTAGTGGTCTGAGGCCGAGCACGCTACTTCTCAGTCACAGAGGCTCTCCACAATATTGAATCATTATGTGTTAGCAGGGAAGGAACGAAACATTTTTGTTTCTTCGAAACTGGAAGGCCAGAGTGGGGCTCGAACCCGCGATCTCAAACCATTTACTCATCTCTCATCTCTTTCATCGCTACCGTCAAACTCATAAATTTGAATCGTGTTCTTCATGATCAACCTCGTAATCTGATTCCTGACCGCCAGCATCCAGGAGATCAACCAGCGAGTTTGGCAGGCATGGCCACATGATCACAGTGCCTGTTCCAGGACTTCCTGTTGCTCCTCGTACAGGTTAGTCAGATCACTTGTACAAAGCAACCCGATGGTTCACATGCTGGAGGTGTGGCTCCAAAGCAGACTGGTACGGGTTAGGTAGACATGTAGACTCTGGACTTGGAAATGAGCTTCTTGTCCTCTCCAACCATCCTATGGGGCAGCTTGACATGGACGGCGTTCACAGAAGATTTACTATTGTGTCCGTACACAAGATATGTAAACTGCTCCAGCTGTTTCATCACCAGAGGCTTGACGTTCCAGTCGTCACCTATATTTGTATTCATGCTTTGTGGAACCTGGGATTCTTTTCCAGCTTTTTAGATGGCATCACCTTTACCTTGCCTTTGAAGAAGGTGGTGCAATTCTCTCCAATGAAGACACAGTAGCCGAGGAGAGTGATACAGTAGTCTTCGCCGAGAGAGTCAGCCAAGATACTTTTATGTTGACAATATGTCTATGCTTCCCCGGTCCTGTGCAGGGGCGTATCCAGGGGGGTGCACAGGGTGCTCGAGCACCCCCCTTAATTTCCAGAGTGGTCATTTTCCAACTCAATAATTTCCTAGAAAATTAATCCACCAGTGTCCGGCATGTTGGTTCCAGCCCCCGCCACACATATAGGCCTATATAGTCTACCCTTTCCCATTTGAGAGCTGGTGTCTGGGATGCATCATTAGCGCCATTAGGGACTCAAAGTAGACAATGGACTGTTACGGGGTGGGAAAGTGATCGTCACATGTGGCGACAGAAGCAAAATCTTTGCAATGCAAATCTTTAGAATTGACCATGCAGAGCACCTAAAATTAGAAATTTGTGGCAACTGGCCACCCTTAGTAGGCTAAGTGATAGACACAGATTCTACTCATTTTTTTAAAGAAACAGAATAATTTATATATATATATAAATTGTGTCAGTCTTGGTCAATAATTGAAACGTTGAGCCAGACCTAAAACAATGTTGTTCAAAAATAAATATGCTAAGATTGATGGTAATTATCATAGACTATCTTGAAACAACGTTGTTCTTAACTAAATATGCTACGATTGATAGTAATTGTCATAGACCATATACTTATCATTATTATATCCAATGATAATTAATTGTTGTATTATGTTTGGGCATAGACTTTGAATTTGTTTTAAGGACCTGTTTAAAATCGTCGTATTTTCTAAGTGTAATATATAGACCTCCAGTATAGTCCTGACACGAATTTATACAGATACAGCTGGGGCTCAACAGTTTCGTTTTTACAAGAGACTAAAACGTGGATATAATTGAAAATGGGCAGCGAAGTTGTTTTAACAATGTGAAAGAACAACCAATATAAGAAAGAATAACTAATAATGTCTAACTAACTGATGAACTGAAATATACTACTTGCATTAAAAAATATTCTGCCATAGGGGAGGGTGGCGAATTAATAAAGGTGAATGGAAAATAAATGTCTCAGGAATTTTAAGTGATCATTAGTGAACGTTGTATGCATTTTGATGGTTCACCATTTTTTTCTATGACATGTTATCACTTTTATTGGGGGATCATTGCATACTTATTATTACAATGAGGGTGATCCAACGTTTGTTTAAAATTTATGTTGGTCCACCGTCTACGACACTGGCCCAACATTAACACAACATTGGGTCGACAGCTGTTTACGTTCATCTAGCTCATTTAATAAGCCTATTAAATGAGCCAAAAGTGATCATATTCATGGTTTTTGCATATAGTTTGACTATACTCAGTCTAAGTTTAAATACATCTGTCATTAAGTTCATTAAGAAACTGACATTTCAGCCAGCCAGACCCCCATTTTATGGGGTTTTTTTGCAAAAATTTTCAAAGGGCCCCCCCCCCTCTAGGCCTCTGCTGTTGAATAGTTTATTTTATAAATCTGAGCACCCCCTTAATTTATTCCTGGATACGCCACTGCTGTGCACAGGTACAGTACCACCCTCGTTTGAGTCTATTCTTAGTTGTTGTAGATTATGGGTAGGTACTGCACCTCCACCTATGTTTCTATAAACTGAAACAGTTTGCATGATGAAAACAAAATATTATGGGAATACGCACTAGTAAGACCAGTAACATAACGAAATCTTACCTCGCCATCTGTTGTGACAAATTGATGAGTTCTGCCCTCCACAATGACGACTGCCATATTTGATCTGTCCAGCCTAGAAGCGGCCTATTTACCACCCCATACACAGCAGGAGCTGGCACACCTGTTTCTTGGTGTCGTCGTTTGCAAGGAAGCCCTTGGAATCATATGGCTGCTACGCCTAAACATATTCTGCGATTTGATAGATCCAGGATGATAACTGTCAGTCAAGATCACCGTCTGATGGGGACTATCTGTAGGCATATCTCACCACTGGTCGGCGGATATTGGTAACGGTATGTAGCGGTGCCATGCCATCATGTATGAACAGAAATTCCACTCCTTGGGGTATGGCAGATTTTCATGGCTGATTTTCAGAAGGTACGGCCTATAAGTGAAGGAAAGTTACTTTTTTATCTTGGAGAAAACCCCATTTGCCCCAAGGCAATGAGGTACAGTCATAAAATAGTACTTAATTAGCTCTTCCAAGTCCTTTGGTTCATTAAGACTTTACGAGGAGCGGTAATGCCAGGTTGCTTTGCTCCTGGTACTGAATTTTTTGAGATGATAGATTTACGCAGTAACCCATGTTGACACAGCTTACCATTTGAAAAACAATTAATATACTTGTGAATTGGATTTGAACTGATTCCCTTTGTGAGGAATTAATGTTGATCTTGTTGTTGTCAGCCTTTCATAATTGAGTTCCATTTTGTCGACTCTTAGTGGCCACGATTGATCTTGTGAAAGCCTACAGAATGTTACGGCATAGAGGAGAGCGATGTCCTGGTACGTATATGTACTTCCAGTGATGTACGCTTGTGCAAGAGCATCAGCAACAATGATAACCAAACTGTGCAGAAGCCAGACTGAAAAGGCTAACATATGTGCTGTTGAATTTGACATGTTTTTTATTGTATTATTATGTAGCCGTATCAGCAGTTGCTTAGCTTCATAGTTCTGATTCATCATAGCCATTCAGTTATTCAACATAGAGAGCGCAATGAAAATAGCAAGAGGACCTCATTCTGTTGGACAACATGTTCTCCAGTAGGAGTACAAGTGCCTTCTAATGCGCAGATGGCATACAGGCATGATTCGTATTATTTGGCCATTCAGCTCTTAGAATAATGGGGTACTGGGATGATTGCTAGTAGTAGTACTTTTCGCCCCCATCCGGGGAGGGTCATTAGGGATCTGTTTCGTCTGTTGGATGCTGTTACGGCATTGTACGGAAGCACTAGTCTACAGCAATCATCCAAGGGCAACTGCAGCCTCCTCGTATCTGGCTATAATCTTCGGGCGGATTGCCAGTGGCGTACCCTGGTTCCTCCGCTCAACAGCGGAGCCAATGCAGCATCCGCATCAGTGCTGGAGCTGATGTAGGCCGTGGTAGCCTTGAGTAACCGGCAATAGCGTGTTTGACATTAGGTCTCTCACGTGGGATGAATGGAGTTACCCAGAGGGAGTGATCCTTCCTATTGTTACTCTGGGGACTATCCGACCCGAGGATAGCGGAGCTGCGCGAAATGCCACGAGTTTCATCATTAAATTGTACAGCGAAACTCAAGTCTTCGGCCGTCTGAGCATGTCTGGGGGTATATCTCCTAGACATGCCCAGAACCCCTTATCGGGCGAGCGAAGGAAAACGCTCTCAATAACCCACCATGCCCTATCACCCCCACCCTCACATCATCATCTGTACATCATTCATCTCATCAATTGACTACAACGTTTTTATCGTATTATAATGTCACTTAAAAGACCTTTTGTGCCGAAAAGTGACGTAAAGCAATGATTTACTACTACTACTACTTAGAATAATGATTATGGCTAGCGAATGCTGCACTGAAAGATCTCAAGCGAGATGGATAGTGTATGGACTCGACGGCAAAGAGTTGTTTTTCACCAGTCGATTAGGTTGATCTACACACATCTTAGCTTGTGATTCAATTTGCTGCCATGTATTTTGTCTTTATTTTTCCAAGACAGTTCAGGTCGTTCAGTTTTGCGCTCACAGAATGATGGCATAAGGAGAATGCATGCACACTGAGTATGTTCGAGGACTCAAGGATAAACGCTGTTGTCACGTTTTCTTTTAGACATGTTGGCCTAATATCTATACTGCCACCACCACTACATGCTAATGTGGAATATCTACCATAACCAGTGGTGGTAGTAAAGGTTGTAGATGCAATCTTTACTACTGCATGTATTTCTACCACCTATACCACCACCGACATCAAAGTGAAATGAAAAGCAAAGCTGAAATAAAAACATAGATGCAACATTATGTGCTGCTATATTGCTTACAGACATGCAACGGACATTATCAGATCACCCTGAAAATAGTGTTATTATGTTATTTGACCCTCAAAAGTCAAAACATTGGTCTGGCAACTTGTTATGTGCAGTTATCTTTATTATTGGCTGAGCTATGGCGAAAAATAAACTTTTCGTTAATGGCGGCAATATTTTACACAATAACATATGTTGGAAACATCTGATCACTTCAAGAATAGTTTTATAATGCGCTTGGAGCCTCAAAACTTGGAGCATGCTATTGAACGTTGTATTGACTAGCCACATTGTGTTTCGCCCATCGGTGTGGTTTTTAAAACGGAATAATAAATTCCGCTTAATACACGATCTCAGTGTGAAGATATTAAAACTGTTGCCCAACTGATTCAGCCTAAAGACGAAATAAAAAATTGGTTCCACCAGATAAAAATACATGAATCACATAGAAAATTTCTAGTTTTTTTATGGACAAATAATTATTATGTTTGGTGTGTTTTGGCTTGGCAAGTAGTCCTTAGTTTTTGGTAATATACTTAGACCAGTGATTGCTCACCTGAGGGCTCTTCAGTTATGGCTTTCGTGCTATGTGAATGATATTTTACTCATGGACAATCCAAACAGATTACTAGCAGTAAGAATACTTTGTTAAGCATATTTGAAAAGTTAGTATAGTTTACAAACTTTGATAAGTCATCGTTGGAACCCGCTTCCTGTAAATTATATTGTATTGTATTTTATTAGAGTGACATGGTACAAACATATGGTAGAAACAGAAAATAAAGTATAGCCCTAATAAATTGGTACCCAGCCCTCAAGGGCTTATTAGTCACTTGGAATTTTATTGTATAACATAATAATAACAGTGATAACATTAAATAATTAATAAAGAACAAAAAAAGGAAAAATACATTACTATAGATATAACTAGGCTAATTGAACATAACACATTGACGTTTCCTCCATGCCTGCTCAGCGAAGTCGGTTGTTAAATGAATAAACTGTTCTGACATAAGTACTTTGAGCTGTTCATTAGGGGTTAATAAAGTAAAGTTGGTTGTATAGATAGAAGATATATGCAAGTATAATTCCGTTCTCATTGTTTTATATTAAGTGCATTGACATACAAAGTGGGATTCGTTTTCTATTTGGTTTAAATTACAGAGGCCGCTTAGTCGTTGATCTACTGGCGTGTTTGTATACCTGCCAGTTTCCATAGCTAATGGTAGTACACCACATCTTAATTGACACATAATTGATCTTTTAGCTTTAGAAAACAAAGATTTCACATACATTTCTGTCCCATAAATGGTTTTAAAAGTAATCTAGGTTCCTAACTAAGGTTTCAACTGCATGCTGGTGTTCCACTTGTTATTTTCAAATAAAGTAATTTTGTTTATAGCTATACTTAAAGGTATCACTTCCTTATTTACAATTTAGCTATGCAGGTCATATGTTTTAAGCAAATGAGTTGTACGGCGAAGCCAGCCACTGTTTGTCGTGGACATCCGTGCTATATTATAGCTACAACTATAAAACGAAATGTAACGTTTCAGTTGTGAGTATTTTCAAGCTATGGACACATTCATCGAAAAATAATAATTATTATTATAGAGGGTAGACCATTTAGTACATCGTACTAATTTGCAATGGGTCCTCTTTATACACATGCAATAGTACAATGATTCAAATATGTACAAAACTAATGGTAAAATAGAATAAAACTATAATACAATATTTAAAATGTTATACATAAATATACACTGCAAAAACTGCATGGCTATTTAAGAATTTGTACATGATGAATGTATTATTTTTTATTTTCATTTTTTACTCAGTTATTGCTATAGGGAGCCTACATGGTACATTAAAGATAATTGTAAAGATAGAAACAAAAACTATTGCCATATTGTGTAAATATTTTTCCCGCACCAAAACCAGAGATATAATAACTACATAACTTATTATACAATGTTTCATTGTAGTAAAAAAGCCACTTAGGAAAGTGTAGAATTCTAATTAGAACTCATGTGTATTTAAATATATATCTAAGATATTGTTAAAACCCATTTGATACGCTACTACGAATAGTGCATTGAAATATAAATTGTATTTCTATTATAACATTCATATATCATGATTATTATTGAGCATACAACACAAAACAAAATAGCGAAGACTGATTAGTGGGACTATTGCATGCGAGAGGAGGTCACTTTAGTTCGAACGTATCAGCAAAAGCCGCCGTCCAAGATTCGAACCAGATATAGACAACGTTCCACACGAAATTTAATGTTTACCATTACCCTGATTACCATTACAAATTTGCCAAGTATGTCCCATGGATGACACAACGTGGAAGAGGTCAATCTGGTTCGAATGTATCAGCGAATGTATCAGATAGATAACGTTCCACACCTAATTTTTTGTGATTACCATTACGATTATGTTTTGGAAAAATGGTGTTGTACATATAACTGTTAGAAACTATTTAGAGTAGATCCCCTAGACATGCCCAGAACCCCTTATCGGGCGAGCGAAGGAAAACGCTCTCAATAACCCACTATGCCCTATCGCCCCTATCTGTACATCATTCATCTCATCAATTGACTACAACGTTTTTATCGTATCATATTGTCACTTAAAAGACCTTTTGTGCCTAAAAGTGGTGTAAAGCAATGATTTACTACAACTGAAACTATTTAGACTTTCGGAGTTTCGAATATGAGGTTGTATCTTATTCCATATTTGTGTATCAAGATTCAGAAAGCTTCTACTGTGGCTATGTGACACATGCATGTTATGGTTATCCATGGTTCCCACGGTCATGGGAAATCATGGAAAACCATGGAAAATGAAAAAATAAAATCCAGGCCTGGGAAAGTCATTGAAAATGAAAATTTGGCAAAAAGTCATGGAAAAGTCATAGAATTTTGAATTTTCACAAATGTCTCTCCCATTTCTTTTGAGAAAAATGTGTTGATTACATGTATGCAATTTTGACATACAATGCCACTGATAGTCCACCTAGCTGTAAAATATTTTACAAGTGAAAAGTCCGACCTCCCAGACACCCACTGTTTACTGTTCTGCTTACAAAGTGGATCTAGATCGGGTCACTGTGGTGGTGGAGGCTGTACATTTTTTTTCGGTTACGAAGTCATGGAATTCCTAAAAAATGGTCATGGAAAGTCATGGAAAAGTCATGGAATTTCATTTCTGGATATCTGGGAACCCTGTTATCAGAGGCCCTAGTCTTATACTTGTGTACTTGCCTATTTAATTGAAACATTTCATTCATACCTTGATTAAACATACCGTTTAACCCTTTGACTTCCAGGCCGGGGTGCATGCCAGGATCCAGATATACTGGTGTAGGAGTTCTATTTTTCGTCATTTGAAGCTGGAATTGCTAACGCAATTTCCAGCTTCAAATGACGAAAAATACATAAATGTAGTATATATTTGACGAAAATTTGTGTCATTTTATGGTTACGTTCATTGACGAATGACGACGGAAATTTCCGTCATGTATGGTAGTGAAAAGGTTAAACATCTGTACACTCACACAGCTCGATGATAGCTAATTCTCTCTGGTATTGACATCCAGCGTAGATTTGTATATAGTAGGCCCTACATTTCCTATCAAGTACTTCATCAAGGATTAATTAGTTTTTTCAGAGATCTAACTAGTGTTATTGAAAAAATTCCCCATACAACACAACAATAATCAATATGTGGCAAAATATAACTGTTTACAAGTAATTTCCATGCATTCACCGGTAGGCATGATTTTATTTGCTGAAGAAGTTTTTTTGTAATCTTATTACGAATAGCTTTAATATGTTCATCCCAGCTCATAACATTATCGAAGTGAACTCCCAAGTATTTTTGCTGTTGACAAATTTGGAATAATAGTACCATCGATATCGACATTGAGAGTTAGAGGTTGTTTTTTGCTGGAAATGATCAATGTGTTACACTTTGGCAGGCTGTGAATCATGTCAACAGTCAGATGTGGAGTTCCCAGAAGCGGAGAGTGTAATTTCGATGTCTACAATATGTTTAACATCAATATAAACCAAATAATTGAAAGTCGCTTTAATATATTATTCCGAATAGAATGGGAAGGATATTCTACCATAAATAGTTATAACGTTAGATAAACGTGGAACGCTTGAGTTAATCTTCATTCACACATCAACGGCACGCTGTAAAAGGTGGTGGGACAAAAATAAACTTGTTTACAGGACTGACCACATAAAGCTAGCCCCACAGTTGTAGATGTTCGGCTGTCTAGCCATCTGCATGGCGAGGTGAATAAATATCATAGAGATGAATAATGTCGTATAATAAATGTAATGGGCTATAATCAAGCTGAACCAAATGTAAAATTTCAAAATAAAATAATAATATTTGACATTTTTACATTATCACTGCATGATCTTCAACGTCACATGCGCAGGCCTAATGTATGACGATATTGAGATTCATGTGGGGCTAAGATTTTCGGGTTAACCATAGTATGTTTGATGAGGTTAACAGCCTAATTAGATAGTTGGATTACACAACAGGTGGTGACATCATGTTGATGCAGTGTGTACTCACCTTAGTAAAATGATATTTACCACAGAACTAAGTGTTTACGAATCTATGAAATACTTGTATATACAAATTCATTCAAAATGACCGAAGAAATTGTCAAAATGCAAAATGGCCGATATATTGAGAATGGTGGATCTGAGGTTAAAAAGGAGTGAAAATTTGGCCCGTAGAGTCATAATGATACATATGGAATTTCATTCAAAATGATTGACAAAAAAATAAAATGATTGACAAAAAAATAAAATGGTCGACAATGTTCAAAATGGCCGATATCTCAAGAAAAGTGCATACATCTGACGTTAAAAAAAAGAGTGAAATTTTCAACATGTAGGGTCCTAATAATTCCTATACAACCTCATCCAAAAATGATACAAATATGATAGACAAAAATGATACATTTGATCGACAAATTTGTCAAAAATCAAAATGGCCGACAAACGGCCCATATCTCGAGAATAGTGCGTCTGAGGTTGCAAAGTAGTGCAAATTCGGCTCATAGTGTCATAATTATACCATATATGGTATTTCATTTGAAATAACTTAAAAATGTCTCATGATTCAAAATGGTCAACAAAATTCAAAATGGGCCATATATTGAGAAGGACACTTGACACTAAAAAGGAGTGGAAATTGGGACTATTAGGTCATGTTGCTACGTATGAATCGTCATACAGAATAGCTGTCAAAATTGTCATTTATAATAATACATACAAACCTCATCCATTTTTATCCCCGCCCAACGAAGTTGGTGGCGGGGGTTGTGGCGTCATTGCGGACGACCGACCGTCCCTCTGTCCGCATTTGCGTTTCTTGGAGCATATCTCGGAAACCCACGGGGGCATTTCTTTCATATTCACCACACTCATCCCTTATGGGATGTAGATGTCCTTTTTAGGGTTTTGACATTTTGCCTACTTTTTTACCTACATCTCTCGTCCAAAATAGCTTTATTTATTTTAATAGTGCTGATAACTGGCAAACTAGACCATTATTATAAAACAAAATGTGCGGTTTCAGTTATGGATATGTCCTGAAAAACTTAAATTCGATCTAATTTAAAATAGCTGACTTGCGGCCATTACTTTCTTTAATAGGCCTATGCATCATATCTGGAAAACCGTGCCAGATAGCTAAACCATTACTATAAAACAAAATGTGAGACTTCAAAATGACTCAATGACTCAACCAAATTCGAATGACCGACTATCGGCCATTATTTAATAATATGATAATATTATATGCGTCGGTAATGACGTTAAAGGTTACATATCAACCCTTATATAGTATGAATAAATTTGTGACAGATATATCAAAGTTGCCACAAGATGGGGCACAATTGTTTCCTTATATGGGGTGATTGGCTATCATGTGACCCATATGAGGACTATCATGTGAGGGTCACATGATAGCCAATCACTCCATATAAGGAAACAATTGTGCCCCATCTAGTGGTAACTTTGATTGATTTGTCACACAAATATTCATACCATATCTGGGGTGATAGGTCACCTTTAAACATCAATTTTCTGTGAATTCTTACAATACCTGTGTTTATGGGGCCAATGCGTTAATTTGAAAACCCTATTGGGATCAAATGACTTTGGTAGGACTTGAATCATACATGTAGGACTTCTCATTAATTATGCATCTCTCTGACCTGACACATGCTATTACTTTTATTATCGAGAGCATGAATATTTCCCTTCTGTAGTCGCGAGTGATATGGACAAGTAGACCTAAGCATATCCTGTATCCTACTGTCTAATGCATATTCACCCCCACTATTTTAATCAGACGTGTGCGAATATATGTAACAGTACCTTATATATTGATAATAATAAGTATTTTATTTTGTTTTACAGCCCGTGTGACATTAGCACAAGGGGCCTCATTGAACCTGTTCAGCAGCAGAGAACATGAGTTTGAGCAGAGGGCACAACTTCTCAAACGGCTGAGCTTCACTATATTCTGTAGCGAGATTGATCAGTATCATCGTGCAATGCCAGACATTCAGGGTAAGAGAACACTTTTTTCGCCATTAATTTCTTTGATAACTTTGTTGATGGTGTAGATGTGATATGATTTTATTATCTTGCTATTTATTTGTTATTTTAACAGAACGTTTGGCAGAGAGTTTAAAGCTTCCATCCGTCCCTGCACTTCAGGCACAAGTGTTCCTGTGTTTCCGAGTCCTTATGCTACGTATCTCACCACGTCACCTCACCTCATTGTGGCCCACTATCATCACAGAACTGGTGTGTTACTCTTATTATTTGTTAAATATTCCACAAATTGTCCCTTAGTCCATGTGGATTACATTGCACATATATAGTATTTCAATAATTATTGATATATAGTGACTTATGGCATAAGGTAACGTTTCTCATGTGTGACCTTGGATGACCGTTACTGGTCAAGCTGAGCGCTAAATATTACTCATGAAAAAAATGTAAAATGTGACATTTTTTGTCATTATCGTCCTCAAGATAGTTATACTATAGCACATTTACTTTTGACTTCGGCTGACCTTGACGGATGCAAGGAAAATCAATCACATTGCTTGGTATATATATTCTAAAAATACGTGTTCATATATAAAATATTAACTCTCTTGTTGTCGCTTACAATATAGTTTTAGTATATGGTCACTTCTATTGGAGGATTCTTTTTTAGCCTTCAGCCGATTGACTCGCGGATTTTTATTCGATTGTTCTGAAAGCTGGCCCATGTGCTCACCATACAAACGAGCGGGCAGAGATCAGAGCAAAATATCCACCACTCAAACATTTTTTAAATTTTTATTTGTAAATGTGATTAAGTCTCTGGATCCTTTTACAATTTTAAATACGTAAACAAGCTCTTGGCGCTGAGGGCTATGGCCGATTTTTAGAATTTGTAACCAGGCCAAATTAGATACAGCTCATTTAATCGCCTACAATGTATATGTTGTCCACAGAAATTAACGATAAAAAGCAAAGCTCAGATGATGGCTACTAAAACTACTATGTGTGTAGATATTGACCTGTACTGCTACATATATTACCATGTATATTTGTATACATTTAAACGTGTATTTCAGATCCACGTGTTATTACAAATAGAACAAGAATTGGTGCCGGATGTCGAGGAATCTAGGTGAGTTAAGAGGAGGTGAATGTTAGATAACTAAGAACTCAGTAGGGCATATTAGCTATTTTTACCGACTTACCAATACAATTAATTACATTGCTATTGATGTTTTAAATTCACTTTTATCTGGAGAATGCCCTTTACAAAACAAAGGCGCCATTTAGTGATCATCAGAAGAAACTTATGTGGAAATTGTCAACTCAACACTAAACTGAACGCCTCCCTCACAGCATGATCTTTAATTTTAGCGATCTACAATAAGTTGTTTTATTAAGAGATTTATCTTCTAATTCAATTGTAATTCTTGGCTGGATATACTTTTAATTTGTTCAATTCAGAGAGAGTCGTATTTAGTTTTCTTTTCTTCTTGATACAGTTTTTGTTTATGTACCGGTAAGATATTTTGTTTTGTTTAAAACGGTAAATTGTACGAAGTTGTCCCATAAGTAGATAAGAATGTTACAACCTTGCATCTTTCTTTCTGGTTCTGTTTATGCATCCTTTATATATATATATATATGTATATGCATTAAAATGCGCCAGTTATTTATTAATAACTTTATTCATCCTTTTTTTTGAAAGTGTGATAGCGAAGAAAAGAAGCAGGTACATAGTCTGTGTAAATTAGTGCCTGGTGCTGTGTTGTACACTAGTTAGCATCACCTAGTTTATATTGTATCATGTCAGCATCAATGTATATATAGAACAGTATTGTGTTTGTTTTACCCATTTGCTTTATCTGAATTTAGCTTTGATGACAACTAGTATGATTAAGTATTAAAATCACCTCGAAGAGAGCATAGGCTTTAGCCCACTTAGTACGAAGCCCCTGGCAGAAAAAGGCATTCTCAGTACGGAGCATTTGGTATATCGTGAAGGACCCATCCAGGGTGGGGGCATCACGCTTCTCTGTTTTTTATCGAAACAACTTGTAACCATCTATACTATATATAAAATTCACCCCCTCCCCACCTCAACATATGTACTTACGTGAGAGTACTTATGTTAAACAGTCATTTATGGTTTTGAAGCATCTCACTTCCTTCTGGCCGATGTAAACTGACTTTTGAATCAACTTCATCACAAATCACCAAACACTGTGCTCCGGCCCACATTTCTACGGATGCTGAAAGGAGATATTGGGACCCACTGAGGATGCCATCGGTTAAACCCGAGTCAGGAGCCTTACTGAAAGGGTTACTAGTTTACCAGAGCACTGTAAATTGTTGTCATTTGACACTTACCGTGCCATTGTACGCGATGTGATATGGCGTATAGTGCCACACAGCTTTTCTTATACGTCACTTCAATCCCAAATCTCGAGGTGATAATTAAAGATACATAATTGTTTTATCCGTTTGTTTATTATTTAAGATATAATCTGAAACACTTGTAGCCGGAAATTATTCAAATTTGAAAATCATCCCCAAGATACTTCAAAATTCAAAACGAACGCATTTCGTATAACTATTATTTGTTAATAATATATCTATTTATATTTTTTATGATATTTAAACTCGTAGAATGTTGTGAAGATTACAAAATATAAAATTCACAATATATTTGTTTCGACTGGCATTCTGCCACATACATTTTTGCGCCACAGCGTTGCAGAGGGTTGTTCATGGCCCAATGCAACACCATCCAGTCAATTGACACGTATTTTGCCTTTTACACCTTATGGTCCTTTGATAGTGCATCAGTTTATATATGTTTACAATTACACCATTTTACTCGCTTATAATATGTTCTAATTTTTAATGGTTCCATATGAGTAAAGAAATCTATCTTAAACTGAGAAAAAACAGTCATGTAGTTTTAATTTGCCTTGCTTTTTATACTTGACTAGTAAAGTTCCCTTATTAATTAAAGCTTAACACTGAGGGCTAATGGCTAGCAGTGTTTCGATTTTGTCTAATATTACCATATATGAATGTTAGCAGTAGTTAGGGCTTATGGCCGAACCACACTGTGTTGTGGTGCACATTAATACACACAACCCAGCAAACACGATATGTTGACCAACGTTGATTCAATGTTGGCCCACAGTTTACGATGCTGGCCCAGCATTAAATCAGCATTCATTGCGATAATCGTAACGTGTTTGTTTGAAGCATGTATATCTGACTAAAATAAAGTACGCTGTTAGAAATTTGAACTCCCAATGTTACCGAGACACACCATTTTGTATCAATGATTTTATACTCCCAACAACCCACCATTATGTTGATCCACATAATATAACTTAGTAACTAGTTAATTCATCGGGGATGCTTATCGTGTGTAGCATTTTTTCATCTCCGCCGCTGGTGTATCCTCAATTTAGCTCTAACTAAAAAGGTAACTAATCAATTTTGTTTATTTTTCACATATATGACCTATGTCACAGGGCAATTCTTACCATATAAACCGTTGGTTGAATTGCTTTCAAAATGGTAGGGTTGTTCTCTAGGTATTTCTGATGATCTGGATGAATCCATTAAAAACAAAATGGCTGCCGCAGCCAGAGAAAAAATTGACATGCTGGGGTTTTTTTTTCTCATTTTATTTATTTTTTATATCGGAGTAGTTTCTCCAACCCGGGGGAGGGGTTAATTTTTTTTAACAAATAAATTATTTTACACATTTTCCACATATGACCTATGTGACTGGGCTATTCTTAAGATATATTTCTTTTTTGAGACCAAGCCATAAACTGCCATTTTCCAAGATGGCCACCCAAAATGCTTGTGGGCACAATAACTTATGAACCGTTTGTTGGATTGCAGTCATATTTAATAGGATGGTTCTCTAGGTATTCCTGATGATCTGAATAACTTTTGGGATGGATCCATTAAAAACAAAATGGCTGCCGTAGCCATTTCAAAAAGTAATTGGGGGTTGGATTATCATTTTCGCATTATTTTTCTTATATATACTAGAGTGGACTGGAAATATCTACACTCCTTCGGCAGTGGCAGCTGTCTATGTCTAGACACTGCTAACCTTTCTGGCTTGGGTAATAATGCAGTGTTAAAAAACCAGGTCAATGGGAATTCCCCTTCTACCAAACCCATGGGGGGAGTTTCAGAACTTGAGATGCCGTCAGAGTTGGTCGCTGATCTGGCAATCTGCCAACACCTTGAGTTGGCAAACAGCCATTATACACAGGAGAGTCCCCAGACCCTAACCTTTCCAGTCCTTGAACTGAGTGAGAGGGCTCGTTCCGATTCTAGGAAAATGGCCTATCTAACGGGGATGCTTTTAATGTTTTCGTGCCGAAAACAGTCACATACAGTTACTACAGTGTCAAATGTAATCCCCCTCTTGACCATTTATTTGTTGTCGAGCCTGTTCAAGCAGGGCCTCTGGAACTAGGCTATATCAGATGTACACCATTTACTTTTTTTTTTTTTGCAGACATTTTAAAAGTGAAATTGTTTTTAATATATCATTATTAATGAATATCGCTTGTGTACTTATGTAGTGACAGTAAGAAAAATGCATTTACAACGAAAACATCACTGGCGATAATGTTATAGGTGCTATCATGGATTTCTCTATCTTCATCCAAGAGTTACATATGTGTGATTTTAAATGACATAGACCTATCCGTTATCTCTCCCCAAATGTTGGGGGTACCTAAACAGGCGTTACAGCATCATTCCACATGTTTGGAAGCTTTTAGAATTGTCACTTTGGTCTCTTATAGATACATAAACTGGTTGATGATGCAAGAAATTAGTAGAGGCTGACACTTTGACACTTTCTGCACTGCTCAATTTCGTGGTGTAAATGCATATCATGCTGGGCCCAGGAATAAATCAATTTTGCGAGTGGACAATGATAGGTGAATTTACTTTTCTGTGGTGTATATTCATACATGTATGTTTATACTCATTATTAGATAGAGTAGAGGTTCAGACATTGAAAGTGGGAGATAATAGGTGCATTAACTTCATTAAATTGTATATGCGTAATCAAAATGAGGTCTTACTATGGGAATGTTTAGCGTTTGGCACAGACGCCGCAGCAAATTGATAAGGCCTAAGGTTCTCGTTAAAAAGTTATCTGATTATTCTTTTCTTAGGCTGTACATGTAGGCCTACATATAAATATTTTTTAACCTGTCAACAAATGTTGTATCTGGCAGATACAACATTTATTCATATGTTAAAAATTGTTCACTTGATCACGAATTTGGTGTTGTACTAATAGTGTGCAGCAGCAGATAAAAGCTTGACGGTACATGAACCTTTGGTTGGATTGCAGTCATATTTGATAGGATGGTTCTCTAGGTATTTCAAATGATCTGATGAACTTTTGGGATGGATCCATTATAAACAAAATGGCTGCCACGGCCATTCAAAATATAATTGGGGGTGTCATTATTTTCTCATTATTTTTCTTAAATATACTGAAGTGGTCATGGACTGACCTGGAAATATCTACACTCCTTCAGCAGTGTCACCTGTCCATGTGTAGACACTGCTAACCTTCGTCTCTGGCTTGAATAATAAATGTTAAAAAACCAGGTCAGTGGGAATTCCCCTTCTACCAAACCCATGCTGGTCGCTGGGTGGACATGGCAACCTGCCAACACCTTGAGTTGGCAAGCTGCCATTATCCACAGGAGACCCTAACCTTTCCAATCCTATCAGTGAGTGAGAGGGCTGGTTTCGAGTCCAGGAAATAGGCCTATATAACGGGGATCAGTTCTTACTAGATTCTCATCAATTTATCATTTCTTTGATTTTCATTTCGCAATGGCATTCAAACTCACGATAAAAACTTGTTGTAAATCATTACAAGCAGTAAAAATATTAACTCATTCCACCTTATCTGGTAAAAATTGTGTGCAATTAATTGCTCTTAAGTCCTGGACAGTTACTCTGGCGAATCTAGTTCTCCGACCATATGCTCCATTCTTTTTTAAATTAGGTTTTACTGTGTTGAGTGCTTGGTCGGTAAGTTTTAGCACACTAGATCCATTTTTCTGCATCCGAAAGTATTGGGCGGAAATTGTTTTTAAAGTCATGAAGGGACAAATGAACACGCCTAGCTGGTTTTAGTATTATGCACATGCAAGACAACACTACAAACTCTGGGCCGTCATTATGACAACCCCTGCCTGACATCACACATTGACTCTGTTTCCATGTGGAAATCTGAACTAGTTCATATACAAGCAGGCAAACAAGATAACTTGACCCGTTACTGCTTATATGTTGGACCAGAGCTGCAGATCTCTGCATGGCTCGATGTTGCATCAATACTGAACAAGCATTTTATTATAATTGCATATGCAAGTTAATTATTAAGCTTAATTTGTTATTCCTAATACTGCATTGTAAAGATGTAATACATATATATAATATGTTATATAGATCACTGGTACAGCCTTTTACATTCCCTAACAGGTAGTAAAATCTATGTTTGCTCTTTGGGTGCAGAAAGGTTTAACATTATAAATTTATATGTAATCTGAAATGGAGAAATTAATCTCAGTTATTTTTTTCGAAAATTCAGAGAAATAATCTATATGTATACTAACATAAGGTTTCTTTAAAACTAAAACATCCATGAGAAGTACGGTAGGAATGATTTACCTTTCTGGGGCTCATAGGACAAATGATTTTTTATCGGTCATCACATGCTTACACATTGTGTGTATTTTGCTGAACAAAATCTATACCATCTCTCTAAATCTCATGATATAAATTTGCATTTCCACGGTATAAATGTGGATGTTTTCCTGGTGCTACTGTTATGTTATTAGCTTTACTTGTGGTACATTGTGAAATCACAGCATGCTTAATTATGTGCCACATGTATGGAATATTTATGGTGGTTTAACTAATGGATCAATACAGCCAACATTGTGAAAGTTTTTAATGTATTGAAGAGAGATTCGGATAAATTTAAGTGCAAATAAGCAACTATGACAGTTTCGCATTCCCTGATTTTAGTCACGCCAGGATTCTGTCCAGTGTCAGGCGTTACGCTCTTTTGTGGGATAGAAAAAAACTAAAAACTAGTGGTCAATTTTGTTGAAATTTTAATATAATTTTCCCAGCAATATGGTGATGTGCAAGTGATTTTTAAAAGATGCTACCAAAATTCAAAATGGCCGCCAGAGGTCTACTCCAAATTTTTTTGTGGACTCAAAAACTTAGTCGGAAATTATTCAAATTTCACTATCACATTCCCCACGATATGAAGATGTGTAGGTAATTTTTTCAAGGTTTTACTGAAATTCGAAATGGACGCCACTGATCAACATCACTTTTTTTGGGGGCGCAAAAACTCAAAAACTAAGACAGAAATTATTCAAATTTTACAATAAGATTCCCCACGATATGGAGATGTGAAGGTGATTTTTCTAAGGTTTTGATGAAATTCAAAATAGCCGTCACGGATTAACTATATTTTTTGTGGACGCAAAAATTTAAAGTCAGAAATTATTCAAATTTTATTATCACATTCGCCACTATATGGAGATGTGCAGGTGATTTTTTAAGGTTCTACTGAAATTAAAAATGGCCGCCACTGATCAACTTCATAAATTTTTGTGGACGAAAAAACTCAAAAACTTAGTCAGAAATTATTGAAATGTTACAATCACATTCCTGTGATTTCAAAGTGTTACTGAAATTCATAATGGCCGCAATAAATGAACTACGTAATTTTTTGTCGGCGTGTCATATAGATTTAGCTTATTTCAGATTTGAAAAATGTAACTGTTATTTACTTCATTCATTGTTACTTCTTTTATACTAACCAGACGACAGCAATGTCACTATTATAATTTAGGCATCGTAACTGGGAGGATCATTAGCTTATGACACTGTTTCAAGTCTATTTCAAAGAAACTGTGATATGAAGCTTTTTGGCCTTATTGGTGCACGTTGAGTAACCAACATTTATCATATTCACTCTTATTAGATTAACAGCCAAATATTTTTGAAAGGTCTCCAGGGCTGATAAAATTACTTAAATAGGCGTATTTTGAAAATATGTTTATTTGTGGTAAAATAGGAAATTATAGATGAATTGGTTAACTCTATACCAGTTTTATCGTTTGACTCCTCATTGTTATGTTTCATTGAAATTAAATATTTAAATAAATTTAATTTAATTATGATGGGTAAAAATGTACTATAATGATATTCTGGTTATAGTAATTTCTTTCTATTCACTTGCTTGCCATGATTTTTTTGCTTTTCATGGTGTAGGACTATTCCATATTTTAGAACTCAACGTGATTCTTCAATCATTTCGGGTGATTTATTATGTACTAACTAGTAGTTTTTGTCACAGAGCGCAGATGTCTCGTATGGCCAATCTGGACCCCTCATGGGGATTGGGTAATGGTCTCAGCGGTCACGTTGGCACACATTGGCTCAAGCTTTTCCTGTCGGCCTGTAAGTTACTAGATCTAGCCCTGGCTTTGCCTACAGAGAGTCTACCCCAGTTTCAACTGTGAGTATAATATTATTGGGACACTAGTAATTTTCTCACCGCTGCCATTGGCCTGCGACAAATAGATTTAGCTCTCATTGAAACAGATGCATTTTGTTTATTTTTCACATGTGTAAGGTATGGGTCTGTAAAATACTTCCCATACATATTTTTTGTGTGGGGGAAGTATCTTACAATCAGAATAATGACAGATTAACTTTTTAAAACAATCAATTAAAAAATGGTTTACAATGACAAGGGGGGTGGTGGTAGGCACCGAGCCATAAAATAACATTTTTCAAGATTATAAGGACATTTTCCAAGACGGCCAAGCTTGTGACTGCGATATCCAATGAATCGTTGATTGTATCACACTCAAATTTGCTGTGATGATTCTCTATGTATTTCTCCCATGAACGTCATTTTTTTACGAATGTTTTTATGAAAAAATTAAGTAGCCTCTCCAACTTTATTATCATTTTCTTCCGGGGCGGGGGGGGGGGGCGGGTTGCGGTCAATTATTTTGATGGAAGACTGGTAAATACCTAAAAGGGTACGCACGGACAGGGGAAAACAGGAACACTTGCTTTATAAATTCCCTGTGCACAATGAAAACACAGGAAATTTTATCTGCTGGTGCCGTTGCAGAATATGTCATGACTGAGAATGTTATTCCATATCACCAAAAGGGATGATATATGTTTATATTTTTTAATTGTCCTCAATTTGCGTTTTTTATGAAAATCCTCCTGATAACAGTGAATCTGCTTCAGAGGAGAACTTCAAGATCAAGAGGTGGGTGATTAACCGTAGCGACCAGAATATGACACAAGGTGAAACAACAGTGTTAAGAATAGGCTGAAAGTTGTCATTACACTTACAGCACTCTCGATATCAGACATTATAGCAGGCACATAGTCAGATGTCAGACAATGAAGCGGCTGAGCAGCTGAGAAATATAAGTTGTGAGAGTGGTTAAGAGAGTAAATGAGAAAACTTGCTTTACAAAACCTTTGTAAGGTTATAGACGTTATTATCTTACCAGCAGATAAGGGGGGGGGGATGTGATTATCAACACCCGTGAGTACAGAAAAAAATGCTTTTGTTTGATACTAACACCTATAAGTCTCTAGCTAAAGACAAAACTTGTGAACATCCAGAAATAGTTCAAGAAGGATGGTATCATATAATACCTGAGAACTGTATTAGACATTGTATCCGAGCTCTAAAGAGCCTCCTAAACTGTACGGTACACTCAAAATTCACAAGGCCAAATACACCCCTTAGCCGTATTGTGTCCAGCTGTGGGAGTATACGCTATGATGCCGCCCGTCACATAGCATATATTCTCTCCCCCTTAGTGTGTAATACTCTTCACTCTATGTTGAGCTCGCAAGACTAGAGCGCGCAAGCTAGCAAGACTAGATGTACCACCAGGCCAAATCTGGTCTATGACATAACAACTCTCTTTACCAGCGTTCCCGTAGACAAGGCCCTCCAGTTCATTACTGCTGAGCCGGAAAGAGATCATGACACTCTTTCAGAGCCCTCCGCTCTTATCAGTGTCACAGCTGACTGAACTGTAAGAGTGTTATCTGCAGACCACCTACTTCATATACGATAGATGGTAAAAAACTCACAGTGCTTTTATGGGATACTCTAGTTATAAACAATATTGATCCACACATAAAATTTACCATTGAATCGAAGTCAATGTCAAGCTACCTTTTTTTAACCTACATGTATACATGTGTTAATGTGATGGATGGTGGTGGTACCAAAATCACCATCCTCAGGAAATCCACCAACACAGATCAATACTTGAACTAACTACATCACACCACCCTCTGGTACATAAACGATTTGTAGTTCGCACGTTGCCCAACAGAGATAAGCTATATGTGACGATACCAGACGACTATATAACGTCCTCAAAGCTAACAACTATGAAGAATGGGCCCTCAACATGGATAAGAACGTCAATAGACCAAGGTGCAAGCTGGATAAAACCCCCAAGTAGAGACAATTAGGATAATTATACCACATCGCCTGTAGCGATGATGAGAATCACAGAACACACCAAACTAGACAGACCTACGGGAGTCAGAGAACACTGCCTTAATACCGGTCATAGTGTGTCCATGACCAAAGTCCTTAAAAACCAAAGTCCTTAAAAGAGAACAAGACACAGACGCAAAGCCAAGGAGGCTATCCATATACGCCAACGACGCCCCACCATGAATAGGGTCCAAAGCTACCAGGTGCCACTCATCTACACCAAGATCACCTCGCCAATGTCTGGGCCTTTTCACCCCCAAGACAGAACAAGGCTTGCCGAAGCAAGTCGAAACGTCATAACATTTCAATACATATTGCAAAAAATTGTATAATTTAAAGTTTGTATAATTTACTACTAGTACTATGTATCCTCTTGCTCATTTTTGAGTTTCGTTTAGAATATATTAGATTAGCCCCATCGTGACTGTACTGGCAAGCGGTGCTTGACCGAGGACTGAAATCTTAGCTAATATTAGATCACCTGCTGAATAAAATATTTTTCTTACTAAATAATAACCAACCTATATCACTGTACACAATAGTTAGCTCCCGCCGTCACCGTAGGTGAGACGGGAGGGAGCTATGGATTCTACCTCCGTTCTGTTTTTTACATCTTCTGTTGCCTATAACTTTGGAAGAAAATAAGCTAGGATAACAATTTTTGGTATGTGGGTTACTTCCAGGTGGATAATAGACAGGTTAAAATATTTTTAATCGAAATTTAATATGCAAGGTCGCAGAGGAGAAAATGATGATGTTACGGCGTACGGCCGTCCTTAAACATTTCGTTTCCGGAGCATATCTCTGAAAGTACTTGTCTGATTGTCTTCAAATTTTACACACAACACCTCTAGGGGGTCTAGTTGTGCATTTTGGGGTATATAAACTTTGACCTGTTTTTGGTTCAGAACTATGACCTATTTAGACGTTTTCACACACACTTCGTTTCCGGAGCGGATCTCGAAAAGTACTGGGCCGATTAGAGTCATATTGCACATACATGTTCTCTAAGGTCCCTAGTTGTGCCTTTTCAGGTTTTTGGACCTTGACCTTAAAGTTGACCCAGCACTTTGACCTAATTTATAACATCGGTAAATCCGATTGAAATATTTTGAGGAATATCATGAAAACCGCTCAAGATAGCTACACCATTACTATAAAACAAATTGTAAGGTTTCAGGAGAGGATGCATCTTGAAAAATTTCAAGTCGATAAAATTCAAAATGGCCGCCAATCTTCCATTATTCACGTCGACAGGCCTGATATTGCGGAATATCATGAAAATCGCTCAAGATAGCTACACCATTACTATAAAACAAATTGTAAGGTTTCAAGAGAGGATGCATCTTGAAAAATTTCAAGGCAATGAAATTCAAAATGGCCGCCTATCGGCCATTATTCACCTCGACAGGCCTGATATTGCGGAATATCATGAAAACCGCTCAAGATAGCTACACCATTACTATAAAACAACTTGTAAGCTTTCAGGAGAGGATGCATCTTGAAAAATTTCAAGTCGATAAAATTCGAAATGGCCGTCTATCGGCCATTATTCACCTCGACTGGCCTCATATTGCGGAATATCATGAAAACCGCTCAAGATAGCTACACCATTACTATAAAACAAATTGTAAGGTTACAAGAGAGGATGCATTTTGAAAAATTTCAACTTGATCAAGTTCAAAATGGCCGCCTATTGGCCAATATTCACCTAGACAGGCCTGATATTGGGTAAACCATGCCAGATAGCTAAACCATTACTATAAAACCAAATGTGATATTTCAGGAGAGGATGCATCTTGAAAAAAATTGACTTGAACAAATTTAAAATGGCCGCCTTTTGGCCATTATCCACTTTCACATGGCCGTTATTTGATAAACCGTGCTAGATGGCTAGACCATTACTATAAAACAAAATGTGACATTTCAGGATAGGATGCATCTTGAAAAATTTCGACTTGATAAAATTCAAAATGGCCGCTTATCGGCCATTATTCACTTTCACATCGCCGATATTTGGTAAACCGTGCTGTATGGCTAGACCATTACTATAAAACGAAATGTGAGATTTCAGATGAGGACACACCTTGAAAAATGTTGACTTGTTCAAATTCAAAATGGCCGCTTATCGGCCATTATTCATTTTCAATTGGCCGATATTTGGTAAACCATGCTAGATGGCTAGACCATTACTATAAAGCAAAATGTTAGTTTTTTCGGGGGAGGATGCACCCTGAAATTTTTTAACTTACGAATTCAATATGGCAGACAATCAGCATAATTTACCTCGATAGGCCTGATATCAGGTAAACCGTGCTAGATAGCTAGACCATTACTATAAAACAAAATGTGACGTTTCCGGAGAGGATGCCTTTTAAAAACTTTCGACTCAATCAAATTCAAAATGGCCGCCTATCGGCCACTATCTACTTTCGCATTGCTGATATTTGGTAAACAGTGTTAGATAGCTAGACGATTACCATGAAACAAAATGTGAGATTTCAGGAGAGGATGCATCTTGAAAAATTTGATTCGTTCAAATTTAAAATGGCCGCCTATCGGCCATTATTCACTTTCACTTGACCGCTATTTGGTAAACCGTACTAGATTGCTAGACCATTACTATAAAACAAAATGTGAGATTTCAGGAGAGGATGCATCTTGAAAAATTTCGACTTGATCAAATTCAAAATGGCTGCCTTTAGGCCATTATTCACTTTTACATGGCCGTTATTTGGTAAACCGTGCTAGATGGCTAGACCATTACTATAAAACAAAATGTGAAATTTCAGGAGAGGATTTAGACTCGATCAAACTCAACATGGCCGCCTGCCTATCGGCCATTATTTACTTTCACATGCCCAATATTTTGCAAACTGTTAGATGCTAGTCCATTACTATAAAACAAAATGTGAGGTTTTGGAGGACGATGCACCCTGAAATTTTTTAACTAGTCTCTATCAAATTCAAAATGACCGTAAATCAGCCATTATTTACCTCGATTGGCCTGATATCGGGTAAACCGTGCCAGGTAGGTAGACCATTACCGGGATACTGATTAGGATCATTAATTTCAATGGAGGTTTGCAATCTCTGACAGACTTATCTTCCTCTTAGACTGAGTCTCTTAGACCTAGTTATCTTGTGTCCTGTTTTTCGTACGGCCGTCCTTAAACATTTCGTTTCCGGAGCATATCTCTGAAAGTACTTGTCTGATTGTCTTCAAATTTTACACACAACACCTCTAGGGGGTCTATTTGTGCATTTTGGGGTATATAAACTTTGACCTGTTTTTGGTTCAGAACTATGACCTATTTAGACGTTTTCACACACACTTCGTTTCCGGAGCGGATCTCGAAAAGTACTGGGCCGATTAGAGTCATATTGCACATACATGTTCTCTAAGGTCCCTAGTTGTGCCTTTTCAGGTTTTTGGACCTTGACCTTAAAGTTGACCCAGCACTTTGACCTAATTTATAACATCGGTAAATCCGATTGAAATATTTTGAGGAATATCATGAAAACCGCTCAAGATAGCTACACCATTACTATAAAACAAATTGTAAGGTTTCAGGAGAGGATGCATCTTGAAAAATTTCAAGTCGATAAAATTCAAAATGGCCGCCAATCTTCCATTATTCACGTCGACAGGCCTGATATTGCGGAATATCATGAAAATCGCTCAAGATAGCTACACCATTACTATAAAACAAATTGTAAGGTTTCAAGAGAGGATGCATCTTGAAAAATTTCAAGGCAATGAAATTCAAAATGGCCGCCTATCGGCCATTATTCACCTCGACAGGCCTGATATTGCGGAATATCATGAAAACCGCTCAAGATAGCTACACCATTACTATAAAACAACTTGTAAGCTTTCAGGAGAGGATGCATCTTGAAAAATTTCAAGTCGATAAAATTCGAAATGGCCGTCTATCGGCCATTATTCACCTCGACTGGCCTCATATTGCGGAATATCATGAAAACCGCTCAAGATAGCTACACCATTACTATAAAACAAATTGTAAGGTTACAAGAGAGGATGCATTTTGAAAAATTTCAACTTGATCAAGTTCAAAATGGCCGCCTATTGGCCAATATTCACCTAGACAGGCCTGATATTGGGTAAACCATGCCAGATAGCTAAACCATTACTATAAAACCAAATGTGATATTTCAGGAGAGGATGCATCTTGAAAAAAATTGACTTGAACAAATTTAAAATGGCCGCCTTTTGGCCATTATCCACTTTCACATGGCCGTTATTTGATAAACCGTGCTAGATGGCTAGACCATTACTATAAAACAAAATGTGACATTTCAGGATAGGATGCATCTTGAAAAATTTCGACTTGATAAAATTCAAAATGGCCGCTTATCGGCCATTATTCACTTTCACATCGCCGATATTTGGTAAACCGTGCTGTATGGCTAGACCATTACTATAAAACGAAATGTGAGATTTCAGATGAGGACACACCTTGAAAAATGTTGACTTGTTCAAATTCAAAATGGCCGCTTATCGGCCATTATTCATTTTCAATTGGCCGATATTTGGTAAACCATGCTAGATGGCTAGACCATTACTATAAAGCAAAATGTTAGTTTTTTCGGGGGAGGATGCACCCTGAAATTTTTTAACTTACGAATTCAATATGGCAGACAATCAGCATAATTTACCTCGATAGGCCTGATATCAGGTAAACCGTGCTAGATAGCTAGACCATTACTATAAAACAAAATGTGACGTTTCCGGAGAGGATGCCTTTTAAAAACTTTCGACTCAATCAAATTCAAAATGGCCGCCTATCGGCCACTATCTACTTTCGCATTGCTGATATTTGGTAAACAGTGTTAGATAGCTAGACGATTACCATGAAACAAAATGTGAGATTTCAGGAGAGGATGCATCTTGAAAAATTTGATTCGTTCAAATTTAAAATGGCCGCCTATCGGCCATTATTCACTTTCACTTGACCGCTATTTGGTAAACCGTACTAGATTGCTAGACCATTACTATAAAACAAAATGTGAGATTTCAGGAGAGGATGCATCTTGAAAAATTTCGACTTGATCAAATTCAAAATGGCTGCCTTTAGGCCATTATTCACTTTTACATGGCCGTTATTTGGTAAACCGTGCTAGATGGCTAGACCATTACTATAAAACAAAATGTGAAATTTCAGGAGAGGATTTAGACTCGATCAAACTCAACATGGCCGCCTGCCTATCGGCCATTATTTACTTTCACATGCCCAATATTTTGCAAACTGTTAGATGCTAGTCCATTACTATAAAACAAAATGTGAGGTTTTGGAGGACGATGCACCCTGAAATTTTTTAACTAGTCTCTATCAAATTCAAAATGACCGTAAATCAGCCATTATTTACCTCGATTGGCCTGATATCGGGTAAACCGTGCCAGGTAGGTAGACCATTACCGGGATACTGAATAGGATCATTAATTTCAATGGAGGTTTGCAATCTCTGACAGACTTATCTTCCTCTTAGACTGAGTCTCTTAGACCTAGTTATCTTGTGTCCTGTTTTTCGACTTAGCCTAGGACTACATTAATAACCCTACACAAAATCAAATTCTAATTCGGAGCGGGAGCTCCTGGACTTATGTAGTCTTGTTTTATTTAAATCTATTATTACTTTGAAAAAACTAATTGTTTACAATCTGCAGCCCTAGTAAACAAAATAATGATGCTTGTTATAGTATACATCACTATTCTATTCTACGCCAACACTATATCATACAAAAATTGTTACCTACATATAGCACATAGTTCTATCTATGTAATGGAGGAAAGAATTGACAGATCATCACTTTTTTCTAGTTCAATTTGATAGCAATCGTTATGGAACTTTGACTCCAGAAGGTTTATTGATGTAGGGGAGTTATTCTTTGTCTGTCATGATACTCCATTCATATGTCCATCCCAGCAATCAATATAACTATATATAAAACTATATATAATCATTATAGAAATATAAACGTGTCTGTTGTGTACTTATTGCATCCCTCTAAAAAGTTTCTTGTGATAAAATTTTACCTTTCTGGCTTGTATAATCAACTCGTCTCCACATAACTTTTATACTGATCAATTCAGCATTGTAACTTTCTTCAGATATTTTCTGAAATGGTCAAACAGTCTTTATACCATATAATACTGTTATTAATACTTGTTAATACTTGTGAATAGTATTATACTGTATATATGTATGTTATAGTGTTATTTATATACAGACTTTAGATGACAGCTATATTGGATCTCATAAAAAGTAATTTTGTCTTGTTTTGTTTTCATATGATAGAAATAAGTTTTCAGATATGTTTGTTTTCATATGATATAAATAAGTTTGCAGATATGTATCTTTCACAAGTCTGAATTTTGGATTCAAAATTTGTTTCTAATCTTAAATTAATAACTTTATGTTTAAATACCCAATTTCCGAACCAATATAAAATATCAGGTGACCTGACATAGTGACCTATATTTATTGTTATATGATCTAATTTCTCAATCAAGTATTTTTTTCCAAGGTATCGTTGGGCATTCATAGGAGAACAGACAGTCGACCAAGGGAAGCCACGCCATCGTGACCAGCAACCAACATTTATACCTCATGTCATTCGAATTGCCCGACTAATGAACATACGGGTATGTTGTTGTTATCATGCATACATGATAAAGAAAATTTAGTCTTGCAGTTAAGTCTAAAAAGTAAAATGAAGTCTTGTATAATCACAATGAAGTCTTGCAGTTACGTCGCACAATTAAAATAGCTTACCGGATATGTTGTTTATGCAAGGAATTCCACATGTCTGCCTATAATTTTTGGGCAGATTGCTAGCGTTGTACCCTGGTTTCTCCTCTCAACAGCGGTGCTAATGCAGCTCTGACGTCGTTCCAGGCACTGATGTGTTTGGCATTAGGTCTTTTCTTTGTTAATCCTCTAGACAGAATTCCCATAACCACTCATGGGTTATCAAAAACCCTATTTTACTCTATCACAAGGTGACGTTAAGCATTACTTTACTACTACTACTACTACTACTACTACTACTACTACTACTACTTATAATAATATTACTACTACCAGAAATTGATGAGTAGGGGGTTCAGAATATACTAGGTGTATGGCCACGGCACAGCAGTGTACCGTGAAAGGCCTATGGTCACACTGGGTGAGAGTGCCAGTGGGATCGCCCCCAGGAGCTTTATAAATAAGAGAACTGAACTAAATTTGGGGCTGTATTATCCCATAAGGAGTCATTTTTCATTCCATTTAACATGGTCGTGCTGACTTGTAGTAGACACAAACATTAGCTTAAAATTGTGATGGACATTGAATAAAAGCCAAATTACGGCACAAAAACATATCCCAAGAAGTTCTTACATACGTTACACTCCAGATTAAAAGTCAAAGCTTTGTGTGAAATGTCAACTGTATATTTGATTATCTTTCAGTTCGAGGAATCACCAAGAGAAGAGTATGTAGCAGGACGACCGCTGTTAGCTGTCAAGCAGATTCGTTCAGTACAAGATCTCCACCCCTTCTTCAACACCATAGCTCAAATGGCACAATCTCCTCATAGTTTTAATGCTACTGGATCATACAATTCTACAGACACGATTTCAACTTCAAAAAGTTCATTAAAGCCTGGGATCTCAAAATCAAAATCAGCCATGGATTTTCCAGGTCTCTTTAATACTAACATACCATTGATTCGGGACAGCAAAACACCAAGGCAAATGGTGGAAAATATTGTAGAGTATGATTTTTTAGATCCCCCTCCACGAGCATAAGTGCAAAATTGTGGAAGTATACTTAATCACGGAACAGAACGGAACTCCGAGAATCACGGAACGTAACAAAATATCAGAATCACGGAATGTAGTACAGGCCGTAATGTTAGAGATAGATGTTCACTGGGATTGGAATGTTAATTTTTTGGCACCAATGTTTTTCTGTCTCTACTAGGTCTACTGATTCGACGGTTTGGTGCCATTTTTTCTTTTGTGGTTAAAGGTCATTTTGAAGAAAATTACATACAGCGTCCACATACTTGCCATAAAGTATGTCATATGACCCCTCAAAATTTTCAGCATGATATGCAGAAAGTGAATATTAATAAATCATAAGAGTCAGATCAGTGTGCAATGAAATCGGCAACATTATATGCATAAACATTAAGAAATACGCTAATATTCGTCTATGATACCATTTGCAGATATAGATCTATGACGCATATGTCACAATAATTGTTTTGCTTTTACAGTATCACACTATAGCGTACGAGATAAATGTATGGGCAGCGTTTGAAAATTACATAAATATGTGGTAGCATGCGTATGGCTAAGCTAGCATATTGGTAGCGCATACAGCTCACCTATCCGCCGTGCCAATATCACCTGTGATGTGCCTATATAAAAAGTAGCTTTTCCACATTGCACTATGAATACGCTAGACAAATCATAGACCTATATGCTACACTTGCATGGGTTTGTCCATGTATGACTACTGTACTTAACCTATGAGTAACGTACATCTATCATTCCACTAGCGTGTGCATATCATTTTCTTAAGGTATAAACCATATTAACAACAATTGTAAGGACTCTTACAAATAAGGTTGGGCCTCGTCATATACTAATATATACTGTGTAAGCAGATTAATTATTATGCCTAACGTGTCGCTTGTCATCCCAATCCCAGTATATTAGTAATTTATTATCGATACGCTGACATAATTATATACGCTAGTACGATATGTTATACTGTGAAATCGTATTTAATAAATGCCATAAAATAGTTGTTTTTTGCCTATATTGTGGGCGGATTTTAGCATAGATAGCTAATAAAACTGGTGATTTGTTGAAGCATTCCTCTGGTCATGGCAATTTTGTAATATTCGTCCAGAGCCATGCACTGTCTGGCTTGGGAACATAATTATGAGCCGGTAAGCTAATAGCAGAGGAGGATGCAACATGACAGACTTTGTTCAAAAGACACAATACATGCCGATAACCTCAAAAGAGAAAATATTACTATGAAAAAGCGGCAGACAAAAGCAATTCACCTGAATTTGCTCACTCAGCATTGCTCACTGAGAAAGCGCCATTCCAACCTGTATCTTCAGAAAGATTCGGCTCTTTGCAATATGTTTTTTCTGCAATTGTGCTAATTCAAAAAAGTCACCTTCTCATTTCCTTTACATGAGAAGACTTATTATTGTTTCCACTTTCTCCACTTAAAACAATACGCATGTGTTTCCTCACACAAAATAGACTGGCATATGCATAGCATACATATAGCATAGCATATTCATCTAGGCCCTACAGGAAAGTGATCCAGAAATTTGGGAGCTCATTGTGAAGGAAAAGTAGGATCCCTTTACGGGCATCGGCATTTACCATGCATTGGAGAAATAAATTGAAAACTGCAAGTGTTTGCTGGTGTAAGGGACATAATCATAAAAGATGCCACCATAATGAGATTCTTCCTGGTCTCATCAGAACTTATCCAGTCAAAGCAGAATGCAACAAATAAGTTATGTTCTACGAGGTAACTAAGAATGTAATGAAGACATCTGCCACATGACTGGGAACATATAAAACCTTTGTTGCAGAGCGCATCATTGTAAATGGATGTATTTGCACAAAAATGATAAAACAAAGCTTTCAATGTGTACATCAATAGGAAATAACGTCAAATTAAAAATGCCAACCAAGTGTAGTTTCGCGTATATCAAAATGTTATTATAAAAATAGCCCTAACGAGTTTCCATGCATCACTTTTTTGCTTCTGATGGATCTATGCTACCTTCTCAGAATGAAAAAAAAATTAATATATCTGACAGTTTTGTTTGACAAGCACGAAGAACAATATCCCCAAGTCAAAAGATATGGTGACATTATTGTAATCATTAGTTTTAGTTTAGTTTTTTTTATTTTGCAGTAATCAATACAATGATCTATTTTGCAAGAGTAAAAAAAAATATTCAATGCACCCTGTCCAAAATCTAGCAGTCATGCAAGAAAGTATCAAGCAGTGAGTATGAACAAAGAGGAATGTTATATATGTCACCAGTAGGCCTACTTACTAAAGACATGCAACTGAGATACTAGTACCAAGCAGAGTACAGAGCTTCTAGTTCTAATCCCCCATTAAAAGCTGCTCTACACCAGCACATACTTCATGACAATTACCAAGTACAAAAATGGCACCTGGCTCACATTGCGAAATATCTGCTCGCCCCGACAAAAGAACATCGATGGACAAATGACTGGATGGGTGTAATATATTTCTTTGTTCTTTGAGAACATTTTTGAACCAGCTCCAGCATTGGATCAAGATCTCCTGTTGGATGGGACACGCTATATATAGCAGTGCTAAGGCGCAGCCCTATGCACGCTTGCGACAGATATACTGTATGGCAGCTGCTGTTCTCCACTCCGCTTAGCACAATGGTGGACAAAGCTGACATCGCTTGCTGACAATTTTAAGTTGAAGACGAGGGAGTTGAAATGTGGATTTGTTGAAAAATAGACTTGCACCATATTATGATATCATATACCATCTGCCCAAGTGTGAAAAAGGTGAACGCTACAGGAATTCAGATTTCTGCGACGAAAGTTCCGGCCTCTCGCTGTTAATATTATAGATGTTTGTCTGCCATATAGCTCGAGACATCATATTTATCAAACCACTGACCTTGCGTATGGAGAGTTTTAATTTCAGTGGTCCAGAATGTGTATACATAAGGTATGGATATGTAAGATGACAAGCATTATGACACAAATCACAACTAAAAACGACACTTTTCGTATTTTTTTTCAATTCAGTGTACATTTATATCTATAGTGCTATATATTCGTATTCTCCTCGCAATTCTGCGAATTTTAAGGGGTCACATGATATACTTTCCGGCATCAACTAAAAATGGCCCTTGATGGCAAAAGAAAAAATAGCATCAAAACCTTCCTGAATCATTAGACCCAGTAGATTGATATTAGCATTGGTGCCAAAAATTAACATTCTAATCCAAGTGAAAAACACAACCTCCTGCACTAATGATTCTATCAAGATATGAGCAAGGATATATATATATAAGCTGACGACAATATATTGGAAAAAATATATACAATAATGTTATTGTTGCAGGCTATTCGTACACCTTTAATTCTAGTCTACAATGATGACTGAGCAAAAAGAAAAAAACAGCAGACAAAAATATGCCTTTTATTGCAGTGTCTCACAAATTCACATTACATAATTGCTGTATCATTCCTTTCCGTGATTCTGATATTTCGTTCCGGATGCTAATAAAGTGTTAAGTTCCGTTCCGTTCCGTGATTCAGTATACGCCATCTTCATTTCATGTTATCTCAGTTGACAATTATATAGCTCTTAATACTCGATTAAAATATATTTATATAAAAAATATATTTTTAAAGTCATTTTGTTTGAATGTTAAACTTCATTCCTGTGATGTATGATAAAAGGTGCTGGGATACATATGACAGCTGCAGTGCAGCTGCTATCTCTTATGTGATACAATTTTTTGTTAGACCTCGACTTCCTCAGACTATTTGCGGTATGTATCCCAAAACAGTGTTGATAATTCATTTCGCTAATCTTAAACCCTCATGCTCGTGTGTTCATTAAGGTGCATGAAATAATGCGATATATTTTTGTGTCTGTGATAGATTTGTATATTTTAAAATATCACGCCCTTGCAACGTATATTTAATATAGTTAAGCGTTACACATAACTATTATATGCATCTATTCCAGGTTATCTGCACATTCCAGGTAAATGACATCCCTTATAAATACAGGTATTAGTCTTCTTCGAAATGTTAATATAATTGCTTTTTAATAATGATGCAAAGGGATGTATTATTTATTAAAATGACACGTGTATATGAAGGTATGATATTGTGAATATAATCAACACTATTAGCCAAACGAATAATAAACATGAACACTATACTAAAGCTATGCGTATATGATTTGTTCCTGTTGCTTCGGAATATGTTCATGTTTTTAATAGGTAAGCGCTTGCTTTATAATATCGCTTGATTGGCCTCTTGTCATCATATACTAATCGTTATGGTCTTTGTCTAAAACTGTAGACAGAACAATTACAAACAGGAGAAAGTTGTCATAATTTATAAGTTTTTTTGTAAATACCACTGTTAAAAACGTATCCACTGTGGCGGACAGTACATTTATTCACCAAATATATTTGAAGTATCATATAGCAGGGAATAATTTGCCCCAGAAAAATTGTGTAGCAGTTTAGGAGCCGCAAATGTGCAAAACACTATTCTCCATACCAAAAACTGCTACACCAACTTATTATTGTGTAGCTTATTCCCAAAATTGAGTAGCAAACTGCTCCGCTACACCAGACAAATTATTCTCTGTATAATAGGCGTATATAGTTATCTACTGCTGTCTTAATTGTATGCTTCTGACGGTCTGTGGTTTTATATAGTAAGTTGGTACGACCGCCTGTGGTCGGTTCTGTTGCTCTTTCCTTGTGACCACATGCCCACTATGGATTCCTGTTGGATGTAGGCCTACCCGTAGCTGCAGTGTGAAAGTAAACATGAGGCGAGAGTTCGTTGATTTATTGATTCTCAAAACCGATTCACGATAATGGGAAGTATAAAATAATAAAATTGAAATTTCGTCTTTTTTTTATTTTTTTATGCCGCCGACCCCCTATTTATCGAAATAAACTGATATAAATTGAAAAAATAATGAAAATTATGCATATTTTTTAAATAAAACTAGTAGACACTTATAAAAAGTGCTAAGTTTACCGTTACAAAAAAAAAAGGTTGTTTTTTCCCCGATCGCCTCGAGCTCTGAACCTTGAATGAAACAAATTGAGAACCAATTAATCAAAAAACTGTGGCCTTGTTATGACTTAATAGTGGGGGCTCTTAGGTAATTGGGTGTGCACTTTTGGATAAAATTGTGAATTTTGGTACACAAATTGTTAAGATATCGCTCTACAGGAATTTTGATGGAAGCAAGTTGGTACGTCCACATTTTGGCCGCCATCTTGTTTTTTCAAAATGGCCGCCACTTAAGACCTATATGCAGCAATATTTCATAAGGGAAGACAATTAGAGAGCTCGTAACAAGCTGATTTTTTTATGAAAGAACCCTAAATGTATGTGGATTAACATAGTAAACGTTCCAGAAAATCCTCCTCAAGCACTTTGATATATGCAAGATGGCGTCCAAGATGGCCGCCAGCGTATAGTCATATTTAATAAATAGCGTAAAATGATCGATATTAGCTCGATTTTCTTTTGTAATACACCATTTTAAATAGTTTCGTGGTCAGTAAAGCTATGTAGACCACCCCCAGCAATTTTGAAAACATATTTAACCTTTTTATCCCAAGAGGCTTCTTAGTGAACGTCCCTGTAATCTATATTGGTAAAACATTATTATTTATAATCAATTAATTAAATATTAATGGTGATGCATATTGGTTTCAGTGATAAAGCTATATTAAAAGCACGGTTATTGGTTAATTAATTTGTATTTTTAGTTATTCAAGATGGCGTCCAAGATGGCTGCCAGTGTATGGGCAGGGCGGGGGCCCTAGGGTAGTGGTTAGCATCGCTGCCTTTCACGATTTCGGGGTTCGGTTCGTGATTGAAACAGTATGAAATAAACAATATAGTGAAATAATATAAGCTGTAATGATTTTTTCCGAGGCCCATGTCCTGTGTGAATTGCACAAATATTTTTTAACCGGCATTACTACTGTTATTAAGTCTGTAATGACTTTTCTTTTCTGTCAATAAAATGTCTGTCTGTCTGTCTGGTTCCCGGTCTCGGCGGTTTGAAAGAAACAACAAATGTTTCTTCCCCATCCACGTGTGAAAGTCAGTATTGTGGGGAGCCTCTGTGACCGAAAGGTAGCGTGCTCGGCCTCAGACCGCCAGGGCTCGAATTTCGAATCCTGTGTCTGGAGGACAGTGTCATCTCAATCATTTCACCATCCTCAGGAGGTTCTCCTGGCCCAGTTTAGCCTATATGTGCACAAAGGTGGCCTAAAGCCCGATTCATTTCATTTTTAGTGTATGGGCAGATTTGCGAAATTGTGTAAATTCTTCAATTTTCTTTAGTGATACATCATTTCAACTAGTTTTATGGTCTTTGAGTCCATGCAAACTAGTCCCGGACAACGTTAAGCAATATTTAGCACCTTAACATGAGGGTTTTCAATTGGCGACATAAAACATCTAAAATGTAGTTGGTGAGTCTCTTAGCCCATAAACATTTCCAGCTGTTTTTCGGGCGTGAAACTGATTTATGTTTTTTTTACATGTCACAGTATCCTTGGTGGATACGTTATCCCTGTAATGAAAAATAACTAGTTAATATTGAAGATGTTTTGGTCATATAGTCAACAATGTGTTGAAGACTAATGCGACTGAGTATGACATAGGCCTACTAACCAAAACCTTCCTCTGTTGATCACATTTTGATCAGATCGCTGGCTTAGGGAAGTTTGGAAAGATCATTTGAAGATATATTGCATGTAAATGACATGTGATTGCATGTAGGTGATATGCCACTACTTGCCTAGAGTCATCGTTTGGGGGACAGCGAGTATATTTTTTGTCTGTATGAAACTATTATTTGAATGCATTCCCCTGGTAATAATGTCACCATACATATATTGATCGCAAACTATGGGTAGAAAATACTTGATAGATTAATACTCAATTTAATGCAAATGATCCTCAGGGGCTCTAGATGTACCTTTTTGAGCTACTGTACTTAAATATGTCTACTTTCAGTACTTTGACCCTGTTTGAAGTTGAGCTCTTTTCCGGGCCATAACTTTGAAACTATTGGTTTGATGGACGAAATGTTGTACAATGATTCGCAGGAGCTCTAGATGTACTGTTTGGGGTTTCTATACTTTGATCCACTTTCTATACTACTTTGACCTAATTTTTTAGTATGTTTGACCTTGATGAATCGTTACCAAATTTAGTACAATCCAGTAACTCTAGGTGTACCTTCGTGGTTACTGTCATTTAGTTTACTTTTATTATTGTACTTACGACTCAGTTAAGTGTCTTTGACTGTTCTTTTCTGGTACATATATGGTGAAACACTTGATCATTTTGATGGATTGTTACCATCCTGTTAATCCTGGAGTAAATCGAGATGTAAAAATGTGATTTACTTACAAACTCATTACATGGTCACACAAGGTTGCAACTCTCCTATTCTGATCACCATCAGTAGTATGGCCAGTTGTATGGCAATCTTCATTGCATATGGTACTGCTTCAATGGCGCACAAAATTCCTATGAAATTGTGCCCCTGCATGATCAGCTGCAGTCGTTTTTGGGCACTGTATACGCACACCATGATAACAAACAATCTTGTCTGGTACAGATTCAAACATCATATGCATACCTCCAGTCTACGAATACACAGCCGATCTAAATCGCAGCCAGCCAGTTTTCACAGAGTATGAAAGTTGTTAATAAGCACATCGATCATTCTCTATTTGTCAGCTGCACCACAACACGCCGTTGCAGATAATTCTGAAATGTTTTTTGAGGCTGGAGAGGGTTATGATAAAGGCCATCGATGTGGTATCAACACTCCCAAATCCTCTGATATTACAAGAGAAAAAAAGTGGCGGTAGCATCATGCCCTACGAGTCTTTAGACACCAGTCCGGATATACACAACAGAGTCCGTTCTAAGCCTGATTGGCAGAAGCAGCTGCTTTTGAAAACCGTTAGTTCCATTCAAGCTATTAGTGTATGTTCAGCGCTATGTTCAACACATGAAACATGTTAAATACCCAATAACTCGTTCAGAAGGCTTCTCAGAACTTCGTTTGTCGTTTGTAGATTGAGTGTGTCCCATTGGATCGTCTGACAGCATAACAGGATAGAAATACAAAATGATTTTTTTATTAAAATAAAAATATCATGCAGCCCTGTTACAATTAATTAAGACTCTTCTTTATTAAAGTAGATTTCACACAAGAGCCCTATATACACTGTGAGTATAAATACACCACCTTTCCAGCGGCAATTGCTTGTCGTCAACATACCAGTGCATGCATTAAAACACCTGTATATTCGTTAAAGTTACATGTATCAGTGATAATGTTTGTGATCCAGTATGTGTATGGTGATATTATTACCATGCGGATACACTGCCAATAAGTGGTTCACGCAGAAAACATCACACTTACATGCAATATATCATCAAATGATCTGTCCAACACAAATCAGTTTCACACCTGGAAAACAGCTGTAATAGTTTATGGACCAAGTGGTTCATAAATTATATTTTGGATGTTTTTTGTCGCCAAATGAAAACTTTCATGTTCAGGTGTTAAATAGTACTATTGTCGGGGAGAAGTTTAGATGAGCTCACAGACCATAAAACTAGTTGAAATGACGAATTTGCACAAATTATTAAATCTGCCCGTACACTGGCAGTCATCTTGGACGCCATTTTGAATAATTGAAAATACAAATTAATTGACCAATAAGTGTGACTTCACTATAACTATATTACTGACACCAGTATATTAACATTAATATGGAATTAATTGACTATAAATAATAAAGTTGTCCCAATAAAGATTACAGAGGCGTCAGCTGAAAAGCCTCTAGGGATAAAAGGGTTATATATATTTTCAAAATAGATGGGGTAGTCTATATAGATTTACTAATCACGAAACTATTTGCAATGGTCCATGAAAAAAAATGAGCTAAAATCTATCAATTTACGCAAAAAACATACATCAGTCTCACACCCGAAAAACAGCTGGAAAAGTTTAAGGGCTAAGTGATTCACCAATTACATTTTGGTATAGCGATATGTCGTTAATTGGAAACTCATGTTAAGGTGCTTAATATTGCTTAGCGTTGTCTGGGAGTAGTTTAGATAGACTCAAAGACCATAAAAATAGTTGAAATGATTTATTACAAAAGAAAATTGATATAACTTCCAAGAATTTACACAATTTCTTAAATCTGCCCATACACTGGCAGCCATCTTGGACGCCATCTTGAATAAATAAAAATACAAATTAAGTGACCAACATAAGCGTGCCTTCAATATGCCTTTAATATAGTATTACTGACACCAATATACATCACAACTAATACTTAATTATTTGATAATAAATAAATGTTTTCCCAATAGAGATTACAGGGGCGTTCGCTAAAAAGCCTCTTGTGATGAAAGGGTTAAATATGTTTTCAACATTTCTGGGAGTGGTCTATATAGCTTTATTGACCATGAAACTATTTGAAATGGTGTATTACAAAAGAAAATTGAGCTAAAATCGATCATTTTACGCTATTTATCAAATATGACAATACGCTGGCGGCCATCTTGGACGCCATCTCGAATATGTCAGAGTGCTTGGGAAGGATTTTCTAGAACGTTTACTATGTTATTCTAGATACCTCTAAGGTTCTTTCATGGAAAAATTAGCTTGCTATGAGCTCTCTAAGTGTCTTCCTTTTCGAAATATTGCTGAATATAGGTCCCAAGTGGCGGCCATTTTAAAAACCAAGATGGCGGCCAAAAACTGGACGTACCAACTTGCTTCCATCGAAATTCCTGTACAGGATGATCTCAACTATCTGTGTGCCAAAATTCACAATTTTATCCAGAAGTGCACACTTCATCTCATATATTGATTTAAGAGCCCCCACTATAATTATGTTGTCTTCAAATGATGTTACAAATTTTCTACTTGTTTATCACTGAGTGTATATCTGTCAAGTTTCACCTGCATACATGGATGTGTACAATACATACAGACACTAACTGTGAGTGAAATACAGACTGAAATGCAGACTCCAAACATAGGACATGGCTATTCGATTACACACTTAATAAACACAATCATAATGAAATATATTATAGCGTACGTATGACGTTGAATTCAAGACATACGCCGAACGATCATGTCACTTTAATAATATAAAAACCAGGACCATCTTACACGAAAACGACGTAACATGACCTGGGTGCTCCAGGGTCCATGTTAATGATGGCACCTTAACTTAACCCTAGACCCGCCACCACATTAAATAGTATCAAGGCAAATAACCAGTACAGTGTTGCCTGCATGTCTAAAGTGTGTACAAGATGCGTACCACTATAGTGAGGACCGGCACATGATCAGTTTTGGTGATGAGTACGACACTTGGGCCGTATACTCAGGACTATTTTTGTTACCTTTTTTTAGTATCTTCCATATCTGGTGTTTTCTTCTAATAAATGTGCTCAACATATCAATATACATAATTAAGTCACCAATCAATATTTACTGGAGACTTTTTGTTTTAGAGCTGTCTATGATATCGTTGTTGTTGTCAATATACATAATTAAGTCACCAGTCAATATTTACTGGAGACTTATTGTTTTAGAGCTATCTGATAATATCGTTGTTGTTGTTATTACTATTAAGTCTCCACCCACTGTGTGGTGGATAATTATCGTTTTAGTGCTGTCTATGGTTGTTATTATTAAGTAGCCCTCGCCAAGGCGGGCTGCTTACTGTTTTCCACACGGTCGCCGCCGCTCGCCGCAGTTATTTGTTTTTGAGATAGCTACTAATCTATCAACTTCTGCTTCCTCATCTATCAGCTTCTGCTTCCTCATACTTCATATAGCCATCACATATCACTGGGTAATTGTTTTGGTGACATTTTGATCCCCATATCATCAACCCTATGTCAGCCAATGACCTGATTAACTTTTAGGAGAAAACAATTTCAAAATGGCCCCCCATCTGGGGAGGGTCATTAGGGATCTGTTCCATCTGTTGGATGCTGTGTATACGGCTTTGTACGGAAGCACTAGTTTACAGCAATCATCCAAGGGCAGCTGCAGCCTCCTCGTATCTGGCTATAATCTTTGGCGGAGCCGATGCAACACCCGTGTCAGTGCTGGCGCTGATGTAGGCCGTGATAGCCTTAAATAACCGGCAATAGCGTTTTTGACATTAGGTCTCTCACGTGGGATGAATGGAGTTACCCAGAGGGAGTGATCCTTCCTATTGTTACTCTGGGGACTATCCGACCCGAGGATAGCGGAGCTACGCGAAATGCCACAGAGTTTCAGCATTAAATTGCACAGCGAAACTCAAGTCTCCGGTTGTCTGGGGGTATATCCCCTAGACATGCCCAGAACCCTTTATCGGGCGAGCGAAGGAAAACGCTTTCAATAACCCACCATGCCCTATCACCTCCACCCTCACATCATCATCTGTACATCATTCATCTCATAAATTGACTACAACGTTTTTATCGTATTATAATGTCACTTAAAAGACCTTTTGTGCCGAAAAGTGACGTAAAGCAATGATTTACTATTACTATTTCAAAATGGCCGTTTAGTGGCCATTTTGAATTTTTAAAATTTTGTGATATTTACTTAACCAAAAATAAATGCAAAATAGCTGGACCATGAATATAAAACAAAATGTAATGTCTCCCACAAAGATAACTCAAGACAAATTTTGCAGTTATAAAATCCAAAACGACTGCCAGTTGGCTATTTTCAATTTTTTTTCTCATTATCTCTCTCGGAAATCTTGCATGATAGCTGATCAATGAACTTCTGCTTCCTCATACTTTACATAGCCATCAGATAACACCAGGGGATTTTTGGTGACATTTTGATTCCCATATTATCAACCCTTTAATTACTAGGGCCACTAACAAGGAAAGACTTTATAGCACATTTCAGGAAGAAGTTTCCAGCAGATTTTCTTTTTATTTGGCAAATATGCACAGCAATGTCGGTCAATGACCTGATTAACTTTTGGAAGCAAACAATTTGAAAATGGCAGTCATTTTAAATTTGAGTTATTTTGTAATATTTACGCAACTCAAAATCAAAGCAAAATAGCTGGACCATGCATATAGAACAAAATGTAAGGACTCATACAAGGATACCCATGATAAATTTTGCAGAAATAAAATCCAAAATGGCTGACTGACGTTCATTTTTAATTTTTTTTCTCATTATCTCGGAAATGTTGCATAATAGCTAAAGCGTTAAAATAAAATAAACCTCGAGAAAGTTTGCTGATCTAATAACCGACTGGCGATAACGGAGGGCTGCTTTCGTGTTCGTTTCCGAACAACTCTCTCTAGTTAGCTCCCGCCGTCACCGTAGGTGAGACGGAGGGAGCTATGGATTCCGCCTCTGTTATGTTTTTTACCTCTTCTTTTGCCTATAACTTTGCAAGAAAATAAGCTAGGATAACATTTTTTGGTATGTGGGTTACTTCCAGGTGGATAATAGACAGGGTAAAATATCTTTAATCAAAATTCAATATGCAAAGTGGCAGAGGGGAAAATGATGATGTTACGGCGATGGGCCATCCGTGAACATTTCGTTTCCAGAGCTTATCTCTGAAAGTACTGATTGTCTTCAAATTTTACACACAACACCTCCTGATTGTCTTCAAATTTTACACACAACACCTCTAGGGGGTCTAGTTGTGCCTTTTGGGGTATATGAACTTTGACCTACTTTTGGTTCATAACTATGACCTATTTAGACGTTTTGACACACACTTCGTTTCCGGAGCAGATCTCGAAAAGTACTGGGCCGATTACAGTCATATTGCACATACATGTTCTCTAAGGTCCCTAGTTGTGCCTTTTCAGGTTTTCGGACCTTGACCTTAAAGTTGACCCAGCACTTTGACCTAATTTATACCATCGGTAAATCCGACTGAAATATTTTGCGGAATATCATGAAAACCGCTCAAGATAGCTGCACCATTACCATAAAACAAATTGTAAGGTTTCAGGAGAGGATGCATCTTTGAAAATTTCAAGTCGATAAAATTCAAAATAGCCGCCCATCGGCCATTATTCACCTCGACAGGCCTGATATTGCGGAATATCATGAAAACCGCTCAAGATAGCTACACCATGACTATAAAACAAATTGTAAGGTTTCAGTAGAGGATGCATCATTGAAAAATTTCAAGTCGATAAAATTCAAAATGGCCTCCTATTGGCCATTATTCACCTCGACAGGCCTGATATTGCGGAATATCATAAAAACCGCTCAAGACAGCTACATCATTACTATAAAACAAATTGTAAGCTTTCAGGAGGGGATGCATCTTAAAACATTTCAAGTCAATAAAATTTAAAATGGCCGCCTATCGGCCATTATTCACCTCGACAGGCCTGATATTGCGGAATATCACGAAAACCGCTCAAGCTAGCTACAACATTGCTATGAAACAAATTGTAAGGTTTCTGGGGAAGATGCATCTTGAAAAATTTCAAGTCGATCAAATTCAAAATGGCCGCCTATCGGCCATTATTCACCTCGACAGGCCTCATATTGCGGAATATCATGAAAACTGCTCAATGTAGCTACACCATTATTATAAAACAAAATGTAAGGTTTCAGGAGAAGATGCATTTTGAAAAATTTCAACTCGATGAAATACAAAATGGCCGCCTATTGGCCATTATTCACCTCGACAGGCCTGATATTGGATAAACCGTGCTAGATAGCTAAACCATTACTATAAAACAAAAGTAGAGATTTCAAAAGAGGATGCATCCTGAATAAAATCGACTTGATCAAATTAAAAGTGACCGCTTAAGGACCATTATGCACTTTCACATGGCCGATATTTGGTAAACCGTGCTAGATGGCTAGACCATTACTATAAAACAAAATATGAGATCTAGGGGGAGGATGCACCCTGACATTTTTTAACTCTATCAAATTAAAAATGGACGACAATAGGCCTGATATCAGGTAAACCGTGCTAGATAGCTAGACCATTACTATAAAACAAAATGTGACGTTTGCGGAGAGGATGCCTTTTAGAAACTTTTGACTTTCAAAATGGCTGCCTATCGGCCACTATTTACTTTCACATTGCTGATATTTGGTAAACCGTGTTAGATAGCTAGACCATTACTATAATACAAAATGTGAGATTAAAGGAGAGGATGCATCTTAAAAAAATTAAACTTGATCAAAATTGCCGCCTAACGGCCATCATTCACTTTCACATGGCCGATATTTGGTAAACCGTGTTAGATGGCTAGACCATTACTATAAAACAAAATGTGATTTTTCGGGGGAAGATGCACCTTGGAAATTTGTAACTCTTTTCGAATTCAAAATGGCCAACAATCGGCATTATTTACCTCGATAGGCCTGATATCAGGTAAACTGTGCTAGATAGCTAGACGCCGACTAAAAAAACAAATAATTACTATGAAACAAAATGTGAGGTTTCAGGGGAGGATGCACCCTGAAATTTTTTAACTAGTCTATATCGAATTCAAAATGACCGTAAATCAGTCATTATTTACCTCGATTGGTCTGATATTGGGTAAACCGTGCTAGATAGGTAGACCATTACTGGGATACTGATTAGGATCATTAATTTCAATGGAGGTTTGCAATCTCTGACAGACTGTCTAGTTCTTATCTTAGACTGAGCCTCTTAGATCTAGTTGTCTTGATTTTTGACCGAGCCTAGGACTACATTAATAACCCTATACAAAATTGATTAAATCAAATTCTAATTCGGAGCGGGAGCTCCGAATTAGTCTTGTTCTTAATGAATTTGACAACGTGAAAGCTATCCAGTCGCAAATATTCATCCGATCTTCGCGGATTTTTTTTGAACAACCTCTATTGGATTATCCTGCTTAAGTTCGAAAATCAGCTAATTTGCAAATCCAAGATGGTAACCATGGGCTAATTTGCATATTCAAGATTGACGTAAACGCCCGCCAGTCGCCAATATTCCTCCGATCTTCGCAATTTTTTTCTGATCACTCTGATGGATTATCCTGCTTAAGTTTAAAAATCAGCTAATTTGCATATCTAAGATGGCAGCCATGGGCTAATATGTCTATTCAAGATCGATGTATATTCCCCAGCTGTCAATAGGCCTACTCATCCGATCTTCGCGATTTTTTCTCTGAACACCCTCTGATGGATTATCCTTCTTAAATTCGAAAATCAGTTAATTTGCATATCTAAGATGGCCGCCATGGGCTAATTTACATATCCAAGATCGAAGTAAACGCTTTCCAGTCGTCAATGTTCATCCAATCTTCGTGAAATTTGTTCTGAACACCCTCTGATGAATTATCCTGTTTGATTTGAAAATCAGCTAGTTTGCATATCCAAGACGGCAATTAACTTTTCACAGTGGAAGGTGGATACTTCACATTTGCTATGCAAATATAAGATATATACAGTTATTATTATTATTACTATAGCTGTATAATTACTATAGCTGTATAGCAAAGGAGTAGTGCGGTCTCAAGGGTAAACAAATCCCACTGACGATACATTAGCACTTATACTGCCATCTCGACAACGGTGCGTCTAGCGGAGTGTAGAAAGCAGTGGCATTTCGGCCCTCTATTCAACACAGTCTGTATGGTGGTACAGTCAAATACCTTGTTATCGCTCACTTGTACATTAGTAAACTCTAGTTTAAACTGTCATATAATGTTTTTTTTTGTTTTTGTGGTCAAAATTTAATTTTGGCCCTATTGGTGCTCAGCGCAATTCCACACAGCACAGTAGCCTACCAGGCCCTCTATGGTTGGCCATCACCCTCATAAGTAAATAAACCTTCCGAGGATAATTAAAAACCTTCCGCGGACAATTAAAAACCTTCCGCGGATAATTAAAAACCTTCTGCGGACAATTAATAGGATTAGTAGAAAGCGGTTTTCCAACAGGGCTATGTACATGTATAACGGTTTTCATGCCGCCTCTTGTAGTCCACATTCAGATTTTAACAGCAGATCTATGGAGGAATGTCAGGCTAGCTCAGCCGTGATCAGATGTTAAAATTTGGAGTTTTAATTTGTTGTCATTGTTGAGATCATATTTTTAGAATTTACAGAAATATTTGGAAATAATGTGTAAAACACATTATTTTGAAAAGACAAATATATGTAGTGCGATAAATTAACCCTTGAAGCGATACACTTTTTATTTCCAATAATTAAAATTTGATCATGTTAATCAGCTAATAAAATAGATTAAAAGCGAAATAGTCGTGATTATAGCGCTGTAGCCCCTGGCTGTAGCCTAAGTATTAAACTACTTGTATTCAGCTGACACTCTTGGAGGCATAAGAACAGATTGGCACAGATTAAAGGCAAACCTATTTGGCTAAAGTGAAAAGTTCTCAAGTTTGACTTAAAACTGTTTCTCGATCTAAGTATTATGTCTTCTGCATTCCCACACACCTTTTATAACCAGTTGGTAACCATGGTAACATATAGAAAGTGGTTAAATTTTACTCACTTTGGAACTTAGTGTGAAACGATTGCGACATATTCTCTACCATGGTAACATAGTTTATCTGATAGGCCCCCTATATATTTTGATTTTCCCTTCCGTAAAGTGTGTTGAAAATCTTTATTCGCAACCTCGAAATTTTGCTACGGGAGGCCTTAAATTGCAGCAGAAAGCATCTAGATTTCAAAAAAATTCCGGGGGGGCATGCCATTGATGGTAGCAGGTTGTCCACCTCTTAATATTAGCAGTTAGAGCCTCAGTGGCATTATTACCATTGGTGGTAATAGGTTGTCCACCCGTTAATATCAGCAGTTAAAGCGTTATTATCTTTTTACCATTGGTGGTAACAGGTTGTCCACCTGTTAAAATTAGCGGTTAAAGCGCTATTCGCTTCTTACCATTGATGGTAACAGGTTGTCCACCTGTTAATATTAGCAGTTAAAGCGTTATTAGTTTTTCACCATAGGTGGTAACAGGTTGTACACCAGTAAATATTAGCAGTTAAAGCGTTATTAGCTTCTTGCCATTGGTGGTAAGAGGTTGTCCACCTGTTAATATCAGCAGTTAAAGCGTTATTAGCTTTTTACCATTGGTGGTAACAGGTTACCCACCTGTTAATATTAGCAGTTAAAGCCCCGGTGACATATTACCTATAGTGGTAATAGGTTGTCCACTTGTTAATATCAGCAGTTAAAGCGTTTTTCGTGTTTTACCATTGGTGGTAACAGGTTGTCCACCTGTTATTATTAGCAGTTAAAGCCCCGGTGACATATTACCTATAGTGGTAATAGGTTGTCCACTTGTTAAAACGTTTTTCGTGTTTTACCATTGGTGGTAACAGGTTGTCCACCTGTTAATATTAGCAGTTAAAGCCCCAGCAACATATTACCTATAGTGGTAATAGGTTGTCCACTTGTTAATATCAGCAGTTAAAGCGTTTTTAACTTTTAACCATTGGTGGTAGCAGGTTGTCTACCTGTTAATATTAGCAGTGAGAGCCCCTATGACATATTACCATTGGTGGTAGTAGGTTGTCCACATGTTAATATTAGTAGTTAAATCCTTATTAACATATTACCATTGATGGTAACAGGTTGTCCACCTCTTAATATTAGCATTTAGCGCCCCAGTGATATTATTACCATTGATGGTAATAAGTTGTCCACCTTTTAATGTCAGCAGCTAAAGCGTTATTAGTGTTTTACCATTCTGTGAAACGCAGTGACGTCACTCGGTGGAAACAGGGTTATATAACACTCCCTCCCCATACTTCATTCTGCGAAGCGCAGTGACGTGACTCGGTGAAAACAAGGTTATATAATAATAACCCTCCCCCATACTTCATTGTGTTAGCCAGAGCAGTGAAAACAAAGGAGGTCGAGATCATTGAGTTTCACAGAATTGGTGGTAACAGGTTGTCCACCTGTTAATATCAGCTGTTATAGCCTCAGTGACATATTACCATTGGTGGTAATAGGTTGTTCACCTGTTAATATTAGCAGTTAAAGCGTCATTAGCTTTTTACCATTAATGGTAACAGGTTGTGCACCACCTGTTAATATTAGCAGTTAAAGCACCAGTGACATATTTCCATTGGTGGTAACATGTTGTCCACCTGATAGTATTAGCAGTTAGAGCTGTATTCATATATTACGATGGATGGTAACAAGTTGTGCACCTGTTAACATGGTTAATATCAGAAATTAGGACTTTATTCACATATTAGCATTGATTGTAACATGTTGTCCACCTGATCAAATGTGCTATTTTGTATATATTATATAGTTGGTTTTGAACGACATACTTTAGTCACCCATTTAAGTGTGTTGTAAATATACTGTATAAATAGTTTCATAAAACACATTCGGTATGGTTTTATAATTCACAGAACAAGGCTAGATATTTAAAAATTAGTGGTAGCCCGGTAGCCCATGTATATCAATTATTTTGGAGGGATACCAATATCCAAGGGCTTGATAGCCCTACATGGGCTACAAAATATCTCTGTGTAGAAATTATTTCATTGTGATAAAATGAAACTATGTTTTGCATTTATTCCCTGAGAAGTTACATTCGGGTCTAGCTAATGATATAATACTGATGCATAATATTCTAATAAATAAAAGTCGAGTTGATAGGGTTAAATACCTGAAATATTAATAGAAAAATATCCAATGTAAAAGGTTTATGACAGTTCCGTAGATAGGCCTACGAAACATTGGCTCAAGGTTGGGCGATTTCACAGATGCATGCCCAACATTTTACCGATGGTGAGCATCCCGTTCTTGTTGGCAGGCGCCAAGCATAAAGTTCTAATTTGAACGCTGTTCTACGTTCTATCGCTCTCTTACCTGTTCCTTTTCGAACGGTTTTATCCAGCCTAGGCTCAATGTTGGCTCATCTTGATTGAGGTAAACCTAACAGTGTTCCAATGCTGGCCCAACTGTTGATGTTGGCTGATAGTCTTAATGTTCTAATTTGAACGTCGGCCTGCCCCAGAAAACACACAATATGTTGAACCAATGTTGATTTAATGCTGGCACAGCATCATAGACGGTGGGCCAACATTAAGGTAACATTGGTTCAACGTTTTTGTTTTGCTGAGGCTGGGCGTTCTAATTTGAACACCTGTTCCCTTTTGAACGTTTATTTCGGATTTTGGACGGTTTGTTCCCCAAAAAAATACAGAGTTTTCGTAAAATGAAAGCCCTTTTTATCGGACACAAAATAGCTTATTAATCTTAGGCGAATCCCAAGCTATGTAATTCGTGGTTTGTTTGGATCTCGATTTGTTTGTAACAGTCTCTTTGAGCAATGAAATCCGAGAGGCTGGTCCAAACCAAAAATGTATCCGAAAGAAATATAAATTTATATACCAGATTCTATGTCTATCAAGAAAATCCCACCTCCTCCCGCTTCCATCCGCTGCAAGTTTTTTGTTCATTTTTCTTCTGACCGTTTTCATACCCTCCTCAACAACAGATAATCTTGTTTAATAATGTTATTGATAGATTTTGTCAATATTATGTAATTTGTATGTAATGATACAAGAGTCAAAGTTCATTAATATATTAATGTGAACAATTAGTAGATTGTTATTGATAGGTTTGGTTTTGTGTGAACAATTACTAGATTGTTATTCATAGTTTGGTTGATATTATGTAATTTGTTTGTAATGATACAAGAGTCAAAGTTTACATTTAAATAGTAGATTAGATCGATCAGAGACATGTATAAATATTCATAGTAGATTAGATCAATCAGAGACATGTATAAATGGTCATAGTAGATTTGACCAATTAGAGACATGTATAAATATTCATAGTAGATTAGATCAATTAGAGACATGTAAAAATATTCACTGGTTAATCCTGTTAACTGACTGTCAAGTAAATTTATACCTATTTTGGTCTTAGGGCTTCACTCTGTTACAACCACGTTTACATTAACAACATTTGAAGTGAAGCCCTTTTAATTTGTAGTCGTTTAATTTGCTGTTTATTTTTAATAAACAAATTTTCCCCATTTTATGTGTCTGTTTTTGTACGATAAAAAAATGCTCGTCTTGAATGCCGTTCTGAACGTAGTTTTCACCCCAAAAGAACGGCCAAAATTTTTCAGAACGGCCGTTCTGAACGGGAGGCTGGCTGAAAACCATGATTGTCGTTCTGAACGCCAACCGTTCGAACGGCACATGGAACGGCGTTCGAACGGCCGTTCTGCTTGATTATTTTTACAGGCGTTATGTAGGCTACCGGGTATCAATTTTTTGCGATGGAAGCCTAAGCTGATGCTACACCCTTCTGCATAAATGTAAGATGGTTGTTCAATTGAGCCTTGATGAAGGGGCTGTAGTAAGGGCAAGCATGGTCACAATATTAGCATTGCCATAGATTTCCAAAAAATGTGTGTTGAAATGATACCCGACCAAGAATATGTCACCGTCAGTTATTTCTATTAGATGCACTATAGCCTACTGACAAGCCTGAAATTGATAAAAAGTGGATATTTTCAATATTTTTTGCCAGTTTGACCTTGAAATGACTTTGATGTGAACTAGCTGACATGACCTTGGTGTTATGCACCAGTAAAGCACAAATCCTTCCCATGTAATTACTTGCTCATAAGCTAAGATCCTGCTGGTATCTTCAGACAAATCTGACATTACGAAATAATCTGATTTTTTTCAACCCCCCTCCCAAGGAATGGGAATGCAAGTGTGCCCAGGAATTCAGCGTTAAAAGGGTTGAATCCAACTTAATGCATTTATTAATTTGAAGTGGCCCACATTGACGAAACTCTTGTTATAACCTTGTCAAAACATGTTTATTCATTACACAAAATGTCGCATATGTCTGGCCTGAATGCATCAATCAGGGCTCTCATATAGAATTTTAATGATTGTAGCCCCGGATTATTTTCAAACGGTCGCCATTCATATTTTGTAAACATTTCTTATGCAAGGTATAATCCAGTCACGTGAACATGGCATATTGAAGTAGAAACCCTAAACGAGGCTCAGACAACACATTTGTAAACAAACAATACATGAAATAAGTTAGTGGATGTCTCCGTTGTTATTTTGAGTGTGTTGAAATCTGCCCATGAGTATCTATAGTCGTAGGCCCTAAGTCTACACAACTATAGGCCTAATGTATTATATTTTCGCACAATCTGATATTTTTTTAGATAGGCCTAACATAACTCCCATAATTCAAGTTTGAACAACATGCAGCAATGCAGACCACACAAATCATTCAATACATGCAGCAGCCCCATCCTACCGATATCACTGTCGCCTCAACAGCATTTAAAAAAACATCGTATTAATATGCTTAAACAAGAACATGGTGTTTTTTACAATTGTATCACACAAGGGACTAAAAAATGTATATTTTTAACGTATAATAAGGAGGACAATTTGATGATAATAATAATATGAAAATAATATGAATTAAGATTTAAAGAGACCTGTAGGCCTGCTATTTTCAAGTGCGAACTAGTTTACCGCTACATCTGATGTGACATATGCCCACCTCTATATATAGACATGATGGAGAGTCGCATGAGTCTGAGAATACGTGATATGTATGACCATAAGTGGAGTAGCCAGAAGCACACTTGCTGTTTTAGAAATCTTATCAATGAAGCTTCGATCAATCGTTCTCTGGGGTGTTTCTTAATTTTTTTTAATCATTTTTGATAGTAAAAGAAAAATCATATGACTGACTAGCTCTGACTAATCAATCCATATATTGTGTGTCGCATTATCAGTGCAACCTCGGACATATGATCTGGAGTGTTGCTAGCGCTGATCAGGGTAAGCGGAGTGAGTCGCCTGGTCCATGGCTAGAGTGTTGCGTGTTGTGACTGCCTGTATCCATGTGTGGTGTCTTTGTCACTTGAGTATGCAGAAACCAAAGTTACATTCTTGTCAACTTTCCAGCAGAATTTATTTATTACCATTGGACATTTATTATTAGTCAGGGTTCATATGCGAAATTTCTGACTTTGCACGGGAATTTTTTAGTGGAATTTGGCATGCAGTTGTTCATACACAATTTGGAAACGCTGATTCCATATCTGCCCCATGCCAAGCTATATTTTGTGTTTTTCCTACTCAAAATTCAAAAACAAAATTGCCGCCAAAATTAGTAAAAATGTCACAACTTTACATCACGGCTTGGCTTACAATGAACATAAAACATTATTTCGGTGTATTAAAACCCACCTGAGCAACATACTTGAAGTCCCCTAAATTTCATCTTGTGCGTTTGCCGCTAGAGGACAAAATCCAAAATGGCTGCCATTTCAAGGCAATGTGCCATAACTTTGCTTCCAAATAACGTAGAGATGTGTTTTTAGTGTCTACTTATAGGTTTCTCACACCCGGGAAACCATTTCAGAGCCGTGATAACATCTATTATCAATATTTCACAAAGTTATGGGGAAAAAACAAATGTTACGCCAGGAAAACGACACATCGTAGTCCAGTGTAATAATAATGATTTATTTAATAAAGTCATTATTTCACATTTAGAAGCCGAGAAAAACAAACGTAATATCCGGCATGTTGTAAAAATGTTTAGACTATTGACAAAAAATATTTTATGATTGTTGATCATTGTCCAGTACTAGATAACCTGTCGCTCACCATATATCCGTTCTAGGCATATTAGTATGTGGCCTATGTGATATACACCTGCATCGTGTTTTTACAGTACCGTAAGGAAGAAAGCAATAATTTAAATGTGCGTTTGCCACGGGTGGCACCCTCCTGCCCAAGCCATGTACTAGGGTTAAGCAAAACATGAAGTTAATCCATCAAGGTGGTCTGCATAACCATGGTAATAATGACACACATACATGTTCCATTCCTATTGAGACAAGAAGTCGTTTAAATTTAACAATTTATGATTCTAGTAACTAGGTATATTGTGCTGGTTAGAACGTGCACATCACATAAAAATTATGTTTCTCAATCGGATTGACAATTTACATAATCATGGTATTAGGTTAGGTCAGGTTCACTCATAGACAATTTCTTTTGTAAGTTAACTTACAATCTCATAGATACATCAGCCTGCATATTGACTAGTAACATATCAGATCATTTTCCCTATCTACTTTCCATAAACATTAATCATACTCAAACACCGGTTAATAAATACATCTATGTAAATAACATTTCGTCTGATTCTCTAAATAATTTCAAAACCGAAATAAGATCAGCAAATCTGAATGAAAAAAATAGTGCAGATTTAACTTCAGACCCCAATACAAATTATCGTATAATTGAGAACGTTTTAACTAAAGCAAAACAAAACAACTTATCCCGCAAGAAAGTAAAATTTAACAAATTTAAACACGCAAAATCAGAGTGGATCACAGCTGGAATTATAAAATCAATTAAAAGACGTGACACATTGTACCGAGATCTTAAAAACACTCCTACTAACTCGCTTGACTATGAGCAAAGAAAAATCTCCGTACGCTGAACGTTATCTTAAAAAGAAGTATTTTCATCGCGAAGAAAACTTATTACCATTCTCTCTTTACTAAATACGCATTTAACATTAAAAAAACATGGTCAGCTATAAAAAATATTTTAAGTACAAAAAAGACAATTTCGCCCGACAAAATGTTAATAGATAATAATATAACTAGTAAGACTCAAACCATTGTGAATCACTTCAATCAGTATTTTGTCAACATTGGTCATACTCTGGCTTCAAAACTCAACGATGTTGAACCAGATTCACATAAAAAATATTTGAAGAGCCCAACTTCCAAATTATTTTCATTTCAACTAGTTAACGAAGACGCCATTTCCAAAATTTTTGATAATATTCCTCACAAAAACAGTACAGGTGTAGACGATATATCAACTTTCTTAATAAAATCTGTTAAATTCGATTTAATAAAAGCTGTGACAACAACAGTAAACCAATCACTAACCACAGGCATTTTCCCAGACAATCTTAAATTAGCAAAAGTCATTCCTCTTTTCAAAAAATGTGATCCTACCTCTATAAATAATTATCGACCAATATCTCTTTTACCAGCACTGTCAAAGATATTTGAACGTGTAATTTACAACCAAATAAATAACTATTTTACATTAAACAATCTTTATTATGAAGGACAATACGGCTTTCGTAGTAAACATTCTACTGAATTGGCTGCCCTTGACATCATCGACACTATTACAAGTAGAATGGAAAAAGGCAATATACCGATAACCATATATTTGGACTTATCCAAAGCATTTGATACATTAAACCATACAATTTTACTAGACAAACTTAAATTTCACGGTATCCAAGGTAGCTCACTAAACTTAATCGAAAATTACTTAAAAAATCGAAAACAATGCGTCGAAATAAATAATATTAGATCAGCCTTCACAAATATTTTAACTGGAGTCCCACAAGGATCGATTTTAGGTCCGCTTTTATTCATAATCTATATGAATGATATACCTTTTGCTAGCACTATTTTTAAAACTATTATTTACGCAGATGACACCACACTTTTAGCCAATTTAAGTGACTTCTATTTTAAAAATAACACAAAAGTAAACATAAAAATGTTGAATAACGAATTGGACAAAATTAGGCTATGGTTAAGGGCAAACAAACTTACTTTAAATACAAAGAAATCTAAATTTATGTTATTTTATCAGCCCAAAAAACGCTTAGAAATTCCAAAGATAGAAATAAACAATGAAAAAATTGAGTGTGTTGAACAATTTGATTTTCTAGGACTAATTTTGCACAAACATCTAATTTGGAAAAGTCATGTGACCAAAGTAGCAAATAAAATTTCAAAAACTATAGGAATAATTAATAAATTAAAATACCAGCTCCCTCAAACAACACTCCTAACAATTTACAATTCTCTTATCCTCCCGCATCTTAATTATTGTTTACTGGCATGGGGACACGACTCTAAGCGTATCCACAAATTGCAAAAAAGGGCTATTCGAATAATAGACAAAAGTCATTTCTTTTCTCATACTGATCCCATAATTAAGAAGCTTAACGTATTAAAAATATATGACCTACATTATGTTCAACAGCTAAAATTTTATTTTAAATATACAAATAATTGTCTTCCTGTGTATTTTCAAAATTTTACTTTCCAAACTGGTTTAGAAACTCACAATTACAATACTAGAGGATGCACTAATTTGCGAAACTCCATAGTTAAACACGAATTTTCACGTAAATGCATTAGATATCAATTACCCATTGTCATTAACAATACACCTTTAATAATATTAAATAAAGCAACTACACACAGTATGACTGGTTTCACTGAATACATTAAAAAATTCTGTATTAGTAAATATAATACTGTATGTAATATAGATCACTGTTATATATGTAACATGTTGAATCATAATTGATTTTAATGTTATTTAGCATGTTAAACCATATTTCATTTTACTCTTTCATAATTTCCTTTTTCGCTCTGATGGTACCAAAGGGTCGGGTCTGCCGACCTTTTGTTTCCATTGGAGCTGAGTAAAGTGCTTTGTTTCATTCTTCCTTGTTGAGCCAGGGGGCAGCATCCGCTTACTTTACAAGTGTGCAGTTGCTGCCTTTTGGCTCTGCACAAGCTGTATTGACATAATATTATTTTATTATTATTATGATATCATGACAAGCTAGTTTACATTTTTGTTGGGACGACCGTCTCATTATCATTTTGCTATATATTTGAAATATATCTGTATAAATCAATCTACATTTTTGCATGTTTGTAGATAATTACTATGTAATCACTGGTACAATATCGTTTTCTTTATAATCATTGACCCTTTTGCAACTTGAATATCTTGAAATTATGTTTTCTTATGTGAAAGGTGGCCATAGTGGTAGCGGCATTTTTTGTCTTAACTATGGTCTCCTGACTGTTATTTGTTATTTGTACTTTTCACTTTATTTGTAATTAATTATGTTTTGGTCAAATAAATTTATTTTCTTCTTCTAATAGTATCATCCTAATTTTTATATTTTTGATCAGAATAGATACCGTACAAAAGCCTGTTAATGCGCTGATAGCACAGTTTTCAGACATAATTGAACGAATAGTCCCAATCATCGGCTCCGAGATCCACACAAAGCCGTAATGTAGGCTACACATGTTTCTACTCCCTTAACTTGAATGAGATAGATGATATCACCATCAATAACTATCAATACAGTTACACGATATCGGAAATCTGTAATTGGGTGCAGAAGTTGACTTTTATATGTTTTCGGCATATAAGATTGATGGTTGAGGACACGCTAGGGTAATGTTGAAAATACTGACGATGAATTAATAAATATAGTATGAACATACACCATCTTCAGAAGATGCTAGTAACTAACCTAGTCTTGGCAACTAAATGCTATAGAGTGTCATGAACAAGTCACCAAAGATTATTGGGTACACTATTGCAACAAGATATGATGCAGAATATGTGGTAATTGGGGCAATGATACCATTCGTAGCACGATCAGGATGTTTTTATGAAGATTAACATAAAATACAGAAACTTCCTAGATGTGGTCGTGATCTGGTAGAAAAAAAAAGAAATGAATCGGGCTTTAGGCCACCTTTGTGCACATATAGGCTAAACTGGGTCAGGTGAACCTCCTGAGGATGGTGAGATGAATTAGATGACACTGTCCTCCAGACACAGGATTTGAAATTCGAACCCTGGCGGTCTGAGGCCAAGTACGGTACCTCTCGGTTACGGAGGCTCCCCACAATAATGAGTTTCACACGTGGATGGGGAGGAAACATTTTTTTTAAAACCTCCGAGACCGAGAACCGAGCCCCGAACTCTAGCGTGAAAGGCAGCGGTGCTAACCACTACCCTAGGGCCCCCGCCCGATATGGTAGAATGTATGAGGAATCAGTAGGTGCTGGTCATGCATGCTTCTAATCAGATATAAGCTCTCACTCTCACATAATATACAATAACCCAACAGGTTCAGTTGTGTCTTGAAGTGGTATGGGAGCGACCACCCTATTTTGCAGGAAGAGGTATCAATGTTAAAGACAATAAGTCTTATCATATATAAAGTGATGAAATCATATGATGGACGTGAAGATATTTAGGTCCCTGATAACTATATGTCTCCTCCAGACATAGTAGATTGAACCTTTCAATAAATCAATCATTCAATCAATCAATCAATCAATCAATGAAAACTTCCATAGCGCCTATATCCTCAGTGGACCAAGCTCAGAGGCGCACAAATCCTTAGCGTGATCATGTGTCATAATCGAGGCCAAAGCAGGTTCGTCAACAGGGAGCCGGGCTGCTGAGGGACTAGGGTGAAAAAGCCAGGTCAAATAGGCCTAGGTGAGATTTAAGTAATTTCCGGAATGTTAAGATTGTTTTGGCATGACGTATTGGCACAGACAGGGCGTTCCATAAGGCTGGACCAGATATAGAGAAAGCTCTTGACCCAGTCTTAGTCTTTATACGAGGAAAAACAAATCTATTCGAATTAGTGGAGCGTAGATATTTTGAGCATTTTAGGCCCCTAACGATGCATTAAAGCATAATTTTACATCCCTGAAAACGGACTTAATTTTCCTACAACCATGACAAATAGGGGTTTTAGAATTAAAAATTCCATGAAACTGGTTTACCAATGTATGGCAATTTTCTTTAATTTTTCACCCACTTCAAATCACCTTCATCCACTGCAAGCCGACAGCAATTTGCGGCTTGCATTGGATAAAGATGACAATGGTAAACTCAGGCTTGAAAGGGTAATTATCATTTATACAGAGTATTTATTACTTATCTGTTATAGTCTTTTGTAATAAACATTGATCATCTAATAATCTATGCAAGACACATGTATCCCACATCAAAAACATTCCCATGCACACTGCGATGTTATCTCAGATGAAAATATAACATATAAAGTATATAATCAGGTAGGCGACCAATGCAGTTTCAGTTCAATGTTCAAATTCACCACTTTTAGTAAAGAACAATGCCATTCAACTATTCAATGAACACTGGTATGTATTTAAGTGTGAAAAATACTGAGGTACATGATGGGACGTTAAATGTTGTTATGGCAATCAAACTGACAATGTGGTAGTCGTAGGAACTGATGTAAACTTGCTTATTCTGCTTTCGAAACATTCTCATCATAGCAATGCCTAGCTGTATAAACCTAGAACTGGTGATATTTACCGTACCATTCAACCGTCTCAGTGACTTCCACCAGCACATCAATTCTAAAAGAAAGACATTTAAATTAATTCATAAACATCCAGAACTAGAACTTAAGCCATTTGGAGTATTTCAATGTATCCTCTTCGTCAATAACCCCTGCCACAAAAAGTGGATATATTGTTTCCATTGTATCTTAGGCCTATTTACCAATACATACAGTTCTGGCCAGATAACAATATTATAAACATCTATGAAATTGTGGTTGGAGCTTCATTGATGGACAACTGCACTAGTTCTCGTGTAAAAGCTTCCTGCTCAACCTGAAGAACTATCACATTTAGTTTGATTAAGTGTGAATTAGGACCACGAGAAAGTAGCCAATGGCGTCCTATCAAGGAGTCGCTACATCAATTCCGAAGCAGCACAAATATGATCAATATATTGATGAGGGTGACTATTCTAGCATTATCATTATGCAAGATGAGGCATTGATGCAAATCCGACATATACACAGCAAGCCTATGTAGCTACAGTGATGAAAGTAACACATGCTATTTCTGTGCAATTTCCTCATTGTTAATGTGTTGTTTTTAAATAATCATTTTTTTGCATTCCCCGTAACTACATGTAACATGGAAGTTGAGTTTTTTGATGCTGTGTAATTTTTTTGTATCAGAAAACTATTTAAGCGCCAAAAAAACCTTCTTACGACATTTAGAAAAATGATCATAGTACTGTACTGGTTAGTACTGTATAATTGGCGGCCATCTTGGATTTTTCCCTGAAACTACATGTAATATAAAAGTTAGAGGTTATTACTGTATTGTACTAGATTTATTGGTATTAAAAATCTATATTTAGCCACCAAAAACAACTTTCTATGACTTTTAGAAAAACTGTATGGTACTTTCTGTATTATTGGCGGCCATCTTGGATTTTTTGCGTGATAGTTGACCAGGTCTTAGAACATAAAATTCCGCAAAACAAAAATGTTATTTTGAACTCGAAAGTGAAGTTTGTCTGTCCGATGTGCACCCAGACGTGATGTATAATTTACTATAATCATGATAATTGAGACTTTATCTGCTATTTTGTCGGCCATTTTGTTTTGCAATTTTAAAAGGGAAAAACTAAAAATAGAGCTTGGCATGGGGCAGATTTGGAATCAGCATATCCGAATTGTGTGAAAACAACTACATGACAAATTCTACTAAGAAATGCCTTACAAACTTTAAGAATGCCTCTTTTTGAAAAATGGGCCTTACAATACACCTTTAATAATATTAAATAAAGCAACTACACACAGTATGACTGGTTTCACTGAATACATTAAAAAATTCTGTATTAGTAAATATAATACTGTATGTAATATAGATCACTGTTATATATGTAACATGTTGAATCATAATTGATTTTAATGTTATTTAGCATGTTAAACCATATTTCATTTTACTCTTTCATAATTTCCTTTTTCGCTCTGATGGTACCAAAGGGTCGGGTCTGCCGACCTTTTGTTTCCATTGGAGCTGAGTAAAGTGCTTTGTTTCATTCTTCCTTGTTGAGCCAGGGGGCAGCATCCGCTTACTTTACAAGTGTGCAGTTGCTGCCTTTTGGCTCTGCACAAGCTGTATTGACATAATATTATTTTATTATTATTATGATATCATGACAAGCTAGTTTACATTTTTGTTGGGACGACCGTCTCATTATCATTTTGCTATATATTTGAAATATATCTGTATAAATCAATCTACATTTTTGCATGTTTGTAGATATTTACTATGTAATCACTGGTACAATATCGTTTTCTTTATAATCATTGACCCTTTTGCAACTTGAATATCTTGAAATTATGTTTTCTTATGTGAAAGGTGGCCATAGTGGTAGCGGCATTTTTTGTCTTAACTATGGTCTCCTGACTGTTATTTGTTATTTGTACTTTTCACTTTATTTGTAATTAATTATGTTTTGGTCAAATAAATTTATTTTCTTCTTCTAATAGTATCATCCTAATTTTTATATTTTTGATCAGAATAGATACCGTACAAAAGCCTGTTAATGCGCTGATAGCACAGTTTTCAGACATAATTGAACGAATAGTCCCAACCATCGGCTCCGAGATCCACACAAAGCCGTAATGTAGGCTACACATGTTTCTACTCCCTTAACTTGAATGAGATAGATGATATCACCATCAATAACTATCAATACAGTTACACGATATCGGAAATCTGTAATTGGGTGCAGAAGTTGACTTTTATATGTTTTCGGCATATAAGATTGATGGTTGAGGACACGCTAGGGTAATGTTGAAAATACTGACGATGAATTAATAAATATAGTATGAACATACACCATCTTCAGAAGATGCTAGTAACTAACCTAGTCTTGGCAACTAAATGCTATAGAGTGTCATGAACAAGTCACCAAAGATTATTGGGTACACTATTGCAACAAGATATGATGCAGAATATGTGGTAATTGGGGCAATGATACCATTCGTAGCACGATCAGGATGTTTTTATGAAGATTAACATAAAATACAGAAACTTCCTAGATGTGGTCGTGATCTGGTAGAAAAAAAAAGAAATGAATCGGGCTTTAGGCCACCTTTGTGCACATATAGGCTAAACTGGGTCAGGTGAACCTCCTGAGGATGGTGAGATGAATTAGATGACACTGTCCTCCAGACACAGGATTTGAAATTCGAACCCTGGCGGTCTGAGGCCAAGTACGGTACCTCTCGGTTACGGAGGCTCCCCACAATAATGAGTTTCACACGTGGATGGGGAGGAAACATTTTTTTTAAAACCTCCGAGACCGAGAACCGAGCCCCGAACTCTAGCGTGAAAGGCAGCGGTGCTAACCACTACCCTAGGGCCCCCGCCCGATATGGTAGAATGTATGAGGAATCAGTAGGTGCTGGTCATGCATGCTTCTAATCAGATATAAGCTCTCACTCTCACATAATATACAATAACCCAACAGGTTCAGTTGTGTCTTGAAGTGGTATGGGAGCGACCACCCTATTTTGCAGGAAGAGGTATCAATGTTAAAGACAATAAGTCTTATCATATATAAAGTGATGAAATCATATGATGGACGTGAAGATATTTAGGTCCCTGATAACTATATGTCTCCTCCAGACATAGTAGATTGAACCTTTCAATAAATCAATCATTCAATCAATCAATCAATCAATCAATGAAAACTTCCATAGCGCCTATATCCTCAGTGGACCAAGCTCAGAGGCGCACAAATCCTTAGCGTGATCATGTGTCATAATCGAGGCCAAAGCAGGTTCGTCAACAGGGAGCCGGGCTGCTGAGGGACTAGGGTGAAAAAGCCAGGTCAAATAGGCCTAGGTGAGATTTAAGTAATTTCCGGAATGTTAAGATTGTTTTGGCATGACGTATTGGCACAGACAGGGCGTTCCATAAGGCTGGACCAGATATAGAGAAAGCTCTTGACCCAGTCTTAGTCTTTATACGAGGAAAAACAAATCTATTCGAATTAGTGGAGCGTAGATATTTTGAGCATTTTAGGCCCCTAACGATGCATTAAAGCATAATTTTACATCCCTGAAAACGGACTTAATTTTCCTACAACCATGACAAATAGGGGTTTTAGAATTAAAAATTCCATGAAACTGGTTTACCAATGTATGGCAATTTTCTTTAATTTTTCACCCACTTCAAATCACCTTCATCCACTGCAAGCCGACAGCAATTTGCGGCTTGCATTGGATAAAGATGACAATGGTAAACTCAGGCTTGAAAGGGTAATTATCATTTATACAGAGTATTTATTACTTATCTGTTATAGTCTTTTGTAATAAACATTGATCATCTAATAATCTATGCAAGACACATGTATCCCACATCAAAAACATTCCCATGCACACTGCGATGTTATCTCAGATGAAAATATAACATATAAAGTATATAATCAGGTAGGCGACCAATGCAGTTTCAGTTCAATGTTCAAATTCACCACTTTTAGTAAAGAACAATGCCATTCAACTATTCAATGAACACTGGTATGTATTTAAGTGTGAAAAATACTGAGGTACATGATGGGACGTTAAATGTTGTTATGGCAATCAAACTGACAATGTGGTAGTCGTAGGAACTGATGTAAACTTGCTTATTCTGCTTTCGAAACATTCTCATCATAGCAATGCCTAGCTGTATAAACCTAGAACTGGTGATATTTACCGTACCATTCAACCGTCTCAGTGACTTCCACCAGCACATCAATTCTAAAAGAAAGACATTTAAATTAATTCATAAACATCCAGAACTAGAACTTAAGCCATTTGGAGTATTTCAATGTATCCTCTTCGTCAATAACCCCTGCCACAAAAAGTGGATATATTGTTTCCATTGTATCTTAGGCCTATTTACCAATACATACAGTTCTGGCCAGATAACAATATTATAAACATCTATGAAATTGTGGTTGGAGCTTCATTGATGGACAACTGCACTAGTTCTCGTGTAAAAGCTTCCTGCTCAACCTGAAGAACTATCACATTTAGTTTGATTAAGTGTGAATTAGGACCACGAGAAAGTAGCCAATGGCGTCCTATCAAGGAGTCGCTACATCAATTCCGAAGCAGCACAAATATGATCAATATATTGATGAGGGTGACTATTCTAGCATTATCATTATGCAAGATGAGGCATTGATGCAAATCCGACATATACACAGCAAGCCTATGTAGCTACAGTGATGAAAGTAACACATGCTATTTCTGTGCAATTTCCTCATTGTTAATGTGTTGTTTTTAAATAATCATTTTTTTGCATTCCCCGTAACTACATGTAACATGGAAGTTGAGTTTTTTGATGCTGTGTAATTTTTTTGTATCAGAAAACTATTTAAGCGCCAAAAAAACCTTCTTACGACATTTAGAAAAATGATCATAGTACTGTACTGGTTAGTACTGTATAATTGGCGGCCATCTTGGATTTTTCCCTGAAACTACATGTAATATAAAAGTTAGAGGTTATTACTGTATTGTACTAGATTTATTGGTATTAAAAATCTATATTTAGCCACCAAAAACAACTTTCTATGACTTTTAGAAAAACTGTATGGTACTTTCTGTATTATTGGCGGCCATCTTGGATTTTTTGCGTGATAGTTGACCAGGTCTTAGAACATAAAATTCCGCAAAACAAAAATGTTATTTTGAACTCGAAAGTGAAGTTTGTCTGTCCGATGTGCACCCAGACGTGATGTATAATTTACTATAATCATGATAATTGAGACTTTATCTGCTATTTTGTCGGCCATTTTGTTTTGCAATTTTAAAAGGGAAAAACTAAAAATAGAGCTTGGCATGGGGCAGATTTGGAATCAGCATATCCGAATTGTGTGAAAACAACTACATGACAAATTCTACTAAGAAATGCCTTACAAACTTTAAGAATGCCTCTTTTTGAAAAATGGGCCTTACAATACACCTTTAATAATATTAAATAAAGCAACTACACACAGTATGACTGGTTTCACTGAATACATTAAAAAATTCTGTATTAGTAAATATAATACTGTATGTAATATAGATCACTGTTATATATGTAACATGTTGAATCATAATTGATTTTAATGTTATTTAGCACGTTAAACCATATTTCATTTTACTCTTTCATAATTTCCTTTTTCGCTCTGATGGTACCAAAGGGTCGGGTCTGCCGACCTTTTGTTTCCATTGGAGCTGAGTAAAGTGCTTTGTTTCATTCTTCCTTGTTGAGCCAGGGGGCAGCATCCGCTTACTTTACAAGTGTGCAGTTGCTGCCTTTTGGCTCTGCACAAGCTGTATTGACATAATATTATTTTATTATTATTATGATATCATGACAAGCTAGTTTACATTTTTGTTGGGACGACCGTCTCATTATCATTTTGCTATATATTTGAAATATATCTGTATAAATCAATCTACATTTTTGCATGTTTGTAGATATTTACTATGTAATCACTGGTACAATATCGTTTTCTTTATAATCATTGACCCTTTTGCAACTTGAATATCTTGAAATTATGTTTTCTTATGTGAAAGGTGGCCATAGTGGTAGCGGCATTTTTTGTCTTAACTATGGTCTCCTGACTGTTATTTGTTATTTGTACTTTTCACTTTATTTGTAATTAATTATGTTTTGGTCAAATAAATTTATTTTCTTCTTCTAATAGTATCATCCTAATTTTTATATTTTTGATCAGAATAGATACCGTACAAAAGCCTGTTAATGCGCTGATAGCACAGTTTTCAGACATAATTGAACGAATAGTCCCAACCATCGGCTCCGAGATCCACACAAAGCCGTAATGTAGGCTACACATGTTTCTACTCCCTTAACTTGAATGAGATAGATGATATCACCATCAATAACTATCAATGCAGTTACACGATATCGGAAATCTGTAATTGGGTGCAGAAGTTGACTTTTATATGTTTTCGGCATATAAGATTGATGGTTGAGGACACGCTAGGGTAATGTTGAAAATACTGACGATGAATTAATAAATATAGTATGAACATACACCATCTTCAGAAGATGCTAGTAACTAACCTAGTCTTGGCAACTAAATGCTATAGAGTGTCATGAACAAGTCACCAAAGATTATTGGGTACACTATTGCAACAAGATATGATGCAGAATATGTGGTAATTGGGGCAATGATACCATTCGTAGCACGATCAGGATGTTTTTATGAAGATTAACATAAAATACAGAAACTTCCTAGATGTGGTCGTGATCTGGTAGAAAAAAAAAGAAATGAATCGGGCTTTAGGCCACCTTTGTGCACATATAGGCTAAACTGGGTCAGGTGAACCTCCTGAGGATGGTGAGATGAATTAGATGACACTGTCCTCCAGACACAGGATTTGAAATTCGAACCCTGGCGGTCTGAGGCCAAGTACGGTACCTCTCGGTTACGGAGGCTCCCCACAATAATGAGTTTCACACGTGGATGGGGAGGAAACATTTTTTTTAAAACCTCCGAGACCGAGAACCGAGCCCCGAACTCTAGCGTGAAAGGCAGCGGTGCTAACCACTACCCTAGGGCCCCCGCCCGATATGGTAGAATGTATGAGGAATCAGTAGGTGCTGGTCATGCATGCTTCTAATCAGATATAAGCTCTCACTCTCACATAATATACAATAACCCAACAGGTTCAGTTGTGTCTTGAAGTGGTATGGGAGCGACCACCCTATTTTGCAGGAAGAGGTATCAATGTTAAAGACAATAAGTCTTATCATATATAAAGTGATGAAATCATATGATGGACGTGAAGATATTTAGGTCCCTGATAACTATATGTCTCCTCCAGACATAGTAGATTGAACCTTTCAATAAATCAATCATTCAATCAATCAATCAATCAATCAATGAAAACTTCCATAGCGCCTATATCCTCAGTGGACCAAGCTCAGAGGCGCACAAATTCTTAGCGTGATCATGTGTCATAATCGAGGCCAAAGCAGGTTCGTCAACAGGGAGCCGGGCTGCTGAGGGACTAGGGTGAAAAAGCCAGGTCAAATAGGCCTAGGTGAGATTTAAGTAATTTCCGGAATGTTAAGATTGTTTTGGCATGACGTATTGGCACAGACAGGGCGTTCCATAAGGCTGGACCAGATATAGAGAAAGCTCTTGACCCAGTCTTAGTCTTTATACGAGGAAAAACAAATCTATTCGAATTAGTGGAGCGTAGATATTTTGAGCATTTTAGGCCCCTAACGATGCATTAAAGCATAATTTTACATCCCTGAAAACGGACTTAATTTTCCTACAACCATGACAAATAGGGGTTTTAGAATTAAAAATTCCATGAAACTGGTTTACCAATGTATGGCAATTTTCTTTAATTTTTCACCCACTTCAAATCACCTTCATCCACTGCAAGCCGACAGCAATTTGCGGCTTGCATTGGATAAAGATGACAATGGTAAACTCAGGCTTGAAAGGGTAATTATCATTTATACAGAGTATTTATTACTTATCTGTTATAGTCTTTTGTAATAAACATTGATCATCTAATAATCTATGCAAGACACATGTATCCCACATCAAAAACATTCCCATGCACACTGCGATGTTATCTCAGATGAAAATATAACATATAAAGTATATAATCAGGTAGGCGACCAATGCAGTTTCAGTTCAATGTTCAAATTCACCACTTTTAGTAAAGAACAATGCCATTCAACTATTCAATGAACACTGGTATGTATTTAAGTGTGAAAAATACTGAGGTACATGATGGGACGTTAAATGTTGTTATGGCAATCAAACTGACAATGTGGTAGTCGTAGGAACTGATGTAAACTTGCTTATTCTGCTTTCGAAACATTCTCATCATAGCAATGCCTAGCTGTATAAACCTAGAACTGGTGATATTTACCGTACCATTCAACCGTCTCAGTGACTTCCACCAGCACATCAATTCTAAAAGAAAGACATTTAAATTAATTCATAAACATCCAGAACTAGAACTTAAGCCATTTGGAGTATTTCAATGTATCCTCTTCGTCAATAACCCCTGCCACAAAAAGTGGATATATTGTTTCCATTGTATCTTAGGCCTATTTACCAATACATACAGTTCTGGCCAGATAACAATATTATAAACATCTATGAAATTGTGGTTGGAGCTTCATTGATGGACAACTGCACTAGTTCTCGTGTAAAAGCTTCCTGCTCAACCTGAAGAACTATCACATTTAGTTTGATTAAGTGTGAATTAGGACCACGAGAAAGTAGCCAATGGCGTCCTATCAAGGAGTCGCTACATCAATTCCGAAGCAGCACAAATATGATCAATATATTGATGAGGGTGACTATTCTAGCATTATCATTATGCAAGATGAGGCATTGATGCAAATCCGACATATACACAGCAAGCCTATGTAGCTACAGTGATGAAAGTAACACATGCTATTTCTGTGCAATTTCCTCATTGTTAATGTGTTGTTTTTAAATAATCATTTTTTTGCATTCCCCGTAACTACATGTAACATGGAAGTTGAGTTTTTTGATGCTGTGTAATTTTTTTGTATCAGAAAACTATTTAAGCGCCAAAAAAACCTTCTTACGACATTTAGAAAAATGATCATAGTACTGTACTGGTTAGTACTGTATAATTGGCGGCCATCTTGGATTTTTCCCTGAAACTACATGTAATATAAAAGTTAGAGGTTATTACTGTATTGTACTAGATTTATTGGTATTAAAAATCTATATTTAGCCACCAAAAACAACTTTCTATGACTTTTAGAAAAACTGTATGGTACTTTCTGTATTATTGGCGGCCATCTTGGATTTTTTGCGTGATAGTTGACCAGGTCTTAGAACATAAAATTCCGCAAAACAAAAATGTTATTTTGAACTCGAAAGTGAAGTTTGTCTGTCCGATGTGCACCCAGACGTGATGTATAATTTACTATAATCATGATAATTGAGACTTTATCTGCTATTTTGTCGGCCATTTTGTTTTGCAATTTTAAAAGGGAAAAACTAAAAATAGAGCTTGGCATGGGGCAGATTTGGAATCAGCATATCCGAATTGTGTGAAAACAACTACATGACAAATTCTACTAAGAAATGCCTTACAAACTTTAAGAATGCCTCTTTTTGAAAAATGGGCCCTGACTATATCAGATTATTGGGCCCATTGGGGCGCATGGTAACGGGTAACACTAACAAATTCCATCGAGCCCAATCTTACATTCTCAGAGTCCTGCCTGGTCAGCAGGGGCTATAAATTGAAGCTCGTAACAAGGTTTATTTCTTTCTTTCATTATTGCTGTTCACAGACAGTGTAAAATAACGATGTGCTACCTCGCGAAAGAGAGTGCATGACGGCCAGGCCATATCGGACGGTTAGAGGAGCGGCGGACTACACGAGGAGTCAGACTGGAATGATCGAGAAAGGTGGGCTTTCAGCGCATCTCTAGGCTTTGCGGAAGCGTGGGCTCGTCAACCCCCGATTCGGCCCGGCCCAAAACCGGCCCAAACGAACTCAGTCGAGAAGACGGTATAGCCTAGATCTGTGTGTCGTCGTCGCCACAGGCCTACTAATACCAATAGTCCACTCTACCAGACCAACTCGCCTGGACAAAACTTATCATGTCATGTCCAAGCTGCTTTGTTGATATCGAGCTGTCAAAATATATGGCACGCCTAGCCTACTGTTACAACTCTGCGTGTATGTGTGTGTGCCTTGTGCTACTGCTCACCCTCGGAGCGCCTGTGTGTGTGTGTGTGTGACCATGTATATCGCGTACCTGTACCTTTGGGAGCCTCACAAAGAAAAGGCGTGAGTTTATGGACTGTGACTCAGGCGGCAAAGGTATGCGGATTACAATACCGGGGCACAATGATTCGGATTTATTTTTTTGGACGCCCAATGAAGCTTAAATGGGAAATAGGTTTTTTATTTAAAGTTGTGTGAATGAGGTCTACTAAGGGTAATTATACAGTAGGCCTATATGTTATTTGTGTCGTTTATGTTACCAGCCATTTCTATAGAAAATTGACAAAAATAAATATCATGATCCACTGTGCCCCACCCCTGGGGCACAGTGGCTCACTCGGTGGGGCACAGTTGATCAAAAATAAATAAACACACTTGATTTCATTTTTAAGATTTAATAAAATTCCAACAAACCAAGTATATACGTTTATAACATTAATATTCAATATACCCATGCAATGGCTAATATAATCACATGGTTATTACACAATATCATAGGTGGGGCACAGTGGCACATAGGTGGGGCACAGTGGCTCATCTCTGATAATGATATCTCTGAAAATGAACCACTGTGCCCCGAACCACTATGCCCCAGACGTACCACGTGGACATTTTAGGCTAAAAAATGGCAACCATGAATTCTTAGTCAATTTGCACTACACGTTTACATGGCCAAATTAATTACAAGGACAATATACTTTAGTCGTAGTTCTTCTACAGATTATCAGGCTCGATCTCAAGAGAAAAATGTTTACTTTTGTGACTGAAAAACATACATTTTCTGATAAAATTGAAACAGTGTGGTCTATCCTCTTGTTAATTCTGTGGGAAACAGGAAACTGCATTGGCATCAATTGATGACGTCATCGCGGATTTCCTTGGTTTAAATTTCTAAATATAGCTACCGTGCCCCTATGTCCACTGTGCCCCTGTCTCCCCTAGCTTGTACAACCTGTACGCCGGTAGCCTTGTATTACAGCCTAGGGCACATATTTAATTAAGAGACTGCTAGTGCGGCCTTTCTCTCTCACGTGTTCCGGCTGTTGTCATGAGCAGACAGAGTTAATAGGCCTATGTTTCAAATCAAGTAAAGGAGACAGTAAAGTAATGGAGAGCTCATTGTGGGTGACACCAGCAGGAATGACCTGATGACGGGAGAAACGTGACTGAAGGGTGTGGTGAACTAGATAAGGACTGCCCCAACTATGAACCGGTATCGCTCATCTCGCCATGTAGGGATCACTCAGTAGAAATGACAACAACACTCAAGGTATGGCACACACACACTGATACAGACTCCATCTTCTGGATGCCACCTTCATAGAGTCTACTATGTCTACAGTGGTAATGTGATTTCCCAGTGACTATCATTCAGGGAACTACAAGCATAAATGCTTGTTAAAAATAAGAAATAAGGAATTTCTTCTCTAGCTTATATCTAGCCTAACTGGATAATGTGCAGCACGAAAATTAAAAAACTTTTGCAGTTCTAGTCTATGGACATGTTTACATCATGTGATCATATTAGGAAGCCAAAATGAAATCACCGATTTAAGACAAAACTGTTGATGTACTACCCGCCCAGCCACCTCAGCATATTAAACTGTAATGTGCATCAATCAGGTTTTGTTGAATTTTCAGCAGCTTCGTCATATCGTTACTAATTCACATTTGTAACACTACTCCTCCTACTGTATGATCACATGATATATTGCTAATGGCGTGCCTCATTCCGATGCTCTGTTTATCAAACATCTTATGGGTAACCAATGGTAACAGTGGCCTATTGTCTCATTACTCTAATGCATTCTAATTCGTTTTAACCGCTGATATTTGCCAAAATAAATATTAATAATAGGCTAGTCAGGCCATATAAACATTTTCATAGTCTGGTTACTTCGATGTCGGTACCTTTAATGCACATGTTTTTATATAGAAATTCAGAAATAACCACTTTAAAATTATCCAAGATTACTTACTGGATATAACATTTAAAGATAATGGGATGTCCTGTAAAAAAACAATTATCAAAGGTGGTTTAACCCTTTATCTGCTAGAGCAATTGATAGATCACTGCAATATAATAGAATTTTCATTGTTGCAAGTCAGTCGGATTAGGTATCACTCTCGCACAAACTACACTGTTTGCACCAAGCTTGTAGGCCTACTAAAGCTGTATAACACTGCTTTTGTACAGAGCTTGGTGCAAAGATTCTGATTTGCGCTGTGACCATGCAGGATAGCATCATAATTACCTGCAGATTTGCACGGTTGCTTGTAGGCCTACTTAAGCTGTATAGCACTGCTTTTGTACAGAGCTTGGTGCAAAGATTCTGATTTGCGCTGTGACCATGCAGGATAGCATCATAATTACATGCAGATTTGCACGGTTGGTGATTAGAATATAGCAAGTACAACTCTTATCACAACATTTTGAAGGAGATTCACATACAAGGTAGTTTTTTCTGGATTCCGTGACCACATGGTCATGAGAGCTCAGATTATTGTTGGTTTTAGGTAGGCCTACTGTAGATGGTGATCTTAAAAATGAACTCCTATGATCCTTTCATTTTTTTATTGTCGAAAAAAACAGTGTTTTTCAAAATTGACCCCGTCTCTCCGGGACGAGCATGACTATATGTAAGCTATTTTGACTTATTAGGTCATGGGGATTCTATTTTTGACATTTATTTCTACCTTAAACATATTCTTGACCCTGAAATTTAAGATGGTGCCCGCAAATAACACGATTCACAGCAAATTTACCATTTTTATTTGTGGACCTATTTTGACTAATAAAAAGGCAATTCAGACTAATTTGGGCATGGGGAATACAATTCTAGCACCACGTTGCATTTTTTGAACTCTCTTTAGATATGAGGTGCAATATGACAATTTTTATATTATTGGAACTCATTCCAATTCAATAATGCATTAACATGTTCACAAAACGGATTTCTGGGCTCTGCTTTCGTGTGTCCCAAATGCCTCTCACTGACATCTTGTCAAAAAACGGCAACGAGCATAGATTCGGTTGGTTCATCATATATTTCACTGGGAACAATCTACCTTGATATCAATGCCAATATAATTTAAAGAAATGAACACAATGAGAGTTGGAAACTGGGGGAAGCTAGCAGATGTTTCACTTTCGAAAGAAAATCTATTTATACCAAATCGATACAATATTTTGCAATAATAGGCTATATATTGCCTTCGAAAATCTAATCCTTGGTCTTAAAAGCATCTGCCGTCATAGCTACATTTCGTATTTTATAGCCTTTGACACACCGCAAATATTATCCCTGATTGCTTATGACGCGACAATAATCTTAAGCAATCGGTGCAGTGTAGCCACTCCCACTCCCACGATTTTCTTCGAGTCGGAAGCGGTCATCAAGACTGAACATGTTCAGTCGTGTTTGTGTCCTGTCGTAGACTGTCATTGCGGTGTGACATGTCCTGGCGGCCATTTTGAATTTCGTTGACCATGCAATTTGAATATTAAGCAATTTTGTTGGGTTATTTTGTATTATGACAGATTGATTAAAATTGTGCTTTTTGGTGGTAATTTTTGAATTTGGGCTTTGGAATTCAGATTTGGACTTCAGACTTTGGACATCCCAGCAGACACAAAACATTTGACGATGGTCCAACATTGTACAAATGTTATGCAAATGTTTTGTGTTTACTGGGATACCGGACTTCAGATTTTTTATTTCAGACTTTGGACTTCAGGTTTCAGACTTCAGACTTAGGACTTTGAATTTCGAACTTCAGATCTCATACTTTGGACTTCGAACTTTTGTATTCAGACTTCGGTTTCAGACTTCAGATTTTGGACTTCGGACAGATTTCAGACAGACTTCGGACTTCAGAGTTCGGATTTTAGACATCACCATCCTGGGATCCATCTGAGACAGTGCACAGCGAACTTGAAGTTATAATCAATAAATCATCAAGAACCATCATAGTGTCAAGTTATTTATGTACCGTCGCCTACCCGGCTAAGCCAATCTACTCACATTGCGTGAAGCTCGGCCCCACACTGACGACCATTTTTCCACAGCTGCCCGTGTAAAAAAGACAGTGACTCCGCCTACCGATAAGACGGTAACGGTGTTGGCCCTAGACAGCTAGCGCGCTCTGGTGATCACAGTAGAGCCAAGCCCGCTAAAACATGGCGGTCAGTTTGTCAGAGCCTTGCGATGTCATCAGGGTAACCGTCGCCCAGACGGGAGTTAGAATAGGCTAGGAACTTCAACACAAGTTACTTCATCTTATTACACCTGCTGCCTGTTTCGCCTTTCACCACACTGATGTAAAATGCGCGAGGGGGTTTAACCCCTTCGGGCCAGCAGCTGATGTCGTGCTCTCATAAACTGCTGAAGTGCTCCCAGCAGTTGTTTCGATGCTCCCAACAGCTGCTGCGGTGATCCCATAAGCTTCGATGATGCTCACAACAGTTGCTGCGGTGCTCCAATATGAGGCTGTGGTGCTCACATAAGCTTCTGTGATGCTTCCAACAGTTGCTGCAATGCTCCCAACAGCAGCTGTGGTGATTTAAACGGCTGCTGCAGTGATTCCAGCAATTGCTGCGGTGCTCCCAGCAGCTGCTGCGATGCTCCCATAAGCTGGTGCAGTGCTCCCAGCAGCTGCTGCTACACTAACGGTTGCCCAATTGCCCAGGGCAACCGATTTTAGGTGGGGGTAAGTAAAAAATTTCTGACAGTGGCCCCCTGGGCAATAGCTTCAATTTTTACCATTTTAAATTTGAGTGACTGTCACAACAAAGAAAAGCATGTCAGTGGCAAGTCGGGCAAGTGATAAATTGGGGGGGGGGGGGGGCAAGTACCCCAAAAAATTTCTTGCCCTAGATCTGATCAGTTAGTGTCTAGCCCTGATGTGGTGCTCTCAGCAATTTTTTTGGTGCTCCCAATAGCTGTTGCAGTGCTCCAATCATTATCCGCAGCTGCTGCTGTGCTCCCAACAACTGATGTGGTGCTCCCAACAGTCGCCATGGTGCTCCCATCAGCTGCTGTGATGCTCCCATATGCTGATGTGGTGTTCTCAACAGTTGCTGTGGTGCTCCCAACAGCTGTTGCGGTGCTCCCAACATTAGCTGCAGCTGCTACCGTGCTCCCAACAACTGATGTGGTGCTCCCATAAGCAGCCATGGTGCTAACAACAACTGTTACGTTGCTCCCAGTAGCTGCTGTGGTGCTCCTAACGGCTGATGCAGTGATCTTAGCAACTGCTATAGTGGTGCTCCCAGCAGCTGTTGTGATTTTCGCTATTGTGGTGCTCTCAACAGCTGCTGCTGCGAGCAGCTTCAGCTGCTACAGGGAGCACCTCGAGCAGCAGCTGCTGAGAGAACTGCAGCTGGGCTAAAATATAAATCTTGTACATGGTTTCCTGCAGACCACCTCCTGGCAGATTTAGATTGTGTGTAAAAAACATGCTTCTATACATGCATGCCACTAAACCTCTTTTGTTGAATAAAATATTAATAGAGTGTAAAACATGCTAAATTATTACAAGATGAAATTAATGCTCACAAGGCCGACGCCTCTACGGGTGTGCCTACTGATTACACTAAACTTTATTTGCAAAGCCTAACTTTTCTCAAATTTAAAAGGTGGGAACAAGAATCTCAATTTTTTGTTTACATTAATGTCAAGTGCTAGGCTAGGTTGTAGCCTACAGCTAATTAACACGAGACGTTGACCTAAATTAATGTCGGTGTAATGTTGAGCCAGCGTCGAAGACGATGGGCCAATATTAAGGCAACGCTGGTTGAGTGTTTCGTGTTCGCTGGCGGGGGGGGGGCACTACTACACACTAGGAGCATAGCCAGTGTGCGGTTGTGCCCCGACCCCTAGGGGACAACCACACACTTGAGGTGATCATTTATCTGATCTCATCACCTGTCATGTACAATGATGGGCTTTTTTTGTGACACTATGATTGCTAATATTATTTCTAGCTATAATTCCTTGACTATACAGTTTATAGGCCTATTCACCTCAGATGTGTGCACGGTTGTGTTCCAATTTCCCCCACTTCTTTAGACTATCTATGTCAGCTTGTAGTCTATTTGGTTTTTTTATCGCTTTGGGCTTAAATTGCCCTATAAATGGCAGGAAGGTCATTAATAAAAATATGAACAGCAGCTAGTGCTACCGTAAACTGGGGTGACTTTGGCCCACTTTTTTATTGTTTTAAATCTAGAGAGCTTATAATTATATTAATTATTGTTTCTAGTGAATGTAGCCATACAGATAAAGTAAACTATTTATAAAAAATAAATAATAATATGAGGTGACGATTCTTTCACACTTTTTTTTACTTTTTAGGGCTGGGCCAAAGTCACACCCCCTTGGGGTGACTTTGTCCCAAGAATATAAGTTACAACTTCGGTAACTTTAAAAAGTGAGTTTAAACATTGCTATAATGCTAAAAAAGCAATTGACATTTTGACGTAATCGTTTCGAACTTTTAAATAATGTAATTTCGGGAAATTTATATGTTTTGGACCAACTAAAGTAATTTAATTTAAAATCTGGGGAGTTTGTGATCCCAAGCTGGGGGTGACTTTAGCCCAAAAAATTATTAACTTGGGGTGACTTTGACCCAAAATATTACACGGTGATTTTAAACAGAGATATAAAGCTAAAAAAGAACCTAAAACCATCTGACATAATAATTTTAAAATTTTAAATACGTTAATCTCGGGGAATTTAAATGTTCTTAAGCATTTCAAGCTATCCAATTTTTTTTTTTTCAATATTGGGCCAAAGTCACCCCAAAAATACGCCTAAACATTTTTTTTTTAATTTTGTGTTCACAAAATTTAGTGAAAATAGTTGTTGACTTGGAAAGATTGTGAGCAAGACTGCTGAGGACATGAGATTTCATCATAGAATAATACGTAGATCATTGTGTCCGCAGAACTGCACGAATCAGTGTAATTTTTGCAGATCTATAAAACATGTGTTTTGACCTGGTGAGCTTCTTGTCGATGCCTACCTCTGTACGCTACAAGAAGCCAAGAAGAAAAGGGCATGGTACACACACAAACATATGCATAGACCAACAGTAACAAAACAATACAACTGGCATAGATAGTTAGGCCTATATCGCGACGTCATAAAATAACTTTTTTTTCATTTGGGCCAAAATCATCCCCTAGGGCCAAAGTCACCCCAGTTTACGGTACACTTTTATTATTTGCACCTCCACAGAGCTGACAATAACCTAGATAATATAATAATAGTTACGTTTTTCTAATAATGTCTAATAGAAGCTGCTTGTAAATCCTTGTTGAATAAATATATGCTCGTGAGTAGAAGATCACTAGGCCTAGTAACAACAATAGTTTGGCCGAAGGTAGCCTAACCTTACTCTATACTCGCCGTCAAATTAACCAGGATCGCATGATTTTCGGCGATTTCTCCGTCAATTCTAAACCGATACCCTTCAAATTTTGCAAAGGTCATTTTCTATTCAAATGCTAACAGCCCTGAAAATTTCGTGAAATTATATAGCGTATTTCAAAAGTTAGACCATTTGACATGTAGTAAATTGAAATTACGACGTTCCTCTATAACCCCATTGAACTAATTCTAGAATTTTATTACATGGCAAATGGTCTAACTTTTGAAATAATGAATATAATTTAGCGATTTTTTTACCTCTGTTAGGATTTTAATAGAAAATGGCCTCTGCAAAATTTAAAGGAAATCGGTGCAAAATTGACGGAGAAATCGCCGAAAATCATGCGATCCAGTTGATAATTTTTAATTTGAGTGGTATAATGAGCTTCCGTACGAATACATGCTGGCGCTTTGTACTACCATTGATTCTAGCTACACGTCAATGGTACTACGAAGCCACCAGTTGGCAACCATTCGTCCGGCCAGACCCCTGGTTAAGCCTTCTAAGTTCTGCGTCCAAAGTAGTTAGCCTGCAGTTTGATGCACTGCCATGTCTTCCCATGTAGCGCCCCCTGGATTAACAGTTTTAACCAGAACTGTCAACTGTCAGTTTACCAGTCGCCAGGATGCAAATAAACATGTCTTTCCAAAAAGCGATTTTTTTCGATAAATGCCATTTACAGACTGATATTATATGGACTTACAATTAAATACAATTATTCTTATAAGTTTTATTTTTATTATTGATTAGTTTCTAGCAGCAATGTATCGCCCAAGAGGACTATTTGACGACACAATTGATATCCAATATGGACAAAAGAATAAATATTATTTGTACAATCGTGCGAAAGGTTGGCTTACTCACCTCATGCACCTGCTCACCACGCATGCCACGGCACTGACACCACTCGCCAGGGCCACAGTTACTGAGTTAGGCTAGAGTAATGGGGGGTATTATGGGCTGAGGCAATCATGGGCGTTTTTGACGTACTAAGTTTAATATTTCAATTCGGTGTGGCTCCAGGGCCAGTATATTTTTTTTACTAGGTCTAACACGACGGTGGAGCAGTGAACAATTTTGTGGCGAGTTCGCGTGGCCGATCGTGGTTTTAGAAGTGCGGCACACGCTGGCATTCCACCCTTGCGTGGCCGGTGGCCACGCTACTTTTTCAGTGGTAAAATCTGCTGAGCAGTTCCCAGATTCCCACTAGACGTGCCCGCCACGGGCCGGCTCCAGTATATGAATGGTCACGTGTAGGCCTAGTCTGATATTGAAAGAGAATACGAGGGAGGGAATGAAGGCCTATTTCACAAACCGGGTCAGGCCCTGTATGTCGGCGCCGCTTCCCCAGCAAACACGGGACGTTTGACCAGTGTTGTTTTGATGTTGGGCTAGCGTCGTATAGTAAAAGTCACCTTAAATCTGTCACTTTCGCGTTGCATGTTTTTCGCTCATTGCTCGAGCAATTTTCATCCGATTTCCATGAAATTTGACAAGCTTTAGTTTCTAGTCTTACGGCACCTGCCCTGAAAATTTCAAGGAAAAATATCATGTAGTTTAAAAGTTAGACCATTTGACATGTAGTTTTTGCGAATTATGACGCTCCTCTATAAACCCATTGCACGCTATCAGCTTCACTCACGCAATTCCACTACTTGTCAAATGGTCTAACTTTTGAAATACTTATTCAAATGTCACGAAATTTTCAGAGTAGGCGCCGTATTAGGTGAAAAGAATGCTTGTAAAATTTCATGAAAATTGATTCAGAATTGACTGAGAAATCAGCGAAAAACACCCAACGCTGGTGGAAGTTGACTGCAACTATAGTAGCGCCGTAGACAATGGGCCAACATCAAGGCAACGTTGGTTGGACGTCCCGTGTTTGCTGGGTTCACAGTCAAACTGGCAGGTAACACAACGTCGGCCCAGCACTCTCTGTTTTTACTCAACATTGTGACGTCGCTCACCTTAATCAGTGTTAATATCAGGCTAATGACCCGGCTATCGTAGTGGCGTGACATTGACACAATCCCGCAAACAGGCGATGTCGCGGTATTGTTTTAATGCTAGGGCAGCCTCGTAGACGATAAACCGACATTAAAGCAACGTTGGGTCAATCTATTGTGTCCGCTAGAAATACGCTGGTCCGCCGACAATAATGCAATGCTGGTTTAGCATAGGCCTACCGTTAAAGTCATTTTAGATTAGTTTGTCTGGCTTTTCATTTAAATGGCCTTAAATGCTGCTCAATTAACACAACACTATGTCAGCGCCTCGTGTTTGTTTGACAAAGGAATCTCCCTTGGTTTGACGAATGAATGTTAAGCTCTGGCTAAAAGCATCAACCAGGCCAAGAAGAATGAATATAAAAACATACAGAAAATGAAAGGTGTCTGTTATTGATAATAGCAGTTCTGTTAGTGGCAGTGATGAGTCCGACTAGTTATACACGTTTTAATTATATTCAATTAATGGTATTTTAACTTAGGCCTATATGTCATGTTGATGAGAGAACTCCAAGTGACCTACAGTAGGTACCACGCACATGCATTATGTGAAAAGATAATTTAATTTTTTGATGTTTCTAATGAGAGTAAATTGATGCTTAGGCTTGAAAAAAATATTGTTTGTTTCCGATTTCCGACCGACCCTATCAAAACATGTGCGGCCTAAATTTATTTTATGGATTTTTCAAAAAAAAAAAAAAAAAAAAAAAATTTTTTTTTTAGGAAATCTATAATTTAAGGGATGAGTTACTGGCTGTAGTCAAAGTGACTAAAAAAACGTTACGGAAAGGAGAGGAGGGGTCAAAAACATACAAAAAAAAAATCGTTTTGTAATGTACAGATAAGACATGCATGAAAGTGAATTTGGCGCCAAATAAAATAAAAAATAATTCTTACCTACCGATTGGTTGAAGTGACAAAAAATAAAATAAAAAATAAAATAAATTTCCTACCTACCCACTGGTTAAAATGACAACAAATCGGAAACAAACATATATTTTTTTCTAGCCTTATTAAAAGTAAATTCATAATTAACAGATTAAAGTATAAACTTTTTTGTTTGTTGTTTGACTATTTCAGTATCCCTGTAAGAAAACTATAAATAATAAAAACACAACTAAGCAAAAATTAGGAGGATCTCTTTCACAACATTATAAATAACCATAAATGCACTAAAAAATTGCAACAAAAAAATAATTTGCGCCTTGCATGAAAAAAAATCATTTTAAACGGGACTCTTTGGAATTGGACAGGACTCTCTGGTTTTTAATGGAGAGAGTCCTTCTGCCACACTGGAAATTTGGCCTATAATTGTGCACTGTGGAGGATGGGCAAAATGAAAGTTAGCTTTTCGGTATCCAGTCAGTGAATTCTCAAGGGATTGTCACGAAATTTTGTAACCATTATCATCTTGTCATTTGGCAACAACCCTGAAATTTTCGCGAAATTCCATTGAGTATTTCAACAACAGTTAGGCCCTAGGCCTAGACCATTTGACATGTGGACTAACGCAATTCTGAGAATAAACCGGAACGGAAGTTAATGGGTTTATACATGTTATAGTGGAGCGTCATAAATAGACATTTACTACATGTCAAATGGTCTGACTTTTAAACTAAACAATATTTTTTTACAAAATTTTCAGGATTGATGCCAAATGACTAGAAAATAGAGTTTACAAAATTTCATGAAAATCGGTTGAGAATTATTGACTGACTGGATACCGAAAAGCTAACTTTCATTTTGGACCATCCTCCACCGTCGGACAGACTATAAGGCTAACCCCCAAGCCCTAACGTTAACTAGGCACATTCAAACAGTCATTATGATGGGGTTTTTCGTGCTTTTCAGGATTTATGTGAATTTGTGATACACTGCAATAAAAGACATATTTTTCTCTGTTTGTTTGTTCTTCTTGCACACTATTACTGGTAGAAATGAAGTCATCATTGTAGAATTAAAAAAGTAATTTGCTTTGAATGGCACTTTTATCACATTTCCCGGGGGTTCCCATCATTAGATTTCTCGCAATTATGAAAAATGGTGCCAGCTCTCGCCTTTAATTCCATAATTGTTGCAACAAGTGCTTGGAAGAGGTAAGTGGAACAGGCATGCTGTGGTCCCTTCTGATAATTTTTTTCACGCAGGTACCATTTTTGTATTTTTGTAAAAAAATGCAAAAAATGAAAATAAACTACCCGGTATGTCCACTGCCTTATGAGGAAGTTCTGGAGGACATCATTAAGACTGCTTGGACAGAACAATGTGGGCATCTCGAAGAATTGAGATGCCTGGGGAAGGCTGCACTAGTTTGCCCATGGTAAAACCTGGGTGAAGTTTTGTTTGCCTACCCTGCCCTTCCTCATGGGGCGCACCGAGGGTAAAAATGGAAGTTTCATGGCTATAAGGATGAGAATCCATCAAAATTTTTCTACTTCAATGACCCCCTCGTGGATAAAAAACTGGGGCCGGAGGCTATGCCCAAACTTCTGATTGTTATGTGATGTATTTGCTCTGTTACAGTATTGCGGGGCACTCATTGGGTGCCCTGATGTATCTAATTAAAACCTGATATATAAGGATAGCACATCTCAGTAGTTTTATTCAGCTGCTTCAAAAAGTTCAAGTATCTGGGTGATGTTTTGGCTTCTGTATCCCTGCCGGAATTTGCAAAATTAAGGTCACAGCTTTTGGATGTTTTTATCATTAGCTCAGATTTTGATCTGGCACAGAATTTTTCTTGCTCAGTGAAAACTGTGGAATGTGGTCAAATATTTATTCTAGCATGTCGGCAGTTATGAAAAAAAGGCTCAGCATAATTTTATTGGACTTATTTTAAAATTTATTGAATCTACCTACCCTAACCTTATCATACATCTATCCTGAGCCTTACCCAACAAACTTTACAAAGGCAACATACAGGCCTACACACCTAAAAATTATATTCAAATGGAAACCTTCACCTACACATCGAAATAGTCAATAGATCTTCAACACCATTTTGTAAGACTGAAAATGCCCCTTATATCATATTGTGTTAAAAAAGCACAAAAAAATTAAATTCTCTGTTATTCTTGGAAAAATGAAAATAAATTAAAATAATTTAACATATATGTAAAGAAGTCATTAGTTGACAAAAATTCTTTTAATCCTCACATTTGGGTCTATTTGTATCCATACAGCACATCCTTAGCAAATCGCCCATAATTCCAGCAGCATTTTGTGATTGCCGCAATTATGAGCTGCTGCAATACTACTAGTAAGGATGGCAGCGCTCACTAGGTGGTGCTAAACTTCACTTTCCGTTTTCGCTCCGCAAATGGCATATTTTTTCTCATCAATTTAGCCCGAAACAGTGACCTAGGTTAGAGGTCAATTACATAATCTATGGAGCCTTTTGATTCGATATTGGAACGGATATGACGCGATGACATATTTCTTTTACCACGTTTATTCTCAGGAGAGATTTTCAGGTTAGGAAGACGTCTAATTTTTTAATTAAAAAAATAATTTTTCTTATAATTTTCGAACAGCAACTAACAGCAATATCAAAATATTACTCAGATGTTCTTTATCATGTCAACTCCACCATAGATCAGTTAACTGGGGCGTATGCCCGTGTTCTTTACATGAAATTTTACTTTATCTGACACCACCTCAAAATTTTCTGACACATTCTCATTGTTAGTGTTTGGGATAGCTAGCCCTGGATAGGGCTGACCGCCACCGGGCCTTCCAACATTGTCGATCACTCACTATCTCCCAGCAAGAATCCAATGTAGGCCTATCGCTAACACTGGCTAAGGCGGCATAAAATGTATCTCTTGTAACTAATGAGTGCCGAGCTGGTTTCCTCACTTTACAAATCTGCCTGTCAAAACTACCTGCTTCTTCTGCTTCAGACTAATTATGTACCCGCCTGGGCAGGGCTCGAACCAGTCCATGTCTCCCTTGACCTTGTGGTATACCCCATAACACATTAGAAAGTTTAAATCCGGGAAGAGTTAAAAATTTTGAACACATGTCATCCAACATATGTAAAACAAGATCAGATGTAGGGGCAATGTTTCATTTTTTTCCTTCATAATCATATGCTTATTTGCATAAATCCAAAATGGCTGCCGTCGGCCCTATTGAATTTTTAGCTTTTAAAAGAATAGCCCTAGAATCTCATGTAATACCTCATTTTTTGACTAATTTGAATACACTGATTCCATTGGTCTGATTATTTTTACGATTTAAGGTCATCTAGGGTTCAAAACCAAGATGGCTGACGTCAGCCATATTGAATTTTTACCTTTTGACAGAATAGCCCTAGAATCATATGTAGTACCTCATTTTTGACTAATTTGAATGCACTGATTCCACTGGTATGGTTATTTTTATGTTTCAAGGTCATCTAGGGGTCAAAACAAGATGGCTGCTGTCGGCCATCTTGAATTTTTATGTTTTGACATAGTAGCCTAAGTAGAAGCTCATGTAATACCACATTCTGACTAATTTGAATACACTGATTCCATTGGTATGATCATTTTTATGATTTAAGGTCATCTAGGGGTCAAAACCAAGATGGCTGCCATCAGACATGTATTGAATGTTAACTTTCAACAGAATAGCCCTAGAATTTTGCGTAATACCTCATTTTTGAGCAATATGTATGCACTGATTCTACCGGTATGATTATTTTTACGAGTCAAGGTCATCTAGGGGTCAAAACAAGATGGCTGCCGTCAGCCATCTTGAATTTTTATCTTTTGACATGGCCCTAGAATCTCATGAAATACCTCATTTTTGACTAATTTGAATACACTGATGACATTGGTATGATTATTTTTACGATTTAAGTTCATCTAGGGGTCAAAACCAAGATGGCTGCAGTCGGCCATATATTTAATTTTTAACTTTTGACAGAATAGCCCTAAAATCTTGTGTAATACCCCATTTTTGCCTAATTTGAATACACTGATTTCATTGGAATGATTATTTTTACGTTCCAATGTCATCTAAAGATCCAAAACAAAATGGCCACCAATAACCAAAGCCATTTAGAGGTCACAACCAAGGAAACTGGCTATAACCACAGTTATTATTCAATTTTTAATTGTATTCAGAGTGCATTTGCATACATTTGCCTGGTATTTTTTTGATGTTTTTCAGTTTCTGAAACAAAATCCAAGATGGTCGCCAAAATCCTATGTCACTATCTAGGGCTTGGACCGCTTCATTGATTTGTTTCATGTTTTTTTAAACGAAATACCTTATCCTGGATGTGTGCTGATTAGTTTTTGGTCTGACTGAAAAACATATCGGTTTTGCTGATTTTTTCGGCTATTTAATTTGGTAGTATACATGTAGCTATCAACTCAAATTTGATCTTTTGGGTATGCTCATTGGCCCTGAGAAATTTGTCGCGAGAATCGATTTCTTTCTCTTCTCCACCTCACTCATCTTCTTCATCTCAGTCATTCTGTCTACTTCTGCTGTTTCAATGTTTGGCTGGTGTCACAGGCATTGAAACAGCATACGGTTATTGTATTGTGTTTGATGTCTAGTCTCCACATCGCTGGTTTATACCCTTCACCTTACCCACTCACTTTCGAACACAATGTAATTTTGGAAATTTAGAGAACAAACAAAAACCACTTTGTACCCATTGTAAAAAGCACAACACAAAACAGCTTCAGGTATGTTTTATTTTTTAATCTTGTTATTAAAATTTAAACAACACAATAACAAATAGAATTTGTAAAAAAAAAATACTTACTATTGCACCAGAGATGGCATTTAGCCCTGCTTTGCTCTTATTTGATTACCATGATTATATTTGTGATTGGATTTGCAACAGTAATTGACTTATAAATATAGATTGAATGAAGATGAGGAAAGAGAATAGATGGGGGGGGGGGGGTGAAATCTTTATATACAGTGTATTTTAAAAATAATAAATGTGAAGTCACCCGTAAGATATATTTATGTATTCTTTTATAATTATTAATAGCTTCTTCACATTAGTGTATTCTGGTATTCTAGGCCACAGAGGGTTTATTTGCTAAATCCTACTTCTAGGCCGCAGAGGGTTTATTTGCTAAATCCTAACATTTTATAGGTTTAAATGTAATCTGCTACAGAATATCTATGAGATTTAAGAAATAATGTTATACTTATACATTGTAGCTGCATCTTTTGATTGTCATATATTCATATATATCCAAAACGTTATTATTTTTATTTCCCAATATTTATTCTCATTGTGCTTTAAACTACTAAGTCTGTTTTTATGAAAAATAAAAAGTGTTGTGACTTATAATGTTACTGACAAATGTCCACTGAGTTAATATTTACATTTAGTCATGTAGGTCTACCTCTAATATTTAAAATTAGATACTACTATGCATTATAATTGACTATATATAGCGAATTTCTTCCAAACTCACCATATAAAGTGTAATAAAAAGTGAAATAAGGACTGTTTAGAATTCAGTTTGTTTAGATAATCATAATTAGTATGTTTTGCTGAGGCCTAAAAAAAAATATTGTTTGTTTCCGATTTCCGACCGACCCTATCAAAACATGTGCGACCCAAATTTATTTTTTCGATTCCCCCCCCCCCCCCAAAAAAAATAAAAAAATTAAAACAATTTTTTTTTTTTCAGGGAATCTATAAGTTAAGAATGATTCACCAACTGTAATCAAAGTAACTCTTTTAAAAAACATTACATTACATTACAAAAGAAGAGGTTGGTCAAAAAGCATAAAAAAAAACAAAAAATCGCTATGTAATGTACAGATAAGACATGCATGGAAGTGAATTTTGCGCAAAATAAAATAAAACTCTTACCTACCGATTGGTTGAAAAGACAAAAAATAAAATAAAAATAAAATAAAATAAATTTCTCACCTACCCACTGGTTAAAATGACAACAAATCGTAAACAAACATATATTTTGTTTTGGCCTGAGCATGTGGTAAAAAAATGAAATTATTTTGACTGTTAGAAATATTTAAAAAATTGGGATAGATTTTATCTGCCATTTTTGACGTCTTCTGTTTTTTTTTATTTTCGAATTTCAGACGGGTGCTATACAAAATGTATCATAACTTTGTCAATAATTTGATTTTTTATATTATTTTTTCAGTCATGAATATAATGGACCTTATGTGAACAAAATTTCAGGTCTCTAGCACTAAAAGAAAAAAAATGGCCTGCCATCCTTAATACTTCCCAAGAAAAAAAATATTTTGCACGATTTCTTTTAAGTTCAATCATCCATATACCCCCGGCAATAAAAAAGTTCAATTTCAGACGATTTAACCTAAAAATAAATTTATTATCAATCAAAAGGCGCAAAATGGTCTTTCACGTGTTTTTTTTGTGTTTTTAAGCTCAACATGACAACAAAAAATCATGAAAAGTAACAGTTTAACTAAATGGTGTATTATTTTTAGATTATCAACTATTTTAAATCCTTTTTTATTCAAAGTAACCAGAAACATATACATAAATATTATTTAAAAAAAAAAATTTAATTAAACCCTGGGTCATGCTTTTTCAACAACAGCAAAGTGCGGCCCTTAATACCAGCAACAGCAGCCCATAATTTCAGCAGCCAACCATAATTGCAGTAAAACCAGAATATATTCAAATAATGAATTCTCCTCTGTTGTTGTATATTTAGCTTAGTAATGACAATGGGACATTGCTGAAGACTTGCCTTTATCTACCCATACCAAAAAAAATATTTATCAAAATTGTTTTGGGTGAGCTAGAAGCATTTATGTGTTAACCCGCCCATAATACCCTCCATTACTCTACCTGTTCCCGTTGCTAGATGTATTAACGTTACATAGACAAGTTGGGAATCTCACATTTTGGACAGTGATGACTGATGTGTACCGAACTCCCTCATGGCGGCCAGTGATCATAATTCATAGGCTTAGCCCAGGCCAGGGGTAGAATTAAACGTTGATGGCATGTCAATCCACAGGACTGGCAAGTTGAGGAGTAAAAATTGTCATTACTAGAAAAGGCCTTTGTCCTTTGGCTAAGTCCTTGGCTAGGCGGCCACTGCTGCGCTCGCAAAACCAAAGGCTGTTGTAACACACGGCTAGTGGCCGCCATCAGGGAGTTTGATACACATCAGCGTGAGATTCCGAGCTTGTCTGGATCTGGAGTAGAGAAGTCATATTTTGGTCAGGGGGGGGGGGGAATTTCGGGCACCTGGTTTGTTCAGTTTATGTTAAATAGGGTTCAATACAGGCCGCGGGATTGCGCAATGGACGCACTGTTTTCAAGAATGTCCCATCCATGTGCTCAAGCAGGGCCCTAGGGCGCATCTACACTTGTAGCCTACTAAACTTCTAAAATCTAAACTAAAGAAAATAAGGTGTTACTGCAAATTAGTTTATTGTTTGTGCTTTCCCCAGAGGCTTTAGTCAATTAAAATTGCATAATTAAAATGGTAAAATTCAAATTCACAATGAAACACAATTGTAGGCCTAATTATAATTGATTGTCATATCACCCCCTGCATGAGTAGCCTCAATAGGCTGTCGGCAGTGCTGTGTATAATCTAAGCCGGTCAGTGCAGCCGGCGTCATCTCATATTGTACTGGTAGACTGCATGTGCTGGGTTGATCTTGCTTTAGGACAAGGCGGGACAAGGACTTAGCCTGAGACCCGTCCAGCCATCTTTTGGACGGCCTATTTTCAGCCTGGACTTGGAATTATAGCTCCAGATTCCACCAAATTGCATTGTGGGAGGACCCCAGACCACGTCCTGGCCCAACAATGAGTAGATTTGGACTCCCTTTTATCATTTCCTGGCTAAGTCCTTGAGGCGGGACGTTGTCGTTTGAAAAATTGTTCCATGCCTGATGTCAGCACCCAGGCCAAGGGCAAGGCCATTGCCTGTCCTATGTATTACGTATGTATACAAGTAACACCGCTCACTGTGCCATTATAAACAGTAACACAATATTATCTCAACGCTATTCAGAGGCTAATTAACGCACAAGTTTTGTCTTTAGATTAGATGACCAGACAATGCCACCTAAAAAAAGTACTGTGCATTACCAGGTCAAAGAAATGTGCTAAGTTAAAAAAAAGGCTAGTTACATATTCAACCAGTCCTAACCATCCAAAATGGATTTTTCTAACACATTCAAGACATTTTGTTCAGTGTTTAAGACTAACTGTTTTTCTATATCATTTAGAATTCAATTGATGTAGTGTGTTGTGGTTAATAATAAACAGTAAGCCTGTATCCACTGTTTATTTTTTGTAGTTGTTTATTCACTCACTGACCACTGAGTGGTTTAAATTAATTTGATTTGAAAATGTTTTTATAAAAAAATCCAATGTCCCATTAGCCTACTTTGTAGCTCTGGGGGGACAAATGTTCCGTAGAAAATGTTCCATAGAAAAACCCAGCTGTATTGGACCCTGATTAAATACATTGAGGTCACATGATCAACTGAAATATGCAAACATTTTATGTGTAAGTGTAGAGAATCAATGATTGGTAATGTGATGGCCGTCATGTGTCCTGACCTGGAAAAAGCTATCATACTCGCTCAAATATAGCTCATTTGCATATGAGGCTCGTTAAGACTGAACGAGTGGGGCAGAATGCTCATATCCTCCCTATACATGTTGAAGAGAGAGTTAAACGACCAAAGTCAACAAGCTTTTTTCATTTTCTTAAGCGGCAGGAATTAGGTCACGAGAAATTTGAAATTTAATGTACCAAAAACGTGCCCCACTCTCACCACTGCTAGTGCTATATTGAGACTGGGAGCATGCCTACATGTCTGATCTTTAATCATGTTATTAAATAGTCTTAATAATTTAATTATCTTATTAGGCTATCCCTAAAAAGCCAGTCCCCCCCCCTAATAAACATCTAACCCCCCCTACTTTTTTGTCTCCAATAAACAAACCTGTCCGTTTTCTAAAAGAGGAGCCTATTTTGCATACAGGTTGGTTTGTTGCACGATCAAGTTAATTTAATAGAAAATTAGTCTTGGAATTCGGTACCATGAAAAAGAACATGTTTTTCTACTAGACTAATTTCCCTGGACAAACTGAGAGAGATCAAACGCGAATGAATAGCACAACACACGCCTTCGCATTGGGGTCTGCACATGCCACCACGAGACGCCAAACCGACGCAGGTCTAATGTAGATCACCATTGAAGACGGTGGCCTAGCATTAGAACAACACTGCACCGACATCTGCACCGACCAGAACCACATGCATGCAGTGCCTGGGAGGACACAGTGAAGATACACATCTGGGATGGTGCCTGCGTTGTGGATCCTGGGTCAACATCGAAGACTCCGGTCTCGTCTGTTTGCAATTAAATATTTTAATGAGAATATATCCATAATATTTGTTTTTTAATTTTTATTTTGCAATGTATTATTGATCAATCCAGGTGTTTCGCATTCAGTTAGAGACAGAACACCTTGACAATCACATTCAGGATGCTCCCTTCAGTTATCATATCGGTAACTTATGCTTGATAAAAACGTGTGATGTTGAAACTAGTAGTCCTGAGCCAACTAAAATAGTAAAATCTTACTTTACGTGTACAATTTTGATTTATGTTATCCTTGTGTGACCACAAGCAATTTGCATATTAACCCTTAGCACACTGATGTCGACTACAGTTGACTATAGTATTGTTTTCTCATGTTTTAACTGTTTTGTATAACCAGGTTTTAAAAATTAAATATGTCCCAAATCTGTGATAATCATATACATAACAACCTAGATTTTGCAAATTGAACTAATTTTTAGTCACTTGAAATTGTGAATCGCGGTAGCGAGACACAACTTAAAGTGGCTGAAAATTTGAATTTCTTGGCTCAGTACTTTAAGGGTCAATTGTTGCTCTACTAGTAGCTATATAGATACAAGCTTTCTAAGAAATCGAGAGATATTGGCCATTTTAAATTCTCTATTTTTCGCTAGATGCTACCGTAAAATTTCCTATTTTAGCCGCGGCTTCAATTAGAATGAAAAAAATAATTTCCCTGTGCCCAATGTCAAAAGTTCACTTGCGGCTTCTATTGGAGGTTCTGCGTGAAAAATTGAATCAACGTGTGCGGCTATCAATCTCAACTGTCGATAGCGATCACCCAACCCTTCATGTCCAATGCTCATATAAAGATATGCCATATGAATCGATTTGATGCTCACATTAGTTGGGAAGTTTATTTTACATTGCGCTAATTAAACATGTTTTACATTGCAAATTGTTCAGAGAATCTAATAAAAAGATACACCATGCCTAATTATATAAATAATAATGTATATCATGTCTATAGCACACTGAATGTCAGCGTGTGGTATTCGGTATGTTGCGTTCGTATAGACAGCGCGGCGCCATGTAGACAGTGGTAGACACGTCATAATCTGATAATTGTGTTACAACACAGCCTGTCAGTCGGCAACAACACCCCTCTCCAGAGCTGAGTTGTCAGTCATGGGAGAGGCGAGCGCGTCGTCACTTGACCAGTTGCTGACTGTACAGCTTGCACAAGATGTCTATGCAGAGTCGGCTTAATGTTGACAAATGATGTCTACGGTGAACCAGGAGTTGCTGTTGCCCAAATAAGCATACGGCCACGCGCCCACCTCCCTTCCCCTAATGTTGATGCACTCTTCGTGTAGGCCGACATGGCTGGTCCACACACGGTGATGCTGGCTTAACGGTGAAGACCACAAATAACCATTGTAGTGTATACCGGTATATGTAATTGCCATTTGTATTTTATAAAGGACATTTATTACATATATATGTAGGCGTAAACAGTCGACTAAAAAATATTTCAATCTGTTAGACTGAGAAAGTAGGCTTAACATGGCAACTGTGACTAGGCCTATAGCGCTTGTAGGGTTACATTACATGCCCTCTCTATTGTCACACATTGTACGTGTTGTATGTGAATATAACACCTCATGTCTGTAAAGGGTTGGAAGCTATCTGGGCTTATATAGCGTGTGCTTTATCAGCGTGTAGCTAGCGGCCGGCGTCTTGATAAACACCTGGTCATTGTCCTTTTTATAAGATAGCAAAATAGTTTTGGTTCTTGACAATTCTCAAAAGTCGCCATGCGGCTTCAATTGGAGGTTGGCAAATTAGGCAACTTTTTGTAAAAAAAAACTAATTTTTTTATAGTTGGGGGGGGGCGGCTTCTATTGGAGATGCGGCTACAATTAGAAATTTTACGGTACACTATTTCATGAAAGTGTTGATTATGTAAATGTCGCGTAGTGTGTGAAGTTAAGATTAAGTGTAAATAAACAGAATAGTTTATTGATGTGTAACTATTTAGAGCAGAAAAATTTGTGGCATATATACTGTAGATCTTGTAATTTTCGCGTGTCTAAATTTTAGTGAATTTCCGATTTTGTGATTTCTCACAAAGTTTAGAATTCGAGAATTTTTTTTTTTTTTTGTAGCGCTATTATAATGATAATTTTTGCGAGATTCCTAAATTCACAAAAATTAAAACCACACAAATCTACAGTAATCATGGGTGAGCGCTAGCACTCGCCACTTCGCGAAATGCCGAAAGATTTCCCTTGTGGCCAAACTTATTTGGACCTCTTTCGCCACCGCCAGTTGGAAAACAGAGATCAGAGATGTGAAATTATGTCCCTTCTGCCACAGCCAGAAATTGTGGCTAATTTTGTTTCCACTATAGCGCCCACCCAGGAAATCCATCCCGCTGTAATTGTAAAATGGGTCGCCCTGTGATTCACAACCATTTCTAATAAATAATTAATTGGTATTTTAGGTCCTGTGTGGAAAAAAACCATATCAATCATGAAAGTGGTCTCCCACAAAAAGCGGTTTTTCACACAATACACCATTGGCATTTAGACGTGGCGCCATTCATTCAAAACGTGACGCCATGACCTAAGAATGTACTGTGTCCTGATTTTTTTTAAAATTCTGAGACCCAAAAGCCAGCCATCACTCCTTGTACTGCTTGATTTCATCATCATCAAGGACTTGGCCAGAGAGCCGTCCAGCCGGCAAAACCCGTCCTGGCCCAACAAAAAGTCCTTGATCATCATAGCAGTCATTACTTTTGTTGTAAGCAAAACTGCCATGCTATCGTCATTCTGACACAACTCAAATTGCAGCATACTTAACCCGTTGAACACGAGATTATTATGTTACTGCACTGTTTCTGAAACGAGATTATTTTATGACGTCATAGTTATCTCATGCAATCAGACCGGAGATCTCCGGGCCTCGTATCTGAATAGTCTCCCTAAATCACGGAGATCTCCGGGGCTCATCACATGCGGGTTAATACAGGTGCCAACATCAGGTGTGAAAATAGCGGTGACAGATCAAGGCTGACACTGTGCACGCTATGGCTCTGTTAACAGTGGTTTATGTGTCACGCACATTACACTCTAGCTTGATGTGAAACACCTGGATTTATCCATAATACATTGCCAAATATTAATTAAAAAGCAAATGTTATGGATGTACCAGTATTGTTGTGCTATTATTCTAATCCCTCTGAGTTTGTCCAGGGAAATTAGTCCAGAATAGAAAAACATGGTTCTTTTTGTTGGCTTAACACTAATTTTTAAACGAGCCTGACCACAACGAACGAACCTGTATGCAAATCGGCTGGCATTTCAGCAAGGACAAGAGAGTAGTTTTTTTTGATTTTTTTTAACCAGTATACAGGGTAGCCTATTTGAAAAACGGGGGTGGGGGGGTTAAGAGGGAAGGGGTTGTGCGCTTATTAAGGATAATACAGTACGGTCGTTAAATAATTAAGTCTCCACCCACTATGTGGTGGTGGAGACTTGTTGTTTTTGCCAAGTCTGCCCGGCGGCGGCGGCAGCGGCGCCGGGCAGACTTGGCAAAAACATTTTGTTTCTGCTCTTACTAGAAAACCCCTGCTCGGATTATTTCCAAATATTTACAGTATGCATACTGGCCCTGGGGAATTTGCCTGGTAATTTTTTTTTTGTGCGTTTTTTAGTTTCTTCAACAAAATCCAAGATGGTTTCCAAAATCCCATGTCGCTCTCTAGAGCTTGATCCGCTTCATGGATTTGTTTCATGTTTGGTTTGGAAAGACCTTACCCTGGCTGTGTGCTGAAAAGTTTGGGTGTGATTCTGATGATAAAAACTTTGATTTTTTTACGTTTTTCTATTCTAGCGGATATTTCAGTTTTGCTAGGAAATTTGCCCAGTAACTGTTTTTGGCGTTTTTTCAGCTTTTTTAACAAAATCCAAGATAGCCGCCAAAATCATATGTCGCTCTCTAGAGCTTGAACCACTTTATGGATTTGTTTCATGTTTGGTTCAGAGGAAGGACTCTACCCTGCACATGTTCTGATTAGCTTTTGGTGTGATTAGAAAGTCTGATAATAAAAACTTTGTATTTTTTACGTTTCAGAATTTTATCGGATTTTTCAGTTTTCTTCATTTTGGCTATCATCATAATTTGGTAGTAGAACCTGCTATGAGCAGCCACCCCTGCAACACCTGAAGAGTGGCCTTTAACCCTGGTGGTTGCACATAGGAAATTCATTTGTATACAAAATGCCATTTTGCGAGATGGCCAAGTGTTGGCTGCTCATAAGAGTGGTTGACTGCTCATAAGAGTGGCTGCTCATAGCAGGTTCTACTGTATAGCTATACACCCCTGCCCGGATTATCTCTAAATATTTGCAGTATGCATTTTGGCCCTTAGAAATTTGCCCGGTAAATTTTGTTGGTGTTTTTCAGCTTCTTCAACAAAATCCAAGATGACCGCCAAAATCCTGTCACTCTCTAGAGCTTGAACTACTTCATGGATTTGTATTATGCTTGGTTCAAAAAAAGAACCCTACCCTGGTTGTGTGCTGATTAGTTTTTAGTGATTATGATAATAAAAACTTTTTTTACGTTTCAGGATTTTAGCTGATATTTGGTATTTATTCAATATTTTGATATTTTCTCATCTGGGCTATTATCAAAATTTTAAAATTTAGTTATATACAGCTAATTTTTTATCTTTTGGGTATGCTCACTGGCCCTGAGAAAATCGTCACAAGAATTGTTTTTCTTTTTTCATTTTTTCAACAATTTTTAAGATGGCCGACAAATCACATGTCACTCTCAAGAGCTTGAACTGCTTCACCGATTTGTTCCAAGGAAACAACTTAACCTGGACATATGTTGATTACATTTTGGTGTGACTCTGACATCACATTTTTGCATGCTTTACTTAAAAAAATTGGTGACAGTACTGGATTTCTCTAATATTATTCATGTATTTTAGTTGCTAAATCTATGTGGGGCGGGTGGAGACGCAAGCTTTGCCCCTCAGGCAAATCTAGGTATGAACTGTGATAATTGATAATATAATTTTATTCTAGGGGCCTACATTTACGTTTGCATTATAAAGTACTGAAATGGAAACGTGTTTTCAGCGGCCCTTATGAGACCCGATTTCACTCATAAACTGACCCTCAAATCAGATGTGTGCCATGCCTTCAAAAATTCCTAGCTGGAACACTGTCTTATATCTGGTATCACGACATATTAACCAGGGTTGTTCAATATGGTGGCATCAGGAAGTAACTTGAGTTAACACAGGAACCCAGGTTATGGCGTGATGGATTATATGTTTATGTGTTACATGAAATCTTGTTTTAAATACAAAATCAGATAGAAGCAGCTGAATATGAGAAACATGAAGAGTTATATCAAATATATCGCTTGTGTGATAATCCTGTGCTGCTAGTTTGAAAGAGATAAATTTTGATTTAGAGTCTATCACCTTTTTACTTCTTTTGTTCCAGGTAGTCTAGATCTAATACAGAGATTGCAACTGAGTAAAAAGTTACAAGTACACAGTGGATGTGTAAGTTTACCTGTTACGTTGCTATACATGTTGTGATCATAGCTTTATAATTAATTATAGTCTAGATCAAAATAGTGTTAGAATTCCATGCTTGGTTTACAAAATGTAGGAAAGCTTCCGTTCTGTTGAAAAGAAATGAGGGTAAGGGAAGGCCACCTGGATGTCGGCAGAAAACAGCACATGGCATGTCTCTGTGTAGGACAGACACGCACTGACTCAGCACAGCACTGTCTTCATGCAGTTTTTGTGTGGGATTTGCCAACGTGCCATAAGCACTGATAGGTGACCCGATCTGGCAAAATGAGACGAAAGTCGCGTCTTGGGGTATTGGAGTTATTATCAGATCCCGAATCTCCACAACATTACCTTTAAAATGAGGTGTCACACAAGCCTGTAGGTTGAATAGCTCCAAAGATGTAACTCAGGCCAAATCGGAAAATATCCATTTAAAAATCGTGTCATTTCGTGAAAACGGAGTTCAAAGATAGAGAAAGTTTTTTTTTGAAATTTTTTCTCAAATCTTATTCAATTTCTTGTATGAAAATGTCACCGGGAAGAATTTTTTTTTATATAGACATATTTGGACAAATGACCAGTATAGTAGGCCCACTTCTATTAAAAAAGGTCAGTTAGCTGATGGAGATAATCCCAAGTACACACTGCGTCACGGCTTAGGGTGGGGTTTCATATGGGTATTACCCCAAGGTCATGTCAATGTCATAACAAGGTCAAATCAGACAAAAAGGGTGAAAATAGTAAGTTTTTTGTTGTTTTGCTTCAATTGTATTATTTTAGGATGTCTATGATGATTGAAACCCACTTAGGCTCCAACACGGAGGTCCACCAAACACATCTCAAAGAGGTTACAGGGGTAATATAGGGGTTGGAGGCTAATTACCCTCAAAGTGACCTTTATATCACTCCCATTTGATATGACAGGAACAGATCAAATAACACATACACTGTCATGTTTGGACCAATAACTAGCACTTCTTCTAAGTGTGATGAAGCCCAACCCAGGTACACATTGTGACATGGGTTGGAGCTTCATGAGGGTGTTACCTCAAGGTCATCTCAAGGTCACAGCAAGGTCAAATCAGCCAAAAAGTGTGAAAATAGTTAGTTTTTGTTGTTATTGCTCCAATTCTGTACATTTGAGATGTGTATGACGGTTCAAACCCACTTAGGCCCCAACACGTAGGTACACCAAACACACCTCAAGAGGTTACAGGGGTAATATGGGGGTTAGAGGGTAATACCACCAGAATGACCTTTATGTCACCCCCATCCCATCTCATATGACAGAAATGGACCAAATAACAGATATAGTGTCATGTTTGGACCAATAATTAAGTAGCACTCTTTTAAAGGTGATGAAGCCCAACCCAAGTATACATGGTGAAACGAGCTGGGGTAGGGCTTCATATGGGTATTACCCCAAGGTCAAGTTAAGGTCATCTCAAGGTCATATTCCAGGTCAAATCAGCCAAAAAGGGTGAAAATATTTTTTTGTTGTTTTTGCTTCAATTGTATTAATTTAGGATGTCTATAAAGGTTGGAACCCACTTAGGCCCCAACACAGAGGTACATCAAATACATTTTAAAAGATTACATGGGTAATGTAGGGGTTGGAGGGTAATACCCCTAAAGTGACTCATATATATCACCCCCATCTGATATGACAGGAACAGATCAAATAAAACATACATTGTTATGTTTGAACCGATAACTAGCAGTTCTTCTAAGTCTGATGAAGCCCAACCCAGCTAAACATGGTCACATGGGCTGTGGTGGGGCTTCATATGAGTGTTAACCCAAGGTCATTTCAAGTTCACAACAATGTCAAATGAACAAAAAAGAGTAAAAATAGTTTTTGCTGCAATTGCGCTCGTTTAGGATGTCTATGATGGCTGAAACCCACTTATGCCCCCCCCCCCCCCGGAACAGGGTAAATAGGGATTTTAGCCAATTTTTTCTCAGGTACAAAATGAGCTGCCCCAAGAGCATATTTGATAGGTTGAAAATATACCCTATTTTTCTTGATTTTCCCCTTTTTTACCCCTTATTCCCCTCTGGAGGGGGTAAATATGGATTTTAGCATATTGTCCTTTCGTGAAGATTTTCCTTCTCATTAATACCTTTAAAATGAGTTGCTACATAACTATCCAATTAATTTTGAAAATATACCCTATTTTTCGTGATTTTACTCCTTTTTACCCAATATTCCCCCTCTTTGAGGGGTAAATACGAATTTCAGCTATCTGTTCTTTGGTGAAGTATTTTATTCTCATTAACTCATAGCAGTCTAGGTCCGAGCCCAGCTCGGACCTGGCATTTATGACGCTGCAGTCTATATGTCCGAGCCCAGCTCGGACCTGGCAATAATGCTTAGCCATTCACCAAATGACATCACTTGCGCAACTATGAACCAAGTATGGGTAGCCTGGAACATAAAGAGTTGACTTATGTGTATCACAACTCTTTCCGAAATAAAAATCGAGCTCCATGCGGCTCAGATGAATACGAGGCTTTTGTTATTTCCCAGATGAGTTGGAAATGTCAAACTTGGTGCATCTCAAAATTTGAAATCCAGTATGCATCTCAATTTTTTTTAGAAAGATTGCTAAATCGCATGGTAATAACTTATTCACCCTATTATTTTGTTTATAAAGACCTATTGAATGCTTCTTCGAACCATTTGTGATGTATTTTAATATATTTTATGTGAACTGATGTAATGTTGTACTCCTGAATCTCCGTGAATTACAAAAATACCATTTTTAAACAAAATTTCCAAAAATTTGACTACCTAATTAGCATATTCAAATGGCTGTCGGTTGCCATGGCAACATCACATTGTCTGTTTAAATGAAGTGTATTCTGGATATATATTGTACGTGTGTTCCTATGGTGTATGGGAAATACATATGCCATAATTCTAAATTTGTATTAAAAGTAAGACATCATGTCCCAAAATCACAAAAATGGCCAGACCACACAGACGTCCTATGTCAAAACGGCCAGACTGCTATATGAGTTAATATCTACAAAATGAGTTGCTGCACGACTCTATTCCATTAATTTGAAAATATACCCTATTTTTCGTGATATTACCCCTTTTCACCCCTTATTCCCCCACTGGAGGGGAAAATATAAGTTGCTACACGACGCTATTCGATTAATTTTGAAAATGTACCCTATTTTTAATGATTTTACTCCTTTTACCCCTTATTCCCCCTCTTTGAGTGGTAAATATGGATTTTAGCTATCTGTTCTTTGGTGAAGTATTTTATTCTCATTAATATATACTACAAAATGAGTTGCTACACGACTTTATCCCATTAATTTGAAAATATACCCTATTTTTCGTGATATTACCCCTTTTTACCTTTTATTCCCCCCACTGGAGGGGTAAATATAAATTTTAGCCCATAGTTTTTTAGCTCCCGCCGTCACCGTAGGTGAGCGAATTAGGGAGCTATGGATATTCTACCTCCGTTTTTTTTTGGCCTCTTCTTTTGCCTATAACTTTGTGAGAAAATAAGCTAGGATAACAATTTTTGGTATGTGGGTTACTCCCAGGTGGCTAATGGACGGGTTAAAATATTTTTAATCTGAATTCAATACGCAAGGTTGCAGAGGAGAAAATGATGATGTGACGGCGTTGGGCCGTTGGGCCATTGGGCCGTTGGGCCGTCCGTAAACAATTCGTTTCCGGAGCATATCTCTGAAAGTACTTGTCCGATTGTCTTCAAATTTTACACACAACACCCCTAGGGGGTCTAGTTGTGCCTTTTGGGGTATTTGAACTTTGACCTACTTCTGGTTCAGAACTATGACCTATTTAGACGTTTTGACGCGCACTTCGTTTCCGGAGCAGATCTCGGAAAAGTACTGGGCCGATGACAGTCATATTGCACATACATGTTCTCTAAGGTCACTAGTTGTGCCTTTTCTGGTTTTTGGACCTTGACCTTGAAGTTGACCCAGCACTTTGACCTAATTTATAACATCGGTAAATCCGACTGAAAGATTTTGCGGAATATCATGAAAACCGCTCAAGATAGCTACACCATTACTATAAAACAAATTGTGAGGTTTCAGGAGAGGATGCATCTTGAAAAATTTCAGGTCGATAAAATTAAAAATGGCCGCCTATCGGCCATTATTCACCTCGACAGGCCTGATATTGCGGAATATCATGAAAACCGCTCAAGATAGCTACACCATTAATATCAAATAAATTGTAAGGTTTCAGGAGAGGATGCATCCTGAAAAAATTGAAGTTGATAAAATTCAAAATGGCCGCCTATCAGCCATTATTCACCTCGACAGGCCTGATATTGTGGAATATCATGAAAACCGCTCAAGATATCTACACCATTACTATAAAACAAATTGTAAGGCTTCAGGAGAGGATGTAATTTGAAAAAAATCATTTTGTCAAAGTTCAAAATGGCCGCCAATCAGCCATTATTCACTTTCACATGGCCGTTATTTGGTAAACCGTGCTAGATGGCTAGACCATTACTATAAAACAAAATGTGTGATTTCAGGAGAGGATGCATCTTGGAAAAATTTGACTCGATAAAATTCAAAATGGCCGCTTATCGGCCATTATTCACTTTCACATAGCCGTTATTTGGTCAACCGTGCTAGATGGCTAGACCATTACTGTAAAACGAATTGTGAGATTTCAGATGAGGATGCATCTTGAAAAAAATTGACTTGATCAAATTTAAAATGGCCGCCTTTTCGGCCATTATTCATTTTCACATGGCTGATATTTGGTAAACCGTGCTAGATGGCTAGACCATTACCTGATTACTATAAAACAAAGTGTGAGTTTTCGGGGGAGGATGCACCCTGAAAATTTTTAACTCACGAATTCAAAATGGCCGACAATCAGCATTATTTACCTCGATAGGCCTGATATCAGGTAAACCGTGCTAGATAGCTAGACCATTACTATAAAACAAAATGTGACGTTTTGAGAGAGGATGCCTTTTAAAAAGTTTCGACTCAATCGAATTCAAAATGGCCGCCTATCGGCCACTATTTACTTGCACATTGCTGATATTTGGTAAACCGTGTTAGATAGCTGGACCATTACTATAAAACAAAATGTGAGATTACAAGAGAGGATGCATCTTGAAAAAAATTGACTCGATCAAATTCAAAATGGCCGCCTATCGGCCATTATTCACTTTCACATAGCCGGTTTTTAGTAACCGTACTAGATGGCTAGACCATTACTATAAAACAAAATGTGAGATTTCAGGAGAGGATGCATCTTGAAAAAATTTGACTTGATCAAATTCAAAATGGCCTCCTATCGGCCATTATTCACTTTCACATGGGCGATATTTGGTAAACCGTGCTAGATGGCTAGACCATTACTATAGAATGAAATGTGAGATTTCAGCTGAGGATGCATCTTGGAAAATTTTGACTTGATCAAATTCAAAATGGCCGCATTTAGGCCATTATTCACTTTCACATGGCCGATATTTGGTAAACCGTGCTAGATAGCTAGACGATTACTATAGAATGAAATGTGAGATTTCAGCTGAGGATGCATCGTGAAAAATTCTGACTCGTTCAAATTCAAAATGGCCCCCTATCGGCCATTATTCACTTTCACATGGGCGATATTTGGTAAACCGTGCTAGATGGCTAGACCATTACTATAGAATGAAATGTGAGATTTCAGCTGAGGATGCATCTTGGAAAATTTTGACTTGATCAAATTCAAAATGGCCGCCTTTAGGCCATTATTCACTTTCACATGGCCGATATTTGGTAAACCGTGCTAGATAGCTAGACGATTACTATAGAATGAAATGTGAGATTTCAGCTGAGGATGCATCGTGAAAAATTCTGACTCGTTCAAATTCAAAATGGCCTCCTATCGGCCATTATTTACTTTCACATGCCCAATATTTTGCAAACTGTGTTAGATGTTAGTCCATTACTATAAAACAAAATTTGAGGTTTCGGGGGAGGATGCACCCTAAGTTTTTAACTAATTTATATCGAATTCAAAATGACCGTAAATCAGCTATAAGTTAACTCGATCGGCCTGATATCGGGTAAACCATGCCAGATAGGTAGACCATTACTGGGATACTGATTAGGATCATTAATTTCAATGGAGGTTTGCAATCTCTGACAGACTGTCTAGTTCTTATCTTACTCTTAGACTGGGCTTCTTAGACCTAGTTGTCTTGCGTCTTGATTTTTGACCTAGACTTGGACTACATTAATAACCCTATACAAAATTGCTTAAATCAAATTCTAATTCGGAGCGGGAGCTCCTGGACTTATGTAGTCTTGTTAGATAAAGTTTGTTCTACTCATCAATACCTACAAAATGAGCTGCTACACGCCGCTATTCGATTAAGTTGAAAAAATCATATAGTAGGGGGGAGGGGGTTTTCAGGGGGTCAGAAAATGACCTCAATGACCCCCACATAATGTAACCCTTTTTAATTTTAGCACCCTCAAGATACATAATCAACAATAAAATCAATTTATACACCAACGTCTAGCAAATGGGGTATATATAGACATACACTATATAGGGGCCTATTACCACGCTCATGACGCTAGTGCTGGCGTCATAATAATTTTTATTGAGATCTGTAAATTTGTTTATTTTTTGCAAATTGTAGTGTGTTTAAAACATCAATTTTATATAATTCATATTTATTTTTATATCTCATAATTTTTGGAACCGAAAGGTAACATTTTAATCTCATACTTTATCTCAAAATCTGAAATTGGTCAGATTATGACCATTTTGCCTTTTGGAGGCCCTAGCTCAATAGTCAAAACGCGACTTCCGTCTCATTTTGCCAGATCAGGTCACATAGGCTTGAGTGTTCTGGGCATGGAGGCATACTTCAAAATAGAGCACTAGCTGTGTGATGTGTCTCAGCATATCTTCTCTTTTTATGTTATCTGCAGTGTAATATGTATGACCTTTTTTGGTTATTAATTAAATGTTAGTTTTGTATCCCTCCTCAGCAACTTTTTGATATATTGTTACAGGTGAACACTATTTGTTGGAGCGATGGTGGACAATATATTTTGTCAGGCTCTGATGATCAGCACCTTGTACTTACAGACCCGTTTACTAAAAAAGTCAGTATTTTAAAATAATTTTAAGTTTAAAAACTGTAGGTTAGTTAAGTTGAATATACTGTTTGTTTGTAACCTCTGTTTGTAACTGGGAACATGCCAGAATCTGCACTCTAGGTACAAATCATGTATCAATTAAGTTAATCATGTATGATACCTGAATGCTGAGCTCTGTTTAAATTATGAAGTCCTGTAATTAATAAATATCTGTTCTATGTACAAACATCCAGACCTATAATATGACAGTCCACATTTTTATTCCCAGCGCAGCAAGTTGGGTGGAGGTTATGCTGTCATCCCAGATGTCAAGCCATCCGTCTGTCTGAACTCATTTTCATTTCCTTTCATATTGCACACACACCTCACTTAGGGGGTGTACATGTGCCTTTTAGGGGTTATGACCTTTGACCTATTTTTTAAGCTATATCTCTGAACCAAAGTAGCTTAAGAGACTAACTAGCTTGTTTCTGTAGCATAACTCTGATTTCAACCCATATCTCCGATTTTTTTCATACTGCACATTCTTATCCCTCAGAGGGTGTAGATGTGCCTTTTGGGTGTTATAAACTTTGACCTACTTTTTGACTAGCATCTTAGTGACTAACTATCTCTTTTCCTGAGCATAAATGAACCCTTTGCGGGATCAGTTTCATATTGCACACATACACATCACTGAGGGGGTGTAGATGTGCCTTTCAGTGGTTATGACCTTTCACCTACTTTTATCTCTCAGCTCAAAGAGTTTAAGAGTCTAACATTACAATCTTGTTTCCGGGGCATATCACCTTGGGAAAATACCATCAAATAGTTTTTTGCTCTAACACTTTAATTTGGCTGAAGGCTGTTGTTGTCCTGTGATCCCTATCTGTCTATTTATCTAAATTAATGTTCAAAAAAAGCAAATAAAAACTGCAGTTTAGACATTTTCAGTTTTATCTTGTAAGCCCGATTGACTTGAGGGTTTTTCCTCCAATTTTCAATAAATAATTATTTTTTTTGGCAGCCAGCTAAAATAGCAGCGAATTTGTCAAAAAAGAGGCTTGACAATAGCTGTAGGTAAGGCTAGTATTGCTACATCAATTGCAAATAAATTAAAATAAACTTGTACCTTAGTTCGAAAACATGCATGTCTGACAATTAAGTAGCCCAATGCATGGCATTTTGTTAATTTTAATGATAAATTTTAAAATTAGATACATTATACAGTGTAAGTAGGACAAGAATTAGTAAGCGGGTACTGTATTTTCCTAGATGAAACGGTTTAGCTAATCTATTTGTCAGTGAAATTACTATTGTGTATTACAGGCGAACATCGTTGTAACACGATCGCTGCGGTTCCAATTAACTCATATCGTGTTATAAGTGAATCGTGTTATATAGGACTGAATCGATCTTATAACGATCAAAAATGATCATAGTGGTCATATTTACATGTTTCTTAGATGTGTTACATTTATATTGATTAATTCTTTATAGTATGCCTTTATTAAAATACTGGTAATAAAAATAACTTATAAAACAAAAAGGGAACAGTTATTTATTACTTAAGACTGTGTATTACTTAAGACTGTGTTTAACAGGTACGTTATGCCTTATCAAAGTATGAAAACACAAACATGCTTTGACGGCTCATAAGGCAAGGTATACTGCAGGATTAGTTATGTCCTGGTGTATTCTTTGGCCTGAGTGATCATGAAAGGTATGGTGAGATGAGGTGGCGAATAGTGGGATAATATCTGTGACATCGTTCACAATTAGTCACCCTGCACCGGACTGTCACCTCATGTATAAACCACAGCAATTCCTCAAGACTCAAGACCTCGACGCAATGCTTTTCTAATGCTAGCCCACCACTGCAACGCTGGCCCAATAGGTCAATGCTTTGTGTGTGCTCGGGCGCTGATGCAGATGGTATGAGCACGGCAAACATCATCAAGCACTTGGTCAGTGCTGTGCCGACGTCGAAGATAGTGTGTAGCATTGAATCAGTATAGCACAAACTTTTGGGATTAGTCAGGCAGGTATCTGTCTCGAATCTGTGCCATGTCTGGCGACCCCATGGAGGCTAGCACTTGGACAATATAATAATATATTTGAGAGATATATCATTATTCAGAATCGTGCATTATAGCCTACTCTTTATGTCTGGTTATATTGAGCCGCACCTTAAATTTTTAAAATATGACATTTCAGTAGTAGTTGTATTTCTGCTCATTAACCTAGAATAAGACCTACAAGATGACGCAACACTATGCTGATAGCACAGTATGCAAAGATGTTGGCACAACGCTGGTCCAACATTGAGCCGATATTGAGCATAGCATCGCTGTTAATTGGACAACTGTTGTTTGAACACCGTGATAAGCAAGCATGTTTTGCGTTGTCATCGGTAATAAGCGTGCACTAAAGACTCTGTTTTATCAAAACCATAGGCGTGAAAGCTGGCTTTTATAACATGATTTTCTGGAAACGAACCTGGAAAAGGGGTATAAAATTTAAGGGTCCATGATCTTATCGTGCTATAACTGATTGGTGTTGTAACGATTCGTGCTATATCGATGTTCGCCTGTCAAGTGTGAAAACTGATTTCTGCAAAGGGATGTCATATAAAAATATTACCATCTACCGGGATGACAACAAGATTTTTTTCCTCTAAAATTTGTTGTTCTATGTTGTATTTCCAGGTGAAGCTGTCCATCCATTCTGGACATAGAGCTAACATTTTCAGTGCAAAGTTTTTGCCAAATACTCGAGATAAGCAAGTGAGCAATTTAATATTTTTTTATTTGCTGTAATTTTCAGTAGTGCTGATAACAAATCCCATGGAAATTATCTTTGCTAGTTATTAGTGATCAGACATATCTGATATTCAAACAGTATTGTTGTGTTCTTGACATGTGATATACAGTACTGCTGAGCTCATATTGAATGGCCCTGGAGTTCTCGTGAAATTTCCCCAAGGTTTGTGGAAATTTCTAGGGCTGGGGACCATTTTTCGGCAAGGTCGTTAATTTGTCTTGAATATTTTTATTGTTTTCGGTGTGCTGGGGGTAAGCCTTTCCATCTCAGTGGCTGAACCAGTTGAAAATTGCTTCCTTCGTGCCTGATTTCCCCAAGATGTTTACAGAGAGAGGAGTGAGGACAACATGAATAATAATTATGACATCACCGGTCCACTGACTGCAGTGTGGAAGGTCACACTGAGGTCATTTCACTGAGTTGTCTGATGTTGATCTGATTGGTCAGGGAGAAGGGGGGTTGTAGATGCATCGCATATATATGCGTGAGCTAGAGGAGTCTGCCAGTGGCATTACAACTTGATAGCTGAAGGTGCCCATGATGTGATTTCAATTGAGAATATAAGCAGTACTGTGCACATGATGTCCTGTATCCCAAAAGTTTGTTAACCTTGCAAAAAACAACATAAGACTTTAATTAACTGAACAGTTATAAGTAACAGTAAGTTTGGACGAAGCATGCGTTATGAGTTTAGTCTTATCATGACTCCATGGGCTGAAATTTAAATCCTTTTTAGTGTCAGATGCACCTTTCATTTTGAATCAAGATTGATACAAAATTTGGCACAATTGTTCACACATATATACGATGCAGAACAATATATGAAATAAAAAAATCAATAATGTACTATTATGACTGACTTTGATCTCTCCGTACTCCGACGCTACTGGCTGGATCACTTAGAAAAATAGAAGCAGCTTAAGCTGGAGCAAAACGAACATGTTTGAAGTCATTTGGATGAAAACAGACGATGAAATAGGCATGGAGAATAATATTGATAGATCCATAGTAACACTAATAGCTTGGCCAAAGTTACTTTGTCCAAACTAACAAACAAGTACTGATGTAATCATTATGTAATCATCCAATTTAATAACCACTGTAGCTATCTTTCAACTTAAGCACAGCTTGAAGCCTCTGAGGCATGGAGTGAACCAAGTTTTTGAGAACTGAGGGCTGAATGTTGTTTCACTGCTCTGCTTTCGTCTGCTTTATGGTCACAGGGTATCAACTGCTGAAAACATTATCACCCACCAATTCTTAATTGGATTCAAGTCAGGTGATTTGGGAGCGGGGGCATTCTTCTTTCTGCAGAAACACGGGAAGATTTTTGAGCACCATTACAGTTTACTGGCTCTTATGGGTGGTATGAGCAGGGACACCATGTCTGAGCTTCATTTGAACATCTTCAGACCAATGATTGGACCACTCCCAGGGATCGACACTAACTGCACAAGTGCTGAGCCAGCATCAAATTTTAATTAATTATTGAATGAATTTGTGTGACCTTCAGCTCAAACCTGTGACACACACTTATGGATAATGGACGCTTTATAAATTTACACCAGACTCACATAGCCTGGGTAATATAACAACTAGATAACAAATAGCATACCTGATGTTGTCTGTCTTGAAACTATTAGAAGGACAGTTAACCAATGTGCGAAGAAACTTTTGGGACACAGAGTGTAATGCATGGGAAATTTTATGCTTTAGAATTACTATTAACCCTTGTCCTGCTGAATTTTTAGAATTTCTATATTATTAACCCCCTTGATGCTGACGTCGAGTGTACTTGACATTATACCTCCTCGGTCGCATAAAGTCCAGCGTGAGAAGGCGCAAAATTCTAAGAATTTTTAGAATTACTATTAACCCTTGTCCTGCTGAATTGTAAATTAGTATTTTTAGAATCACTATTTAAACCCTTGTCCTGCTGAATTAAAGTTAGTTTTTTCATTTATTTCAAGCTGGAATTGGTATTGCAATTTCTATTTGACTAGCTGAGCATCTACTACAAAATATTTTATAGATTTCAATGACATGCTATTTTGTTTGAAACTTGTCTCAAAATGTAGACATACATGTATATCGTCGAAAGTGCTAAACTGCCACTTTGCAAAGTGGCAGTTTAGCACCTTCTAACTCCAAGGGGACAGTTAGAACTAGGGTAAATAGATCTTTGAAAACAAGTTTCGTCTCAATAAATTATTGCCAATTCTAACAAAGATGTCGCTTAGATCAACTCACTTATTCGCCAATTTAAAGGAGGGAAAGATTGCAGTTGTTGTACATCCAAGCTCACGCCAGAGTCCGGGGTTCGGTTCCCGGTCTCGGTGGTTTGGAAGAAACAAAATTGTTTCTTCCCCATCCACGTGTGAAAGTTAATATTGTGGGGAGCCTCCGTGACCGAGAGGTAGCGTGCTCGGCCTCAGACCGCCAGGGCTCGAATTTCGAATCCTGTGTCTGGAGGACAGTGTCATCTCAATCATCTCACCATCCTCAGGAGGTTCTCCTGGCCCAGTTTAGCCTATATGTGCACAAAGGTGGCCTAAAGCCCGATTCATTTTATTTCATTTGTACATCCAAGCTACATTCAGTGCTTTAATTTATGTATAATTTTGCATTTTTGAATATGTGGAGTCCTGTTGTGTCATATGATGCACCGGTCTGACGATTGTTTTTTTGCTCCATTTATAAATATGAAAGAAGTGTTGACAATATCAAACATCTATTTGAGATTTTCAGTAAAACTTAGGTCTATAAGACTATCCTAAATTATTTCATAATTTAGAAAATAATACTTGATATATTACTGAATTTGAGTTTTAAATTTTGTTCCTTTCAAAATGAAATAACCTTATTAATTGATTAAATGTTTTTTATAATTTATAAACTAATCCTGTGTCATCTTCAGGTTAAATATAATTTAAAAATATAGCTCTGGAAATGATGTCCATTATCATGATTATGTAGAAAATATTTCCATTACCATTGTATTTCTCTTTTAGATAGTATCATGTTCTGGAGATGGTATGATTTACTACACTGACATTGACAAGGATCCTCTGTCTGGTACAAATTGTTTTGATTGTCACTTTGGCACCACATACGAGGTATTTGAATCTTAGTATATTTCAAGTATAACATAATTAAGCCCTTAAAAAAACATCTATACAATGTATACCAAGACATGTATGTATCAGAGACAAAATATTTTTTTGTGCTCTAACACTTTCCTTAAGATTCTAATTGATTGTATCTTTATTATTTAGGATCAACCTTACCATAACGATATCATTTCAGGCCATCCTGAAAATATGTTTGTTTCAGATTTCCGACTGCAGGGGTAAAAATAGCGATAAAAGATACCTCATGGCCTATTGTGAAGTAAAAGGAAACGTTTCCGCCCGCACATGTCCAAATCAGGGCATGAACAAAGTTTTTATTTTGGTCCAATACAAAATTTTCATTGCTATCAAATTTTCGGTCACACGTCGGTCTCTATGATCCTTGAGAAAATGCTGTTCATGTTGGCGAAAGCAAGGATTGTGCTCTCTGATTCTCAATTTTTTTGTCAAAAAACAACGTGCCTTAATGTTCGAAAGAGAATTATTATATGCAAAAATGATTTATATCAATACAAAAATAGAAAAGAAAATTTTGCCGCAATACCTCATGGAATTTTTGGCAGTCTAGACTAAAACTTTCCTCATGGAATTTTGGACAGTCTAAGCGAAAACTTTTTCCTACCTACATCAAGGATATTTTTTTAGGATGGCCTAATGCAAAGTTTTTCCTTGGTCAAATGTTGAAAAAATACCTCACTGTATTATACACAGACCAGAATTTATATTGGTACAATTTTTAGAGTGGTATTCTGTCATTATCATATCAATACCATGTCAATGTCATTTCTCATACAATATATAATATTATCATGGATTTCCATTTTTCAGGCAGTGCTAGTCTACAGATAACCTGCGTCTTTGTGTAAATACTAAATTGAAAAATGTCAAAAACTCAATTAAATTTAGGGCATTGCGTACCATTCACTCGAACTGAACTCATACTGAACTCAAAGAGTCAAGTTAGTTCAATAACCACATGGTTGAAAGGCTGTGGATGCCTTTGATACGGTAAAAAGGACATCTGGTGTGTACGAGCTGTGAAAAAGTTGACAGTTTTATTAAAATAATCCTCTCCAATCATATTTTCTGCCAATATATCAAGCAATACATACAAGTAAAAGTTCATGCCTAGCATAAATTGAAATACTCAATTATTTTAGTTCTCAAATCTGCATAAAAAAATTAGGAGAAAAGCTTATCTGGTATGTGATTTTTTCCAGAATTCTGTGTTTTAGAACAAAAAATGCAACTATTGTGAACTTTGTAAATCCACATTTTGAAAATTAAACGCATCTGATTTGCTCTCAGAAGCCAGAAACACGAACTTTCTCAGATGGGCTCACATGCCCCCAGAAAATTGCATCCCTGTATTATGTTTTGTTGTAATTTCCTATAAATTACGACAATATTAGGCTGAGGTTTTTTTTCACTCTGAAATAATCGTAAATGTCTTAGTTATCTCTTCCCGCTGAATTCTTTCAGTGAGGGACCACCTTTAGACATCAGATTATGACATCTAAAAACGGTCCCCGCTCTGAAAGGGTTAATAAATAATAGCCTACAATTACCATCTCCGCTCGTATTTTTATCTCCCATGGTTATGGTGGCGCCCCAGATGTCCGGCTGTCCATCTATCCGCATTTTCGTTCCCGGAGCAGATCTCAAATACCCATGGGGGGATTTCTTTTATATTGAACACACACATCCCTTAGGGGAGTACATGTAGATGTGACTTTTGGGTTATGACCTTTGACCTACTTTTGACCTACATCTCTTGGCTAAAATAGCTTCATAAAGTTATCCGTCTATCTGATTTATTTTAATATTGCTGATATCTGGCAAACTGTGCCAGATACATGTAGCTAGACCATTACTTTAAACAAAATGTGCATTTCAGGGATGGATATGCCCTGAAAAATGTCAACTCTTTTCAAATTCCAAATGGTCGACTTGCGACCATTATTGACTATGATATGCATAATATCTTGAAAACTGCCAGATAGGCAGACATTACTATAAAAAAAAGTTGATCAAATTCAAAATGGCAAAATTGTGGCCATCATTGACTTTATTATCTGTAATATACTTGGGACACTGTGCTGGATAGCTAAACCATTACTGTAAAACATAATGTGACAGTTCAGGGAAGAATGTACCCTGATTAAATGTCTATAACAGGGGTGGAGTGGGGGATTATGGTGGTTGCCTGGCCTCTTGTTTTGTTTGAATTTCTATTTTAAAAACAATTTTCAGGTATGTACAGTCCCTCAGGATTCCCACAGTTTTCTATCTTGTGGAGAGGATGGTACAGTACGCTGGTTTGATCTTCGCATAAAAACATCCTGTAACAGAGAGGACTGTAAAGAGGTGAGAATATCCTGGTCCTGGTGACTGCACATCGTAGAATTCAGCTAACAAAATCATGGGACAAAGGGCTTTTTGCCAGGCATTGGAAAACAAAGTTTGTTTATGATTTCACAGCAGTAAAAAGTCGTACATGAGGGAGGTACATTCTTTTAACCATGACCCAAGAGTAATATGCCATACTACATTCTGAAACCCACTGAATTTAAAAAAAAGGGACCAAGCCAACACTTTAGTAACTGTAGTGATATCAACTTGTTTCCCATTTACATATTCAACTCGAGATAAAACCAACACACTATATGTTGACCTAGTATTTGCAGAAAAGAACACACACTTGAAACGCCTTTTCTAAAAATATTTAATTACACCTGATTTGTATTGTTTTTTTATGTTGAGGTTGAAGTTGAAATAGAAATCACTGATTTATCTTTAGAAAACTATAAATTATGTGTACACAGGATGTGCTGATTAACTGCCGCCGTGCAGTCACATCTATTACCATCAACCCAATTCTTCCATATCAGCTTGCCACAGGATGCTCAGACAGTTCTGTCAGAATATTTGACCGTCGCATGCTGGGTACTCGAGCAACAGGTAACAAAGATATTTTAACAGCAATAATTACATTTGGTATAATATTTTAGTTAAAAACCAAAGGGCGACTTTGACTTTACAAGTTAAAGTAAGATTCGACATATGTTTCTCTCGGTGGCCATTTTTTGGGTTTTAATCAATTTCAATCAATTTTAGATTGTGACATACTTGTCATGAAATGCTGCTCTTTTGATTAAATATATACTTGTTTATGATGTGGAAGAACCAATGTTATTTTATTTATCAAATGTAGTGATTCTGTAAACTGTTTCTACTTCCCCTAGTAAACACCCAATGTTGGATCAATTCAATCAAAGCATCGTTGGGTAAATGTATATTAATTATCAATGTAGCACAGTACCCCTGTTTACTGGCATGATTCCATTCAAAAAAAGAATCGGGATATCAGCGGACATGTAGTGCAATCATACATCATACATAATTCAAACAGCATCAGAATTAAAATACCTCTTTTCTTCAAATACAGTTAATGCAAAAACAATAATTTAAGATAAATATATTATAAAAACATGTTGATAATGAGCTCGTAAGTGTGATAATGGTACAACAACCAGATTTTAAAAATATCTAGAACTCGAGGAGTTGTACGACTCCTAAGTGGACTAAATGTGTCAAAGCACTGTTAAAATCCTTAATTCACTTACCTGACTTGCCCATGACAAATTTGAAATTATGCATTGAATTATGTGCCCCATCCATAATCAGTTGCCCCATTCAATCACCTAACCAATAGTGTCGAGCTTTGAATAACATATAATTCTTAAGTAATTCTAGCTTTGTAGTCTTATTTGTTTTGCTTATTTTTCAAAGCTGGGAATTATACTGGTCGAGGAATTACCGGGATGATTAGTCGTTTCACAGCCCCAATGCTGGAGGGTCGGTACCACCGCATTACATCACTTGCATATAGTCCTGATGGTGCAGAAGTACTTGTCAGCTATTCTTCTGAATATGTGTATCTATTCAATTTGAAGGTAAAGCAATGCATAAATGATTATATTATTGAGTTTTTTTCGCGATGAACTTTTAATGTTAATTGTCTTTGGACAACAGGTTTCAAACCAGCCCACATAAAATGCAGGGGTGTACAGTGTTAAACAAATTATATGCACTTTGAATCATTGCAATAACTGTTGTAGTTGTTTATTTTGAGTCATCCCCTTATCATCTTGCTTTTCAGATCATTAAGTTTCCACTTACTATGTGGTGGAGACTAGTTGTTTTTATTATTATTTTTCAACAATTTGACTTAAATACTCTACAGTGGCCAATATTGAAACAACCTTTGCAGATGGCCGTCTTGGTATTTATGCTATGACTTCTATCGCTGTCTCTTTTTGTGGACACATGTATCTACCATTTGTGAATTTCAGTTGCACATAACAAATGCTTTAGTCATTTCAGACATCTAGAAACATGCTTGTTATAAATCTCATATGATGAAACAATGAGCCAAGTTTGTGTAAAACTAGCTGAGAATAAAAGGTTAATTTATAATTCTCATTTACAATTCTTTGTGTAGAAATTCTAAGCAATTGAGGCAGAGATGTTCTGATATAAATCCTTGGTTGTTTAGGGATAATTGAAAATTCGGAACATTGTTTTGCAGGAGACCAATCAGCATCCGAAAAAAATGAAAATGGCAAGTGCAATGAAGGTATATTTTCTCTTTATACTGTAATTTCATGCTAAATTGTCTAAATTGACAAAACTTTGCAATACAGGGGCTAGCCCAGACTAAAATCATCAAAACATTGGTAATTTTGCTAGATATAGAGACGAAATTCCCGTATTTCTAATTTTTGCCATGGTTGTCAATAATTAGAAATCAGGAATTTCGTCTCTATATCTAGCCTAACTGGTGAATGCGCAGCACAAAAATTAAAAAACTTTTGCAGTTCTAGTCTATGAACATGTTTACATCATATGGTCATATTAAGAAGCCAAAATAAAATCACAGATTTTTTGATGATTATAGCCTGGGCCAGTCCCTTTAATAAAGAACTATTTTGTGATTGATCTAGACTGCTTGTATTCCACATATGATGTTTTCAAGACCTACATAAACAGCCACACTCTTCTTTAACACTTTTAGCGTGAGATATCTCGAGACAAAAAAGTGTCCAAAACATACAATGCAGGAATTTCCTCTTTATATCTCACTTAACTGGTAAATGTGCAACACAAAAATTCAAAAACTTACGCAATTCTTGTCTATGGACATGTTTACACTATATGGTCATATTAAAAAGCCAAAATAAAAATACTGATTTTTTGATGAATTTAGCCTGATTGTGTTGCTTTAAGTCTCCACCCACTATATGGTGGGGACTTATTGTTTTAGTGCTGTTTTATGTTGTTATTGTTATTCTTCATTAACAATTTGATAACGTGAATGCTCTCCAGTCTCCAATATTCATCTGATCTTCGCAAATTTTATGCTGAACACCCTCTGATGGATTACCCTGCTTTTTTTCAAAAATCAGCTCATTTGCATATCCAAGATAGCTGCCATGGGCTAATTCGCATATTTAAGATCAACTTAAACACTCCATTCGTCAATGTTAGATCCGATGTTCGCAATTTTTTTTCTGAACACACTCTTATAAATTCTCCTGCTTGAGTTCGAAAATCAGGTAATTTGTATATCCAAATGGCCACCATAGGCTAATTTGCATATTCAAGATCGACTTAAACAGTCTCCAGTCCCAATATTCATTCGATCTTCGCAATTTTTAGTAGAGCGAAGCTCTACTGTTGCAGTTGTCTGAGCTTAATGTATTCTAGTGTCGATTAATTCCACGACAATGACGTTAAATTTGTTAAGCTGAGAACATATCTAACGTCATGTGTCTGTTAAAAAGAACTTTTTTTCATTGCACCACGAGCTCCAATTTTGTGATTTCTATTTATATGCTCGGATAAACACAGTTAAATATCTGTTTTTCTGTTAAACCATGTCAGCCTTTAGAGATGACGCGTGGCCCAGTAAACAGCGTACATGTCACCCCAGGGAGCTACATGTATATACAGTTCACTGGGTCAACAAGTCCACTCCTCCTCTGTCCCCTGCCTCTTTCCAGTTGATAAATTAGGTCAGCTCGGTGACGTCACGCCCCGTGACCCGGCTGCGCGGCATAATAGCTGTATGCACGTGCATTAGGCCTCAACGCAGTGACACCGCCCAGCAAACACAAGGCTACACAAAGCATTCAACCAATGCTGTTTCAATGTTGGCCAGCGTCTCCGTCGTTGGCCCAACATTGAAACAGTATTGGGTGAATGCCTCGTGTTTGCTGGGAGGACTGCCTCATGTTTCTACAGATCTGTAGAAATACGATGCAGTCTTCCCACCTGCCCGGAAAACACAAGGTAGAACATCATCATGTATCTGTATCCCGGGATCTGTATCTATGCAGATACAGTCATGTTATAATTATGTCTTTATAATATTCTGCCTCCATTCTCTGTCTACGAGAAAAGCGCGACGAGCAGTTCATGGGGGATATCCTTTTTTTGCTAGGGCCAAGCAAACACTTACACAAGACATTCAACCAATGTTGTTTCAATGTTAGACCAGCGTCGCCGTCGTTGGCCCATCATTTAGAAACTAACAGCTCCAACAATTTTCATAGTGTTTGTTGGATACATAGCCAGCGGCTCTGGTTATCCTGGAGGTGTCAGTGACGACATTTTGCTACATTAGGGGAGGGGCTGTCCAATAAATTCTAATCAATATAATTATAAATAGTAAAAATTGTCTTAGGGGTAGGCCTAATCGTTTGTATATTAAATAGGCCTACACATGTGTTTGCATTTTATATTGTTTGTTAATTGCAATCATGCAGACCACTTCGGACAGTTTTCAGACTTATGACAGACTTCAGAAAAACTTCGGACAGACGTCAGACTCCTACTTCAGACTTGCGACCTCGGCCAGACTTCGAACATCAGACTTCTGATTTTAGACTTCTGACTTTGAATTTCAAACTTCAGATTTAAGACTTAGGACAGACTTCGAACTTCAGACATCAGAATTCGAACTTCAAACTTTGAACTTTAGACTTAGAGCTCGGATTTTAGACTTTTGTTATAGGGCCTACTTCGGACAGACCTCGTCCTTCGGATTTTGAACTTCGGTCTTTGAATTTCAGACTTTGGACAATATAGGCTACTTCAGAATTCTTCGGACTTAAAGAGTTCAGACTTTGGACTTCAGACTTTAAAGTTCAGAGTTCAGAAATCCCCACTGGGTTTTAATACTTTAAACAGTAAAATAATAAATTAAACACTATTTTCTATGACTTGTTCTTGTGAGACAGCTACATTTTAGCTGTCCGTAGAACAATAACCCTGAAGGTCGACGCAAGCTCTACTTCAGTGCCGTCAGGCTCTAGTTTTTCTGAACACCCTCCCATAGATTTTTCTGTTTGAGTTTCAAAATCAGCTAATTTGCTTAATCTAAGATGGCGACCATGGTCTAATTTGCATATCCAAGATCAAAGTAAATGCTCTCCAGTCGTCATTATTCATCCGATCTTCGAAAAAAAATTTCTGAACACCCTCTGGTGATTTAATTGTGGAAGGTGGAGACTTTGATATTTGCTATGAAAATGTAACCTCTAGTTCTACATTGCTCTCATTCTTCAATTGCAGAATTACCAAACTAAGTGATTTCTAAGATGGTTTAAATATCACTTAACCCTCTAAACCATCACGATGTAACATTTTGCATCTCTGAAGAATGACTTTATTTCACACCTAGGGGTTTTAGAACGAAAATGTTGATCGAACTGTTTTAATTTACCACACACTTCAAGTCATCTTCATCCAGTAAAAGTCGAGAATTGTGACAGCAATTTGCGGCTTGTTGTGGATGAAGATTACAATGATAGATCCAGGATTGAAAGGGTTAAACATTTTCAAACAACACAGAAAACATCACCAGATAGGGCTTACTAGTAAAATTTATAATGGTAATGCAATTTTGTCAATGCTACAGTTTTGAGATTATTTATTTATAACACCGGCTGGAGCAGTGTTTTTTAAATTGAAAATCTTACAGAGAACAGTTTTTTTGCACTTTATGTAATCAGAATTATATGTGGTTCTTTAAACTTGTCTGCTAAATAGATAGGTTTCATTTCAATGTAATTTTGCCATGCTATGATGAGCTTGTAATTTACCCCTGGTGGCTTTTTAATTGGATTCCTTGTACAACATATTTCAGTGAAAAATACTATATGCTATAGAACTACATTTTGTTCCATAGCATTAGTATGCCTTTCATTTGGACTATTCCAGTGTACATTTGTATTTTTTCGAAAATATTACAATACTTATTGTTTTAATATTATTAGAGTACTACATGTACTACGTTTATCAGTCAGCTCAGTGCTGTTACATGTGCACATGTATATTGTTTGTCTCTCTGTCTTATGCAGCATACAGAGAAAGTCAAATCATCAGAACCCATTGTGGAAGCAAAGGTGGAAGAAGTGAATAAAGTTGATGCAGTTGAACTTGAGGTGAGTAAGACTTTTCAAGAACCTCAAGAAACAGAAGCTCCAAGAGATGAAATAGCTGCCTCATCCACTGCACACTCTGAAAATATGGACACTGATAGTAATGATAGAAGAGTAGACGCAAGACAACCGCCTATCAAAAGATTACGTCTGCGTGGGGATTGGTCTGACACAGGGCCAAATGCAAGACCTGAACAAGAAAGACATGAGACAACAAGTGGACAGCCAGAAGAAGGAGGTGTGTGGAGTATTTGTTTTGTTTTATTCATTGACTTATTACATATTCTCAATTCGCCTTTTGTTTTGGTCACCAAATTCTTCAACATCATCATGATCTACATGTATATCTACAAATACATTCAAAGAACTGTTTGAATCACTTGGTATGTTAAAGCGACACAATCAGGCTAAAATCATAAAAAATCGGTGATTTCATTTTGGCTTCTTAATATGACCATATGATGTAAACTTGTCCATCGACTAGAACTGTAAAAGTTTTTAAATTTTTGTGCTGCGCATTTACCAGTTGAGCGAGATATAAATTCCCGTATTTCTTATTTTGGACATGCATGTCATCGACTGGATTTTTTTGTAAAATGCCTGTTTCAGCTGTTGACATAAATCATTTACTGGTATTGCCCAAGGTTATGTGATAGGGCATCAAAATTTGATGTTGATGATTTTGTTGTTTCCATAGATCAGGCAACTGGTTCTATCATGCAGCGTATGTCTGATATGTTAACTCGATGGCTCGATGGGAATAGACAGCAGACCGGTGATCAGCCGGATGCACCTCAAGATGAATCTTCACAGCCAGATGCACCTCAAGATGAATCTTCACAGCCAGATGCTGAACAAGCAGCAACATCTATATCAAGTGAACAGCCGCAGACAGCAAGAGAGGGGCAAAGTACCACTGTGTCCCCTAGAGAGGAGATGTCGGCAGCTACACATGTAACACAAGGTGTACTCACCCCAGCAGAAGCTACTGATAACAACAACTCAACTGTGATTACAGAAGTTAATGATACACATCTATGTAAGGCTGTTACTGCAACCACCAATAATGAACAACAAACCTTGCCATCAGAATTCCAAGCTGTAGACAGTGTATATTCTGACAAGGAAGAAAATGAATCGCTGATCCCTGAGGAGTCTACTGTTGACCATGTAGACAGCTCAGAAAGAGATATGAAATGCTTGCCAGTATATGGTTTAAAACATCAAACGTTTACACCTCCTGCAAATGTTCCATCTTTCCAATCTTGTGAAAAACTTATTCATGAGCGGTTGTCATGTGTGCCACCAGATGCTATCACTATGCCATATGAAGTGTCTGCTTGTTGTGTAGAGTCTGCAGCGGAGAGTATTACTGACAGAGGTTCAACAAAATTGAATAATGATGGGGGAAAATCTAAGACTGATAGAGATATAGCTTGTCCTGATAGAGGACCATCAATAGAAGCTGGTACTGATAGAGGGCCATCAGTAGAAGCTAGGGCTGATAGAGAGTTATCAGTAGAACCTATTACTGCTAGAGGGTCATCAGTAGAAACTAGTACTGATAGAGAACCATCAATAGGAGCTAGGACTGATAGAGAGCCATCAATAGAAGCTATTACTGATAGAGGGCCATCAGTAAAAGCTGTTACTGATAGAGGGCTATCAGTAGAAGCTAAGACTGCTAGAGAACCATCAGTAGAAGCTAGTACTGATAGAGAGCCATCAGTAGAAGCTAAGACTGATAGAGAACCATCAGTAGAAGCTAGTACTGATAGAGTGGAATCAGTTGAAGCTAAGACTGATACAGTGGCATCAGTAGAAGCTATTACTGATAGAAAGTCATCAGTAGAAGCTATTACTGATAGAAAGCCATCGATAGAAGCTTTTACTGATATGGAGTCATCAGTATCAAGCATTACTGATGAAACCAGAGACCAATCTATTAGTACAGCATCTGATCAAGCTATAAAGACAGTACATGACATAGCTAGCTCAGCTGATAAAGAGCCTGTCATTAATCTACAGTACAATACTGAAGGTACAAGTGCCAGTACCATACAAGTGGCCTTTCAACCTTGTGATTCCTCCCCTGTATCATCAACAATTTCTAGTCAACAACCAGTAAGTGGTATGTCATCATCACAAGGTAACAGCACTGAAGTACATGTGAACAGCAGGCAGGTTACAGTTAGACTGCAAAGTACAACTAGATTGTCCACCACACAATTAGAGGAAAGTGACACAGACATTATGCAGACTCTTCCTCACCAACTCCCCAGCTCAGATGAAGTTAATACCTGTACTTTACATGACAGCGCTATTGCCGATATATCTGATACTCTCATGTCTGATACACAATCTCATAAAAGTGAGATGGATACGTCAGATCTAATGTCAGATGAACACACACAGTTTGATGCAACCAAAACAGATGCTGAGCTGGCATCGTCATGTCAAGAAAACAATCATCAGTCAGACTCTTCCGTTACCACTGATCTCTCAGAAGTAACGGATGAGAAAGTAACCATTGAAACACAGATATTAAAATCACCAACAAATATTACAGATACAGCTGAAGAAGAGCAAGTAGTTGATGTTGAGGGCATCTCCTCTGAACATCAGGACCCTCAGCCTGATGTAACTGGTAAGATTCCAGGCCATCCTATCATTTTGACATCATGTAAAATGATTTGCAAATAAAAAAATATTTATTAATAATCATTGATCAACATTTATTCAATAATTGTAAAGCTCCACTTGCTGTCATTAGTTCCTTCTGTAAGTCAATTGCATAATAGTATTAGTAATAAAACATGATTTAATGTACAGGGAAACCTGCTATGAGAGGCCACCCTTGTGCCACATGAAAAGTGGCCTTTCAAGGCAGATGGCTTCTCATAGGAGGTTCATTTGTACACAAAATTCTATTTGGGGAATCGCCAAGTGGCTTTCCCTGCTCATAGCAGGTTTTACTGTCCTACAAAACATTCATAATCACATTTGAATTGACGATATGACATTATACATTTTTTATCAATATACTGGTAGACTATTTTATCTGAAAGGATTGAAAAAATTATTAAATTTAGTTTATTGCAGGAAAATCTTGTCGATCAAGTTGATCAATGTTGTTTTTTCAGAAGCAGCTCAAACTAATGACGTAGATATGCCTCCACGACAGAGACGTCATGGCCATAGCGGCCCACCTACTGGTGATTTTCAATTAAGTAATAACTCTGAACATGGTAATGACGATGAAGAGGATAATGACGTTGCCCTGATGAGAGCTTCACAGAGAATCAGACGGCCACAACCCAGATGGGGATCCAGGCTTGTAACATTTCTCAATATTATTATGAACAGATCTGAGTTTTCTGTAGTCAAATACACACATCAATCCAATTATCTCTTACAAACTGATAATCTAATTTCTGTTTTATAGTTATGTTATGGTTATACGTCTGTAATCTGTAATTATACGTGATATAACGATTGAAGCAATTGATCAATTTCCATAACTGTTAACCCTTAGAGCACTGAGTTATTTGTGAAATTTAAGTCCCAACATATATCAGTCTTTCAAGATTGAAAGCATATTTTATTTTTAACAACTGGTTATCAGGGGTGATACAGTTGCTAATAGAAATACAGAATGTCTAGCGTAGTCGACAACAGTGTTCTAAGGGTTAAGCCTCTTTGAGTCTTCTCCTTAGCGATTACAGCCTGTTTCTGTTTAAATGAACTTCATTTATAAGAATGCAGGACACATCAGGATGTAGTTTGTTTGCATAAACAGCTGCTTTATTTTGTGGAACAGAGGTGACACATCCATTGATCGCAATATAGCAGCATTGCGTCTCCAACAACTGTATAGACGTAGACAAGAGGAGAGAGAAAAGGAAGAAGCCAACATGCTGCAGCTACCACAGCCATCAATGAAGCAGGTGTACAAGGGACATCGCAATGCAAGAACTATGGTAAAGCCATTGTTTCTTCATTCCTTGCTATTGAGATTGCATTGTTGTCCCAAGCACCATAGATTTTTTAGTGTTATTGAGTGCAGAAAAAAATTAAGTTCAACAATTAGAGAGTGGTGGGGTATTTTCAAATTTTGAGTATACATATATATATAGCCTAGCTTGTTTCAGATGTTCAAATCATAATTTAGTGATAGAAGAAGGTAGACTCATTGCTATTAATTTAGAATATAGGTTTATGTAGATATTGTGAAAACATATAGGCATGTGTCATAGAAGATGAATTCCACTTTATTCTGATACATGTATGTCCATTGTTTAATGAGCTAAGAGATAACTATAGTAGAAATGTAATAACCGATTGTACCTTAAATAATTTTCCAGAAGTTGTGTGTTCCTATGATATTTCAGTAAAATAATAAATATATTATTAATTGTTAAACATGGTATGAAAAAGAGACAAGAATGGCGGAATATTTATCATCTGCTTTTGTTATTTTATTATGTACTTTGGGCTGAGGCCTTGCATACGAAATAAACAACATTACGTTACTGTAATGAATACCTACTGTGCCAGGAAATGTATACCGGGGCCTGTTTCCGCATTTTAAAGCATGTAGTTTTGTGTCCTCCCTGAAGTCAAACCATGCCATTTTAAATAACATAAAAACGTGGGCATGACCATGATCATTCAAAGTCAGCCGAAAGTAAAGGCTAGACATGGTGTAAATATTATTATGCATCCCCGGGATGCATGTATGTGTTCAGTAGATAGCCACCGCCTTCTCCGTCGCTCGCCACTTCTTGTGAATGCAATATCTACAGAACCGCTGGTCAAAATCACTCATAATTTTGTATGTGTGCCACTACCTGCCTCATCGCAGTTTTGGTCACATTTCAGTGATTTTCATAAAAATGTGGCCATTTCTTTATTTTTCAAGACCTTGTGATCACATTTCCCCATGAACCGCTGCAGGGACTGAGGCATAGATTCAGCCAGAGAAATTGGTGAAATTCATTCACCAATGAGAATCAAGGTATACATGTAGGCTTAGTGCCAGAAGGCTACTGTCATTTACGGCAGTAGGCCTACACGTGAAACGGCACATCACACACACACTTGGCTGGTCTTAGGGAAATTACCCCTTTTGGAGAAGTGATGGGCCATATGACCTATGTTCTTGGACCGATGGCCCTTTGTGACAGACATCACAGGCCTCTTTTTCCGTCACTGCACGTGAAAGACAAGATTGTTTTTAATAACCGTCACATAATTTGTAACGGAATAGCGTTATTAAATTAAATTGTAAAAAATGATCAACTTCAGGCCATGTTTACATCATTTCGATAGGCTTCCAACACATCTTCAGGATATCAAAATGGGTATCAATGTTGGTATGGACTGGGGTTGCCGGCACAGTACCGGTACCTTAAGATCAGGCCAAGGTAATTTGAAGGTCAAATCATTGGCTAATTTACACAATTTCTTGCATTTTGTACTGTTTATAGCATTCTACTGAAGTTCTAAATGTTGGACATTACCGATAGTTTATACTGCATAATTTCAGCTCCCCCCATACATGTTAGGTTATTGATTTACTGGGGTCAAAGGTGGTGGTAGTAACCTTCTGCGAAATTTCCAGGGTCTATCTCAGAATTGTTTTTTATCTTAAGTACAAGTATGCAAGTTATTTATCCCTGCTTATAATATCATTGGGTATGAAGAGTGAGCTTTACCTTTACAAGGGTACCGGACAAGGTCACATCAAGCTCATCTCAATGTCACTTTAAATGGGCTCATAATGACAAAAAAGTCTACATGTCTACAAATACCCCCTTCCCAGGAAGTATACGGCATCGAAAACAGGCTGTGACAGGATTGGAGCGTTTAAGGAACGTTTTAGAATCCCGTATGGGGTCCGGGACCCGCTTGGAAAGGGTTAATTTGGGAATCATTTACACTTAAGCTGGGAATAAATCTTTATATTGTTTTCCTGGAAAAATTGTAAAAGTCTCCAAAATACAAATTGGAGTATTTTAAGCCCAAGTCACATTACTTGTAACATGTAATAGCAAAATATAAAAATAATGGTATATTGGAAAATCTTATTTCAATTGATTAATTTAATAAGGACTATGCTAACAATATAATTTTGTGTTATTTATTACCTTCAGTTTGCAAGATTTGAGGCTGATTGTGGGTTCTTTATAGTGATGATTTGTATGGAAAAAGTACCAGGGGATATTGATGTGGATTATATTGTGTCATAAAAAATAAAGATATAAGAATATCATCCTAAAAGATGTATTAGAAATTGAGAACATTGTTTAGTAGATAGAGAACCTGCTTCTGCATGCCTCTTTTTTGTTCAACTTGCTATGATGTAGGAAGTACCAGATTGACAAAAACGTTTATGGAAGTATTTTTTTGTAGATTAAGGAGGCATCATTCTGGGGAGAGGACTATGTGATGAGTGGATCTGATTGTGGTCATATATTTGTATGGGATCGTTACACTGGTAAACTAGTTATGCTGCTAGAGGGTGACAAGCACGTTGTCAACTGTCTGCAGCCCCATCCACATAGTCCAAGTAAGTTTGTCATTTAAAACTTAGAATTATGGAGTATTTTAACAAAATCTACATTGCAAGTAATGTTTTCTATCTTCTGTAGCACACCATTTAAATTTTCTTTTATTCACTACATGTGATACATAGGCTTAGTTGACAATGTAATGTTCAAGCATCCTATTAGATAATTTTAAAATAAAATGCCAAAGATAAAAAAATGTTATTTCAACCTTTTATTTCCTTTTTTTATTTAGTTCTAGCTACCAGTGGTATTGACTATGACATAAAAATTTGGACTCCAACCAGTGAGGATCTGATATTCAAAGAAAAAGAGGCAATGGAGGTGAACATCTCTCGAAGATTTTTGTAAAAGCAATATTTTGTTGAGTCATGATTGTACTACATCACAATCACATTAATATTCAGATTATATAATAGTGATTATTATTTCATTGAACCTTTTATCTGCTTAATTACTCAGGGATGCCATTTTTTAGCTCCCGCCGTCACCGTAGGTGAGCGAAGGGAGCTATGGATTCTACATCCGTTTTTTTTTTGGCCTCTTCTTTTGCCTATAACTTTGTGAGAAAATAAGCTAGGATAACAATTTTTGGTATGTGGGTTACTTCCAGGTGGCTAATGGACGGGTGAAAATATTTTTAATCTGAATTCAATACGCAAGGTTGCAGAGGAGAAAATGATGATGTGACGGCGTTGGGCCGTTGGGGGCCGTTGGGCCGTCCGTAAACAATTCGTTTCCGGAGCATATCTCTGAAAGTACTTGTCCGATTGTCTTCAAATTTTACACACAACACCCCTAGGGGGTCTAGTTGTGCCTTTTGGGGTATTTGAACTTTGACCTACTTCTGGTTCAGAACTATGACTTATTTAGACGTTTTGACGCGCACTTCGTTTCCGGAGCAGATCTCGAAAAGTACTGGGCCGATGACAGTCATATTGCACATACATGTTCTCTAAGGTCCCTAGTTGTGCCTTTTCAGGTTTTTGGACCTTGACCTGGAAGTTGACCCAGCACTTTGACCTAATTTATAACATCGGTAAATCCGACTGAAAGATTTTGCGGAATATCATGAAAACCGCTCAAGATAGCTACACCATTACTATAAAACAAATTGTGAGGTACCAGGAGAGGATGCATCTTGAAAAATTTCAAGTTGATAAAAGCAAAAATGGCCGCCTATCGGCCATTATTTACCTCGACAGGCCTGATATTGCGGAATATCATGAACACCGCTCAAGATAGCTACACCATTAATAACAAATAAATTGTAAGGTTTCAGGAGAGGATGCATCTTGAAAAATTTCAAGTTGATAAAATTTGAAATGGCCGCCTATCGGCCATTATTCACCTCGACAGGCCTGATATTGTGGAATATCATGAAAACTGCTCAAGATATCTACACCATTACTATAAAACAAACTGTAAGGTTTCAGGAGAGGATGCATTTTGAAAAAAATCATTCTGTCCAAGTTCAAAATGGCCGCCAATCGGCCATTATTCACTTTCACATGGCCGTTATTTGGTAAACCGTGCTAGATGGCTAGACCATTACTATAAAACAAAATGTGTGATTTCAGGAGAGGATGCATCTTGAAAAAATTTGACTCGATAAAATTCAAAATGGCCGCTTATCGGCCATTATTCACTTTCACATGGCCGATATTTGGTCAACCGTGCTAGATGGCTGGACCATTACTATAAATCGAAATGTGAGATTTCAGATGAGGATGCATCTTGAAAAAGTTTGACTTGATCAAATTTAAAATGGCCGCCTTTTCGGCCATTATTCATTTTCACATGGCTGATATTTGGTAAACCGTGCTAGATGGCTAGACCATTACCTGATTACTATAAAACAAAGTGCGAGTTTTCGGGGGAGGATGCACCCTGAAAATTTTTAACTTACGAATTCAAAATGGCCGACAATCAGCATTATTTACCTCGATAGGCCTGATATCAGGTAAACCGTGCTAGATAGCTAGACCATTACTATAAAACAAAATGTGACGTTTCGAGAGAGGATGCCTTTCAAACACTTTCGACTCAATCGAATTCAAAATGGCCGCCTATCGCCACTATTTACTTTCACATTGCTGATATTTGGTAAACTTTGTTAGATAGCTGGACTATTACTATAAAACAAAATGTGAGATTACAAGAGAGGATGCATCTTGAAAAAAAAAGACTAGATCAAATTCAAAATGGCCGCCTATCGGCCATTATTCACTTTCACATAGCCGTTTTTTGGTAAACCGTGCTAGATGGCTAGACCATTACTATAGAATGAAATGTGAGATTTCAGCTGAGGATGCATCTTGGAAAATTTCGACTTGATCAAATTCAAAATGGCCGCCTTTAGGCCATTATTCACTTCCATATGGCCGATATTTGGTAAACCGTGCTAGATAGCTAGACGATTACTATAGAATGAAATGTGAGATTTCAGCTGAGGATGCATCTTGAAAAATTCTGACTCGATCAAATTCAAAATGGCCCCTTATCGGCCATTATTTACTTTCACATGCACAATATTTTGCAAACTGTGTTAGATGTTAGTCCATTACTATAAAACAAAATTTGAGGTTTCGGGGGAGGATGCACCCTAAGTTTTTGACTAATTTATATCGAACTCAAAATGACCGTAAATCAGCTATTAGTTACCTCGATTGGCCTGATATCGGGTAAACCGTGCCAGATAGGTAGACCATTACTGGGATACTGATTAGGATCATTAATTTCAATGGAGGTTTGCAATCTCTGACAGACTGTCTAGTTCTTATCTTACTCTTAGACTGGGCTTCTTAGACCTAGTTGTCTTGCGTCTTGTTGACCTAGCTTAGGACAACATTAAAAACCCTACACAAAATTGCTTAAATCAAATTCTAATTCGTCGCGGGAGCTCCTGGACTTATGTAGTCTTGTTCTGTTTTTTTTTATTCTTTTACTTCTGGAATGCATAATATGGTCTAAAAATAGCTTGAAAATGTTGCCTTTTTCAACTTCTAAAATGTAATTCGAATTTTCCACATGACCCACTGGCATCCCTATTTATATAATACGCTAATGTGAATCTGAAATTATAGGCACAGTTTTCTACGATGAATGGATGTAAAAGTAATAATTATTTTCAATACATGGTTGATTGCCTAGTCAAGGGATAAAACAATATTACTATCTTACATTTAATACTTGGTTGGTTGTATAGTTAGAGGAGTAAACATGGTGAAATTTCCAGTTGATAAGATTAGTATTATTTTCTGAAATTCTGGTTTGTAAAGTGTTCATACTATATATTTTTGTGTTGATTATCAGATAGTACAGTAGGTCTTGCTTTATGTAGACACCCTTGGCACACAAGAAAGTGGCCTTTCAAAAGAAGTGGCTGCCCACCCAACAAACATGACATGCTAAACAAATGCTGTTTTGATGTTGGCCCATTGTTTACGACACTGGTCCAACATCAAAACAACCTTGGTTCAACATCCTGTGTTTGCTTGTCAGAGCATTTGTATACAAATTGACTGCTACTTTTGGGAATGACCAAACAGCATCCATAATGGGTTGGCTAGTCATAAGTGTAGCTACGCTGTAACTGGTGATGAGGTGATGCTGGAGGAAGCTAGGAACACTATGATATCACTGTTTTCATGTTTATGTTTTGTTATCAGATAGTAGCTCGTAATGAGGTGATGCTGGAGAAACGAGAAACTTTATGATATCACTGTTTTCATGTTTATGTTTTGTTATCAGATAGTAACTCGTAATGAGGTGATGCTGGAGAAAACGAGAAACTTTATGATATCACTGTTTTCATGTTTATGTTTTGTTATCAGATAGTAACTCGTAATGAGGTGATGCTGGAGGAAACGAGAGATACTATCACTGTTCCTGCGTCCTTCATGTTACGTATGCTGGCTTCTCTCAACCATTTTCGAGCAGGTTTGTAACAGAAAAACTTTATTTAGTAGCCTTGAAGGAGGCAGACTGCTAACTATATTTCAAACTCTCTGCCCATAGAGCTTCTCCCGCCTATGATGTCAGTAGAGCTTTTCCCGCCTATAATGTTCATGCTGTGAGCACATTAAGTATATTTGCCACGTTTGCCCATTAGTGACTGATTGACTCCTACTAATTTCAGACTGGTGTTGCTACAGCTAGCATCATTGTCTGCATGCTGAAGCATACACGAGCTTGATAAACACTAACCAATTAACAAAAGAACAATACCTTGGAATTTGTCTGATGACATTTTGATCTTCGTATAATCAACCCTTTATTTACTGTGCCGACTAATCGTGTTTAAAACTTATACAACTTGTTATTGGTTAACCCTTACAATGCTGAAATATTTTTGTATGACCCATGGAGACTAAAGGCTTTTTAGGCCTCAGCCAAAACTTTGGCGGATGCCTTTTGTCGTCACCAGATGCGTCTGTCCGTCTGTCTGTCCGCCACTTTTGGCACTTATAACTTGTTTCGCGTAACTGGAATGCACAATCAACTTCACATACAGGTTAATCATGACTAAAGCTTGACTCATTTCACATTTGACCTTTCTGTGACCCCTATGACCTTGACTTTTTTCAGATCGACAAATTTTTTCGTTAACACGATTCACTCAACATTTTTTTATGTATCATGCCAAAATTTATACCATACATCCATTTCACTAATAGCTCGGATGAGTTCGAAATTGGGCAAGATTCGGACAGAAATTAGGTCATGGCGGCCAAAATTGTCGATTATCGGCCATAATTTTTTATTATGCGTAATATCTGGAAAACCAGACCAGAGAGCTAGACCATTACTATTGAACAAAATGTGCAGTTTCAGGTAGGCATATACCATGAAAAATTTCAACTTCATCAAATTCAAAATGGCCAACCTGCGGCGAATTCTGATCGACAAATTTTCTCGTTAACGCGAATCACTCAACATTTTTTTATATCTCGCGCCAAAATTTATACCATATATCTATTTCACTAATAGTTTGGATGAGTTTGAAATTCGGCAAGATTCGGACAGAAACTAGGTCATGCCGACCAAAATGACCAATTATCGGCCATTATTTTTTTCATATTCGTAATATCTGGAAAACCCGACCAGATAGCTAGACCAATACTATAAAACAAAATGCGCAGTTTCAGGTAGGGATATGCTCTAAGAAATTTAAACTTGAACAAATTAAAAATGGCTGATTATCGGCCATAATTAACTTTATTATGCCTGATATCTGACAAACCGTGCCATATAGCTAGACCATTAGTACAAAACAAAATGTTCGGTTTCAGGTAGTGATATGCTCTGAAAATTTTCAACTTGATCAAATTCAAAATGGTTGATTATCGGCCATAATTAACTTTAAAATGCCTGATACCGGACAAAGCGTGCCAGATAGCACTCTAACCTTTAAAATTGGCATAATTTGAAAAATCATTTGTACACTTCTTCAATTTTTCTGATCCAAAAATAATATGATTTGTACTTTTTTAAGTACCGGACATTCGGTTCATATTTGCATAAATTCAAGATGGCAGACAAAAAACAAAATGGCCAGATTGTTATAAAAGTTTTTGAAACGTTCACAGGAGAAGCAAAGTTATTGTCTCAACCGTGCGCCATCACCGTAGGCTGTGCCCCTTTCGAAACCCCAATAATATAGTTTTAGAGCAGCCGCGCGCAAAAAATGGGTCACCTTTTAGGGTAAAGATTGTCTTTTTTGCTAGAGAAAAACACATAAAATTAAAATAGCCAACAAAATTTCACATTGATAATTCATTAAATCTATTCGCAGCATTCTTACATCAGCCCTTGGAACAAAAATTCCATTATATACCAGTCCAATAAAGTCCAGTCCAATATCTGTAATATACACAGTAATCTGTGCTAGATAAGTGGATCATTGAACACGTTCAATAATGGCAGAAAAAAATATTGAAAATGACTGATTTTTTACGAATCTCACATTTGACGTTAATAATCTTGCTTTGTGGGCGCGATAACTTCAAAAACTTCCCATGTATCCTGCTCAAAGTTCTAATATGCATGTTACTCGTAACCAGTTCTTGGACAATTTCAATAATGATTTTCACTTTTAAACGATGATTAGAGGCTGAGGCCTATTTCCTTCACCGACAGGCCTTGTTCCAATTTGAAATCACCACAAATAACTTAGTTAGCTCTTCTGCTTGATGTTGCTATAAATGTTTTAATTCTTTCAGTGCGGAGACAGTCTTTAGGGCGTCTATTAACGTCAGAAAGATGGTCCATCCAATGAAAGGGTTGAATAACGGAAAATATCTGAACCAAAGTTACAAAAGATGGAAGGTCTCCCATAAGGACAACCAATGAAAAATATCTCAGAAATAAGATATTTGCCCCATTTTACTCATTATATAGAACACCTTGCATTATACCTAGAGCATTAACCCTTTTAACGCTGAACTCCTGGGCACACTTGCATCCCCACAGCTGAATTCCTGGGGAGGGGGGGTTGAAGAAAAATCAGAATATTTTGTAATGTCAGATTTGTATGAAGACACCAGCAGGATCTTAGCTTATGAGCAAATAATAACATGGGAAGGAGTTGTGCTTTACTCGTGCATAACACCAATGTCACTTTTTATCAATTTCAAGCTGTTAATGGTGCAGTCATCCATTAGAAAGGACTGATGGTGACACATACTTAATCAGGTATCATTTCAGCACACATTTTTACATTATTGGAACTTATTCCAATAATGTTTTAATATGGTTCACAAAACGGATTCTGGGCACTGTTTTTTTGTGTCCATATAATGTGTGTCCCAAATGACTATCACTCACATCTTCTCATATACGGCAAAACGCATAGGTTCAGTTTTCTGTCATTCCATAGCCTACAGTAGGCACACAAAACGTTGTTTCTGAATAAGCATAAATATCTGTATTTGCCGAGTTAATAGGATTTCCGTCGTCAATTTTACGACAGTTATGGGTCTCGAAATTTTGAGCTGTGGGTTGGGCTATTGATTTATACCCTGTAGATAGCCAGTAGATTTTACTGAGAACAATGCCTACCTTAGGATGAAACTAGTCCAATATAATCTTAAGAAACCACCACAATGAGAGTTTAAAACTAGGGAAAGCTAGCAGATGTTCTACTTTCCAAAGCAAATATATTATGATATCGATACAATATTTTGCAATGATATATATTGCCTTTTAAAATCTAACCATGGGTCTCATTAGCATCACAACCACAAGCATGGTGAAAAAATTCTTAATGAGGCTGACCTACATCTATGGCAAACCATTGGACGATATAGCCTTCCTTGACTAATCACGCACACGTTATCTGGGTCAATCACATCGCTAGAGAGATAGACCAATAAACAACTCGCATTGATCCAGTAGTGTTTCAATGCTGGGCCAACATTGATGTGTCAGTGTCAGTGTCCTATTTCTGATAGGGTCTGCTTCTGGCAACCACGTGATAACGAAGTGCCGTGTGGAACAAAAATGCAGTATCTGCTGACTTTACAAGTAAGTAAATACTGCCTTTGCAGAGGAGATAGTGAACCTTCCAGTGTACGTACCTGTATACAGACAGGTCTGTGGTAGGCCTATCACCATGTACACACTGTCATGCCTCCTGTCACAGCACAGAGCCGCATCTCCTGTTGGCATACCCACCTGCGATTATGTAATAGGCTAAACTCTGACATGACTAAGCTACTGACTGTGGATTAAATCTTTTTATTTCTAAATATCGTAGGATTAAAAATGAGATATTTGTTCTTTTCAGCTAAAACTGGCCCAGATTGATACATTATATAATCCTCTAGCTAGAAAATTGAGCAAATGACAATTTATTTCCCAGCAAGCATAAATCAATCACTGTATGTTGTTATATGGTAATTATGTTATTGCTTATTCTGAGTGATGGCGATGATCCAATGCTGGCTTAATGTTGTACCAGCGTTGTTGCTGTGTGGTGTGTGGTGTCGCTGTGTGGTGTATACACATTAAAGGATTTAAAGCCGACCTTAGACCGGTAATTTGGATCTAGGGTCGGTAATTGACACCCTAGCAACGGTCCGGCGGGACTATGATCGTCCAGTGCAGCGGACCAATCTCAAGTGCCTCAGAATACACTCATACTAGTAACTACGCCATTTTTTCAAAATTTTCTGGGTGTAGGCCTGTACCCAGGGGTAGAAATACACTCTCAACCGTGGCGAGGGAAATAATGGCAGTATAGTAGGCTAATGGCGTGAGAATCGCCATTTTGGCGATATATAGGCCTAACATTGATTAGCTGATTAGTTTTAGATTTGTTTTAAATCACAGATCGCCCGCTCATTACCAGACAGTCTTTTTAGAGTTTCTTAAAGAAAAGTCTATATTTCCAAGCCGACAAAATATCAGAGTAAAAGATTATTCACATCAATGCTGCCACTATATCAATATTGAACCGCTTGGCATGCGTTTAGTACCGGTTTAACCTAAATAGTGCCGCCAGTAGGCCTATGTGACCATCACGGACCATGCTGTCAAATTGTGAGATGTTTATCGCTGGATTTAATAGTTTCACAGGAGTATTCAGCAATGTTAGAAGAGTAGGAAGTTTCAGCATTCAATGATCCAAAACCTGCCAACAACGTTTAATTGACAGAAAACGAGCTGCTGATTCCAAAATGTATGAAATGCTGCTAATAATTTTATTAAACCAAATATTGGACTCCTAAATCGTCGGAATATCTGATTGAGTACCATCGCCATTATATTTTGTCATGGTATTTCAGTCATAATAGCTGCTACACGCCAAAGTCACTGGGTCACTGGGCATGGGAAAATGCGCGCATTCTCAGTGAACACGTGACGCTGGCTGTCAACCAATGCCCAAGTTGGCCGTCGCGTACCACGCTTATGCGAACCACATGGATTGATTGCTGATACGATTACCATATAACTTATTTAAAAAAGATATATATATTCAATAATTTACTCTCGGACTACGTGTTTCGGAAAGTAGATGATCATCAAATCCTACAGGTCGAATGTAGGCCATTAACTTGTTGTATAGTGTTAATATTTTGGGAACTGAGGAATGTTTTCACATCAGACGGGTCTGTGGAGTTGATTATTTATGCAACAAACACATGTGTTATTCAATGCTGGTTTCATGCTGGTCTTTACGACGTTTTCCAGTGGCGGATCCAAAATATTCAAGAGGAGGGGGCGTAAGCCACATTTTGACTGAAAAAATTGGTGTTAGCTTCACTTTATTAAAGAAAATGCATGAAAATGCAATATTTTCACCAATAAGGAGGGCGGGGGTGGGCGTACGCCGGTCACGCCCTATGCTGGATCCGCCACTAGTTGTCCCAGTGTTAAAACAGCATCTACAACAAAGTGGTCTGTGAAACATAAAGGGACTCAATCAGGCTAAAATTAAAAAAAAATGTGATTTTATTTTTGCTTCTTAATATGACCATATGATGTACACATGTCCATGGACTAGAACTGCAAAAGTTTTTAAAATTGTGTGCTGCGGTCCGCGATAAGCAGTGAAGACATATATATATAGCCATGACAGTGGATCAGATTGATGGACCAACCGCGTATCTCAGACATGGGGACGACGTTTTTCATAATTAGTGGTAATAATATATGATGAGCCACGTACATGTATAAACTGAGTTGAGTTTACGAGCATAGCTTTTTACAAAAGGCTTTTTTTGGATTGTTCAGCTTATTTTGATGTCCATTAGCCCCCCCCCCCCCCCAGTGGAAATCTAGCCATGAATGAAAGTCGGAATAGTTTATTGGAGCATGTTTAACCATTTCAGGCATACAGACTTGGTAGTTATCCTATGGATAATATAGTATCATAATATTTATTAGACGAATCATATTCGTATTGCTGACACAAATAATTGTCATATGGATAGTTCAACGACGGGGCTGATTGACAGGCGTACTTAAACTCTGATTGGTCAACATCTCCCACCCATCTCATTGGTCTCATATGACCTCATGCTGACAGTATTATTTTACGGGATATAGACAAGGACACTGTTATCATGTGAACTAACAAAGAAAACACATCGCACTTGTGCATCTAATTTTTTTTTGCAATTTTGTTTTTAAAGCAAAAATAGTTATTGGCGGAAAATATATAGTTGTTTTGATTTAAATTTTACATGGCCCATTGCTTGAATATCAACTTCAGTCTGATGCAAAAAATAACTCTCAATAATGTCCAGAACCGCAGGGTTTTTGTTAGGAAATCTAGGGCAGTGCTGATATTGGGAGGGGTAGTGCCCCCATGTTTGCCCTTATCACATCCTCAAGGCTCAATTAAACAAGCAAAAATACAATTATGCAGCAGCGTGTAGCATCAGCTTGTGCTTCCATTGCAAAAGATTGATACATAATTGGGTAAGGAGGTTGACAAGGGTTGAGGTTGTGCTTTACTGCATGGATGCCGCCCAAAAAAACGTGAAGGTTATGTCAAGGTCATGTAAAATATCCGGTTTATCACTTTATAGGTAATGTGTACTAAATGTGTGTGGAACCATGAAATCCGCACTGCTGCGATATCTGTCATCTAAGTATTATTATAGCATTTTAAGCATGATGATGATGCCAAAGTAAGATATGGTTTCTTTTATTGTATTCTTTGATAACAAAAATATATGGTTTTATGGTTTGGTGAGAAAATCTCAAAAAGTCTCTATCTTAATTTTTGAGAAAATTATGATGATGTTATTGATTTTGTGGCGGCCATTTTGAATTTTTCGTTCAAAAAGAATCCTTTAAGAATGACAGCTCTACATCGGCCCAGATATTATTATAGAGTGCTATCCATGCACAATCAAAAGAGAAAAAAACTTTTGATAGCAAAAACAAGGCTACCTCCATGATCACCGGATCACATTGATTTTACAGACAAAAATACTAAAAAAAACACTCTGAGTATACTCGCGGGCTATACTCAGGGACCGCGTTTAAAGGGTTGATATAATGTTATCAGTAGTTAAGAGTAACACATGCCAAATTGCCTCGCATTATTTCTGGAGCATTAATATAATGTTCAGTCTTTCCTAATAACGTTAGGTAGATTTTCGAAAGTACATTACTCATTAGAAATTATTCTAATGCCCAATGAAAAGTGATATATTGCTCGTATAAATTGTCATGATAAAATTTATTTACGATAATATGCTATTGTATTATAAGGTGAATATTTATAAAATACAAGTATGATTTGATAATGTGCATGTTCTTTGTTGCAGCAAGACGAACAACAGAACAAGATGAAATGAGTTCAGGCACTTCTGATGATGACTGAGGGATTTATAATGACGATATTATTTTTTCACGCACGAGACCCTCGTGAATGCTTACTGCTGACATAATATAATAATTTACATTACTCTACCTAGTCAAGTGATCATCTCTACTATGTTTTAACATCGGCAATTGTCATACGTCTCTAAGATGAATTAATCATTATCAATGTGCTATGCATGACTATGATGAAAAAATAAGTGTTTAAGATTTGCAAAAACGTGTTTCATGTATTTTAGGAATAATCTAATGAAATTTCTAAAAGCACAGATGTACAAATCATGACAGAACGTGCAGTAGGTTGTACTACAAATATACATGCAAACTTTATTACAGATCACGATTATTAGTCAGTGGTATTTTTCATTTTAAAAAATGACGACCGACTATGTTACATCAGACAGAAGTGCATGTCAATGGAAGACTGCCTTCTCAACATAAAGCCACCTATTTAAGTAATTTGTGGTAAATCATGCATGTGAAACGAGATGAAAAACTCGTCACAATGTCTGATTTCAAATTAATGTGTCAATCCAACTGCATTTTTAACTTTTAAAATAAAAAATATATGTAAATCAATTATTATCAGTTTTATAACACAATTCTCATCAGACATGTTATTGACTTTTCAACTATAAAATCAGTATATTGGCTTCTACTTACAATCCGCATGCAATTGTTGTCTGCAAAATTAAATTACTTTAGCTTTGCTCGAGTGAAGAATGAAAAAGCATCGAAGGCATTATTCAAAGCAGGCGCTGTCCTGATCACCACAGAGAATGTATCTACACATATATCAATACTATAATTCAGATGTTACCTTGTTATTTGTATCTTTTTCACAACAACTATGAAGGTTGGAGTGTTTTTACTGGTGGTTGAACATTGTATATTTAATGGTTAATTTGAAAATGTGATTATCAAGCTAAGTGTGATCAATTTATTAAATACAAACTACTGTAGGTTTGTTTTACTTTATGTTAAGATTAATTTATTATTTAATAGTATTATTATTTAGCTACGGACAGTTACTTTCTAGCCGAATAATGATATACATTGTTTTCAACATAAGCAATTTGTTTTCATTTTTACACTGCCCTGCAAACATGTGTATATATACGTTGGATAACTTATGGACAGCCTCTCTTGATTTTTATCCACAAAGGAGCCAAAGTTCTGCGATCTTATCCATCATGTTATTTAAAGAGGTGCTAAATGTAAAAAAACATTTTTAACAATAACACAAATACAAAATGGTATAAGAAAAACTATGGTAAAATTAGTGTGAGTGTTCAGTGTATAATTATTTTATATCTACATTTTGTAACTATAGATTGACAAATGATATGAAAATTTAAATGGTAATTATTTACAATAGAGATGCATGTAATGTATTTAGTCCATGTGTTGTAGTCATCCTATTGATCTGATCTATTACATTTTCTGTGTTTCTTTTTCTACTATGGTGTTGTTTCTTTTTTTGACACACAACGGCTGCCACAACAACACGTGAACTTGTGTGGAACAATAACTCATCATGCATCCCCTGGGATGCATGCAGGCGCTTAGTAGATGTTGCTAATTGCTCATCTGAATCACTTGTTATTTTGCTTGAGAACCACTGCAAATGATTTTGTATGTTACCCGGCAGACACAAGACGTTGAATCAATGTTGGTTTAACGTTGGTCAAGCGTCGTAGCCACACGTATTTGATAATGTGCTTTACGATTTGTTTGGGAAAAAGGTAGAGCAGGCGACATGGGAAAAACACAAATAGAAAGATTGCTTTATATGTTTAGCAGTCGCGGAAATACAAAATAGTTTTTTTTTGTATTGTGGTCCACAAAGAGGGGTTTTTTTATTGTGGGGTGTTTTTGATGGAACATAATAATCCGTACTTATAAATAATCAAATCATTTTAGACTTTTTATTTTTTTTCTGTCTATTGTTGTTATTAATTTTGGCGAATGCCCAAATGCTATGACTTTCCCATTTGTTTTTTTCTGTGTCAAATACGGATTTCATGTATCGACCATGTGAATCAATGTCAGTTCAATGATGTACATGTCGGATGATGGCCCATTCATAGTACGAATGAGGTGTGACAGCTCATAGGGGTCCAGTGTAGTGAGCGACTCCACCGACCGGACCCTTTGAGCATCGTTTACATTCAGTAATTAGAATATATTTATCAATGATGTTTCAATACCGGTCTGGCGTCGCATAGAGTAGCCCAGAATTGAACCAACATTGTGTGTTTGATATGGACAGTAGAAAACTTTTAAATGCTACATTTCACAATTAAAATAAAAGTTGTAATTACAGAGGGGAGAGAGACAGAGACAGTGAGAGAGAGGAGAAAGAGAAGGAGATGCTCAATAATTAAAAGTCAAAAAATAATTTAAAAAAATTACAAAAGCCAAAAAAGAAATAATTTTAAAAAGTAAAAAAAATTGTCAAAAAGGCGAAAAAGTAAAAGAAATGTTAAAAAATTTCAAAATTAAAATACAAATGACAAAAAATCTGTTACTGCTTGCCAGTCACGTTTAATCCCTAGTTTATCTTTTAAATGTATTGTGACAAGCTTATTGAAAATATTATATAATCATGGATGATAAGATGATTATTATTAAAAAATTATGTGTAGTCTTTACTTTACACTGTTTTGCTCGATGTACAATTTCTTTTACCACTTATTCCCCCAAATTCCCTGTCGCTTCAGCTACAGGTCCCTCTAGTTATTATTCTAATAAAACGATTCGATCACATAAATGCTTTACACTCTCCAATATTCATCCGATCTTCACATTTTTTGCTGAACACTGATGAATAACTCTGGTTGAGTTCGAAAATGGCATCCCTCCCATGGATAGCAATCTGTTATACCCCCCCCCCCTCCCCCTGAATAGCTTTAAAGGGTATGACGTTGAAAACTGACTCGATTAACCATCATGAAACTGTTTGTTTCAGTGGGTCGAGCTCCTCCATAGCTCGGTCTAGTTCGAAGATAAGGGTTGTTCCTTAATAATTGGGTAGGGGATTCAGACTCATACTACGCACCCTAGGACGTTCAGTACTGGCGTTTTACAACATTTTAAAAGTATTTTTTTCTTGTGGTGGTGGGTATGAGGGAGTTAAGACCATCTTTGTAAAAAAGAAGGGGGTAGGCTACTCTTTCAATCTCCGACAAAAATGGGGATAGTTTTTTAGAGGGAGAGGCTGAGGTAGAGGTAAAACTTTTCGAAAAAAATATAGTTTGTACTTTTTTGGGTGATACCATCACCACCTGCTTTACAGATCATAATATGGTGCTGCTCCAATGATGATGCCGGAGGGAAGCTTTGTTTTCACTATTTTATATTGCGAAAACTTTTCTAATCTATTGATAAAACTGAGAACGCGAGACATTTTCATATTTAGTGATAGCTACAATACATGCTATTCCAATATTGAGTCCTCATAATATATCTGTTTGTTTGTATACAGAGTATTTTTATTTTTGGAAATTGTTCTAATAATGTATCGACATGTTCACTAAACGAATTTGCTCGGACTGCAAGTGTTTATGTGTTTATGTATGATGTTTTTGTCCGAAATTTCTTTCAAGACCATAACTTGGCAAAAACGGCAGCACGCATAATTCAGTTTTTTGTCATTAGGGCCCAATATGTGTGTTCACTCAAGAGGTGCAGTTTTTTCACCAAGATATACCAGGCTGTTAGGATCAATATGATGGGGCGAGTGTTTGCACTTTTTTGAATAAATTACAATTTTCGCCCAGATGATCAGTAGGCCTACCATGTAATCTTTCGATCATGACAATAATAATATTTGCTTCGAATTAGTTGCATAATTAGCAAAATCAAAGAAAACTCGTATTGCTTATTTTTGCCATGGTTATCAATAATTAGAAATCAGGAATTTCGTCTCTATATCTAGCCTAACTGGTGAATGCTTAGCACAAAAATTAGAAAACTTGCAATTCTAGTATATAGTCTATGGACATGTTTTTATGATATTAGACCTGGGCGTATCCCTTTAAGGATCAAAGTCAAATTAGAAATAAATGTGAGAGCTGATGAATTCCTTTTGATCTCAAACACAGAAATAAAAAAGCGGTCTATTTGACTTTATGACCGGATTAATTAATGTGAATGTGAACTTTAAGTAATTAGGATTTGATACTTGTAGGGCCAAAGTAAATGGCAAAATATCACACGTTTTGAATCCGTCAATTTTCAGATAAAGTCAATGATGCATAATACCTTTGTTAGAAAATATTTAACCTTTTATTATATATACTGAAACCTTTGACTTTGATGTTTTTCACAGTCTTGGATGGAGGTTGTGGGGCACATAACGTCTATAACACGCAGTGCCAGTGCAAACACAAACCTTAGCCTGAACATTGGCATGAAAAAAGTCAGATCTCTAATTGATAGATTTTGATTGGTATTTAGCTTTGATTACTTAGTCTAAGTTTGGAAGCTCCTCTCCGATATGCCGATTTAAATCTTGTCGATCACAACGTGCGCAGCAACCGGAAATACGTGAAGAAGCCAGGTCAACCAGAGGAGATTTTTGTTAGTAAATGGAGACCTTTTTCATGTCAGTGTTCAGGTTACAAAAACCTGTGCATTTCACAATGCAGCCACACACCATGGAGGCATGGACTGCTGAAGGCAAAGGTGTCCAGCCCTGTTCACTTTCTACACACCCTCTACGAAATGGGTTTCTCTTTTATATGGTGCATGGGGACCAACGCCAAACCCATTCATAAGCAGCCTGCTGGGTATTACACATAGTTTTCTGACGAAGAGTGATAAATATATATTTTCTAAGATGGGAGATGGCAATAGTGCTAGAAATGAGGTTAGTATGCCAGACACAATTTGAAAAGTCGTACTACACATCTTTTTCTTACAAATATTGCAAAATGTTGAACCATATTGGTATTTCTTACCGATAAAAAAGCAAAATGGCCGCCACAAGTGCCATTTCACAAATTAGATACCCTAATCGAACAAAATATGTTAAGAAATCGCTTGTTTCCCTCAGAAAACACGTTTCGACATTATAAGATATCCTAAACTATGTGGGATTACTTTTCTTGTTTGTTTCTCAAAATTTCAGGGCGTCTATATCTTCGCCCAATACCGGGCGACATTACAAAAACGATATCTAACATTTTCGCACAAGCTGTAAACTACGCTGACATGTTGCGACGGCGTAAACTTCACAACAAATAACCCACTAAGAAGCGTATAGAACCACACAAACCATGGTATAACACAGAATGTGCAGGCATCAAAGTAAAACCTATAAAAACCTTTAAAAACCTCTATTTGAAAAAGTAACCTATATTTTTCTGAATGTAGCCTATATAACATATAAAAACCTATATTTTGATTTTGCTTGAACAAAAACAATATGTTGAACTATATTTTAATTGTGGGAATGTGTTTTCGTCAAATAACTTTCTGTGTTTCAGAAAGAAATGCTTTAAATATAATTTAATTCCTCAAATTAGTCTGAAATAAATAATTATTTAGGCTTATCAGCTACATAATTCCTTAAAAAAATTCCAGCATCGCTTCGCTCGGCATAAATTTTACTACACCTTGTCTGATATAGGTACAACCTATGTGCACAATATTTTTCTTTTATAAATAATATATATTTACCTCCATAGCTAAACTTGTGTGAAGAATTTAGTGAGTGCAATAAATAATTTGTCCAATTCAAACACTCCAGCCCTCCTCTGATTGAACATGGCTCGGTTAAGGTGAGCAGCTCGTCCTTTTGCCTATGTAAGTTTGAAAACCATACTACATGTATTTAACCATAAGCTGATCACCCGGTAAATGACGATGGACAGACCTGTATAAAAAAGTATGCATTTTTGGCACTATGTATTATACTGTATATTCAGAGGTGTGTACTATACGGTATATTTCCTGAAATACGGTAGATATGACTTTGAAATAGTAAAAAAGTATGAATTTTCAAATGGCGGGTAAATTAGTGTCACTGGAAAACCTATAAAAACCTATTATTTTATGTCAAGTAAACTTATAAAAGCCAATATTTTATACAATGAACCTATAAAAAACCCCTATATTTTGACCTAAATGGACTTTAAATCCTGAATTTGAGTAAAAAATGACAAGAATATAATACGATTTAAAAATAAAATACCGAGAAGTTAAGAATAATCAATAACTTTAACAATTACGACAGGCAAGTAAAGAATACAAAGTTGAAATTAACACGCCATGAATACGTTTTTTGAAATCACTAAATAGATGTACAAAAAGTAATAAGTAAAATTATTTTTACATTATTGGAACTCATTCCAATAATGTTTTAATATGGTTCACAAAACGGATTCTGGGCATTGTTTTTTTGTGTCCATATAATCTGTGTCCCAAATGACTATAACTCACATCTTCTCAAATACGGCAAAACACATAGGTTCAGTTTTATGTCATTCCATAGCCTACAGGAGACCCACCAAACGTTGTTTCTGAATAAGCATAAATATTTGTATTTGCTGAGTTATTAGGATTTCCGTTGTCAACTTTACGACTGTTGGGGGTCTCGAAATTTTGAGCTGTGGGTTGGGCTATTGATTTATAACCTCTAGATAGCCAGTATATTTTACTGAGAACAATGCCTACCTTGGGATCAAACTAGGCCAATATAATCTTAAGAAACCACCACAATGAAAGTTTGAAACTGGGGAAAGCTAACAGATGTTTTGCTCTTGAGACCAAATCTATCATGATATCGATAAAATATTTTGCAATAATATATATTGCCTTTGAAAATCTAGCCCTTGGTTTATATGCCTCTGACATCATAGCTACAATTGTCGTAAAGAACATTCTGAGATAGGCTGACCTACATCTTAAGCAGATCATAGGACGAGATAGACATCCCTGACCAATCAACACACAGAATCTGGGTTGTCACATCTCTGGACATTTCAGTATATATGCACGGTATACCAGTAAGCATGTGACATTGATCTGTGTTGTTTCAATGCTGGGCCAACGTCTCGGAATGGTCCTATTTATGATAACATCTGCTGATTGGCCTTCAGCGACCACGTGATAACGTGTAGCCTCATTGTACATGTTGTATAAGAGTTCTCTTACAACTGCCGTGCAAAGCCAAAATGCAGTATCTGCTCACTTTACAAGTGAGCACATACTGCTCTTGCAGATTTTGCAGAGGGGATAACGTACTCCAACGGAGGGGGATACTCATTCTGAGGCGTATACGCCACTGATCTGCATGTGCAGGTCTGTGGTAAGTAGGCCTATACACACTGTGTCACGCTGTAGGCCTATCCACCTGTGATTATGTAATATGTTACACTGTGGCATGACTAAGCTACTGACTGTGGATTAAATCTATTTTATTTCTAAATATCTAAGGAATAAAAGTGACATATTTGTTCTTTTCAGCTAAAACTATCCGAGATTGATACACTATACAATCCTCTAGCTAGAAAATTGAGGAAATGACGATTTATTTCCCAGCAAGCACAAATCCATCACTGTATGTTGTTATATGGTAATTATGTTTTTGTTAATGCTGGATCAATGTTGTACCAGCGTTGTTGACGGCGGTCCAGCATTGAGCCTGCATTGGGTCATTGTTCCGTGGTCGCTGTGTGGTGTATCAGTGTATAGGCCTACATCCAGGTATTATCACCTTGGCTGTCTAGACATCCCCATCCCAATGTGAATAAATATCATAGAGATGAAAAAATATCATTGAAATAACTAACTATATTTAAGTAGGATCAAACGTCAAAGTAAATAATAAAGAACATTATCAAAATATCACGATGGAAAGTGATTTTCAACGTCACATAAACGATGGATATATGATGATATTGAGATGCCTGTGAGATGACTCTCCCCTGAGGGTCAAATAGTCAAACTTGCCCAGATCTCCCCAAATATTCTTACGCCTATTCACAGAAAACACACACATGTCACCCCCTGTAACCATTCGAAAATCTCACAACACAGTTAAACCTCATGTCACGCATGAAGAAAACAATGTGTGCTTGCAAATTATACACAAAACTACAACATTCCCGTATTTTTTTTATTTTACCAGAAGCAAAAACAACCATATAAAGCAGTAATTTGTGTACTCACTCTCTAGTCAGTAGCCACCCCCTTGGATTTCGGCTCATTTAGGGTGGTGAGACCCTATGTATTACCATGCTTACAATGTAGCTTACAATCACGCCAGATTTCGGGGTTCGGCTCCCAGACTCGGCGGTTTGAAAGAAACAAAAATGTTTCTTCCCCATCCACGTGTGAAAGTCAGTATTGTGGGGAGCCTACGTGACCGAGAGGTAGCGTGCTCGGCCTCAGACCGCCAGGGCTCGGATTTCGAATCCTGTGTCTGGAGGACAGTGTCATCTCAATCATTTCACCATCCTCAGGAGGTTCTCCTGGCCCAGTTCAGCCTCTATGTGCACAAAGGTGGCCTAAAGCCCGATTCATTTCATTTTATTTACAATCGTAGCATTTTCGCTTATCTTGTAAGGTGTTATGTTCGTACCCAGCAAACACGAGACATTGCTCCAATGGTGGGCCAGCGTCGAAGACGTTGTGCCAACATTAACTCAACATTAGGTAAATGTTGCAACAACAACGATTCTTGTCAATTTAAAAGTTTTTGGCAAAACAGTAGGCCCTACTACCATGGGCACGCAATAATGCTGGAGCAGGTTATTTTATGCAATATATATATATTTATATCATAATGAAGTATGTTGCTCTAATTTTATTGAATTACGAGTATATAATATACCGTAGTCATTTACCTCGTCATTTAAGTACCGGTAGTTCTAGTTACATTGCATGTATGAGGACTTGATGACCACAAGGGTGTGACCCCAGCAAACACGAGCCGTTGGTCCAATGTTGGCTAGATATTGGTTAGACGCCGTAGACGGTGGGCCAAAATTGACCCAGCATTGGGTCAACGTCTCGCGTGTGGCTGCAGTGCGGCACTGTGTATTGGCGCTGGTTATACTTTCATGTAGTCTGGTGTTTGATGATTGCAGTTGTAAGTACCGTACAAGGATTAAGTTGTTGTGTTTATTAGAGCGTGTTGAACCCTGCCTATAGAGGCTTGGTAGTTATCCTATGAATAATATAATATCAGTGATAATTATAATACCTTATAACACGATTTATTAAAAAAACATCATATAAGTTTGTTTTATAATATTTATTACTCGATTTTTAAGACAAGTCACTACATCCGAGACGGGGTGTTAGGAGTGTTTTTAACTGAACTAACAGAGAAAACATCTTGCACTTGTCCATCTGATTATTTTTAAGCAAGTTTTTGCAATCTAAAGTAGTTATTGGCGGAAAATATATATTTGTTTTGATTACAGTTTTACATTTATTGCTTTAATATCAACTTCAGTCAGTCAAAAAATAACTCTCAATAATGTTCAGAACCGCAGGGTTCTTGTTTGTTTACTTACTACTCTCGTGATATTATGCGCAAATCTATTGATTTTTATTTTTTGTAAATAATAATGTCAACACAAAATATGTATCGTGAATTTTATGAATAAAAAAGTGTCTCGTTTATAGTTTCTATATCTATGTTTCTTTGACCGACATGACACATAAATCAGAAGTTCTAGATCTAGATTATATTTTTAAAGTATAAACAAGTGGCGCATCCGGGAATTAACAGACGGACGGGCTCTATTTTTTACTATAATACACACCAGCTCATTATAGGCCATATGCTGTAGAGATGTCCCGGGGCATGCTCCCCCGGAAAATTTTGACATTTAAGGCTTCAAATGGTACATTCTAGAGCATATTTCGTTTCCAAATATGGTTGTATTTTTGTTTTTGAGACCCTGGACGGGAGAGGGCACCGGCTCCTGCAGGCTACTTCTAATGAAAAAAACAGTCGAAGCGAACTCAAAACAAACTGGCGCTCTGACACAGGTTGCCAATCTGAATATGAATGAATATTATAAATTTCTATAGCGCCTAAATCCTCGGTGTCCCGAGCTCAAAGGCGCGAAAAGCAGAAGAGGTGTTCAGCACCGTAGTCGTTATTTCATTCCGGGTCACCAACTGAGCATGCCAGGACACAAAAGAACTAGGTCGGAAAAACTTAAAAAGGTTTTATTTTTTTTCTGAAAAAGGGAACTGTTTTTGAAGTTCTAATTTCACCGGGGAGATGATTCCACAATTTTGGTGCCGCCACAGAAAAAGACCCTTCACCCTTCTTAATCCGTGGAACAAATAACACATTTTAGTCAGATGAGCGTCGAAGATCACGTGTACGTTTCGGAGGTTTAAGCATTTCCTTAAGATAGATTGGCTGATTGTTGCATGAGGCCTTATAGGTGACTAAACCAATTCTTAATTTTGATTCTAAAACTGACAGGAAGCCAATGCAACGACTTTAGAATGAGTGTTGTTCTGGAAAAACGAGGAGAACGTGTCACTGACATAATTAGCACGAGTACCAGAAAATAACAGTTGATTTATCTTACATCCTCACTTGACTGGTATTCATCCGATGGAATTTAGCGAGAAAATAATATGGCCACCATGTTAGTTTGCATAATACTTATTTATTGTCCTTGCTTGGCAACAGCAGCCTTGAACCGCGTCAAATATAGCCCATGTGCTATAAACTATGCCGATATTAGGCTGACCTATTAGATGTGTTAGCCCAACATCCAGCAAACTTTGTGTCAATATCTGGTCAGCAGGAAAGATTGCAGGCTCACATGGATGTCACAGATCCATCGTCAACCCGCGGCTAGCGGAGTGAGAATGAATGCACTGAAGTGCTGGGCACTAACGTTAGACGTTATAAGAATGAATGAACAAACAAATTAATCCGGGAGATGAATACATGTGGCTTCAGGACTTTTGTGCAGATAAAGACTAAAGTGGGACAGGAGAACATCCTGATGACGCTGTCTTGCAAACATATGATGCAAATTTCGAGCACTAGTGGTCTAGGCACTCTCGGTCACAGAGGCTCACCACAATACCGAATACTAACTGGTGGTGGAGGGAAGAAACCTGTTTGCCGGAGCGTACCCTTTGCCCCTATATGGACATCGATTTGGGGGGCGCTAATTGAATGAAACTGCGTATACTATTAGATTGTTTAACCAAAATGATCAGAAAAAAGGTGCCACAAAATCGGTTTCTAAATGTTTACATCCTCTTTAATCGGTAAATAGCTAGAAGAGGGCGTACGAATGAAAGAAGGTATTATACTTTTTTGAAACAAAATGGCCGCCGAACAAAATTTACGTTTTTTGAAATCAGTCTCAGCTCTTCACAAGTACGTTTGAGCAGTTATCAATCAGGAAACTGATATGCTAACCTTCTCCACCTTGTGTTTCTGGGAGTCATTTGAGTATATTTTGGGGGACTTTGACTACACTTTTTTGACAACAGTTATTGAGCTTCACATGCCCATGGTGGCGTGCTGTTTGTCACATGAGCTGATTAAGTAATCGATGATTCTCACTTGTTAAGCCTGTTTATTTAATGTTGCTACATGTATGCGCAGTAATAGCTGACCTTGAAGAAATTCGTGAAGTTTTAGACAGACAGACAGACATACATAATACATACATACATACAGACAGACAGAGGGACGGACGGATGGACGGACGGACGGACGAACGAAGCGACAGACATACAGGCGGCCGGACAGACGCACGGAGCGGGCGGGCGAGCAGGCATGCGGGCATGCGGGCAGGCAGGCAGGCAGGCAGGCAGGCAGGCAGGCAGGCAGGCAGGCAGGCAGGCAGGCAGGCAGGCAGGCAGGCAGGCAGGCAGGCAGGCAGGCAGGCAGGCAGGCAGGCAACAAACACCAACAAATTCTAAAACAAATATAGTTCCAACTAGGTCGTTCGTTATAGCTGGAATTTATAGATTTTGAACCCACAGTCTTCCTTACAGATTTCCATACAATGTGTTTGTTGACGAAAGTCTTGAATGACTTCTAATGCCTATGTATTTTCAATTATAGCTGCATACCTCTAACTTCTGGCTTCTAAATACCTTATTCTACATTCTACCTTCTTATTTTTAACCTTCTACTTTTTTGTTTTTAACCTCTAGATTCTTACCACTAACTGCCAGATTCTGTTTTCTTACTAATAATTTCTAACTGCTAATTTCTTACTTCTTGCCATTAACTTTTCATTTCCAAATTTATAACTTCTCATTTATAAATTGTAGCTGATGAATTTATTTAACTTTTAACTTCTTACTTCTAGTTTTTTTACTACCAGCTTCCTACTTCTATATTCTACCCTATTACGTCTTTGTTCTATACTCTAACTTCTAGCTTCTTATTCTAAGTTCCTACTTCCAGTTTTAATTTTTTTGTCCGCCTTTTTTATTCCTGCTGATGTACATTAAAATAAATTAACGCTCATAATTACAATAATTTTTAAATCCTGGTTGATATACTCATTTTAACAATAACAAAGTGCCACTAGAAATGCTAAATATACGCTTCATATACTTTATATGTCCAGGGTTTGATTTTTTTATTACTATGGGAAAGCAATATATCCCCTAAATAAATAAGTAAGTAATTTTCTTAACGTCACTTTATGGCCCCTTAACTGACAATGCAGGGTAAAACGATATCATATTTTGTGTAGTAAAGTTGAGGTAACGTAAAAAAAATTCCTACATGCATATAAACCAGTGTTATGGTTTGAAAGATAGAAAGTGTTACGATTTTGTGTTTTTCTCTAATGAAATCGGCACTGAGGGCAATAGGATTTCTTAGTAGGATCTATACCCTATCCACTCCATGGTCCATGTTCACTACAATCTGACTAAGTAGCGCATTAATCACCACAGACACTATAAGCCTCTCACTCTCTTCGACGAATTGAAGAGCTAGAGGTTCATTCATTTATGAAACAGGAATATATTGTGTGACCTTTCTGCCTAATGAAATATGCTTCCCTTCTCAGGAGCAATTACCATTAACCCATTGATATGCTAAATTAGTTTGCAGGCTGATAGAACAGTAGCAACTGTAGTTATTTTGCGAGATTGAAAAGGATATGAATTCCTTTGTGATTCGTGAAACAACCATGAGATCAGAATAATGTCATTGATCATCTGCTAGATTGACTCTGTAAGCAGATTCAGTGACCCAGACAGAATGATGACTCTTCTCCTTCACACGATCAGTTAAACTGGTTAATCCTTTATTCGCCGGTGCCGCATATATTCGGGTTTTCCTTTTTTATGAGCACAATAAGTACCACATTTTATATATGTATATTTAATTGAAGATAAAATGTGACATCAACCAGCAAGATTTGAAAAGAGTTGACCTCCATTTTTTTCAAATCTGAATAATTTTCACTCACTTGAAGTTGTGGATCGCGTCAGCGAGACACAACTACAAGTGGGTGAAAATTCAAATTGAATAATTTGGCGGTTAAAGGGTTAATCGTCTGCGCTACACCTTTTTTTTATCTTCTTATAAAATGTTATGTATTTTCCCCTTTTTGCAAAACAATATTACATTTATTTTCTAATATTTTTTATCTTATTCACACGGATATATATTATACGTGAATCATTTCTGTCATCCAATGTAGGCTGTTATATAATTTAATATGGAGATTTAAGCAGAATTACCAATCAGAATGACCCACACAAGTGTTCTGAACTAATTGGTAAATTCAGGCTTAAACATTATCACATTTAAATGTCACTGCTATACTATGCGACTCTTATGAAAAATCACATGTCACATTTTATAACCGTTCCGGACAGTGGCAGGAGATTGCGGTCATTGCATTTGATGCTGGGGTGTAGGCGTATTCACTGTGATAATCCCTATTTAAAATAAGAGAACAAATACCTCTATGAAAACTGAAGCCAAATCTCTGCTCAGATTACTGTCAAATGCGGCATCATAATATGGACATTTATATGAGCTTTGTCAAGATCATCTTTAATGTTTTATTTCTTGCATTGTGCCATTTATGCTGAAAACAAAATACATATATATGTCTACTCCTGCATCATTGATACTCTTCAGAGTAACAATTGTTAAGAATTAACTTCACTCGTCACAAAATTCTATCAAGTAAACACTGGTCAGCTGATAAGCTGATGGGCACGTGCCACGTGGTCCACTTCAAAGTAGCTGTTGGACAGGTTAAAATATTTCTTATCGCAATTGAACTGACAAGGACACACAAGGGATTGAAGAGAGTCCGCCCAATTTTTATTTTCCGGACAATATCTATAGGGTCTAGAATGATGTGCCTTTTTAACTATAATTTTACATTCCTTTCATACACTAGTATGGCTTAATTAGATAGTTTGACATACAATTTTCTGGAGCAGCAAATTACACATACTTAGGTGATCTCAGGTCCTTTTCGTGTGTAGCTTGGCTTAGATGTTGGTCTGGCACTTTAGATTAAGATAAAGTGGTTTCATGGAAATCAGGTCAGGCGGAAGATATAGAAGCTATGAAGCATGTAAAAATAAAGGTTTGTCATCAATAATCTAAAAAAATTAATCTTTTCGATTTTTGGTCTCCAAGCGATCCTTTTGCGAAATTATATCTTCTTTCGGGAAAAAGTGAAAAAAATTATTCATCCAAATGGTTGATTTTGTGATTATGTCTTTTTTTGGATTGGTATCTAAAAAAAGGAAAATATTTTACACATGTGTATTAGGATTTGCGCGAGAAATGGTCTTCTTGAACATTATTTTGCTGAATGGAAACAATATTGTCCATAGTAGGCCCTACATACATAGCATTCCTCTCGTCGTTATGTGTCGTTTATGGCAAAACAACACTTGTTTAAAACGCAAAAGGTGATATCATTTACTGTATTTTTGATAAGCATTTACCCGTAGAATGGGGTGAATAGGAACGATTTCGGCATTTAAATGTGTGTGTAGTGGTGCATATTTTTTTTACAATTTTTTTTCGGGGGATTTATGTCCATACACATGAGGACTGGTATCTTATGGTGGCATTTTCGAAAAAAACCCGGTTTTTTTTAATTTATTAAAACTGCGCGTTCTTATTCACCCCCGAGATGGGGTGAAACGGAATATCAACCATATGGCTACCACAGGTCCTTGTGACCCCAACAGAGGGTGAATAAGTACAAACGAGGGAATTTTTAAAAATATACAGATCATTTCCCATGAAAATATGGAAATAAAATTTACTTAAAAAATACAATTTTCAAAATAATAGAATGAGGTGAATAGGAACGGCGGGGTTATTGAGGTGTGTATTCTACCATAGAAACTACAAGTATGCAATTTTCTCATTTTTGGAAAATCACCCTAACCATATGTTTCCTTCCACAGAAAAACTAAAACCTATGTGAAAAAATTACGGTTGCCATAGCAATAAAAAAAATTGTTCCTATTCACCCCGTTTTTCTTTAAAAAATCACCAGAAACACAAAGAAAATAATATTTTTTAGAATAAATGTACAATTACCATAAAACCTCCTGAATATTATATCTAATATATTGATTGACTTGCAGGTGTATAATGGTCGATTTTATTTCACTAGGTGGTACCTGTAGGGTCAAAGTTTTGATCACCTCTAAATTTTCAACTTTTATTAACAATTTTTTTGTCGCTATGGTAACCGTAATTTTTTCACAAAGGTTCCAATGTGTTTGTGGAAGGAGACACATAGTTGGGTGATTATCCAAAAATGAGAACACGTGTCTAGGGCCTACTTGTAGTTGCTCTGGTAGAGTACACACCTCAATATCCTTTTCGTTCCTATTAACCCCGCCGCTCCTATTCACCCCATTCTACGGGTACTCAAAGTTTCGATTTTTATTTTCAAATACCCTTATTTTTTATTCAGCTGTAGGTCCACCTCTGATGGTATTGGAACAATTTGATTAAAATATGTACCAGTATGATCAGAACAATTTTTTCCCAGAAATTCAAAAATACAATTCCCGCGGTATTTGCTTGTTTCGGGATATCACGTCATATGCAATCGATTAAATGATTTTGAGGAATATGACGAAAACTGATGAAGATAGCTGGACCATCACTGTAAAACAAATGTGAGGTTTTCAACTCGATCAAATTAAAGATGGCCTAGTAGTGGACATTATCTATCCCGATATATCATATATTGTATTGTATATTGTATTCATGTATTGTATATTTTTATTATAGTGGCATGTACAGATAAATCACAATGACAATATAAATATGATCACAATATACTACCCAGCCCATTTGGGCTTATAAGTAACCCCAAAATATAAGGAGACTTAGGCTAATAACATATATATGCTAAACGAGACAGCAAAAAAGTAACATTATCACACAATATTGTAATAATCATCCCAGTAAACTTCAGGATCGACCCACTGTCTGGGCAGTGCTGGGACAGCGCCGAAGACGACCAACACTGAACTAACACAGAGGCATATACAAGACAAACCGTGCCAGATATAGCTAAACCTTTACTATAGTATAGAACAAATTGTGAGGTTTTAATGACCTATTGGGACCTATACCACGAAAAAAATATTTCGATCAATTTTAAAATAACCTATTATTTACTTTAATATTCTTGATATCTGACAAACCGTGTCAGATAACTAGCAAAAATAATGAACACTATGTGAGGTTTTAGGGAGGGATGTGCCTTAAAAAAATTCAATTCTGTCAAATTAAAAATGGCCGAGAGAATGTCATTATTTACTTTACTACACTGTAAAAAAAAGTTTCAAAACACTAGAAATAGAGTTACACACATGCTCTATGTGTTCCGATACACCACATTTGGTTAGTGGTTGATTTGTTTTTCAAAATATTAAAATGTGTTTCAAAAAACGTAAAGTGGCGATAGGTTAGGTGTTGCGATATCCTATATTGAACCAGCAATGGGCTGCGACGCTGGCCCAATATTGAACCGGAATTGGTTGGGGAGGCCTAGGGCCAACATCCTCTGTACGAGGTACATCGATGGCTCATTCGTATCGACTGGGGCTGTCCCGATGACTCATTCGTATCGACTGGTCGGGCCGGGTATTGGTCATCGAGGTTGTGAATAATTATACAGTGCTCCAAACTGTTCAAATGCCTGGAGTGTACAGTGCTGCCTGAGGTTTCCAAATCTGTTCAACCGTGGATCGAAAAACCAAGATAGGGATAGGATTATCCGAATACGGTGTTTAAAAACACCCATTGCAGTTGATCAAAACTCTACTTCTAGTTTTTTCAAACTTCATCAGCCCTCAAACAGCCACATCAAAGATTTCAACACGCTCATTGTGTTTCAAAACGCGAAAAAATGCGTTTCCAAACACCAAAATCGGTTGCAGCTGTGTTGCAACCAATAGTGGTGTTTCGAAACACTCTTGTTTTTACATTGTGTTTCTATCTGTTGTTATATACGCGCATAATATGTAGGCTATGTGGCGTTGTAATACGTTAAACTTAATTGCATTTTAACACTCATCATAAATATCGTTTGGGCGAATCCATTTCGAATTGGCTAACGCTACTGTTAGTCCTGTTATGTTCCTCTCACAGGAGCCATGAGCAATATATACTTGTTGCCTGTTACTTGTCATTCAAATGTCGCCACAGGGATAATCTGTCATCAGTGGTCATTATGCTGTAGGCATTTCACACCAAACTAATACCTGAATACACTAGTACCAAAGAGTCTACACTAGGTTATCAGTGAGGTGCCACAGTACGTCAAAGACACTGGTGACACGAGTGGACAAATAATCTAGAACAGACTCTTTGTCAGTAGTAGACTAGTAGACTACCAAGTTCCTCGACAATATCTACCTCGTCCTATAGGAAATCAATTTATATTTTAGCTCATTCGTATCGACTGGGGCTGTCCCGATGACTCATTCGTATCGACTGGTCGGGCCGGGTATTGGTCATCGAGGTTGTGAATAATTATACAGTGCTCCAAACTGTTCAAATGCCTGGAGTGTACAGTGCTGCCTGAGGTTTCCAAATCTGTTCAACCGTGGATCGAAAAACCAAGATAGGGATAGGATTATCCGAATACGGTGTTTAAAAACACCCATTGCAGTTGATCAAAACTCTACTTCTAGTTTTTTCAAACTTCATCAGCCCTCAAACAGCCACATCAAAGATTTCAACACGCTCATTGTGTTTCAAAACGCGAAAAAATGCGTTTCCAAACACCAAAATCGGTTGCAGCTGTGTTGCAACCAATAGTGGTGTTTCGAAACACTCTTGTTTTTACATTGTGTTTCCATCTGTTGTTATATACGCGCATAATATGTAGGCTATGTGGCGTTGTAATACGTTAAACTTAATTGCATTTTAACACTCATCATAAATATCGTTTGGGCGAATCCATTTCGAATTGGCTAACGCTACTGTTAGTCCTGTTATGTTCCTCTCACAGGAGCCATGAGCAATATATACTTGTTGCCTGTTACTTGTCATTCAAATGTCGCCACAGGGATAATCTGTCATCAGTGGTCATTATGCTGTAGGCATTTCACACCAAACTAATACCTGAATACACTAGTACCAAAGAGTCTACACTAGGTTATCAGTGAGGTGCCACAGTACGTCAAAGACACTGGTGACACGAGTGGACAAATAATCTAGAACAGACTCTTTGTCAGTAGTAGACTAGTAGACTACCAAGTTCCTCGACAATATCTACCTCGTCCTATAGGAAATCAATTTATATTTTAGCAAATATAAAATATACATATTTTTTTCATTTAAATTTGATTTTTTAATTACATTCAGCAATTTTTTTGAATTATTATATATTACGCAGTTTAGATAGACTTTATCAGTCAGCATGCGCAATTAGATTTGAATTAGTAGAGTGTGAAATCAGACCATATAATAATTATCCTAACTGGGAATTACTCATTGGTTTGCCGGGTTCTAAAAACATAATAATTCAGATAAGAATAAAAAAACATAAATCGATTTTATTAAACACATGACATACACGTACAATGTGATATTATAACCCCTTTTGTTTAAAACAAATCAATGGTATTTCTTAAAATCCTATGCGAGACAAGCCTGGCAGGCACAATATTTCGTGTCAGATAGTTACAAAAATATAAACATCAGTCACACACAATTTGGTAGAGTGAATCATTCAGTCAATATATATTTATAATATAACATAGTAACAATAGAAGTTTGTGCAACGTAGATTAAGTCCATTAGTAACAAGAACAATGAAATGTCTTCGCAGAGATAACGATAATTTTATGAGTAGTTTCAGAACCTGATATTGTATAAATAGTCCATATCAATATAATAATAACATAATACATTACTTAAAAATATAATATAATTTGTTTTACTTTGAAAAATATTATAATTGCTTCGTTGGAAATTACCTTGATCTCGATCGTAAAAAATAATTAATATTACTTAAAATGGATCACTCTTGTTTTCCTGTGATCGCATCCTTGAGTGGCCAGATAATTACTTCAAATTCACAAAAAGATTTTTTTTACATAATCCAGATATTCATTTTTGATATCCTATTTGTCTTTGTTTCTTAAACTGTAGCTTAGCAATTGCTTGATTTAATGAGTATAGAAGTGGTGAGTTTCTGATCACACTGGCCTCACAAGGTGAACTGTGTTGTCCTGGTGGTTATTAATACAGCTCATCTACGTACATACGCAAGCCTGGGGTCCCAATATGGGATATGTCCAAGAAGCTAAAAACACAGCAATAACAAGAAAATGTATTAGCATGAAAAAATATATTTTAGGATATGAATTGGTCACTATTTTCAATTGATTATATGTGTAGGTAACTAAGTGTCTCTTGAACATTCTTATTCTTTTTAATCAACCAAATCGTCGCCTCGGAGCTAGAGGATCCTATCTGCCACTCTAACGAGTGTCAGATAGGATCCTTTAGCTCCGAGGCGACCAAATATCTCCCCTCTAGAATCCCTTGTTTGGCGCGCTAATAAAATGCTTGGCGGTCAAAGAGTTACATTGCATTAATTGTGTTTATAGATTAGTTGGATGGTGACGAAGTGTTTAACCTGTTAACCCTCTCAGTACGGAGACCGTCTTTAGACGTCAGAATCTGACGTCTGTAGATCTCAGATTCTGACGCATGAAGACGGTCCCCGCACTGTGACAATTAAAATACTTATCATAGCCGTAGACCCATATAGGTATTCAAATGAAGCGGAAAGAGCTAACTAAGACATTTATGCTGATTTTAAATTGAAAAAACCCTTTGGTCTCCATGGTTTATACAAGCATTTTTCAGCGTTGTAAGGGTTAATCGCCCTCGTCGCATTCATGCACCACAAGGCATATTTTAAATAATATACATCGAATTAATCAGGGTGGATTAATTAAAATAACATTTTCCACAACTAATGTGTATTTGCTGACAAATGGCGATCCCAAACATGTATTTTAAATGTAAGAAAAATGTAAAGAATGAAACAGTCATCCGATGTTTGAGCAATAGACCCCCCTCTCCATTCAACAAAATAGCGTTCTCCTCGTAATGTCGACTTCTACCAATAACAACAACCTTTATAACAAAAATGATAGAACACTTACTGCCATCAGCGCACACAATTGGTACGTTTATGACTGTCGGTCCCCCGTCAAAGCTACATTTGGAGCCAGTTGAGCAACTGCCTATGCAATATGGTAAAGTATATTCTTCGTTCCAACAGCTGTTCGACGAATATGTCAAGTTGACGGTTTTGGCAAATACTGTTTTCTGTCGAAGCGAGCATGCTGCAAAAAATGGTACACAATAATTTGTATAGTAGGGGCCTACACATTTAAATTCAAACTACACTTTTTATTCATTGATATAACAAATTGAGCATCAACACGAACGTTTCGTACTGCAGCTATAATACATGTGCAGCTCGGATTATCCAGACCCCACCCACCCACCCACCCGCCTATCCATTTTTTTTTTGAAACATGTACAACAAAAAAACAAACAAAAAAAACACCATATTTCAAAAAAAAAAAGAAATCCGACCTGGGGTTTGACCCACCCACCCACTTTCGAGTTTTTCTCGGATTTTTTTAATTGTTTTAACTTGACAAACCCCTTAGCCTATATGTAGAGCGGTAAAGTGTTCACTCTCCAGATTTTGTTTCAAAGCAAATAACGAGGTAATTTTTGTATGCTATTACCACCTGATTACATGACATTAACCCTAAACATAAGATACCGTCACTTACCTACGAACTTCAAATCATTTAAAATATATTGTTCATTCAGACAAAATTATGATTACTACTTAACCAGGTTACATGACATTAACCCTAAACATAAGATACCGTCACTTACCTACGAACTTCAAATCATTTAAAATATATTGTTCATTCAGACAAAATTATGATTACTACTTAACCAGGTACGGGTCCAGCCGTTTACAAATGGCCGCTCGTTTATAAACGACCGTGCGTTTATAAACACCAGCATATTACTTCCGGTGAGTGTTTATAAACACCCGGGCGTTTATAAACGGAGGGTTAGTATGGCTGATTAAATGTACATTTTATTCCATAATATCAGGCATTTCTGTTTATCATACCAGATTTAGTATGATGTATCAATTGACACAACACATCACCAGTGATCACTGCTTAGTAATGCACTTGGAGTCTTTTGGGGAACAAAATCTGTGAAATACGATGTTTAATTCGTAAAAATCGCAAGAATCCCGGAATAGGTTTGATGACCACTGACCCCCACCTCCTTAAAGTGACCTGGCCCTACGTTCTCTTCCCGTTCCGACAACTTCATTGAAGAATGGACAACGTGTGGCGGATACACCTGGCAGATTCCGGCAGTGTGATATAGTCTTTAGATAAGGTACAGTTGGTGATAACATAGCCACACTCTTCTTCGAGAAAGTATCCACATAACGTTATCCATGACTAATGGAACTAACCATCGAAAAGTGGGCGGGGGCCCTAGGGTAGTGGTTAGCACCGCTGCCTTTCACGACAGAGTTCGGGGTTCGGTTCCCGGTCTCGGCGGTTTGAAAGAAACAAAAAATGTTTCTTCCCCATCCACGTGTGAAAGTCAGTATTGTGGGGAGCCTCCGTGACCGAGAGGTAGCGTGCTCGGCCTCAGACCGCCAGGGCTTGAATTTCGAATCCTGTGTCTGAAGGACAGTGTCATCTCAATCATCTCACCATCCTCAGGAGGTTCTCCTGGCCCAGTTTAGCCTATATGTGCACAAAGGTGGCCTAAAGCCCGATTCATTTCATTTCCATCGAAAAGTAAGGCCGTGTACATTATAATCCGTTCATCATTTTGGAGACCTGGGTAGGGTCAAGTCATAAATATAGAATACTCACGTGTGACAGCTATGACAATAAGATAGATCACAGCAGACACAGGACGTTGAATCAATGTTGGTTTACCGTTGGTCCACCGTCTACGACGTTAGACCAACGTTAAACCAACTTTGATTCAGCATTGAACGTCTGATGCTTATTGGGATGTGTGCATAGGCCTACATGTATTCTGTGGAACTCAATAGTCTTGACCTCCAATATTTTTACCGAGCTGGCTAATACAATGAAGTGTGGGGGAGGGGGTGTTATATAATTTTGATTTCACCAAGTTGCCATTCAAAACGGTTCCCGGTGACGTCACTGCGTTTCACAGAATACTGCCATGCAACGCCACTTTTCTATTACTGCCTTTTGGATTTGTAGACAACCCCTGGGCACACGAAGTTGTTGCGACGTTGAATCAACGTCATTGACGTTGATCAACGTCGCATCTAAACAATCTAAACAAGTATCTAAACAATTATATTTGTAAAGCTTACCTAGTCCCAGCAGAGGATTTCTTACACCTGTAAACACAAAAGGTTGTATGTCACTGTATCATTCTTTAAAATATGATGTTTATAAGAACGGACTCACTTAAAATTAAACCTCTACAAGTACTTACATCCACATTTTGTAATTTCTTCAAATTCTGCCACAGCCCTGAAGCCATCTAAAAAAATAAATGCGCATGTCGATATAATAGAGCTATGCAAACTTCTTTGAACATCAACAGCTGCGATTCTTTTTCAATGTTTATTTTATCTACAGGCCTACATATCGTGGTTAGGCATAGGCCCACCTTTAATTTATCTACATGCCTACATATATCGTGGTTAGGCATAGGCCTGCCTTTATTTTATCTACATGCCTACATATATCGTGGTTAGGCATATGCCTACCTTTATTTTATCTACATGCCTACATATATCGTGGTTAGGCATATGCCTACCTTTATTGTATCTACATGCCTACATATCGTGGTCAGGTATACGTTTATTTTATCTACAGGCCTACATACATCATAGTTAGATATACGTTTATTTTAGTTTATTCCAGCTCTGCTTACATCATGATCTAAGTTCAGCTCAGCTCTTACTATATCGTTATATATGGTATATGTTGTCTATAGACTACATATTACGCCTTATGCGTCGTGATACACTATATTTAAAGGGATGAGAACCGACCCTATTGCTTTCCATATATCACATAGATAACGCTGGGCTCGTCCCTCATAACTCTTATCAGATTTTCTGGATTTTTTTTTCGTAATTAATTTCAACGTTACGTTACTGTGGAGAACATTTGTAGAGCTAGTTGATTAAAGATAAGGTAATGAGTATACAGACCCCTTGAAATGTAGGGAAATATGACCATGTAAGTAACAATAAGTATAGTTAATTTATTTTCAGCCACTTGATGTTGTGTCTCGCTACCGCGATCCACAAACTCAAGTGACCGAAAATTATGCTGAGATTTGTGAAATTGAAGCCGAAAACGTATATGAGTGTCACAGTTTAAAGATATATTTAATTAACCCTTACAACGCTGAAATATTTTTGTATAAATCGTGGAGACCAAAGGGTTTATCGGTCTACGGCCGTTTTAATTTTTTTAGTTCTTTCATTGCGTCATTGCGGTCTCCGCGCTGAAAGGGGTAAAACAAGAAACACCACCGTAGTCGTCATCAGTGTTCCACGGTATGAAGACTAGGAGACGTGAATAATGGCATAGACACTGGCATTTTGTAAATCCTCAAGCTATACGTACCATCACATACCAATGTGGCCTTCTTAGATTTATACTTCTTGGCAACACATTCCTTCATGTCATTACCACAGCGGCCACTACAAGAGGATAGACTGAAAGGAAGTAGGTTCACACAGGGCTGATGGGAAGGAAAATAAGGAGCTCGGAACGTCTTGGCGGCAACAGCTTGTGTGTAAGGCAGAGACGGACACCTTTCTGAAAAGAGAAACAGATTCTAATACTAGCTGTAACGTACATGTAGTTCAAATTACGACTATAAGAAAACTTTTTTCGGACATCAACACAATGAAAAGCCTCCATAGTTGCCTAGATGCTGATAGTCTTATATTGTTCGATGCATAATTGCCATTATGCCCATCGTTTGATCAACCATCCTCATTCAACACAGAGTGGGCATATTATGGATGAATTCACTCTTATCACCAGTGTTAGAGTTATGATAAATGTATAATCAATTAGAAATGTATTTTTGATACAACAGCATTATTCTGTATCCACATGTTTAGCTAGTTTTAAAACAGTCAAAAAGAAGTCTGTCAACTTTTTCAGCTTGAACGTACAGTCCTACAGCGATCAATGATAAATTATTGTAGGCTAATCATCTAATTATGTGTGATCTGCATGTTTGAATGAACGCTTCATTCGCCATCAATGTTTTTGATACATATAGTGGAAATGTTTTGGTAACTGGGTCATTCTCAATCATATTTTTCATATAAATTGAAAATATTGAGTAAGTTTTACAAATAACATAAGGGCGGGGGCCCTGGTGCAGTGGTAAAAGCTGCCTGCTTGGAAAGTCGGAGATCGCGGGTTCGAACCGCGCTCTGGACTTTGTTTTAAAGAAACAAAGTGTTTCTTCCCTGCTCACTCATGATGATTCGATATTGTGGGGAACCTCTGTGACCGAGAGGTAGCTCGGCCTCAAACTGCCAGGGCTCATATTTCGAATCCTGTGTCTGGAGGACAGTGTCATCTCATTTATCTCAACACCCTCAGAAGGTTCTATTTGCCCAGTTTAGCCTCTATGTGTAGGTGGCCTAAAACCCAATTCATTTCATTTCATTCACAAATAACATAATCTAGCATATCAGAGTCCTGAATAAAGTAGATATGAGTATGTGGTTCAAAACAATTTTTATGTTATTTTAAGTTATAAGAAAATTATTTTAAAAACATGTTTAAACATGATTTTAAAAATTAATGGAAATAAGTGAAGAGGTACCGTAATTTGAGATTGACACGAATACGAAGCCAGTACACTTATTCCCTTATAAAATGATTCGGCTATTTATTCTATTATTTATTTTTATAATTAAAAATATGCTTTATTAGAAAAAATATTTAAAAAAACAGGTTTGAAAATGATTTTTAAAAAATTAATGGAAATAAGTGAAGAGGTACCGTAATTTGAGATTGACCCTTTATAATGTTTTTCTGCTATTCTATTCTATTGTTTATTTTCATAAATTAAAAATAATCATGCTTTGCCGACTGTATTCTGGGCAAAACTGTTGGCATTGATACTTGCTACAAGCTATAGATTTGTCAATAACTCGTAGCTGTTGGATGAAGTGGTGTCTTGAGAGCAGATGATTCCCATGGCACACATAATCTGATAGGACCAATCTGTGATGAACCTTATTCAGTGAAATGTTCACACACGGCTGTTGTAATGTGTCAGGCTACCATCGGCTGGTGATATTAAATTAGCTAGGATGTTACATATTTGGTAATAAAAGGCTCTAGTGATCTCAAAAAAACAACTGGATTGTAAAAAATTTGCAGCTGAATCTTTGACTGACAATAACGTTTAGATATGATTATGACTTGGATAAAAACAGAAAAGAACATATTTATTAGCCTATTTAAAAATGAGAAGATTAGCTTGGTTTGATGTATATGCCTATCTGATATAATCCCAAACCGTATATATACATTTTTGGAATATTTTGTTCTCTCACATCATAACATAAATACAGTATACATTTAGGCTACAAAGCCGAGTTTTCGTATGGGAAGCCCCCGACATTAACCCTTTCAGCGCGGGGACCGTCTTTATACAGAAGACGGTCAGAAGCTGACGTCTGTGGACGTCAGATTTTGACGTATAAACACGATCCCTGCACTGAAAGAATTAAAATAGCTCTAGCGTAGGTATTCAAATTAAGCCGAAAAAGCTAGCTAAGACATTTATGATGATTTCAAATTGAAAAAACCCTTTGTTCTCCATGGTTTATGCAAAAATATTTCCGCGTTGTAAGGATTAACCTAATAGTCCACATGTCAGCAATAGATCGCTCATTTGCCATAGCAATAATTAATCTATCATCAATCATTCACACACTTATATGCTTATTCGAAATCAATGCATTTATGTTCAGGTTATTTAAAATGGCCTATTTCCAGAGGCTTTTAACCGTTTAATAACTGATCTCGTCATCATACTTTTGACTGTTTGTTACACGCAATAAACAACGTGAGCTATTTAGCACACAAAGTATTAACCGTGGCATAAATGAACATCAGTCACGAATAATTATACGTCATCATAATTGTGTCACGTAGACGGCATGGCATATGAACTAGCATATCCATATCCATTGCTGGGGAAATAACTATTATTTTCTTATTATGTCTTAAGCAAATAAAAATGCCGGGTTTAATATATCATCATCTCTTTTTACTTTCAAGTGATTATGCCCGTGAAAACGTTACGCTGAAGAGTCTGACATTAGGCCATACTCTCATATCTAGATAATTGGCTAAACGAATAGTTTACTCCGCTGGCACAGTCTGACCTACCCATTTGTCAAGAATGGTGTAGAATAAAAACCGTATGATATACTGTAGTATGGTCCATTTATCAGATTTTCAGATATGTTCAATGTGTACAGCTCTGCAGATGTGCTGGGCCTACTGGCTTTTATGTTTTATATTATATCCCGATTCGGTCTTCTACATTGTTGTCACTACCGGTAGGTCGCAAAGCTTCATTATTAATGCATATGCGTCAAGGTATATTACAATTAATATGTCGTTACATTCCTGACAACATTCAGGCATGAAAAAGTGTGCACTACATTATGTTGCGTGATGTATATATAGGGCTATTATTTTTTATTGTAAGCCCAATGTCAGCTGAGATCGGAATTTTAGTGAACAGTCAATTAAAAAAGCAAAAATATAACATACAATTAATATGTCGTTGCGGTCTATAAGAAAGCGAGGATGGGTAGGACGAGTGGAAAAAATATGGGATGATATGGGTATCAGAGAACAATTAAATTTATGTAGTGGAAGAGAGCGTCAACTTTTTCTAAAAGAGGAGGCAATGGCAAAACATATATTTAAGTGGAAAAAAACTTAGAAAGAGAAGAGGCTATAGGGCCAACGTGGAAATGGTAAAAATAAGTTAAGAACCTATCGGATATTCAAATCTAATTACTTCACTAAAAAGTATCTTCATCACCACGGTTACGCAGTGCAATGGCAAAGTTTCGATGCGGTATTGCACCGATTAATATAGAAATTGGATGATACCGTACTATGGTATATCCGCAAATAAACGTTTTTGTCATTTCTGCTCAGATGAGGTAGAAGATGAAATACATGTGCTTCTTTATTGTTCAATGTACAATTGTGCGCAGATCAACTGCTTAAGCATGCTGTATATATCAACAATACTTTTATGTCACTGAATGATACAGAAAAACTTCATTTTATTTTCACCAACAATGATATTACATATAGATGTGCCAAAACCTGCAATGAAATTTTAACTATACGGGGAAATCTTACCATAAATGAACGTTTTTAGTTGCATATATGTATATACGCATTACTGTGGATATTACATAATTATACTTTTAAAAATAATTTATTTTAATTTTTATGTCACTGTCTTTTTATGTCACTCGCAATTATGTATGAATGACCTGTGTTGACAGGGTGAGACCGAAATAAATGTTTTACTACTACTACTACTAGTACTACAAACTAGAATCTGATATAGCATGGACACATTAGATAGTAACTCCTTCGAAACATGTTTTCTTGCATATTAGATAATTATGTTCGTCTCGAGTATTCATGTGTAATATTGTATTTTTCTGAGGTTAGTTTATTTGTGAACCGATAGGCTGTATTGGGCCAGACGATAAGGCGATAAAGTATAACAACACCATCCTGACAGCGGATTCGACCTCGGATCCAAGTAACTTATGCAATTCTCGCCCACAAGGCTCTCTGTTTGTTCCGGGGCTGACCACACACATGTTGTGCGGCTCACAACACACAAACTTCATTACTGATCCTACTCACACAGGGCAAAATATACCCTTAAAGGTGGGGCACAAAATTAGACATGCGTACTCATTCAAAACATTTTTAAATATTACGGGTAGATAACTAATTCATAGCAGCTTGCATGCAATTTGTTTAAACATAATCCGTCTTAATCTATTTCTCTACATTTTCAAGCTGTGGTACGTCGCAGCGCTTGACATCATTTATTGGTCTTCTCACCAGTTAGGGCGGGGGCCCTAGGGTAGTGGTTAGCACCGCTGCCTTTCACGCCAGAGTTCGGGGTTCGGTTCCCGGTCTCGGCGGTTGGAAAGAAACAAAAATGTTTCTTCCCCATCCACGTGTGAAAGTCAGTATTGTGGGGAGCCTCCGTGACCGAGAGGTAGCGTGCTCGGCCTCAGACCGCCAGGGCTCGAATTTCGAATCCTGTGTCTGGAGGACAGTGTCATCTCATTCATCTCACCATCCACAGGAGGTTCTCCTGGCCCAGTTTAGCCTATATGTGCACAAAGGTGGCCTAAAGCCCGATTCATTTCATTTCATTTCATTTCTCACCAGTTAAAGAGCTAGCTATACTGAGTTGTCAAAATAGATTATATGGCAGCATATTTATGCTTGGTTTCCTGTCATTAGCATCTGGCAACACACACACACTACTGAACTAGGTAAGCGACAGTAACTGTTCACATTCCAATTAAACAGTTACTGCTCCTTGTCATTGCATTGCAGAGCGCATTTATAAGATTAGTGCTTTTATGGCATCATAATGACTCTAAAAAGTGTTTTTTCCGCCCACATTCGTATGAAAATAATTTTTTCTAACCATATATTGATAGTATCATGCGATCTGTGTATTTTGTTTGGTATTTTGGTTACAACCAAAAATTATTCAATTTTATTAACTAACTATTGTTGGCAGAATTTTTTTTGGACTGAAGGCATACTATATCTTACTACAATCGCACTTTATCTTCAAGTTTGATAGCCTGAATAGAAACAACTCTCATATAATTAAAATATTATTATTTTGTAATTATTATTTAATTGTATGGCAGAGAAAAAGTAATAATATTTTGTAAACGCAAGAAGGTTAGAAGTGGTAAAATTATAAATAAATTCGATGTAGGTTATTTTTACAGCACAGCTGCTGGCCAGTAGCCCTGAATACAAGGCTATTCCGCAAGAGCTGCATGAAGCTCGGGCGGAATAGCCTTGTATTCAGGGCTACCGGCCAACTAAACGCGTATTAAAATAAAAAAAAGATAATGGTTAAGAAAGAGTGAGCATGCGCAGTTATAATGACTATTTCCTCCGTTATGATGAGGTAAACATAATACTAATGATAAAAACTTGCGTTGGAAAATAAAATACATTTCAATCTTGTCAGAATAACTCATTTCCACAACGCAAATATAATGTCGAGATATAATTAAATTCTCCTAATTGCACGATGATATTTTCTTCGTTCTGTTTTTTGGCTGTTCCATTTCTTTCTTTTTAAACCATAATTAAAAATCAGAATACAGAATTGGATTTTTTGACGTGTTAGATTTTGTAACAGGATTAGATATCTTCAAGGCTGCCCAACGTTGATCCACAGTTGAGCTAACGTAGCGTGTTTTCTGGGGTGTAAGAATGGTTGTTAGATTATCTGACAATGGCCGACAGCGGTACGGTTAGACCGTGCAAAACCAAAAGTAAGGCAGTAACTGTTAACTTGTGAAGAGCTGTGTTGGCGTGTGGTGAAAAAAAACACGTCGTGTGCTGTGCTCACAGCCATTTCTAACCCTTAAAGCGCTGAAATATTTTTCATGTAAACCAAAGGTTTTTTTTTTACAATTTTAAATGTGAAAAGAGAGAGGCACTATAAGGTTTACACCAGAAGTAGTGCATAATATCGCGTCAGCCCTCGCGCTGCGCGCTCCTAGTAAAACAATTTTAAATCATCATAAATGTCTTAGGTAGCTCGTTCCGTTTCATTTGAATGCCTATATATATATATATATATAATATTATTGGTCTACGGCAATTATAAAATATTTTCACTCATTCAGTGCGGGGATCGACTTTAGAGTAAACGTCATAATCTGACGTCAGATTCTGACGTCTAAAGTCGATCCCCGCGTCGATAGGGCTAAACATCATGTTACACACATTGGCACTATGTCAGGCGTTCGCTAATTTTCATTTTATTCAGGTTGTTGAATTATGTAGGCATATAAATTTTTAACCCTTTCAAGCCTGACTTTTCATTGTCATCTTCATCCACTACAAGCCGCGAATTGCTGTCACAATTCTCGACTTGTAGTGGATGAAGATGATTTGATGTGGTTTAAAAATTAAAGAAAATTGCCATGCATTGCAAACCAGTTTTATGGAAATATTCATTTCAAAACCCTTGGTTGTAGGAAAATTAAATCTGTTTTCAGGGATGTAAAACGCCTTGATGCATCGTGGGGGCTTAAAGGGTTAAACATGTCAGGATAGTATAACAATGTTTTCTTACTGGTTGTTTTAACTGAGCAATCTGGTCCAGTAAACCCCTCGTCACAGCTACAGAAGTAAGACAAATCCTGTTGAACACAGGAACCGTGGTCACAAGGCTTTGCCAAACAGGGGTCGAACAGGGCTGGATCTGAAAATATGCAAATCTCAGATTCAGACTCAGATTCATTTATTTGATCAAATAGTAACATTTACATATTTTGATTAATAGCATAGCAATGATCAAGAGACCTCCACTAAAACCGTAGGTCGCTATCGGGGAGGCCACCTTCGAAGGAAAATAATAATTGAATATGCATAATAATAATAATAATAATAATAATAATAATAATAATAATAATAATAATAATAATAATAATAATAATAATAATAATAATAATAATAATAATAATATTAATAAAAAAATTATAATATTAATAATATTAATAATACTACTACTACTACTACTACTACTACTACTACTACTACTACTACTACTACTACTACTACTACTACTACTACTACTACTACTACTACTACTACTACTACTACTACTACTACTACTACTACTACTACTACTACTACTACTACTACTACTACTACTCTACTACTACTAATAATAATAATAATAATAAAAATAATAATAAAAGCAATATAGAATTATACACGCAAGTAAAAAATAGTTGATACTCTTCTTGTCCAAGTAGGCTAAGTTCAAGAAAAAACACGTTTTTTGAACTCTTATCATGTGCCAATATACATTTATACACATACCCAGCAAATAAATGTTGGGCCGACGTCGTAGACACTGAACCAACATCGGGCCAACGCCCAGTGCCCGCAGGGCGTAAAAAACTATATAACATTATACGTCATGTACACATACATAACAATCAGGGAACAATTTTTCTTTAATATTTATTGTACAGTTGTTTATGGTTTCTGGTATACAGAAAAGTAATGATTGTTTTGCAAAATCATGTTTAATGCGACATTTGTATAGATCTTGATTCCTGGTGTTGTATGTGATTATTTGCTTCAATGGGAAGATTTTAAAAGTACAGAGGTAATTTATTTTTTAAAATGTGTAATAGAATTTCAGCTGTTTTATTTTGAATATGTCTACAGTTTTTAAGAGCCGCAAGTTTAAAAAAATTGGATCACAGTGTGCAAAGATGTTGCTAAACGTTATGATTCGGAGAAATTTTTTGGAGTTTTGTGATTCGAAATGGATTATGTCCCCAAACTAGCAAAGAATAATTTATATGTGGCAATAAAAGGGAATTGTAGAGTAAAATTAGAACATCTATTTGTACAGTGTGTCTAAGTCTTGTCAATATCCCAATTATTCTTGATATTTTTAATGATATGTGATCTATATGATTGTTCCAATTTAAATGTTTATTGATTATTAATCCGAGCAAAATTGAAATTATTGACACGATCGATTTTGTTTCCATTTAATATTATTTCTGGCTCTATATTTTCTGCGGCTGATGAAGTAATCTGCATTTCGATTTGGGTACATTTAGAGATAATTTGTTAACCTTGAACCAGATAGATATTTTACATAATTCTATGTTTATCAATTTTTTTATCAATCCAGTCGAGTTTTTGGATAATCCGTAGTGTTTTAATTTATGTAGTAAAATATTGTGGTTCAGAGTGTCAAAAGCTTTTGATAAGTCTAAGAATATGCCAATAGGGGTATCACCATTATCCATAAAGGATAAAATTCTGTCCACAATTTCTAAAGATTCTATTCCAGTGGTATTTTAATGGCCTTTACGAAAGCCATATTGACCTTTAGAAAACAGGTTTGAGTTTTCAAAATAAACATATAATTGTTGGTATATACCTTGCTGAAATATCTTTGAAAGAGATGAGAGAAAAGAAATAGGTCTATAATCAGTCAATATGTGGGATATTTCATATAGATATGTGTGTATCATCATTATTTATTTGGTTTATATAATGGTGTGTAAATAGTACTAAAATTCGAATAGATACCAGATTGTTTGGTTTATATTTCGGTTATGCATATATTCAGAGCAACTTAAAATTATGAAGTGTAACCATCAAAATGATCTCTAAACTCAGAAAAGTGGGTAATTGCCAATAAATAATTACTGAAACAGCCTCAATCTTTGACATTTGAGTGTAACATTTGGTTTTATAATACGCGTTCCTCTCTGATAACCATACAAACAGCCACCGCCATAAGCGAGGTCCACGTGACGGCCAACGTTAAACCAACATTGATTCAACGTCTTGTGCCTGCTGGGCTTTCCCATTCTCGATATTCAGGTTTCAATTAAGGTGTTGTTCCCCCGTCCCTCCGAAAACTCCAGATTGTGGAGAGCCTTGCTGACCGAGAGGTAACGTGGTTGACCTCAAACCGTTAAGATGCAAAGGGGACGAATTATCCTCAGGAACTAGACCTGGTCATGCAGCTTGGCGTGTTCGATCATTTTGTTTGATGCCAAACATGTCAAGCAAACATACGTGCCGTGTTTTACAAATATATCGTTTTCAACAATGTCATCACTATCAATTTATACCAGCGATGTTTACATATAGGTTATGTATTTATTTGTCGTCTCAGCACAGAAATGTCGCTGAATTTTGACTGGATTTTGCAGTCCTCGTATACGTCGCGTATAGTCGGTAATGCCATGAGTAATAAAATATGTAATAATAGTAAATTTGCCCAAAATTGACTATCGTGGGCAATAATTACAGGTGGCACGTGAGACTTTCAGGCTCTAGTGGATTTAGTGTAGGTAAGTAATTTATGGGAGAGCAGTTAGCGACTAGCCGTGCAATGTAGATCAGCAAACCTTTGTTGCGTTATGAGTTACGAATCCATCTAACGAGACAAATTATCAACGCTATAATTCTCCGCTTTTATGGGAGTCTCTGCTACCCAATAACCCCGGCACAATCACTGCCCCACCGCCTCAGACAGTTATAGTTGAACAGTACCATTCCTTACTAGCTTATCTTATAAAAGGAGGCTCTTGATCTATAAGTAGGCTAATATATATAAAGGTTCCGGATCTATATGACAAAGATTAGAACCATATCTTTATATATTACTGTGCAACAAAAAAATACTTTTAACAAGAGCTCACATATAAGATGAAAATAAACAACGTTGCCTCTCGTGTTATTTAGGATATTACACAGTTGACCTATACTATAAAGCTAACACTACACAATACATACATACATACATACATACAATTACATAGGCCCTTTGTATAATATTTAAAATAACTATTTAAAATTGTGGTGTTTGACTGTAAATGGTGTCGGAGGACGATTGCAATATATAACACATTTACGACAATAAAACCGTTGCCTGGATATAGAAAATGTCGTCAGTAATATTACTCACAATCAGGCTATTTTGTAAATGCATTTTAGTAACTCAGATTTTCAACAGTCACATTGCTTTAGAAATCCCAACTTCAAACATAAAAATAATCAAGCAATCTGTTAATTTAAATCTAAATAGGGCAGAATAAAGAAAAGTAATATAAGGACTGATTTGTTCTGAATTACTGACCATTTTGAGAACATGTGGATGACGTGTGCTCACACCTCTTTGCTTTGTTGTCCCACACAGTGGTTCCTGGACACAGCATTACATGTGTGTTCCTATTGGAACACGTGAGGAACGCCGTACACAGGCCACACCATTGGTAGTTACCATCCCGCTTGTTCTTACATTTGTATATGCATCTTCCTGAAACAGGAAATTATTTTGATGATTCGGATGTTTCTTACTACACTGACTTATCAGTGAGTGTCACAGTACGTCACCCACTGATCATTTTCGTAGTATTTGCTAATAATAAACACCAGGGATCTCTGTCGTCTGTTACATCACCGCCTGCCAACCAGCAGCCAGCAATTCATAAAATCGCACGAGCGGTGAGGTAGATCGTGATTGGTCAGTTGTGTTTAGACGCGCATTTGTCAAAACATGGGAATATGTACACACAGCGGGCGACATACTAGCCTGCTTTTAACCAGAGGGTATCGAAGTATTCTACTTTTAATTTTCTATTTATTTTATTAGAGTTTTTAAATTTTGAACTAAGCACAATCTGTACTATATACGGTATTATATCAGTGTATATTCAGCTTAGATATTTTTATGTCATTTTCAGAAGCGTCAGTGCTAATAAGATGAATTGGGTTGTTTCACACTAGGCGAGGCACCCATTCTAACAAGCAGTAGTGGATCCAAGGGGGGTGGGGTGTTTTACGAATTTAAACCCCCCTCGTAAAAAATCATCACCTTATTTAGGGGTTTCCTTATGATTTGGTGATATATTATATACTGAGTGAGAAACAGAGCCCAATATGCCTTAGATTGCATGAGTAAGCCTTTGGAAATGAAAAATTTCCCCGGGGGCGGGCCCCTCTACCCCATTACAGTAAAAATTAATATTGTTTTTTTCTAATTTCAACCCCCCCCCCCCCTCACTGAAAAGCTAGATCCGCCCCTGACAAGTAGCGTTGTTTTTCCACACATCTGGACGCTGCACTACAAACGGTGGGGGTGAAGGCTCTGAACCCTGATGGTGAATATTAGCTTCATTGGGGGATGAATACAAGTGTCTGAAGTAGACAGACGCTGGTGAAACGAGTGAAGTTTCTTACATGTCACGCTTAAGATTACGGTGAAAATTGTATTATGGTAGTTGATTTATTATCTGTTTGGCTGCCAAACAAATGGGTTTTTTCTATCTATATATTCCCGTATTTCTAATTTTTGACGTGGTTGTCAAAAATAAAAAATCAGTAATTTCGTCTCTATATCTAGCCTAACTGATAAATGCGCAGCACAAAAATTAAAAAACTTTTGCAGTTCTAGTGTATGGAAATGTTTACATCATATGGTCATATTAAGAAGCCAAAATAAAATCACTGATTTTTTTATTATTTTAGCTTGGGCCAGTCGCTTTTAATATATGCCTATCTCTTAATTTGAGACGGTTGTTTTAAAGAATTCAAACATTTATACTGGTCGTAGACCCAGAACATTTATGATGGATTCAAATTGAAAAATATTTTTTGTCTCCATGGTTTATACAAAAATAATTCAGCGTTATGATTAAGGTTGATAATGCGAGTGAAACATGATACATGGAGATGGAGCACTTACTTGCGTCCGTCTGGACAAGACACATTGACAGCAAAATGACTGCCACACAAGAAGCAGATGTCATCAGAAGTGCAGACATCCAGGAGCAGTAGGCCTATATCCGTGCGGATCAGTGCGGACGAGTTAGTCACTAGCAGGCCTATATATCCGTGTGATTACACGCCTAACACTGAGGTGAGGAAGTGAGAGCCCCTGTGGATGACAGTTGAACCACACCGACACTACGGCCAGACTGGCGCACGTATTGTGGTCTCTATCAAGTAGTAAAGCACGGCTGTCAGAAAATCAAATTCGTCTTTTTTTTTATTTCTTCACGTCCTGTCAGTACCTGTGATAAAGTACTGGCAAAGTGTGACTGTGGTTCTGGCTGTGAGACCCTTGGTCCAGGCCTATATGGCAGTGAGCTGCGGTCTGGTCATGTATGAATGACCAACAAAACAAGGCGCAGGCCAGACGCTGAATCAACAACATACTACATTGAGCCAGCGTTCAACCTGCTGTATTTGCTGGCAAAAGTACTTTTTCTGACGTGATAATTGCTGATAAACAAAAGCCGCCAGGCGGAGTGACCGATCACTCCTGATTCACGTCAGCACGCGCAAGTATTTAACACAGTTAAAAAGCGTGGTGTCTATAAAATATGTGGCGCAAAGACAAAAGACAGCAGCTGCTTACTTGAAAAGTGCACAGTTATGGCCTTTCGGCCTTGCGCGGTATCAATTATTTCGGACTGACGCCCAAGAGAGGAGAAAGCGAGCCAAGCTGATTTGCGGAAATGTGTCATAATGAAGGTCTTTATTTGACTAGATGATCGCTAATAAGTTCTGAGTAAATACCAGGAGTTCAGAACCACAAAACGTCATAATCATCACCGCACAACAACAATTGTATAGACATACAAACACAAGTTGGCGTAATGATTGTCAAGCGTCGACGGCAATGGCCCAGAGTTACTATTACATCGGGCCAACATTTCCTGTTATCTAGTATCACCCCAATTAGACAGCTCAGATTTTTGCGGAACTTCAGAATTCGTCAACATGATTATTTCTAATTCATATATTACGTCCAACAATCTAGCGTCAACGTTGTACAAATAATATTACTTTTCATATATTTTCATTTATTAGGCTTTCAAATATGTAAAATAATTATACAAATATGCAACAGTGAATAAAATTGTGTACATTATGATGTCAAATACAGGTGACCAGCACGCTTACTACAATGTACGTTTGACATCTAGAATATAAAATTGATAGACACGATAATTGCAGAATAATTTCAGTTAAAGTGTAAAAGATAATTCACATAATATGCTTTTCCCGCCCCAAAACCAGTGATAAATACGTACATATTATTATAAATGGTAGCAAAAACGACACTTTGGAAAGCGTAGAAACATTTTAAGTAAATACAAGCAGAATAAGTTATATTAACCCTTTAGCCACCAAATTATTCAATTTGAATTTTTACTCACTTGAGGTTGTGTCTCGATGACGCGATCCACAACTTCAAGTGAGTGGATTTGACAAAATAAAAGGTCAAAAAATTTCAAATCTTGCTGATTAATGTCACTTTTTATCTTTAACAGGTTTAAAAGCTGATATGTAATGTGCTAAAATAAAATGTAAAAAACGCATATGAGCGGCACCGGGGTTAAAGGGTTAATGTCATTCTGACATAATTATTAATACAAGGCCGCCTTGAGAAGCTCACAAGAAATAGTCTATAAGGGATTTAACTGGAAATTCAGATCACCGGTCTATATTTTAAACTTACTTCTGAGATTGTCTAGTATTTTTTATCACTGCTAATAATTTTATCTATCAACAGTATCTCTTGAATACTAAATAAAATATTCTAAATTGCAGTGGTGATGTAAAAAAAAATCACACAATTAATGCAAAATAAACGCAGTATTCTCTATCATAAACACAACTGAACCCAACATTATTACATGTAGTATTATTCCTTCATTTTGTTTTTTATTCATTTGTCAACTTTGAATTGAAAAAACATATCGTTATTAGACATATTACCATTGATACTTTATTTATTCAATTATTGATCCAATGATTTTGTTTGCATTGAGAAAAAAAATTTCAAGACTCTTGCACCGGGTTAGTTATAATTTGATACCCTAATTTTATTCCCTGCCTGTGGCTGAGGCTCATTATACCCCCCCCCAGGTTGTATGAGGTGGGTATGGTATACGCGGAGATCATCTCTGGTATGTTCATTATTCCCCACCAGGCTGTATGACGTGGGTATGATATACGCAGAGATCATCTGTGGTATAGGTTCATTATTCCCCAACAGGCAGTATGACGTTGGTATGGTATACGCAGAGATCATCTCTGGTATGTTCATTATCCCCCACCAGGTTGTCTGACGTGGGTATGGTATACGCAGAGATCATCTCCGGTATAGTTTCATTATTCCCCACCAGGCTGCATGACGTGGGTATGGTATACGCAGAGATCATCTCTGGTATGCTCATTATTTCCCACCAGGCTGTATGACGTGGGTATGGTATACGCAGAGATCATTTATCTCTGGTATAGGTTCATTATTCCCCACCAGGTTGTATGACGTGGGTATGGTATACGCAGAGAGCATCTCTGGTATGTTCATTATTCCCCACCAGGCTGTATGACGTGGGTATGATATAAGCAGAGAGCATCTCTGGTATAGGTTCATCATTCCCCACCAGGCTGCATGCCGTGGGTATGGTATAAGCAGAGATCATCTCTGGTATGTTCATTATTCCCCACCAGGTTGTATGACGTGGGTATGGTATACGCAGAGATCATCTCTGGTATGTTCATTATTCCCCACCAGGCTGTATAACGTGGGTGTGGTATACGCAGAGAGCATCTCTGGTATAGGCTCATTATTCCCCACAAGGTTGTATGACGTGGGTATGGTATACGCAGAGAGCATCTCTGGTATAAGTTCATTATTTACCACCAGGTTGTATGACCTGGGTATGGTATAAGCAGAGATCATCTCTGGTATGTTCATTATTCCCCACCAGGCTGCATGACGTGGGTATGGTATACGCAAAGATCATCTCTGGTATGTTCATTATTCCCCACCAGGCTGTATGACGTGGGTATGGTATACGCAGAGAGCATATCTGGTATAGGTTCATCATTCCCCACCAGGTTGTATGACGTGGGTATGGTATACGCAGAGATCATCTCTGGTATGTTCATTATTCCCCACCAGGCTGCATGACGTGGGTATGGTATACGCAGAGATCATCTCCGGTATGTTCATTATTCCCCACCAGGTTGTATGACGTGGGTATGGTATACGCAGAGAGCATCTCTGGTATAGGTTCATTATTTCCCACCAGGTTGTATGACGTGGGTATGGTATACGCAGAGATCATCTCTGGTATGTTCATTATTCCCCACCAGGCTGCATGACGTGGGTATGGTATACGCAGAGATCATCTCTGGTATGTTCATTATTCCCCAACAGGCTGTATGACGTGGGTATGGTATACGCAGAGAGCATCTCTGTTATAGGTTCATTATGTCCCACCAGGTTGTATGACGTGGGTATGGTATACGCAGAGATCATGTCTGGTATGTTCATTATTCCCCACTAGGCTGCATGACGTGGGTATGGTTTACGCAGAGATCATCTCTGGTATGTTCATTATTCCCCAACAGGCTGCATGACGTGGGTATGGTATACGCAGAGATCATCTCTGGTATGTTCATTATTCCCCACCAGGCTGTATGACGTGGGTATGGTATACGCATAGAACATCTCTGGTATAGGTTCATTATTCCCCACCAGGTTGTATGACGTGGGTATTGTATAAGCAGAGATCATCTCTGGTATGTTCATTATTCCCCACCAGGCTGCATGACGTGGGTATGGTATACGCAGAGAGCATCTCTTGTGTAGGTTCATTATTCCCCACCAGGCTGTATGACGTGGAAACAAACAACCAAACAACCAAACAACCAAACAACCAAACAACCAAACAACCAAACAAACAAACAAACAAACAAACAAACAAACAAACAAACAAACAAACAAACAAACAAACAAACAAACAAACAAACAAACAAACAAACAAACAAACGAACGAACGAACGAACGAACGAACGAACGAACGAACGAACGAACGAACGAACGAACGAACGAACGAACGAACGAACGAACGAACGAACGAACGAACGAACGAACGAACGAACGAACGAACGAACGAACGAACGAACGAACGAACGAACGAACGAACGAACGAACGAACGAACGAACGAACGAACGAACAAGCAAGCAAGCAAGCAAGCAAGCAAGCAAGCAAGCAAGCAAACAAACAAACAAACAAACAAACAAACAAACAAACAAACAAACACAAACAAACAAACAAACAAACAAACAAACAAACAAACAAACAAACAAACAAACAAACACACACATACACACACACACACACACACACACACAAACCAACAAAGAAACAAACAAACTAACTAACTAACTAACTAACTAACTAACTAACTAACTAACTAACTAACTAACTAACTAACTAACTAACTAACTAACTAACTAACTAACTAACTAACTAACTAACTAACTAACTAACTAACTAACTAACTAACTAACTAACTAACTAACTAAATAAAAAAAAATATAGAAACAAACAAACAAACGAATGAACGAACAAGCGAACAAACGAACAAAGGAACGAACGAACGAACGAACGCACGAACGAACGAACGAACGAACGAACGAACGAACGAACGAACGAACGAACAAACAAACAAACGAACAAACAAACAAACAAACAAACAAACAAACAAACAAACAAACAAACAAACAAACAAACAAACAAACAAACAAACAAACAAACAAGCAAAGCGAACAAACTGACAAACTAACAAATGAACAAACGAACAAAAGAAGAAACGGAACAAAAAAATCATCATCATCATCAGTATTAGACAGGTGGCAAAATCTCAAAAGGGGCCAAATAAGCAGTGCGGTTTGGACGGAATGTTAAGGGTTGGTAATCACATCAGCCAGTATCTACTACCTATACTAAACACATTTTAAGTGAATGACAAAAAATAAATCGTTTATTACAGAAATACAGCAAAAACAAAATGGCGGCCATTTTCAGCCCAAACAACTATTTTATATTCAGGTCGCCGAGGGTGGAACCTTGCAAATGGGTATATACAATTTTTTTTTGCAGATTATTGATGCATGATATGTCTCGATTGATATGAGCAAGGATGCTAGATTGGCACATTTGATCACTTTTAATTATCACTGAAAATTCAAAATGGCCGCCGTCAACTCATATAAAATCGAAGTATATACTGAGTGTGGTGTAGAAGTTTGGGTGTCAGAGCTGAAAATTGGCCAGAGTATCTCCAAATAGTCATATGTCACTCTCCGAAAATTTCACATAAATCCTATGTCGCGTTTGGCAAAAAAACGGCAAAAATCCAAGATGGCCACCAGCGGATATTTTGAAACAAAAATAGATTTCAACTGGTAATCCGATAATCAAGTGTGATATGTCATTTCTGGCTATTTTTGAGGCGTGGAACCCACTTCTGGACTTCAAGTTACAATTATAGGCCATATGAAGGTCTAGTATCAATAATGTTATTTTAGGCATCAATTATCCGATAAACATTAGATGTAATGTGTCCTTTTAGGTGAATTTGGTGACTGTGAATCTATTCGAGGGCATAAAAGTAGGCTACAATGGGAGTCCTCGGGATCTTTCAAATCCAAACCTGATGTAGATGAAATTCAAACTTGGCTCGTGGATAGAAATAGAATGAAAATATGAATACAATCGTTTCTCAGTTTTTCATCTAGCCTTTATAGCAGGGCGCAGCACCATGCTGTCCTTCATGAGCGCCACGTTGCCCTTCATGAGCGCTATGTTTCCCATCACCTATGGAAAAGGCGCCATGCCCCTTCCAACTATTGTCACGTCCAACTCAAACCCACCCTGGTCATTGTGACTGATTAAACACCTTCATAACGATTATACTTGGCATTCACACCTATGATGTAACTAACGCCTGATCTGATGAAGTGGGGGTGTGTTCACAGTGTTCGTTTCTGGTGGTGTTTACACAAGTAACTGATAACCTTCTAGGTGGTGATTATAATTTTAACTTGCGGGGGGGGGGGTACCGGAAATGGCTCAGTAGGTGCCCGGCGGGCATGGCTATGTGCCCCCCAATGATAGGTGCCCCTTCTAAATTCAAGATGGAATACTGGTTTCTTATGGTTTCTTATATTCGGAATGCAATACCATGCAATAGTATTTTATTGATTAAAACTTGATAATCTGTCGCTCACAATATGTTCGCTCCTTTAGAAGCATGTAGCCCATGTACCACCATCACATTCCCCCTTATTGCCGCCCAGTTGCGACGCTGGGATAGCATTGAACCAACATCGGTTCTACTTTGTGTGTTTTCCGGCAGCGCTTCCAGTGGGGTAATAATTTTTTTTATACCACCTTAACAGCTCCCTAGGGAGTTGTTACGTCTGTTGCATGCTGCATGGCATGGTACATATTCAATTAGTCTACAACAACCATCCAAGCGTACATGCCGGCTCCATGAGTCCGGTCATACTCCTTCAGCGGATTCCAAGAAACCTTTGTTGATATGGTCTCAGTATAAATCATTATTATATACTGCTGCGGATTTCTAAGGTAAAATCGTCACAGGTTGAAGACGTATATTCGTGAAGGTTTGGTGATAAAATCAGCAAACAGTTGGCATTGTGTGGTCAAATATATTTACAATAAAAGTTAACAAGTCAAGGCTTTACTTGCAGGCATCGAGTATTCTTTATATGTAGACGACTTTGCTATTTATTTGTAATCCAGCAACATGAACAGGCCTGCAATTAGTTACTTGTGAAAATATGTTTTTCCTCAAAAACTTTAGGTGTACATTTATCTAAGAAAAATAGCTTACACACTGTACACTGTCCATATGGACAACCACTCCCTGTTGAATAATATGTCAAATTCCTCAGTTTTTTGGGGATGAGTTAAATTGTATACCGCACATTACATATATTATTGAGAGAAATATAGAAATCATTATATCGGTTGCAATTTATATCCAGCAAGGACTGGGGTGGTGACAGGACAACCCTACTATAAGAGCATGCTAGTCACAAATCAGATCCAAACTGAATTACGGCTGTATTGTGCATGGACCGGCGAGACGATTATACCTGGATTTATTCGATCTGATCGCCAACCAAGGCTTGAGATTGTTCTCATAGGTATTTAGAACCTCTACTATTTAAAGTTTTAAAGTGAAGACCGACGAACACTCATTTCAGGATCGCCGGTTGAAGCTGAGCCTGCAATACTATTATACAAAACCTTGACGGATATACGTCTCGAACCAAACCAAACCAAACCAAACCAAAATATTTTGATCTGTGGTGCTTTTACCTTTTTGAAATCCGCACCGGTGTTTGGTAAAGATTTATACCATCATTCAAATGAAGGCTCTTTGATGCGAGGGCTGCGGCTTTGAGAGGAACAACAACGTACCGTACTGACAATCCACCCAAAGGGTATGACAAGACTCGTGGAGGCTTCAGCTTCTGTTAGATGGTTGTTGTGGACTAGTTGATTAGTACCATGCCACACAGCATGCAACGACTCCCTATTGAGCTGCCAAGGTGGTCAAAAAAGTAATACCGCTAAAAACCATCTCGGTAGGGCCTACCCCAATGGTGAATATATATTGCCTTAAACATGTAGTAATTATGTTGGCGTGAAGAATGTCATTTCTCATATCAATACATTTATAACCATTCAGCAATGGGAAATACATGTAACTTTTTGTTATGTGTAATTTGGAAGATTTGTTTCTGCCCAACTAGTGTTGCCTCCACATTGACTATACTTCTCTTCTATTATAATACAAGAACGAAACTGTCAACATCATAATTATGTCATGGTTATGCAGACCACTATGCCATTGATGAGTAAACTTCATATTTGTTTGCGCAAGCATATGTCTTGACCAAAAAATTATCCAAAGAGCATTTAAATTTTAATTAACCTACTGTAAGCGCTTCTGAAAAACACACGAAGTTGAATCAATGTTGGTTTAATGCTGTCCCAGCGTTGCAACTCAACGGGGAACACGATACGAGGGAACGTTATGATTGTACATAATGGTACACATAGGCTACACGTCACTAAATGAGCGAACAAACTGTTTCTGTTGTCTAGTTTTAGTAAATAAAGTGCCATTGGTATTGCATTCCCCAGATATGAAACTCTATAAGAAACGATTGCATTCATATTTTCATATTGTGAATTCTATGTAAGCGCATTTAGCGTTTGCAAGATCCTGGCGACTCCAATTATATTTTATGTACACACATAGAATCACAGTCACTAAATTCATCTAAAATGACAGATGACTACTCATTTTTATCGATAACTGATGCCTAAAATGATATTATTAATGCCAGAAATTGGTTCAGCGTCACAAAGTTAGTCAGAAACCATATATAACACAAATATTGGACTACTTTGTGAAAATACAGAGTTTTCGTAAAATGAAAGCTCTTTTTATCGAACACAAAATAGATTATTAATCTTAGGCGAATCCCAAGCTATGTAATTCGTGGTTTGTTCGGATCTCGATTTGTTTGTAACAGTCTCTTTTAGCAATGAAATCTTGAGGGTGGTCCAAACCAAAAATTAATCTGAAAGAAATATAAATTTATATAGCAGATTCTATGTCCATCAAGAAAATCTTGTATTTCAAATACGTTTCAATAGTTCTTTTATATGTTAGATATAGTTTCGCATTGTTTTTGAATATGTTCAAACATGTGTCAGTGTTTTTTTAGATTGACTTCGATTGATCATCGCCGACATCGGTCCAGTCACATGGTCAACTTCAAAAATTATTTTATTATCGCTCACGTTGAATTCGTGTTTTTGTTAACTATTAATAATAGTATTATCCGTACGCGCTGTTAATTAAATGTCAAAGTTACTGGAGTCTAGATATAGTCTAGACTCTGCTCTAACTGTTACTCTTAACTGTTAGTATACTCTATAGCCTATACTCTATTATTGCCATCATAGGCTCCTGGCCTAGCCGCAGTAGGCCAGGGCTAGGACTAGACTTTGGTCTAATTAATTTAAAGTCTAATAGTCTAATTCTAGACATTGCACATTAAAAAATTGTAGCTGTCTACAAAAAACGTATATAGGCCTAGTCTAATCGCTTTTTGTTTCATTTCATGAAATCAAAAATTTTGCGCTGCCTTATCTCATTTTCATGAAAAAAAAAATAAAATAAAATAATAATAATAATAAAATATACGATGTAGACTAGTCTACCATTAGACTGGTTGCATCGTCATTATTAGTGTAATAGTCGGCAGCACTTCCAGCCACTGACAGTGACATATTTTTGGAGTGACAAATTCATAATACAAAATTCATCTGGATTGAATTTGGTTTGGACTGTTCTTTCATGATTTTAATAAAATGTAGACTAAAAAATATACAATCTTAGGAATTTAAGCGCTAGTGTTGACTTTAAATTAAGTTAAAAGCACAATGACCATATGATTTTGATTTAATTTAAATCAATGAGAGTGGTGATAGTTGTTTCTGAAATTTGATTTAAAATAACAAGAATCGATGAACTTATTGAAGCGATAACCAATTGCACATTTAAAATTTTTAGCTGTCTATACTTTATTTTTATATGACTATATGATTCCATAAAGGAAATTTATGTTACAAAAAATTTCAATAGTTTGTGTATATATTTGATAATAGCTTTGCGTGGTTATTATTGAATCTGTCTAACCAATTATTTGGATTATGACCTTATCTTTGTCACATTGACATTGTCGGCTTTTCATGTGGTCTAGTCAGTCTCAAAACCTTACATTATCGTTCACTCATTCTTCGTTTCAATCGTAAATTTCCGTTGTTCTTAAATTATTAAATTTAACAAATTGAGCATAAAACAAGAACTCTTATAACTGCAGAGTAACACTGGTCAGTTCCTCATTTATCAAACATTTGCGGAATGACATAACGAAAAAATCATTTGCATTTTTGCATCCAAATTTAGATAACTTTTAATATGTCAAGGGGGATGGAAAATGTTTCATCTTTGTCACATAAAAATTTTGGTTTCATTCAGTTGAAAAAGTACTATGTTAACTTGTTGTGATTCGCTGAGTAAACATTTGAGATGGCGTTCACTTTAATGCAATAGGCAATATTAATTTTATAAATCAACGATAATTGTGTCAGAGAATTTGTTTAACAAAGATTGATTAACTCTTGAGGCGATAACCACTTTGGCTGCTTTTATGCATTTATGCTAGTTTGTGGTTGACTCACTGATTCCTTTCAGGAACTGTTTTTCCTGTGGGCCATTCTCTGGCATTGCCACTGCGGCCTTATGGGGTTTCAGATAGGTCTTGTTGTCAGGAACATATGTTTTTGGCCTTTTTCCTCGTGGTTGGGAGTTTCATCTTTGTTACTTAAATTTTTTTGGGTACATTTTATCGTGTGATTTGCTTGGTCAACTTTATAAATTATCTTGTTAAGAAGATTGATTCTTGTTGTGATTCGCTGAGTAAACAATTGTGATGGCGCTCACTTTAATGCAATAGACAATATTAATTTTATAAATCAATGATAATTGTCTCAGAGAATTTGTTTAACAAAGATTGATTAACTCTGGAGGCGATAACCACTTTGGCTGCTTTTATGCATTTATGCCAGTTTGTGGTTGACTCACTGATTCCTTTCAGGAACTGTTTTTCCTGTGGGCCATTCTTTGGCATTGCCACTGCGGCCTTATGGGGTTTCAGATAGGTCTTGTTGTCAGGAACATATGTTTTTGGCCTTTTTCCTCATTTTTTGGAGTTTCATCTTTGTTACTAAATTTTTTTGGGTACATTTTATCGTGTGATTTGTAGGGCAAAAATTTACAAATAATATAAATAAATAAGAGGAGCAATTGTTGTTTCTAGGATTTGATTTAGCAAGAATTGATAAACTCTGGAGGCGATAATCACATTGGCTGATGCCAATTTGTGGTGGACCCACTGATTCCTGTCAGGATTTGTTTCCTGTGGGCTATTTTCTGGCCTCGCCAGTACAGCTTTCGGTTTCAGATAGGTCTTTGTCAAAACTATGTTTTTGGCACCTTTCCTCTTTGATTGGAGTTTTCTTTTTTTGTTACTTTTGGTCAATGAAGCATACATACCAGCCACTCTTAATCTCAAAATAAAATATACAATATTAGTGCTCATAAGGATATTTTAAAATAATTCATGTTAGGAAGTTAAGATTTAACGTTCTCATTAGTAATAATTTAAATTAATGAGAAGAGATATAGTTGATAATCTCTTGATTTCATTTTATATAATTAATGCAATTATGCCAATTTGTGATGACTCTGGAATAATCCCAGGGGCTGGTTTTCCTGTAGGCCATTGTCTGGCTTTGCCAAAGTGACCTTAGGTTTCAAGTGGATCCTACGAAATTATGTTTTGGGTCACCTTTTTCTTTCTAAGTTTTCTTCTTTGTTGTTTGTTTTGTAAAGCTTAGTGATCCAGCTGCTTTGAAATTAAATAATAATAACAAAAAAAAAAAAATCAAAAAAAAAATGGCCACAAGAATTAAATCTTTCATCATTCTTACTTAGATATATATATATATAATAAATAAATTGTAAATTGAAATAATTCGGAAGAGTATCCAAGTGTAGGAGTGTAAGGTAAAAGCAATATAATTATTCAATTAAACTACTGCAAGAACATATTATTAGTCAATAAATACAAGGTCAGTTACAACAAGACTTGGCCAGTTGTTACAGGCCGCAGTAATTATTGCATGCCTTATACGCCAACTACATGATGCTCTCTGTCTAGCTTGATTAATCTAGCATCAGGACTTGCGCCAGCTGCTGAAATCAGTGCTAGTAATGATAGACAGGATGCATCCGGACTTGCGCCAGATGCAATGAACTTCATGAAGAACCAAACATATGATTATTCATTTATTAGTTCGGCAGGACTTGCGCCAGCTGTTCTAACAATGGAAAACATAATGGGGAGTGATTTGCCAACCCGATTTCGGCCAGTCGGTTTTTGATACAATATCCACAAGCTCATTCTTACAGGTGGAATTACTTTAAATGTGAATGATTTATGTCCTTTTTCTTCTCCCGTAGAAGAGAATAAAAAGCTAAAATTTTGCTTTTTCGTCAATAACTGCGTGAGTAAGAAATTATTATTATTATTTTTTTTTTTAGAATTCTTCAGATCTTGCTTTTGAATGTATATGTAAACACCATTTTTAGTGAATACAGCAATACTCAAGATGTGGACCATTTCCTCATGTTCCTAATTTGCTTCAAATCCTTCTAAATCTATGTTTTGTGGTCTTCTTATGTTTTCAACGTGTGTCTGCAATACCTAGGTCAGCTCAAAATGAGGTCTGTATACTTCTGTGGTCAGATTTTACACTTACAGAAAATAAAATTCCACTGACATATAAATCCAGCCAGTCAAAACACTACTCAGACTTGCTTCAGGAATTATAAATACAATAGATGTTATGATAATGTGTCCCTTATTATCTACATTTCAAAATTTTAATTATTTGGTTATCTATTCATTACATGTAAATTTCAAGTCTCACTTCTGTAGACATCCTAATTTCAATTTAAAAACTAAATTTCAGACTATATAGCACTTCACTATTTAGAATTAGTGTTGTTTCTGATGCCGCAAGTAATGGTGGATTAGACAGATGAGAGGTTGGAATTCATATGTGCTCTTACGATGCATTCGTAAGTTTGTGTTGTGGGGGTCAGACACTTTGTGTCTGTGTGCCGTTTTCATACCCTCCTCAACAACAGATAATCTTGTTTAATAATGTTATTGATAGATTTTGTCAATATTATGTAATTTGTATGTAATGATACAAGAGTCAATGTTCATTGATATATTATTGTGAACAATTAGTAGATTGTTATTGATAGGTTTGGTTTTGTGTGAACAATTACTAGATTGTTATTGATAGTTTGGTTGATATTATCTAATTTGTTTGTAATGATACAAGAGTCAAAGTTCACATTTAAATAGTAGATTAGATCAATCAGAGACATGTATAAATATTCATAGTAGATTAGATCAATCGGAGAGATGTATAAATAGTCCTAGTAGATTTGATCAATTTGAGACATGTATAAATATTCATAGTAGATTAGATCAATTAGAGACATGTATAAATATTCACTGGTTAATCCTGTTAACTGACTGTCAAGTAAATTTATACCCGTTTTGCGTATGACCGATTTTGATCATTTATGACTTTCATACCGAGGTTGAATGTCATAGGAGATTTGTAAGGTCACTGATTCCTAGAATGCAATTAGTGATACCAGAAATTGATTCCGCGCCCAAAGCTGGTCGGAAATGAGAAATCACATAAAAAATTGTACCACTTTTGTAAAATTTGTATTTTCACTATGACAACTACTGGTTAATTTTTTTACTTTGTTATGGTGTTTGAAGGTCATATAATAAGAGTTGTAAGGTCACCCATGCTTACCATTAGACACCTAAGGTTAGAGTATTGATGCCAGAAATGGATTTTGCGTCCACAAAATCAGTCAGAAACGACATACTGTAGATCTGGTATTTTTTGCGTGTTTGAATATTCGCGAAATTCAGATTTTGTAACTTTTCGCAAAGTGTAGAATTCGCAAATTTTCAAAATAATATATTCTGCATTTTATAATCATCTGTACAGATTATAGGTCAATACTAATGTAATTTAAAATAGAAAAGGTCATTATGAAGTCCTATTTTCATTGGTTATCAACCATACGAAAAATACCTAACTTTTCGAAATGGGGGTCATTTTGTTTTTTGCTCTAACATCAAAATAAAGCAAAATTTTGTTTGTCATCCGCCTGATATGTGTTCACTATATTAACTATGTTAAAAAACATGGATGACAATCCCTAACATTTTATCATCATCATCATCATCATCATCATCATCATCATCATCATCATCATCATCATCATCATCATCATCATCATCATCATCATCATCATCATCATCATCATCATCATCATCATCATCATCATCATCATCATCATCATCATCATCATCATCATCATCATCATCATCATCATCATCATCATCATCATCATCATCATCATCATCATCATCATCATCATCATCATCATCATCATCATCATCATCATCATCATCATCATCATCATCATCATCATCATCATCATCATCATCATCATCATCATCATCATCATCATCATAAATACGTAAATCACATCTATTCGGTCTGGCTTTCCCGCCCTAGCTCCTCGAAGGTCCGGCTATCTTTTGACAAGCTTGCTTTGGCCTGGACTATAACACATGATCATGCTAATGATTTGTGCGCCTTCGAGCTCGGCCCTCTGAGGACTTAGGCGCTATATAAGTTTTACTTATTGATTGATTGATTAATTGATTGACTGATTGATTGATTGATTGATTGATTGATTGATTGATTGATTGATTGATTGATTGATTGATTGATTGATTGATTGATTGATTGATTGATTGATCGATCGATCGATCGATCGATTGATTGATTGATTGATTGATTGATTGATTGATTGATTGATTGATTGATTGATTGATTGATTGATTGATTGATTGATTGATTGATTGATTGATTGATTGATTGATTGATTGATTGAATTGATTGATTGATTGATTGATTGATTGATTGATTGATTGATTGATTGATTGATTGATTGATTGATTGATTGATTGATTGATTGATTGATTGATTGATTGATTGATTGTCGAAGACCGATTTGTATCTTGACCCAGAATCAAGCAAGGGTAATTAATCCTGCAGTCTTCAGAGGTATTCGTTCTCACTCAGCAACTAAGTCTGCCTTTGTCAGGATGGGGTAATTATAAAATGCTACGGTCCCACGAGGCTCTTTATCCTCCCGATTCTCTCGCGATGCACAAATTTGGTCATCGCCAGGGCAGCGCCACCATGCCCCAGTGGTTCGGCGAATGATCGGCGACGTACGTGAGTAATCGCCATGCTTCGCCAAGGCAGCGGGACAACGAGAAAAATTTCAATGCATGCATTGAAATTTTTTCCCGATGTTTCGACGCCAAATACCATCGGCGATATATCGGCGAACAGCGCCGAGCAGTCGGCGAACATTCGGCGATGTATAGGCCTAGCAAGGTTAAAAATGTCCCAGACACATCGACGACACATCGGCGACACATCGGCGATGCTCGTGTGAACATCGGCGATATATATTCGATATTATAATATCGCCGATGGTTTGGTGACTTATCGCCGATCCATCGCAGATGCTCGCCGATGTTCCCGAGCTGCTCGGCGAAGCATTGGCAGTGCTACGGCGATGCTTCGCTCAGCGTTAGAAATCTCTTGTCTGAATGGTCACCGATGTTCACATGAGCATTATTATAACCCATTGAAAGTGAAAGCGTGGAATGTTGTGTGTGATTGCAATCAGGTATTAACAATATAATTTCTAAAACCTATAAATAAATTGTGTCATGACCTGATTCCAAGGTCAAAATAAGAATATATAATCGAATAAGCAAGAGTTTTATTTCGCTGAAATGCTCCTCGAGCTGCTTAAATTCGATGACCTTGAGTAATGCTCAAGTGTAAATCTTTAATATTATGGGGAGTCTCAGTGACCGAGAGGTAGCGTGCCCGACCTCAGACCGCTAGTGCTCGAATTTCGAATCCTGTGTCTGGAGGGCAGTGTCATCTCATTCATCGCATCATCGTCCTCAGGAGGTTATCCTAGACCGGTTTAGCCTATATGTGCACAAAGGTGGCCTAAAACCCCATTCATTTCATTTCAAAGGTGGATCTGATAAAATTCTTAAAAACTATTTGTACTTAGTTAAATTTCGTGGAATAAATGTAAGGACACTGCGTCATTATCAATAACAGTTGCAAAAACAATTGTATAATGGGATTGATTCTAAGTTACGTGACAAATAAAAGAGGATAATCGAATGTAGGCTTTTTTGAAATATTCACGAGCTGCATTTTATTTCAAACGAAATCTGTTTTCTTTTAAAGTTGTTATGGCGGATTGCCCCAGTATTGTTTGTGTGAAGTACGTGAATAAAATTGCGCATATAATATTTCTTGTGTGACTGCTAAGAGTATGGTACTCGTCTGTGGTCTCCTGGAAGTGGCTCTGCTGGGATTTAGCATTAAGATTTTAGGTTTTGTCTCATTGACCACCAATAACGGTAATTAAAGTATGTTGTTCTCCATACATTAAGCTGGATAAACAAACAAATTAACGCCCATTTTTTCTGAGATTGGAAGTACAGGTGAAATTGATGTGTATAATCTAGCAAAAATAGATCTATTACTTGACCATCTATATATCTATTACTATACTTTTATTTTTTTGCGATTTATTACCATTACTATAATGCTGCTATTGCCTATTATTATTACATATTACTATTCCCCACCCCTACTCTCAACAAGGCTCCTTGCCATCGCCATGACGTCGTCAAGACTTCGCCACGACATCGTCAAGTCATCGCTATTACACCCTGACGCATCGCCGAAGGATCACCTACCGTCGCCGATTCTAAAAGTACATCGCTAACTGTTAGCCGATGTAGCGCCGATTAATCCCCTAATATTCCCCGATGCATCGCCGAATATTCGGCGATGCATCGGTGATGCTTCCCCGAAGGTTTGTCAATATATCGCGAGTGAGTTTTCCTCGGCATCTATCGCCACCATAACACGTCTTTTTCATCGCCAGTACATCGCCAGACATTTTGGCCCTCGTGGGACCGTAGCATAAGACGTCATGACGCTTTATGGTATTTTGGAATGCCAAATATTGAAAAGACGACACACATGATTAGTGATCTGATGATGGTTTGGATTTCTGATGTGATAAGGTGCCGTGCACGCCCAGTCAACACTTAACTTTGAACCGAAGTCCTTTCAATGCTGAACCACCGCCTGTGACGGTGGTCCAGCATTAAAACAACATTGATTCAACGTGTCGTGTCTGCCGTGCATGACATAGAGATATAACGATTTTGTAGAGAGCGACATGATCTGTCTCGTGAATTATAGCTACAAAATAAAAAAACAAGGAAAACATAGTGACATATGATAATTGACGTCGAAAGACGCGACAAAATTGTGTGCCATGTCATTTTACGGATAGGTTGATTCCCACCTATAAGTTTAACTATAAACGTACTTTATTTTAATTGGTGGTACTTTCAGAGATACAGTGTATGCCAACGTCATAATAATGCTATGTTTACTTATCAGTTTTAAGCCATTTTTCTTCTCACGCTATCTTAAGTGTGTCATTCTTGTCAAACTGTCAAATCCGTCACTGAAGTTAAAGTAATCGTGAAAGCATAGTGTTTCATACCAGTATAATGAGAATATCCCCTCTCCCTCTCATTCATAATTGAGCGAATAATTCGCAAGAGTTTTGATTTAAAAAGTAGGTGCGCCGTCAGGATTAAATGAGCATAGTTATCAGCACGAATTTGTTTCGCTGTAGGCCCACCCGTATGCCCGGCATAGTCAACACTCCAAGATGTGGGGGTCCGTCGCAAGGTAAATACTACTGATCAGTGAAGCAATACGAATTACCTGCTTTAAATGTCAACGGATCGTCGTGAAAGCTATGGCTATTTCATACAACTGTCCCATTATTAACGAGCCGTTTGGTCTAAAATAAATTGATTTATTGAATAACGTTATAGAATGAATATATTAGAGTTACAGGAAATGCCAATGGAATTATGCAGATGGCGTCAATCACTTATTTTATGATATTATTATGCAGATACAAATAAAAAAGTTGTTTCAACAATGAAAACCATGGCATTGTCCTTTATCCTATTTTTTCTCGTGACTTCATTAATCGCTTTGTTGACAATATTAGAAGGGCTGCTGTCTTTTCACTAAAATACTTTTTGCTATTATGTTTCTCATAGATTCGAACAAAAAAAAAGAGTAAAATGTGCCTACTCAAAAAGCATGAAAATACATCATTACATTGACTTATATTAGTACATATGCCTACAAACCGTTATGTAAACATAATTGTGCACTTTATACACCACCGGATACCCATAATACAGAAAATACCAGGCGGCTTAAGTCTGAACACTATAGATAGTCAGAAACGGCTCCCTCATTTGTAGGTTGTGATTGGCTCAGTTGAGAAGCTCCTCTCCTATTGGACGATTGTGATTTAAGTCTCCCCCAACCCCCATTTTTTTGGGACACCCGAGAATGAGTTCCCAAGTTCCGAAGTTCCCAAGTTCCGAAGTTCCCAAGTTCCCGGAACTTCAAGTTCCCAAGTTCTCGGAACTTCAACTTGAAGTTACTCAACTGTTCAATTCTGTTTAATTATGTAATTTGGACAAATTATGTTATTTGAAATTCCGGAATTTCAAATAAAATAATTGGTTTAAATAACATAATTAAACAGAATTGAACAGTTGAGTGATTGATTCGTTTCCTGGCGAAACAGCCCGCCCCCCCCCCCCTCAGAACCGCCCTTTATATAATTTAACAAATTATGTTGTAGACAAACACAAGATGTTTATCTGTTGTGACCTGAGCGTTGTAGATGGTAGGCCTACCTGTAACTTTCCCAGCATGATGACGTCCCGCTTCTCCCCGTGAGTGTCCCACTTCTCCACATAAGTGTCCACTTCTTTATATATTGGATATTAATTGTGTAAATGTGTTCATAAATTGTTTGTACCCATTTACATCTGTTTATAGATTCTCTTTATTTCTAGTATCGATGGATGTAAAGAGATACGTGAAACTGTCCCACTTCACCCCATCAGCTGTCCCTCTTCTCGTCGCGATGTCCCAGTTCTCCATGTTTTGAACTTTTTTTTCAGCAGGTGCAAAAAAGTGTTTCCCATTACATCTCACTAAAATGGTTCATATTATTATGTAATAATAACCCCAGACTATATGAAAGGTACATACAAACTTATAAACGGCATAGCAGTATTAACACACAAAGTAGGGTCAAATGACAACAGTGAAATTGTGTCCCAGTTCTCCTCGTCCTCCCCTACATATTCTGTGAAACGCAGTGACGTCACCGGAAACCGTTTTTAATGAGAACTCGGTGAAAACAAAGTTACATAGGACCCCCTCCCACATACCTCCCACATACAAACGTAATCAGCACATCACTTTTGATTTCGCTCCCACCACGAGTGATGATGTCTTTACAATTTTGAAAACTCTAAATATAAAAAAGCTAATGGGCCCGATGGTATTTCCCCAAGATTTTTAAAACACGCTGGCTCCGAAATATCACCTATCATTTCTGGACTAATAAATAAATCTATTGAACAGGGGTGTTCCCCCAGCGTTTTAATAAAGGCATCGGTTGTACCAATTTATAAAACAAGAGGCCCAGGGGCCTTGACGTTTGTCAACAGCTTTGCAAAAAATCAGCTATAAATGTGTCAGGGAATGTATATGTATACTCTAAGATGCATTATCATAAAAAGATGTATATCCTTTATATCGATCATTGGCATTTATATTATTATGTTCGGCTCCCATAATACATTTTGCTGATTTTACACACGTTCTGAAGCACTGCACCTAATGAAATCTGCTTGACAAATAATCATTTCACAGGACTACAATGTTAATATTACAAAAGTGCAATTATTACTTCTTCTGGGACTTTTATAATTCCCCAGTTAGCCAGGAATTTTCACGAAATCTTTAATTTTCAATTTTATTTCTTCTGTCTAAAATAGGCCTAACAAAGTTGTAAATTATCAGCTTTTAATGTTTCTTACTCAGCCATGAAATATACAGTAGCCCTAATCCATCATTATCACGTGGACGTAATGCACTTTTACTGCACCCTCTTACGTAATGCCAATTATGGAAATCACAATACACACAGTAGACCTAAGGATAAAACCCATGAAGGCTTTCTCAACTCACACGATCTTTGCTGAAATGTTGCTGTAATGTTGTCAGGCCAACGTTGAGTCAGGTGTTAGTTGGCTGTATCAAATGCTATGAAATTAAATAATGGGGTTCTACACCACATTTGTACACATATAGGCTAAACTGGGTAAGGAGAACCTGAGGATGGTGAGATGAATGAGGTGTCACTGCCCTCCAGACACAGGATTCGAAATTGAGCCCTGTTGGTCTACGGCCGAGCACACTAACTCTCGGTCACAGAGGCTGCCCACAATATTCAATATTTAATATTGGTTCACCGTCAGGGGCGCTGCCCAACATTTTGTATATTTCCTTCTGCACAACATATTAAATGTGCATAATATATATTGGTCATGTCATTGCTATCCCTTACCTGTTATAATTGACAGGTATGTTTTTACTCTGGTTCTGCCATAATAGTGTTCCCTGTTCCACTTTGATTTTCATTTATTGCAAAAATTAAAAATATATATTTTAAAGTTTTATAATCCACATGCACGGCTGGTCCTCGTCTTCATCATTGACGGTTGGCCAGTAATTGGTAGAAAACAATCAACGAATGGGGAAGCGTGAATTCAACTATGATGATGTGTCATTAAAAAGCTGCTTTATAGACACTTTATAGCCCTACATATTATTACTTCGAGGCATGTTTTTAATATACATATATCCACTTCTAAAGTATGCATACTTTTAGGTGCATCTCAGCAAATACGATACGGCGAACAGTGAATCAACACTCAAAGGTTTCGAATTTCAGAAGTTTAGCCAGACCAAATATAGAGTTAACTCTATGGCAAGACACGTGTGATTGTACTCCAGCGGTATTGCCTCATTGTAGTAGTCAACGTGATGCGTACAAAGCATAATCTCATAATATATTACACTGGCTATACTTTCCACAGAAGCTACATCGACTTAATGTTAGTTTAATGTTGGGCCAGCAGTGCAGACGGTGGACTAGCATTAAACCAGGGATAACTGGATATTTAGTTTATTGTTGTGCCGCCCTCTACATCGTTTACCCAGCATTAAAGGAACATCAGTTATTAATAATATTACTATTTGTAAATTCAATTCAAAATAAAGTTATGGCTTTAGTACCACACATTTTAGTAACTTCTAATTAGATCCCTATTAGCGTGATATTTAGGCCTTTATTACAATGTGATGTTGAATATCAGCTTCCATCGATAGGGTCCATAATACAAGAACATAAATTAGGCCTACTATTTGTGTTTTTAGCATAGACTTAGGTTAAAATCTACGTTCAGTTTAACTTGAATATAGCCCAAACATAGGGACGCGGACGGTTAATATACGGCAATATAAGTAGTTAAAATTATATGTATGAGATTGGTACTATTACATAATCAGTGCCCGATTTATAAATTGGAAAAAGGGGGCCAAGGCAAGGGGCCCATGATATTTTTCGGAGGGGGGGGGGGGCATTGGCCTTAGACGATGGGGCATGTGACCCATTATTATTTCAAAAGGGGGGCATTTTCCCAACAACAAATAAAACACTTAAGGGTCATTCATATCACCTCATATTCCATATTAAACGTTCATCAGTTGTTCGTGCTGATAGAAATATCAAAGATTCATATTGGCTGTTATGCTATTATTAAAACCGGAAGAAGAAAAAATGGTTTAACATTCAGCGTTTGCAAGTATCGACTTCACGTCACCACGCACTCACATGAGTTAATATCACTTGTGTCAATCAATTGCGTCAACAATATTGAGTGTTATTGGAGTCGATCACATAGCTTGAGTGCTACTCATTGTCTTCCTCGGGTGCTGTCGGATCTCTTCTTGGGGCATTGTCACCAACTTCCTCTGTTGTTGCCGCTAGGCCTACACCTATTCACCTTTAACCGCTAAGCGCGACTGTAGTCGCTTTAATCCGTTTTATTAGCCATTTAAACATCAAGATTTGTAAATTGCTTAGGCTTAAATTACAAATTAATCAAATACGAGTTGTTTTCTCTAACTTAAAGTTGTGGGTCAAGGTAGTGAGACACAACTCCAAGTGTGTGAAAATTTAAATTATTTAATTCAGCGGTTTAAGGGTTAATATATTATTATTATTAGTCACAATGAGCAAATTTTCTACAATATTTGCTGTACGAAATAAATTTGTAGGCCTATTATTATTCGTTATATATTGGTCCATTTTTTAAAGATTTTTTTTGCTTTTGATTTTAATGGCACATATAGTCTAAGCCTATATAGACATCTACACCACGCTCAAGGTAGAGATTTCCCTTTGAAAATACATTGATAAATGCGGATACAACAGGTGTGGCGAAGTTGTGGCGAGGTTACTTAGCCCCATGTGGCGAGGTTACCAAAGCTGTGGTGAGGTTACTCAGCCTCTGTGGCGAGGTTACCAAATCTGTGGCGAGATTACCTGTGGCGAGGTTACCTTGTGGCGAGGTTACAGTCAGGTTACAGGTGACAGTCCAATATTTCGTTGGAATCAGCAACATTTCAACTACATTTTGGTTTCAGTAGCTCGTTTTCTTTTAAATTGTATTGGTAAGCATATAGGCCTATGTTTTAGATCATGGGATGCCGAACCTTGACTCTGTTCTAACAACGCTGAATACTAATACTGAAACGAATACAGCGATACACAGCTCACAATTTGACAGTGTGGGCCGTAATGGGCATTTATTGGCGGCACTACCATGTCAAAAAAAAGAAATACTAGAATTTCGTCTCTATATCTAGCCTAACTGGTAAATGCACAGCACAAAAAATTAAAAAACTTTTGCAGTTCTATTCTATGGACATGTTTACATTATATGATCATATTAATAAGCGAAAATAGAATCACAGATTTTTTTATGACTTTAGCCTGAGCCAGTCCCTTTAATTCAGCAGGCAGGGCCTTATCTTCAAAAATCCTATGGCCCACTAAAATTAACTTGTTGCGTCAAAAACAAATATATTGCTCAAAGTGTGGCGCAGCGATAGAATGATGTTGGGCCAGTTTTATTTTTTGTGGGTATCCCACAATTAGGCCTACTCTTTATAAGACAGGCACTGGGTATTCTTTACAGCAGGCGCCAGAAACACCAGATAACACGATACATTGGCCCAATGCTGATGTAATGCTGGGCCACTGTCTGCGACGCTTGGCCAATATTATTCCAATCAAAACCCTTTACGGTCTAATCACTATATTTAATCATGAACATATATTTTATCTGAACACTTCTTAAAGACGAAAGTAGGCATACCTAACTTAGGGACCCCAAACGTTATATTGGACATATTCACAAGGACTGATGTACAGAAATGTCAACCGTTTCTCACACACAGCACCCCTATTTCCCCTGAATAGGACACAAACTCAGGCAAAATAAACTTAATAAATAAAAATGTATAGTTCACCATACTTTGTCCCCTTTTCATGTCAGATGGTCGTAATGAAAGGGTTAACTTACCACATGATCGGGCATTGCAATAAATTACATTATTCGGTCATTTTTCACACCAGAAGTGTATAAATTATATCAATGTGCAATGCCTTTTACTGCCGAGTCCAAAAATCTAATTTTATTAATACAAAAGTTGCAATTTTTGGAGCTAAATATATTAGCCAAGACCTAACTGTTATATTGCGTAACATAACACTGTTGTGTCAAGTGAGGCAGAGAGGGGTGGGAAGAAAGTGGCTAGCCCTCCCGCGACAGACTGCTGGGATTCATGAACACCTACCTAGCTATAACGAGGCATTGACCCAATGTTGTTTTATTGTTGTGCCGACGTCGAAGACGGCATTAGAACAACATCGGGTCAATGCCTCGTGTCTGCTGAGTTGCATCACAGCTGAGCAACAAACTCGAGTCATTGACACAATGTTAGCCTGATAGTGGCCCACCGTTTACAACACTAGGCCGACATTAGCCCAGCATTGGCATATCAGTATATAGGCCTTAACAAGATAAACATTCACCCAATGCTAGCTTACTGCTGGCCCATCGTCTACGACCATGGCTCAGCTATAAAACAGCATTGGCTAAAAGTCTTATTATTGCGGGAACACCGGCAACTCAATACCCTGACACAATGTTGGTTCAATGTGGGAAGAGTGTCATAGATGATGGCACAACATTTAACCAGCATTGGGTCAGTGCAAGCCAAAAGGAGGCAGTGACATCAGCGGAAAGGAAGTATATACTTGATTTACAAGTGAACAAATACAGCCTTTTGGCAGCGCTATGGCAGGGAGAGACGGGACGCCAGTTAAAAAGCAGTAAATGCCTAGTATACCAGGGAGCAGATATTGTCTTCTGACATTGCACAGACAGAACATATAGTAACGGAAATTAACGACAGACGTTTGTGTGGAAAACCAGCTTATAGTTTGTCGAGTCGACAAACTAAAAACTGACAAGCTAGAAAAGTAAGTAAGTAAAATATTTGCTTTACTTCACTTTTCGGCCAGTATGGCCATTTAAGTGAAAATTCCAGGTATTACAATATCCAATATGTATAGTTAAAGTAGTAAAGGAAAGACAAAGACAATAAAAGCATGTTCGTACTAAAATATTCAGTTATAAGTGTTTGATATGGTAAGATGACGATGCTCCTGGCACCTATATGTAACGAGTCTGATGACATGTTGTAGCGCCTGCACTACAACACATTATAATGGGTATAAAATATCAGTATAAATAATGTAAAATATGAAGTTATTATAAAATGAACGACTTATCAAGTCATTATAGCTCCATGAAATTGGAGTGATTGTGTAAAAACTACAAGTCTAAGTCAAAACAATGTCATTGTCAAAACAAATATATAATATATACTATAATACTATATACTATAATCAAAAAAAGTAAACCCATTCAGAGATAAATATGAATTACATAAACAATGAACAGAGAAACCATTAAGTAAGTAATTAAAATTTCTTCTTTACTTCACTTTTCGTCCAGTATGGCCAGAGAAATCATTAAACCACAAAAAATTCCCAAAAATTAAATACTTACAGTGCCCCACAGCTGGTAATAAGGTCTGTGATATTGAAGAACATCACAGAGCGATCACAAACCGTGAGAACACCGTAAGTCACCACAGGCTAATTGTACGGCAATGGCTTCTCTATGACATGCTGCATTATCCGCCAGAATGCCACAGAGAAACCTTCAAAACAGTGAAGTGAAAAAATAATTATATGGCAATGGTTTCTTTCGGACATCCCGTCCATCGCCAGGATGCCAAAGAGAAACCACTGCAAACACAAAAAAAACAAATCATAGAGGAATTATGAGTAGACCTACAATGCCCCCACAGCTGGGGATCGGGTCTGTCATCGAGAGTTAGCATGACAGAGCGATCATAATCCGTGAGAGCACTGTAAGGCACCACAAGTACAATGAAAAAATATCTAAAATATATAAATATGAATATATAAAGAATATATAAAGAATTTGAACTGAAAACTATTCGAAAATAAACATAAAAAGTAAACACAAAAAAACTTCACGTCAAAAAAATAGAAAAACCTGGTTCGATGAAAGGTTTGGGTGTGCTTGGCCTTCTAAGAAGTTGCCCAGGGGGGACCACGCGGAGGTGACACCCATCCCCCCCGACAAGCTAGAAAAAGGTAACTACCGTTCAATAAGCCTTTTACCAATTTTGGCCAACATTTTCGAGAAAGTATTAAAACACCAAATTTCTCCTTTTCTAAATGATGTACTTTATCCACACCTCTCTGCTTTTCGTCGAGGCTATAGCTGTCAGGACGCCTTGTTCGGTCTATTGGAACACTGGCGCAAAGACCGTCTTGCCAAAAAGAAAATAGGAGCTCTTCTAATGGATCTGAGCAAGGCGCTCGACTGTATGCCTCACGAGCTGCTGGTGTCAAAGCTGGAAGCCTATGGTGCTCAGCCAAAATCCTCTAAATTTGTTTTGCAATATCTTTCCAGCAGACAACAACGTGCCCATGTCGGCGAAAAGTGCAGTTCATGGCAAACCACCAGCAAAGGAGTCCCACAGGATCTGTTCTCGGTCCTATGCTTTTCAATGTTTTTGTTAATGATCTATTTTATTTTTTCAAAACTGTCCTGCTTACAAATTATGCAGATGATAACACTCTTTCCTATGCGAAGCTAAATTTCCAAATTGTCAAATTATACCTGGAAAGGGAAGCAGAAAAATGCATCTGGTGGTTTGCTATAAACTGCATGAAAGCCAATCCGGACAAATTTCAGGCTATTTTATTAAATTGCGAGAGTGAGGGCAGTCATTGTCTTTACGTAAATGGTTGCTCCATGGAGCCAAGCGAAGAAGTAACACTGCTGGGAGGGAGACTGGACAATCGGCTAGTTTTTAATCACCATACCAACGAATTATGTAAAAAGACAGGCAGACAAGTAAATGCTCTGAAGCGACTATGCCATCACATCAGTCAAGATGTGAGGATGGCCGTTTTCAGAGCTTTCATCTTGAGTAATTTCCAGTACTGCCCAGCAATATGGCACCATTGCTCAGTATGAAATACAAAAAAAAAAAAAAAAAAATCCAAGAACGGGCTCTGCGGTATGTCACAAACGACTATAAATCCGACTACAGATCTTTGTTGTGTCAGACTAGCTTCCCTTCCCTGGAAGAGTGACGACGACAACAAATAGCGATTCAGACCTTCAAAATTGTAAATAACCTTTCGCCACCATACCTTCGATTCAGGATTTAATCACACCGCGGAAATGTTCTCGAATTCCTAGACATTCTGTGAAAACCATAGAAATACCTTTTTACAATAGAGTTAGACACGGAACAAATTCATTTTCATTCTTGGCCCCAAAGATCTTGAACAATCTACCAGAGGAAATTCGTACACTATCTGATCTTCCCTTTTTCAGGAAAGCCATAGCTACTGGTCTGTACACAACAATACATTAGAACTTAACTTTTTTCAAAATGTTTTTTTTTTATTAATACCTCCTCTAGTCTCCAGCTCCCTGCAGTGTGCCTTCTGGTGTGTTTGTAGTGCGCATGCACAAACTTTATTTATATAATAGTGTGTCTTTTGCTGTATCACCTTACAACTTTTCATATCTTATATTATATTTTACCTTTTATATTGTTACTTAGTACGAATGCGCTTTTGTATAACCTTTATATAATTTTACCTAAGCTCCAGGTATCTGCAGAACCGAGTCAGCCAAACTGCCTGTTTTAGATATTATTGCTATATAATGTTTTATATCACAAGTCGCTGAAACAGCTGTTGCTAGCTAATGTTTTACTGTATACACTTGCGAATATAAATCAATCTTATCTTATCTTTTTTTTTACTTCATTGTATTAGCTAGCTCGGTGAAAACAATGGAGGTCAAGGCTATTAGGTTTCCAAGATTTTTTTACATTCCATATAGGGTTATTTTTTCGCTATTTTCTTGGCATATTATGTCTTGCATATGCAACAAACTTTTAGTTCATTAAAATATATAGATATTAGGCCAGGGAAAGTGTCAAAATCAAAACAATTTGCTGGGCAGCAGGTGTGATAGAATTGCAGCAGGGGGTTTAGTTTGTGTTATGTCGCGGCTAATGTTACACATCATAAATACCGCGGACACAAACTCACCTGGTGTGTGGAAAATTATTATATTTATTGCTCTAACAGCCAGCTGCAATATTAATACTAATACCGGGTAGCTTAATATTTTCCTCACCAAGGTATCTAACGTTACTTGATTTTTTTACCCGCGACCCGCGACCTCCAGTGGGTGAATATTACTCATACTTGTTCAATTTGGGACCAATAGTTTACAATTGTATGGTATATGATATTACGAATGAATAAAAACGATTATATAGTCCTGATTGACACTTAAATGGTTAAATGAAGGTCATGTCGAACGCTGTAAATACAAATACCAATATCCTGATCAGAGTTAGCCCATTTCGAGGCTCTCGTGTCTGGCCCTAGAAATAGATTAGATCAGAGTATAACGTTCGGATACATATCATAGGGCCTATATAGATCGACATTATACATTCAAAACAAATACTGGTAGTCGATCAGTCCCACTCGTATCTTGGAAATAACAAAATATTCCGTTTTTGTGCTCTGACGTTGTACGTTCAGAAAAGCTACATGCACCCATCAGTAGCAGCCTCGCTCTCAGATCAGCTAGCCCGGATAGGTGGTATCCCTGACATAGTGCATCAAGAATCTGTTTTGTAACTTGGTTTAAATCCTGCATGCCGATAGGGCTGCATGACCCACACCTGACCCAGAAAACTATGTCAAGTGTTACGTTTTGTGTGTGTCAATAAGAGATTAGTTTACATGAGGCAATTAGGCTTAGTACAATTATACCCAGCAAACACAGACAATCAATCTTAGTCTTTTTTCGTGTAACTTTTATAAGAATTAAGTTTCTAGGTACCAAATTAAAGCTTATCAGCTCTACAATAAATCTATACCGGGGTATATTTCTTAAAATTGTTTGAAAAAAACTTAAAAATGGCCGAAAGCGCGCCTACCTAAAATTTCAGGAAATAATAACTTTTGGTCCATGGACTTTTTTCACCAAGGTGTGAATTTTGGTATAAACGCACGGAATTTGGCATATGGGATATTTATAATAAACTTTGTGATATTTTTTTAGAGGGGGGGGGCAAAAATCCTCCTTAATAAGAAGCCTAATTTGCATAAATTCAAGATGGTCACCATATGATTTTGCCAATTATCCAATTATACCTCATAGCTTTGGAACAAATAAAGATAAAAACATGTGTGATATAGGATTGATAATCAGGATTGAAATTTCAATACCGTGTATGTATATGACAATAGAAAACTGCTAATGTGCATCAATTCAAGATGACCGCCATATAATTTGCTAAGTATCACATAGCAACTCGATAACTAGAATGCTTAGTTGAACCCTTCATGTAACAGACTGAAGAGCCACTCATTAATTGGGTCATGAGTAGGCCTATAATATTTTTATTTGGTCGAAACCTGATTACCCACGCAGCATTGAACCCGTGGAAGCTGAATTTTAGGATATGAATGTCAGAATATCACACTATAATATCAGGATGTGGTATATTAATGTAAATAATAGCAATATTATATCAAGATATGACATTATAATGACATCATATATGACTGTTCAATGTCTTAAAAAGTGAGAGTAGGGGGTTGGTGTTAATTACCATCACGACATGCCATTAAAATGACGAAGGATTGGAGGATATGGTAATAAAATCACAATGTGGCATTGCAATCTCATCTTTTGGATGTGTCATGTCCTGACCTTATACTGTTTTATCATATCTTCAAAAAGGCATATCCTGAATTAAAATATATTTTTGTGACGCTGAGGCCACTATTTGGACATTATAATACCATAGCTTGACGTTTAAGTGTCAAATCCTGGTTTTACAGTCGAATATCCTGATATAAAAATGCTATATGACGACGTTCAACTGTCACATCTTCTATTTTGATATCATAGTATGACAATATTCTATAATATAATATATTTCAATACCCACCCTATTTTAATGCCATATATCAACGTTAAAGTGTCATAACAACTTTATAACTTTATTTTTTATTGCAATATCCTGGTATTATAATGCCATATAATGACAATATGATGCTATATCTTGTTATTTTAGTGACATAACGTGATGTTTAACCAACATATCCTGACTTCATAATGCTATATTATGACATCATAACGCAATTTTGTAATGTCAAAGGGCAATATAATAGTACCATGACGTTAAATTGTGTTATCCGGATATTCTACTTCAAAATTCTGATAAATAATGTTATATCTTAATTTCATACTGCAACATCCTCTATTTTAATGTCATTTTCTGATATTATAATACCCTATTATTGTACTATCAAAATGTCACGTTCCGACATTCCAATGCAATATTATCACAATACAATGCCATATCTGGACGGTAAAGCTTAGTGTCATATCATAACTTTATCATATATATATTCGAATCCCATAACTGATTTTAAAATGCTATATTATGATATTAAACTGCCATACCCTGATTATTGACATATCCAGATCTTGTAATTTTATATAATGTGATGTTCAACCATCATATCCTGCCTTCGTGATTCTATATTTTGACATTATAATGGCACATACGGACAATGTAAATAATTGCCTGACCTTATAATAATATATACTGAGATTACAATGTCATGTTGTGATATTATATTACCATATCCTATAATCCTCGTCATTTTAAAGATGGTAATTAATTGTCTAGCCGACACCCACCTCACTACCTCTTCCTCCCACATTTTAAGACACAAGTCATAATTATATATATCGTGTTATTATAACTGCTGTCAACTGGTCAATTATATTGTGTATTACACTGTACTTTGATGATGTGCGATATTAAGAATTGTAGTTAAAAAATGATAACCCCCACTAAACTGAAGTAAAGGAATATTTTTGCTGTTTACCTATGTACCCCATAACCATTAAAATGGCTTAAAAGACAATTATTCTCTGTGGTATATTTATGAATAATGTAGGCCCTACAGTAACAGGTACTTTGTCTTTCGTCATCAACATAGCTACCTATCGTTCGCGGAGGCTCCTCACAATATAGAATCTTCACGAGTGAGCGGGGAAGGAACATAATTGTCTCTTTGAAACTTGAAGACCAGAGTGGGGTTCCAATCCGCGATCTCCGACTTTCCAGGCAGGCAGCTTTAACCACTGCACCAGGACCCCCGCCTTTAAATACAGCAGACGGGCGGCAACGGACAATAACGATGCTTAGTTCTACATTAAATTGTACTTGACCAAATCTACGTTTAATGTATATTATTCTACATAGTAGCAAAAAGACCCTCTGGAAAACGTAGAAACCTACGAATTATATACAAGTTTTCGTTTTTCTAGAGTATGTAAAAACATTTTTAAGAACTATGATTAGTAGAGCACTAAAAATCTAATATTAAATTGTACAGTATTTTCTACCAGACACTCCAGTTACAGTTAAGTTAAAGTGATTTCAGTTAATCAAATAAAAAAATATAATATGTCACTCATTTGCGTGGTAGATAGCACCCTTTAGGCCCGATGCGTGATGTATCTCGTGTGTGATGTGAGTTATCCAGGCCGCCTACCCAGCAAACACGAGACGTTCACCCAATGTTGGTTCAATGTTGGACCAGCGTCGCAGACGGTGGGCCAATATTGAACCAACGTTGGGTAAGCGTCTCGTGTTTGTCATGTAGCTAACGTGGCGTGATGAGGTCTATAATTCACTCACAGTCATCACATATCTCTCCTAGCAATCAACAGCTATTATATATCATTAACGCCCTGGGGTCCTTTTAAAATGTGGGAGCGTTTTGTTAGATTTGGCTCTTCCACTTATAATATCTACCTGCCAGAGATAAATACCATATTGACTACCCGATTACCACTTAAGTAGCCAGATATCCAATATTATTATTATGTAATAATATCATATCACCCGCATGAGTGAGACTCATAGGTAGAAATTATTGCAATTATTCTATATTATAATCATTAAGTTGTTTAATGATGATATCAGTTGATATGAAATATATGTATTCTATCAACCACACTGTGACAGTGTAGCTTAGATATTTTGAATTATCTATTTTAAGTGAAATAAAATCTGTAACAATTACAGTGATTTCTTGTATTCAATTTGTTTCGAAAATATAATCATATGATGTAGTGATATGAAGAAAAGTAAAGTCTGAATAGCTCAGGCTGAGTGAAGTCATATCAACTGAGCGAAATAATCGATGTATATGTCGTAATGATCTATTCTGTAAATTTTCATACAATTTTAGTCCACCATTATCAGTTATTAGCAAGAATGAAGACTACAAAATGTAGGCTACACTTTATCTGAGCTGGAGGGATTTGCATGACATGAGGTTACACAAAAACGTTCACTATTGACTTCGGCCACATATAACATAAGATCTCACGCTGAGGTCTGGAGACTTCACTAGGCCTTCAAGAAATAGACATGGTGCATTAGCAGAGCGTGGCGCTTTGCTAGCGTTGCCGAATGCCTGGTTCAATCTTTTGGTGCAGATGAATGAATGAATATAATTATAGGACTTTAGGCCACTATTGTGCAAATGCAGACTAAACCTAAATAGGACCAGGAAAACCTCGTGATGATGACGTGATGAATCAGATGACACTATCCTCCAGATACAGTATTAGAGATTCGAAACCTGACGGTCGGAGGCCGAGCACGCCACCTCCGGAAGCTCTACTACAATACTGAACCTTTACGAGTGGTCGGATAATTTTTTTTTATTTCTTTGAAGTCTGAATAGCCGAGCGGGGGACGAATATTTCATTTGGCTCATCTCTCAATGTTGGAGCATCCTTTCAAATATGGTAACAAACTGCGTTTGTAATGCTATCATTGGAATTTCGCGCCTAGTTTGTGTTTTGATGCTGTGTTCTTGGGCAAAGCACATTCCAACATTGTCATGTGCTTCAGCTTACTCAGGTGTAAATGAGAATCTGGTAATACCCAGAGCCAGAACAGTCGCAGAATCCCCGGCGAGTTGCAATGAATGAACATGAATGAACTTGTCCCGAACAGAACCTTCTATTGAAGGTTTACGTTTGTGAGGTTGTGACAACGACATCATAATGGTATCAGGGTATATTCTATGCATGTGCAGTCCGCAATCTTGGCTTACTTAAGATCATCATTATGTCTGTTTTGTGTTGATATCTTGCCGTTTTTGTCTCACATTTCCCTCCATAGAATGCCAATATTTTTTTTATATAAATTATTCCGTAATCTCCCATGAGATATGCAGCGTTCCACACACATCTACAGCTATGACATGTATTGCCTTTTAAAAAAAATCGTATGCATGTATTTGCGTACTACATGTTATAATACAACTTATGCAACACATACATAGATAATAAATACCTTAAATTAAAATTTAAAAAAATAATTTAAATGCTAAGAAAAGACTGAGTATGATCTTAGAAGAATAATAACTCATTTTACATACGAGAACTTATCAATATTCGGAATACATTTACAACGTAAGAGAAAGGGAAACTTTAAGCATCCACCACCTGGGGGCGCATGATGCTGTATTTTTTACCGAACCTGTACTTTTCCGCAAAAGCAGTATTTTATTCTTTATTCAAAATGGATAGCTTTGAGGGGTTTTAGAGGCTCAGTCTTCTCTATGTGTCGAGGTACTTAATAACCCATAAACGTATATCAAAGTGTGTGAAAAAAAACAAAATGCAAATACATTGTAATTAAATGTAGGCCTATTCTTGCTGCATATAAATATGTACGTGTACTAAGTTTTTTAGCCTCGGATAGCTCTACATATAAACTACAAATATATCGTATCCACAAAATAAACTATGACGCATCATTTAGGTGTAACTTGATTACCGATTATAGCCCGACTACAGCTACACAGACAGACAGACAGACAGACAGATATTTTATTGACAGAAAGAAAGTCAATTCAGACTTATTTGTCATGGAAATAAGAGAGAGATATGTACATGTATATACAATATTGTTAATTTGTTAAAATCATATGACAATATTAATACATAGTATGACATACATAACTAAAATCATGTTAACTGGCATTGCCATAAGAAACACTGGGTATACACTTAAAATAAAATTGAAAGGCATTGCCAGGGTAACATAGGGTCTATCATTTTTTTTCCCGCACCAAAACCAGAGATAAAATAGCTACTATGTATGACATGCTAATTATATATATAGTAGCAAAAAAGACACTCTGGAAAGCGTATAAACCTAAAATATATACAAGTGCATAATTATGCTACAGTAATTGAAGAATGTATTAAGACAATGTTAAAAATTACACGATATTTTTTAAAAATCAAATATTATATCATGCAAGTACAATCAATGTGACAATCCGCGACACATCGTACATGAATTGAAACTACAAGCATTGCAGCCTATTTTTAATGTGGACTTATATGACTAAGTGTATGTTAAGCTGCGGTTGTTTCACCGTCCTTGACACTTAAACTTAATCTTTTCACGACGCCAGATAATTAATCTTAATTTCCAATAGCAGATTAAGAAATTATTCACGTGGAATGTGTCAACGTGTCTTATAAAACTTGATGGATTTCTTGGCGTCATAAGAGGTACGTCATCTATACTGACATATTGAAGAAAACACCACCAATTAGGACAAATAGTTACCGGTATATTGGTATTAACCTTTAGAACACTGATGTCGACCATGGTCAACCACAGTATTGTGTTCTTTTGTTTTATAGATCTTATATAACAAGCTTTTCAAAGTTTAATATGTCTCAAATCTGCGATAATCATATAAATTTCGACCTAAATCTTACAAATTAAACTATTTTTTAGCCACTTTAAGTTGTGGATCGCGGTAGCGAGACACAACTTCAAGTGGCTAAAAATAAATTTATTAGCTCAGAGTTCTAATGGTTACAATATTCGAGAAAGATATAAAATGCTACATTTATTATGACATGCGAAATATACGACTTCTATGATATTCAGCACCACAATTTTTTATCCCCATTCATAGCATTCAGTATCTGCCGGAAAGGTACCCAGTTGAACATGACTCACACAAACATTTTATCATTCTATAACCTCTCTGGCCTTGAATTTGTTTCGCTATGTATTGTTTTCCGTCAACACGATATAATTAATAGGCTATACGCTCAAGATATTGCAAAATATCACTCCAAATTATATCATAGTGTATTTCACTAATAGCTAGGATAAGCTAGAAGATTAGTGCAGATCAGGCGAAATGAAGTCACCAGTCATTTATTTTGACGCCGTTTTTAAATTATTGCTTCTAAACAATGATTTTTGACTGATGCCAATTGCCAGCAGGTTACAATATAACTAAGCACTGGGCATGATAAAACTAGTATCGGTACTTTTTCCGTTTATGAATTTACGTATATCCATAAAACTATACAGTTCCATGGTATAACGCATTTATGATTTTCCGGCCAATAAAATAAAATAAAAAAAAACTAACCAGTACAGATACGTACTGAGAATGGTGAAGACTGAGAATGGTGAGATAAATCAGATAACACTGACCTACGGGCACAATATTCGAAATTCGAGATCTGGTGGTCTGAGTCTGAGCATGGTCTCGGTCACATATGCTTCCGTACCTTCCTACAATACTGAATGCTTGCGAGTGGGCAGGGAAGAAACATTGTCATTCTTTGAAGCCTGAATACCAGAGCGGTGAACGCAAGCTCCTGCGTGGCAGACAACAGCCTTTGCCCACCACATTAGCGTCCCCGCTCGTGAACAACACCTATATCTATTGTTTCGGAGACAAACATAATTCATTGTGGAGCAAAAAATGGACCTTCTTTTCACATTTTGAACCACTGGGTGATTCGTATAAATTAAAGCTGATCCTCCAATGATTGTATTGAAGAACTATCTTTGCATGTAACCAGCTACTACAACACAAATCTGGAAAAAAAAACACTGGGACCGTATTCTCGTACAAGTTACGATATATCGTAGGCTTCGGATTGATCGAGATGGCCATCTTGACCAATCCGAGGCCTACGATATATCGTAACTTGTACGAGACGAGAATACGGGCCCAGATCGAATGCAGGGTGGTTGTAACAGGATGTGGGGCTACCTCAAAAACTATCTCAGATAGGATGGGGAAACCTTGGCCTAGCGTTGGCAGGCCTACATGTACGTACGTGTTTGGCTAGTCGCCCAGCCAATGAATTCTTGATTCATTATATATAAGCTTACAGGGATTGTGCTCATAAATCGTTGGCAGTTTTATAGATACTCTGTGTTATCGCGCTGTTATTATGTCAGAGTTAACCAAAGCTTGTCTTAACCGTGCTATTGGCTGCTGAGCCTAGACAAGAGATGAGCCTTCTCGGGGTAACCGCCCAGCTTAACCCCCCACTGAACTATACCCAGGTATATTCTGGACCATACCCGGGTATAATCTGGAATATACCCTGGTGTATAGTCTGGGTGCTCCCAGACTATACCCCAGGGTATACTCCGGGAGTTCCTAGTGTATACCCTACATGCCCAGACCATACCCCATCAGATTCAGGGTGGGGTATAGTCTGGGAGGTAGGGGTATATTCTGGGGGATATTATATATGATTACAATCAATTATAAATTTCTAATTGAAAAGTTTTCTCGTACGATTAATATTTAAAAAAATGTACCAATTAATTATTTGGGGGCGCCAAATCATTTACTGCGCACCAATTACTTATTCGAGTGGAGGGTTACATCTAAGTCCTACCCTTCTGGGGGCTAGATTAGCATATGCTTCATATATTAACCTTGTGGTGGCTGGAGCATTAGATGTACCATGATTTAACCCTTTGGAGGCCAGAGTATCATATGCTTCATTGTGTACTATCTCTCTAGGGGATAGAGTATCACATGTTTCCTATGTTAACATTCTGATGGCTGAAGTATCAGATGCCTCATGCATCAATCTTCTATGGGCTGGATTATCATAATTATACCTCTCCTATATTAACCTTCCGATAGCTAGATTTTTATATGTATATTTTATTAACCCTCTGGGGGCTAGCGAATCAAGTGTCTCAGGTATTAATTATTATTGTATTAATATAACCTTCTGGTGATTAAAGTATCACATGTATTACAAGTTTTAACCCTCTGGGGGCTAGACTAGAGTATCACATATCACGTTTATTATTCGTCTGGGGGCTAGACTATCAAATGTCTCTAATATTAACCTTCTAATGGCTAGAGTATCACATATCCCATGCATTAACATTCGGAGGCTACACTACAATATCATAATATGTCTCATATAGTAACTATCTGATCGCTAGAGCATCACATGTCGTATGTATTAACTCTCCGGATGCTAGAGTAGCACAAGTCCCTTAATTTGTATTAATCTTTTGAGGGTATGATTATCACATGCCTTCTATTTATATCTTCGGATGTCTAGTCTAGTACCCTCTAGAAATCACCTTCTGATGGCTAGATAAGCACTTGTCTACTATATAAACCTTCTATCGGCTAGAGTATCACATGCCTCATGTATTAACCTTCTGAGGTTTGAAATTATATCTCCCCTCCTAACCTTCTGATGGCTAGAGTAGCACTTGTCTCTTGTATTATCTTACTTGTTGCACACAAATTAAATACTTTCAGAATACAAGTTGGTGCGCACCTAAATAAGTAATTGGTGCGTACCATTTGAATTATTTGGTGCGCGCCAAATCATTTGGGGCACACCAATTAATTTGTTAGAGAGAGTAGCATAATTATGTCTCATCTTGTAATCCTCTTGGGTTAGAGTATTAAATGTCTCATTTATTAACCCTATGGAGGGTACACTATCTTATGTCTTATGTGTCTAGACGCCAGAAGGTTAATATACATTACATGTATGATACATATGATTGTCTAACTCCCGCAGACATGTAATACTGTGGTCCCAGAGATAAAAAATCTGTAGGTTGATATAGGAGATATATATATAATAGTCTAGCCCCCGGAGTATTTAAAACATGTGGTACCCAGCCATCAATGGGTTAATACATGAGACATTATTTTGATACCCTAGTCTCTAGAGGAATGAACATGCGAGGCGTGATACCCTAGCATTCCACTAATATGTTAATACATTATTCCTGGTTTAGTTAAGCGACAGCGTGTTAACACGTAAGACGTGTAAGACTCGTGCTACTGTAGCCTTCAGAGGGTTAGTAAAAGAGACCTGTGATACTCTAGCTATCGGATGGTTAATATTGGAGACATATGAGAGCTTAGCCTTCAGATGGTTAATCAATGAGGCATGTGATGCTCTAGCTAACAGAAGGTTAATATATGATACATGTTATACTCTAGCCATCAGAAGGTGGCATAAGATTGTCTTGTCATCAGAGGGTTAATACATGAGAATTATGCGAGATTGCGATCAGATATTATATCGACAATAGATTGTAAGTCATATATGATATCTCCCAGAGTATACCCCTATCGCCCAGACTATACCCCACCCTGAATCTGGTGGGTTATAGTCTGGGCTAGTGGGGTATAGTCTGGGAACTCCCAGACTATACCCCACAAGCCCAGACTATACCCGGGTATAGTCCAGACTACACCCGGGTATAGTCCAGACTATACCCGGGTGTAGTCCAGACTACACCCGGGTATAGTCCAGACTACACCCGGGTATAGTCCAGACTATACCCGGGTGTAGTCCAGACTATACCCGGGTGTAGTCCAGACTATACCCGGGTATAGTCCAGACTATACCCGGGTGTAGTCCAGACTATACCCGGGTATAGTCCAGACTATACCCGGGTGTAGTCCAGACTATACCCGGGTATAGTCCAGACTACACCCGGGTATAGTCCAGACTACACCCGGGTATAGTCCAGACTATACCCGGGTGTAGTCCAGACTATACCCGGGTGTAGTCCAGACTATACCCGGGTATAGTCCAGACTATACCCGGGTGTAGTCCAGACTATACCCGGGTATAGTCCAGACTACACCCGGGTATAGTCCAGACTATACCCGGGTGTAGTCCAGACTACACCCGGGTATAGTCCAGTCAGGGGGGTTAATCTGGGAGGTTACACCGGGACGACACAGCTTCTTTAACCCTTACAACGTTGAAAGCTTTTCGCAAAATACGTCAGATTCAGACGTCTAAAGACGGTCCCCGCGCCGAAAGGGTTACGTTTTCCAGAGACAATTTTCAACATCATTTAGAACAAACATTTAGAACAAGCATAAATATCATCTGATAATATACACTGTGCCTACTGTTTATATTTTATGATCTACATTTAATTGTTTTTTTTCGAGTATCTGGACATACGTCTATTCATGCGGTCATTTAACCACTTCTGCTGCTTACCATCGATCTGTGCAGCAGAGTGAATCTATTTTATTAAAATAGTAAAACTGTCATGTAAGCACGCACATCGTCATTCCATATAGAAATTGTCAGATAAATGACTGAATATCAATCTTCAGTGATGCCAAGTTTTAGTCATTTAGTAGCACACCTCCTATTACGCCTACAATGTAAGCCAGTAATTATAAATATCACGACAGGTGATGGTAAAATATTTATTTCCATGGCATGAATAGGCAGCCGTTTACGTTTGATTTCAAAGTGAAGCTACTCTGAAGTCCCTTATTTTTGTTGATTATTACCTTTAATTATTTTTAATATAATCATTAATGAATAATGGAAATCCTCTGTGATGTTCTACCCATCATCGCGTGATCAAAACAGTTCCAAATTAGAGTCAGATGAGGTAATATTTATAAATTACGAGCACCGATTGTGAACTTCTTCATAATAATAATAAGAATTGGATGCCACCAGGTGTGCAATAAAAAATATGGTGGCCGTGGATGTGTTCTTATCAACCCTTTAACCGCCGGTGCCGCATATCTTTGGGTTTTCATTTTTTTTTAGCACATTAAGTACCACCTTTTTGAACATGTTAAAGATAACATGTGACATAAATCAGCAATATTTGAAAACAGTTGTCCTCCATTTTGTCAAATCTGAATAATTTTCACTCACTTGAAGTTGTGGATCGCGTCAGCGAGACACAACTTCAAGTGGGTGAAAATTCAGATTGAATAATTTGGCGGTTAAAGGGTTAACCCTTACAACGTTGATATATTTGCTATACAAACCATGTAGTCGTGTTTAGCGCTTAATGGGTTATACGATATAAACCATAACATCAAACAGGACTGTAAACGCTTTCTGATACAGACAGCCAGTGAAAGATAAGTTACAGTGCATTACACATATTTTTCATTTGGCTAAGTTACCATGGTTAGACATGCATGTATCTATTGAGTAGACCATATATAACTGATCATAAATTGGACGTGCACGAGACAACTGATGTGACAGTTCATAAGTATAACACTTGAAAAACATGTGACAACTGAACTGACAATGGAAACATTCTCTCCACAAAACTATATATTTGATTTGTAGGAATGAGTAAATGGGGCCGTATACAACTTTTGTGCATAAAAAAGCTAAACTGGGTCGGGAGAAACTCCTGATATTGAAATGATAATCAGATGAAACTGCCCTCTAGTGGACACAGGATTTCAGTTTCTAATACTGGTGTGTTAGGCCGAGCATGCTACATTTCGGTGAGGCTCTGACAATGTCGGATCTTTACGAGTGTACCGGGAAGCCATGTTGTTTATATCACGTGAATACCGAGAACGAACGACACCGAAGTCTGGCGTGACGGGCGATAGCCCTAGCCACTACATCAGCCCATATGTTTGATATACATCTATAACGTCGCCAGAACGATCTACGCAAATATTTATTTCTCTCGACTCCACAAGTTCTTTTTGCTGAAGGAGCCACCGAGTGCGGATCTCCTTTGGCACAGGGACATGACACCTTATTTATACAAATATTACTTATTATCTAAATATAAACGTTTCCACATCCATAGCTTCTCCTACATACTGTCCCAAATAGTGTCAAATTAGGATGTTGTCTTTAATGAAGTGTCATATAGTGCTGGGTGCTCCTCAGCCTGATTGACCAGCTTCTTCAGATACGTACGTACCAACCACGTTGCGTGGAATAATAATGTAATTGTCACCAAATAGCAGTACAAATAATAAAAGAAGACTATGTATTCTACGAATGGGTCATCACGTAGTTGTCCCTGGATCACATGCAAGGATCTTGGGGGGTACCAGGAAGAATTATAAAATGACGTCATGGTAGACTCGCGTGATGCGTGTTGACCGCTCTCAGAGCGGTGAATATGCGAGCCCAAAACGAATATGTATCACGCATCACGCGCATGTGCAGTCGCTCTTTCTATTTTCAATGATTTCCTTGAACACGCATCACGCTTTACGCTTCACGCGTATGTGGAGTCGTAGCGGTCCTGCTTGAAATCACATCAGCATAATGTCCCTCCCTCCAATGGGAGAGTGGCTCATCCTGTCACATAAAAAGATCACGTCCAATCACCGCCGTCATTCAGTTGTTATTTAAATTAGGGGTAGCATACTATACTTGGGCCATATTTTCAAGGTTAGAAAACGTGTGAAATATATAGATTTTTTTTAATGTTTAACTTCTGGCAGAGACAGTGTTCGCCCTGTCTTGGCTCTGAGTTGTCGCCGTGTTATATGATCCTCGTATACAGCCGTGAAAAGCCAAAATGCAGTATCTGCTTACTTTACAAGTGAGCAGATACTGCCTTTTGACTTTGCACGACAGTATACCCGTGTTTTACTGGCCGTGTTCTTTGCGTGAGATAGACAGGATCTGTGTTTATTTGTCTCTGGGGTATCGTCAGTCGTCTATAGATGGCACGAGGAAGCACGGGACTGAATCTGCTCACACTGCTCTCATCTGCTTCTCTCTACCTTGTCCCTATCATGTACACGACCGAGGTATTAACCCGGAAAACACCACACGTTCAAACAATGTGGGGTTAATGTTGGGCCAGCGTCGCAGACGCTGACCCAACATTAACCCAACATTTCTCTATCGTGTCGTAGTTGCTGGGAACCACGTGCCGCGGTGTTAAAACTTATACTAGCCGTAGATATCAAATTTATTATTTGGGGTAATGGGAACTACGAAATGTGGTTGTTGTTTAAAACATACAGAAATAGTGGAAATTGTGAGATTTCTGAATAACCTGCTTTTACTCTATTTAATCTTAAGCTCAATTTGATTCAAAAGGCATGATTATATAGGCTAGACCAAATACGTAATGAAAGCATAGCCAAGGCGTAAGTCTGTGCGATATTATCATTTTTTTGTTTGATAAGGTCACTTATTTACATTTGAAAATTGTATACGCGTGTATTGGGAAGATGATTAAAAAAAAATGATGTGCCAATCAGGTATAGCTAGCTCACTAGCTATTATCAGTTATCAGCTTCAGTTGTTTTAAAAAATACATTAACCCTTTAACTGTCAAATAATTTGAATTTTCACTCACTTTAAGTTGTGTCTCGTTGACGCGCTCCACAACTTCCAGAGTCGACAAAATGGAGGTAAACTATTTTTAAATATTGTCACGTTTAATCTTCAACCTGTTCACACGCTGGTATACAGTGGTATATAATGTGCGCAAAAAAATGAAAAAACAAATATATTATCGGGAGCGGCTGTTAAAGGGTTCAAGATTCGTGACCATTACTTTCAAATTTTTCAACACAGAACATGAATTGTAAGAATTGTAAGATACTAAAGGTATCTACTAAAATCTACGATAAAGTTTGTGAACGATATTTGCTGTGTAGTGTAACAGGGGAAAGCGTCCACATACATCGAAAATCTGTCCCCAAAAAACATCAGTTATCATATACCGTTAGAAAGCTTGAAATCTCGAGATTTTGGCTAGGGGGAATAACAACAACGAAATTTTGGACAAATTTGGCAATTTGACCCTTTGTGATCCAACATCACATATTTCCCTTATTTTAATTGATATATGCCTGAAATAATATGCAACCATTTTCATTCTGCACCCATGATATATATACTATAAAGTAATTAAAAAAATAAAGTTAAGATTTAGTAAATTTAGCCACCCTTTTCCCACCGAAATACACATGCTTTTGTCATGAAGATATTGATCAATAATACGTGGTATATCATTTTTTTACATTGTGTAATGTTTCCATATTGCTTTTAAAATATTTCTTTGGTGAATTTTGTCATATTGACACTTTTGAACCAACATTAGATATTTCAATTATTGGTATTTTCTGCTATGGTTAAGGTATGCTGCATTTTTAACCCGAAATACGTGATACTGGTTCCCAAAGTGTTAAACATACCAACAAAATATTACAAATCAAATGTAGCACTATTTTTAGAACAGCATCTTTCTCAATGTACTTTGGCGTGAAAAAGGTGCTTAAAATTGATGTTTGACGGTATTGTATTATGTTACATGATTTTCTTAGGAGTTTTCTTATTTTTTTTTTTTTTTTTTTTTTTATATTTTAAGTATATCGATGACAATATATAGCAAAGACGATAAATCAATAAAATATCTTATGTTGGTTTCACAGAGGGTTATTTTGACAAAATTTACGAAAAAAATTTTGTCAAAGGAATGTAAAAACATTATATCATGTAAATTAAAAATGATCTGCCATCGACTAATATCGACTAATATCTTCATGACACAGAGGTAATCACACTTTTTAGGACAGTATATTTTTATATGTGTTTTAGCGGGAAATAGGTGCCTAAGTGTACTGTATACTAATTAGTGTGGTATAGGTCTATATATATATTATTGGTGCAGAACGAATATTGCTGCATATTATTTCAGGCATATTTTATTATATTATTCGATCTAGATTTTGTGTAGGTTCCATTTTGCCGCCTTTCTTCCTTCGTCCTTCCCTTATCTGTGCTACTTTTTCTCGTCCATATTTTATTATATGATCGACAGTATATTTTTATATGTGTTTTAGCGGGAAATGGGTGCCTAAGTGTACTGTATACTAATTAGTGTGGTATAGGTCTATATATATATTATTGGTGCAGAACAAATATTGCTGCATATTATTTCAGGCATATTTTATTATATTATTCGATCTAGATTTTGTGTAGGTTCCATTTTGCCGCCTTTCTTCCTTCGTCCTTTCCTTATCTGTGCTACTTTTTCTCGTCCATATTTTATTATATTATTCGATCTAGATTTTGTGTAGGTTCCATTTTGCCGCCTTTCTTTCTTCGTCCTTCCCTTATCTGTGCTACTTTTTCTCGTCCATATTTTATTATATTATCGATCTAGATTTTGTGTAGGTTCCATTTTGCCGCCTTTCTTCCTTCGTCCTTCCCTTATCTGTGCTACTTTTTCTCGTCCATATTTTATTATATTATTCGATCTAGATTTTGTGTAGGTTCCATTTTGCCGCCTTTCTTTCTTCGTCCTTTCCTTATCTGTGCTACTTTTTCTCGTCCATATTTTATTATATTATCGATCTAGATTTTGTGTAGGTTCCATTTTGCCGCCTTTCTTCCTTCGTCCTTTCCTTATCTGTGCTACTTTTTCTCGTCCATATTTTATTATATTATTCGATCTAGATTTTGTGTAGGTTCCATTTTGCCGCCTTTCTTCCTTCGTCCTTTCCTTATCTGTGCTACTTTTTCTCGTCCATATTTTATTATATTATCGATCTAGATTTTGTGTAGGTTCCATTTTGCCGCCTTTCTTTCTTCGTCCTTCCCTTATCTGTGCTACTTTTTCTCGTCCATATTTTATTATATTATTCGATCTAGATTTTGTGTAGGTTCCATTTTGCCGCCTTTCTTCCTTCGTCCTTTCCTTATCTGTGCTACTTTTTCTCGTCCATATTTTATTATATTATTCGATCTAGATTTTGTGTAGGTTCCATTTTGCCGCCTTTCTTTCTTCGTCCTTCCCTTATCTGTGCTACTTTTTCTCGTCCATATTTTATTATATTATCGATCTAGATTTTGTGTAGGTTCCATTTTGCCGCCTTTCTTTCTTCGTCCTTCCCTTATCTGTGCTACTTTTTCTCGTCCATATTTTATTATATTATTCGATCTAGATTTTGTGTAGGTTCCATTTTGCCGCCTTTCTTTCTTCGTCCTTCCCTTATCTGTGCTACTTTTTCTCGTCCATATTTTATTATATTATCGATCTAGATTTTGTGTAGGTTCCATTTTGCCGCCTTTCTTTCTTCGTCCTTCCCTTATCTGTGCTACTTTTTCTCGTCCATATTTTATTATATTATCGATCTAGATTTTGTGTAGGTTCCATTTTGCCGCCTTTCTTTCTTCGTCCTTCCCTTATCTGTGCTACTTTTTCTCGTCCATATTTTATTATATTATTCGATCTAGATTTTGTGTAGGTTCCATTTTGCCGCCTTTCTTCCTTCGTCCTTTCCTTATCTGTGCTACTTTTTCTCGTCCATATTTTATTATATTATTCGATCTAGATTTTGTGTAGGTTCCATTTTGCCGCCTTTCTTTCTTCGTCCTTCCCTTATCTGTGCTACTTTTTCTCGTCCATATTTTATTATATTATCGATCTAGATTTTGTGTAGGTTCCATTTTGCCGCCTTTCTTTCTTCGTCCTTCCCTTATCTGTGCTACTTTTTCTCGTCCATATTTTATTATATCATCGATCTAGATTTTGTGTAGGTTTCATTTTGCCGCCTTTCTTCCTTCGTCCTTTCCTTATCTGTGCTACTTTTTCTCGTCCATATTTTATTATATTATCGATCTAGATTTTGTGTAGGTTCCATTTTGCCGCCTTTCTTCCTTCGTCCTTTCCTTATCTGTGCTACTTTTTCTCGTCCATATTTTATTATATTATTCGATCTAGATTTTGTGTAGGTTCCATTTTGCCGCCTTTCTTTCTTCGTCCTTCCCTTATCTGTGCTACTTTTTCTCGTCCATATTTTATTATATTATCGATCTAGATTTTGTGTAGGTTCCATTTTGCCGCCTTTCTTCCTTCGTCCTTTCCTTATCTGTGCTACTTTTTCTCGTCCATATTTTATTATATTATTCGATCTAGATTTTGTGTAGGTTCCATTTTGCCGCCTTTCTTTCTTCGTCCTTCCCTTATCTGTGCTACTTTTTCTCGTCCATATTTTATTATATTATTCGATCTAGATTTTGTGTAGGTTCCATTTTGCCGCCTTTCTTTCTTCGTCCTTCCCTTATCTGTGCTACTTTTTCTCGTCCATATTTTATTATATTATTCGATCTAGATTTTGTGTAGGTTCCATTTTGCCGCCTTTCTTTCTTCGTCCTTCCCTTATCTGTGCTACTTTTTCTCGTCCATATTTTATTATATTATTCGATCTAGATTTTGTGTAGGTTCCATTTTGCCGCCTTTCTTTCTTCGTCCTTCCCTTATCTGTGCTACTTTTTCTCGTCCATATTTTATTATATTATTCGATCTAGATTTTGTGTAGGTTCCATTTTGCCGCCTTTCTTCCTTCGTCCTTCCCTTATCTGTGCTACTTTTTCTCGTCCATATTTTATTATATTATCGATCTAGATTTTGTGTAGGTTCCATTTTGCCGCCTTTCTTCCTTCGTCCTTTCCTTATCTGTGCTACTTTTTCTCGTCCATATTTTATTATATTATCGATCTAGATTTTGTGTAGGTTCCATTTTGCCGCCTTTCTTCCTTCGTCCTTTCCTTATCTGTGCTACTTTTTCTCGTCCATATTTTATTATATTATTCGATCTAGATTTTGTGTAGGTTCCATTTTGCCGCCTTTCTTCCTTCGTCCTTTCCTTATCTGTGCTACTTTTTCTCGTCCATATTTTATTATATTATCGATCTAGATTTTGTGTAGGTTCCATTTTGCCGCCTTTCTTCCTTCGTCCTTTCCTTATCTGTGCTACTTTTTCTCGTCCATATTTTATTATATTATCGATCTAGATTTTGTGTAGGTTCCATTTTGCCGCCTTTCTTCCTTCGTCCTTTCCTTATCTGTGCCACTTTTTCTCGTCCATATTTTATTATATTATTCGATCTAGATTTTGTGTAGGTTCCATTTTGCCGCCTTTCTTCCTTCGTCCTTTCCTTATCTGTGCTACTTTTTCTCGTCCACATTTTTTTATATTATTCGATCTAGATTTTGTGTAGGTTCCATTTTGCCGCCTTTCTTCCTTCGTCCTTTCCTTATCTGTGCCACTTTTTCTCGTCCATATTTTATTATATTATTCGATCTAGATTTTGTGTAGGTTCCATTTTGCCGCCTTTCTTCCTTCGTCCTTTCCTTATCTGTGCTACTTTTTCTCGTCCATATTTTATTATATTATTCGATCTAGATTTTGTGTAGGTTCCATTTTGCCGCCTTTCTTCCTTCGTCCTTTCCTTATCTGTGCTACTTTTTCTCGTCCATATTTTATTATATTATCGATCTAGATTTTGTGTAGGTTCCATTTTGCCGCCTTTCTTCCTTCGTCCTTTCCTTATCTGTGCTATTTTTTCTCGTCCATATTTTATTATATTATTCGATCTAGATTTTGTGTATACAGTCGCATCATAAAATCATTATGTTACTGTTTTAGGAGCAGACAACCATAAAGTGTGATGAAGTAATTTAAAGGGTAGAGATCGTGAGTGATAGCTCTGAAATGTTATCTGACAAGTTCTGTCAGTTACCATAAACATCAATAGCACTGTGTCTTGTGAATATTGTTCGTTGGATAGAAGCAATTCCCTTGTGGATAAGTATGGAAGGGAATAGGGTTCATAATTCATACATGCGTTGTTCAATATCCATTATGCTATGTTGGTTCTTCTATGTGCCTACATTCTAAAGTGCATCGTTAAGTGTTGCCAGTTTCATGACGCTATGTTCATTATTCTATGTGCCGAGTGACAAATTTCAAAATCCATTATGCTATGTTGCTTCTTCTATGTGGCAAAGTGCGTTATGCTATGCTGGCTCGTCTTTGGTGCTACATTCTAAAATGCAATGTCGCCAGTTTCATTACGCTATGCTAAATATTCTATGTGCCAAGTGACAAATTTCAAAGTGCATTATGCTATGTTGCTTCTAGTATGTGGCAAAGTGCATTATGCTATGCTGGTCCATCTTTGGTGCTCCATTCTAAAATGCAAAGTTCAATGCCACTAGTTGTAGTTTATCATGCTATGTTTAGTAGGCCTAACGTGTTATTCTAGTTCTAAGTCATATGCCTATTAAAGAAATACAAAGCACGTTATGTTGTGACGGTTTTTCTATGTTGCCACATCATAACCAATATTCCCCCGTAGACCCTCTCAATACGATCATCAACACAGTTCATAAAATTTAATATAAGGCCTATATAAGTATATCAAGAGTGGTGAATTTGTGTTGATTTCTCAGTCGGTAGTCTAATATATTATTGACCAATTGTCATGAAATTTTACGAGCACTATTTGCTAATGATGGGAGGGGGGGGGGGACTACCCGGACAACTACCTTGGAAAATATTGTATAGTTTAAAAGCTAGTCTATGCTTTAAGCGTGATCATCTTCCCCACACCTCCCCATCTAAGATCGGTCTGAGCATTCCACGGTATTGATAATGCATGTATAGCCTAGTTATGTAGAGAGATATAGGCTGTATATCTGTGTACATACGATTCGTGTCAATCTGTAGGAATTAAAGTACAATGTGGATATAAAAATCACTAATCATGGTAACATAAAAAATAGGTCTTTTTAATAAATCAAGGACACGAAAAAAAATAATACCATGAAACTCTATCATAGTGTATGTTGTAATAATAATACCCTTAAAATGGTACCAAAGAACATTCATGCGGACTTTACGAAACTAACTTTAAATTAAAATGTATCACTATTACTATACCGGTAAGAATAGCTCCTTGGGCTTATTAAAGTCTATGACGTGACAGTCATCGCCGTTATCGTTGTGGTCAAAGCGTAATGGTACACGTGTTTATGTAAGGGTTCCGACTACCATCGCTAATTAACCCTTTGAATTTTAAAATGTTGCTATACTTGAGGTAAATGGACGAATTATGAAACCAAAATGTTTATAAAATATAGCAACAATAAGATAAGTTACAGGGTTTGTGCGACACTGGAATGCAAGTTAGTTTAGGCCACTGTGTTTTATTTCCCTGTTTTAGATCAGAAAAAAATCTAAAATCTAATGAGGGAGGGGGGGGGGGACATTTGAGAAAACAAAACATTGAGCCTATTTTTGGAAAAGTTAGTGAGGGCGACGAAATAAAAAAAGAAATTGACATATTTCTAGAAAAGGTTTTGCGGGCGACGAAATAACAAACTTTTGACCTATTTAAAAAAAATTAACGAGGGCGACGAAAAAACAAGCAAGAAAAACATAGTTGGAAAAATGCTTTTTATCTCCTGACATAAACTTGTTTTTTTCGAGATGTATTTTTTATCTTCCGAAATCAACTGTGTTTTTTCGCAAATCTACAACAATCTAATGCGCGCGCTAGGCAGAAAAAACACATTTGTTTTTGGCAATGCGCGGCCTAAATCTAATGTGCGCGCTCATCTAAAACAGAGAAAAAAAACATAGTGGCCTTATATTGCTCAAGCGTCACTGTGGGTACATTACATGTAGGCTATACGTGACGTTTCCAGCCGTAATTTGTGTTCAGATGTATGCATCGCGAACTTAAATGTTTTTTTTATCACTATATTCTTTTTTTAGCTAGAAAATGTATAGCAATAATTATACAGTAAGCCTATACCTAATTTAATTCGTTCATGGAAAGTAAATATTGGATGCGACCAGCGGTACTGTAAACGTCATTTTACATAGGCCCACTCAATGCCTTTTTTACACTAAAACAAACACGATCACCATTGAATACGTGTGTATTCAGATTTATTTATTTTGTCAAAAAAACATTTATAATACAGTGATAACATAACAAAAATAAGGTTGACAGGGAGACCCTTGTTAAGACAAATGTATGTCGCTAGCACAAGGGCCACCCGTGTGCCGATTTGCGTAAACTGCTTATTGCATTCAATACCTAATAAAAACTAAATTATCAGCAATTTAGTGAAAAAGTCCGTAAATGACTCTAGAAAAAATCACGATTGAAGATAATGTTGTTGAAACTGGAACAGCGTTGGCTCAATGTTGTGTCGCCGGCCACACATGTCAGCTAGGTGTGATAATCACTGAATCCGAGAGTTCGTTCCACAGCTTTGGCGCTGCACTGAAAAAAACCTTCTGCCTCCGTACTGTAAGAGTTTAGTCTTGCGCCGACAGAGAAGGTTTTTTGATGATGAGCGAAGGCTTCTGCTTGGAGTGTAGCTTGAAACTAACTCAGATAAATATGATGGCGCGCTGCCATTGACAGTTTTGTACGTGAGTAGCAGTATCTTGAACATGATTCGCTCTTGCACTGGTAGCCAATGGAGGCCTTTAAGCACTGGTGTTATATGATCATCTCGATTGGTACGTGTCACCAGGCGTGCTGCGGTGTTCTGAATACGCTCCAATGTTTCTGATGTGAAGAGAAGCAGCACTGCAAACGGCACTGACATGTTTGTTAAGGGTCAGACAGCTGTCCAGTGTCACTCCAAGACTCTTCACATCCTCTGCGGGAAGAATGTTCATTCCACCAATTTGTAATGGTCTCAGAGAATGTTTGGACGAAAATCCAGCCTTGTATGTGTAGAGGACCTCTGTCTTCACCCCATTTTGCTTTAGTCTGTTTTTTACCATTCATATATCTATGTCACGAATGCAAGCTTCCAGTCGCTGCATGAATGTGTCCGCATCTGTGAGCGAGAAAGAAATGTACAATTGTGTGTCGTCTGCATACATGTGATAACTTAGTCCGTGTTTCTTGATGATTTCACCTAGATCAGCTGTATACAGTGTGAAAAGCAAGGGTCCAAGAACAGACCCTTGCGGAACTCCGTATTGCAGTTTGAAATTACTTGATGTTTCATCTCCGATCACCACCTTCTAGGTACAATGCAAACCAATGGACTGCAGAATTCGATAGATGTAATCGTGATGACAGCTTCTGCAAGAGGATACGGTGATCGATGGTATCGAACGCGGCGCTAAGGTCCAAGAGTACAAGACATCCGACTTGTCCATCATCCGCAGCAAGTAACAGGTCGTTCGTGATACGTAGCATAGCAGTTTCGGTGCTATGGGCTGGTCTGTATGCAGACTGAAACTTGTCATGAGGGCTGTAGGTCTTCACATGATCCTGTAGTTGGGATGACACTACCTTCTCAAGTGTTTTGGCAAGAAAAGGAAGATTAGAGATAGGCATGAAATTTTTAAAGTTCTCAGGGTCCAATGAAGGTTTTTTCAAGATTGGGGTCACCCAGGCCTCCTTTACACATGATTAGTTGTGTTAACAATCCTGACGGACATATATCATCGGCATGTGAAATTTTAATATATTTTGATTCTCACTAAGTGAAATTATTTTCCTGTTGCATTTTTTTAATTCGTAATATGAGGGTAAAATGTGATTTGGGGATCAAAAAGTGGTTAGTAATAAACGAATTTCGCGGTAAACGACCTCGCAATAAGCACAATATAAAATGCATGTATGTAATCCTATGGGAAACGATCCGTTCCAGAGAAATACTTCGTTATACCCAGAAATTTGCTTTAAGCGTGTTCGTTATAGAGAGGCTCGATTGTATTCCACATTGCATTGTGCTTCATCCTAGATTCCTCATCTCATTCTGCTTCAGCCGTGTGGCTCGCTCTGATTGGCCACGTGTTCGACTTGTGGGGCGGGGCGTGCTTGTTGTATGGTATGCCAATTACACCAGTCATTTTGGGGACTGCCTTTTCTTAAATTTGACTTACAACTAACGTTATACTATTGAACAAAGCATAATAAAAGTAGAGACATTGTCATTGAACATTGCACTTTATATGCAGCAATAGGCCTGTAGAAGACGCATCATAGCACATAGAATATTGAGCATAGCGTATACATAATGATACTAACGATATTGAATGATGTACTTTAGAATGGAGCCACACAGAAGAGCCAACATAGCATAATGAATATTGAACAACGCATCATAGCATAATGCACTTTGAAATTGGTCACTCGGCACAGGATATTTTAAACATAACATAATGAAACTAGCGACATAGAACGATGCACTTTAGAATGTAGACACATAGAAGAACCAACAGAGCATAATGAATATTGAACAACGCATGTATGCATTATGAACCCTATTCCCTTCCATAGATAAGTACAGTGACACGTTATTTTATACGTGCTCACTGTGACTAAAATGAAATGTAAATGCTACTATAGCTTTATATGCGATAATTATCTTCATGACATTGTAGGTTGATCGGTCCCGGAGATTTTTTTAAGAGCCTTCACCCCCTAATGCTCACAGGATATGTTACTTATTCATAGCTAACGTTATTTCATACGGTTATCACATCTAAGCAAACCAAAAACCTTGGCAAAACATGTATACAATGTTGGACCAACGTCGAAGACGTTGGGCCGACGTTGTATATATGTGCCCCCCCCCCCCCCGACTTACACATAGAGTGGATGCTGGTAACACAACACTGTGCACGAAACATGCTATCAACTTCCGTGACGAGGATGCAACGTTCTCTCAACGTTATAATGTGTCCTCTCTGCTTGATAATTAGTTATTAGCTATTATCATTCTCTGTGATGCTCTGCAATTTGTAATTCTATAGATCTATGCTGTATCATTTTTCGTCAATCCTTGTCGCGCTAAGTCGTCTTATTTACATTTTCACCCACTTGAGGTTGAAAATTACTCATGTGTGTTTAATTTGGGACAAAACATTTGTAAATCTTGGATATTTAAAAGCTCATTTCGTTCCCAATAACTGTGATTATCCTAGTACTAATAAAGCAAAAAAAAACAATTATAGCGCGGAGATATCCCCGCACTGTAAGAGTAAAAATATTTATAATGTCATTTAATACACAGGTATTCAAATGAATCAGAGAGAGCTAACTAAGACATTTATGATGATTTCAAGGTTTTCATAAAAAAAAATTCAGCGCTTTAAGGGTTAAAAACAATTATACTCGTGCTTAGCGCTTAAGGGGTTAATACATAAGGCCTACACAATTCATCTTATCAACATCACTGTTGTCATAATTTAACTCAACGCTTGACCGGTTAACCTATGAATCACTGATGTCGCTCGTAGTAGTTATTCTAGTTTGATCCACATTTTTTTAAGTGACATATGTCTTAACCCTTTGCCTGCTAATCACGACAAAAGTCTTTTTTTAATCCATTTTATTAGCCGATTAAACCACTGTTATCGGGAATGAAATGCCTGTTAAGGCATCAAGATTTGTTAATGCTTGGTCTTAAATTAAACAAATATGAGTAATTTTCAACCACTTGAGGGTGTGGATCGGGGTAGCGATACACAACTTAAAATGGTTGAAATTTAAAAAAAATTGCAGTCCTAATGATAAACGTTATAATTTAAATTTCATATATCCAATTAATCTTCAGCTACTTGAAGTTTTGGATCAAGTGACTGTAAGTTTAAATTGGTTATCATACATTGCTATTGAAGCGCCGGGGACAGCAAGCGATACAATTTAGCTGACAACCCGGTGACGAGACATGGTCTGTACTCCAACATATATATTTAGTTCTGCCACTTTATCTATAGACCTAGTTGTCACATAATTATTGCCTAAATTCTATCGCCTACATTCCACGAAACGTTCAACTTCTGCTCTCATTCAGGGAAATCACACGTGTCACTCATTGTTCGTTTGAAGCCAATAAATAATAATGTGCAAACGCCACAGACGAAATGTAATTACAATCCTATTAAAAACAAAAAGTGAAAATGCGTTTCTTATATTTGTTTAATTTTAGACTAAACATTTGCAAATGTGGATATTTAAAAACATAGTTCATTCCCAATAACTGTGATTTAACTAATTTAACCTAATGAAACAGATTGAACGGACAATTGCCACCCACCCGCCAACACGAACGATGCTAGTATTGTGGGATCATTGTCTACGACGCTGGCCCAACATTAGACAGTCATTGGCTCAATGCCTGGTGTTTGCTGGGTTGGACACCATAACATCGTTCAATCAAATATTGAATACACAGCAGCGCCTTGTGGATGTAAATACATTTCCACACTATCTATGTTCAAATAGTCAACTGGCCGTGTTAAATAAAACCTGACAATAAAAGGTAAATTGAAGTTTTTGCAGCGCGTGGAAATGTTTTAATTAATTTTTCAAGATATATTATAATGGTTGGGCCTTAAAATCTTGGAGTAAAGGAGACGCATTAACAACACACATGCCTTCTATTTGCAGATGGCATTGTTTTTTATCATCATAGCATAATTAACTGAAAAGTTACAAAAATAGATTTTTCTTTTCCATTTAGGATTACTGTTATGTAGTCTGTCGCAACAATAAACTATATGTAAATACATGTAGATAATTCACTATCCTAATGGGAGTCACGGGATAGACCGCAGTTGGAGCTGCCATTCGGTCATTACCAAAGACAACTGTTTACATGTGACGGAAATATCTGAAACAACATGCAACATATGCGCTCGACAAAAACTTTGGCGTCCGGCATTTGACAGCGAGGCTTCCAAAGGCTACCCACTGCACTCAAAGCCTATCTGCTATGTCAATGTCAACCCATTAACTCTCAAAGCATAGCCTATCTGCTATGTCAGTGTTAACCCTTTAACTCTCAAAGCACATCTACTATGTCAGTGTTAACCCTTTAACTCTCAAAGCACATCTACTATTTGTGTGTTAACCCTTTAACCATCGGTAATGATTATATCCGTTTTTTATATATGTGTTAATAGTATATTGAATACCATCTTTCAAATAAACATGTTAAAGACAAAACGTGACATCAATCAGCAAAACAGGTTAAAATCGTTGACCTTTATTTTGTTAAATCTGAATATTTTACTCACTTGAAGTTGTGAATCACTAAAACTACTAATTTAATTTGAAAGTTTAATAAGTCCCACCAAAATAATTTGGGGAAGGTTAACATCTCTTTTTCGAAACATACCGGGTATATATGGAATTAGGAGACTCCATATTCTAGTGACAAATATCTTGAAACAGGCTTCCTGTTGACCATTTTCTGAATAGGTGTGATGATAGGAAAAATGTAATACATTTTGTTACGAATTAATAATTTGTAATATCGATTGTGGATATTAAAATGTTCAAAAAATTCCCAATTACCTTGTAATGAAAATATGATGTAAAATATCGACATTATTGTAAGTTCAGCGTTACAATTGATGGGGTTATATGTCGGAGCTTTAGATTTTGATATATAGCCATTTTTTTCTATAATTTTTTTAACGCTGATCGGAAATACAACTTTAAAGCAATATAAGTACAAAATATTGAAGTTACCCTAGTTTTATTTCTTATATAAAAATGATTTAGTTTGAGTTATTTAAACTATCTGTCAATTAAATTTAAACTCTGTAGGTCATTTTCTCAGCATTTTGCGATTTTTAGGGGTTAGGTTTCCAAATCTTGTTTTATCGATGATTTCCTAAATAATTGAGATATATCTATACTTTTTGGTGCATTTGAAACCTGAGAGCTGGCTCTTTAAACGCCACTAACTAACTACTTTTCTATATCTTGCGACATAGGACCGGTTTTGTCACGTGTGATTACATAGCCTATATTTCCTAGGAAAATCCCACTTTGCCAACGATGGTTGTAGATGGTTGTAGAAATCCTCAGGAAAGACTGGAAAAATATGTGTCAATTGTAATTCGACGACCAGAAGACAAAAGCCAGGAGATATAATGCGCCTGCGGCAGCAGCAGAATCCTAATTATTGCGCTATACCGCGTTTGTAAATGCTCGTGCATGAACATTACAGGCCTGCCAAGGACACAATAGTCCGTGTTAAATTAGCATCATAGTAGTATTAGTCTCGCTAGTTGCCTGACAAAATCATCGTTTAATTACCTTAACTATACATGAAACGTGTTTTATAAGAAATTTGCCAGAAAATAGTTTTTCTTTTTCTGCTTTTCTTCTCTCTTTAATTGAGTCAGACAAGGTACACGGCATGCCGCGCACTGTCCATCATTTACTGATGCCGTTAGCAGAATCGAATCAGGTTTAAATTATGCTCACGTTGCGGAAGTTTAGATCTATTATACTGTAACACAACCAATCGACATAAAAGGATGTCTGGCTCAGGCTTGGTTCACAGCTCTGATTGTGGTCCAACGTTGAGACAGCGATTTGTCCTCATAGAATGGTAGAGCGTCGTCTTGTCGTCCATTTTTAGACTTATTATAATAATGCTCTTAATGTGTTTTGACAGAATATCAGTTTCGTCTCCCAGAAGAATGATATTTTAGCCAAATTCCATTTCCTGTGTAAGTATCGTCTTCGTATTTTTAGATAATCGAGTTGTATCTGATATAGAGTTTGTGGAAATAATAGGAGTCTTCGAGTTTATAAACGGCAATGTGCAATAAAAATCAATGATATTGTAATATCGTAGCAACATCAGAATCACCCACCTGAAAAACAGACCAAATCCAGCTGCAAAAAAGGACGCGCCAGTCCACGATACCTGGTTTTAAAACATAAACCCATACAGATTAGGCCTATGTGTTCTAGGTAGTTCTAGGCTATGAGCGCACAGTCAAACCGAATTAACTACCAAGAATTCGGCCTGATAGATAGACTCGGTGCGCTTCATATCTGGAGACTATGTCCTTGTCCTTTTTGACAGCATGTAACACAATCTTGTTTTGGCCAAATATTCTAAGCAATGATATGCATAAAAATATCACAGAAGACGTGGTTTATTCTCTACAACAAATCATATACACATAGGCCCTACACCTATAATGACTGATGAATACTAAACATTATAACTGTTCCAGTAATTGAACATTACCAGACACCCTTCCTGCAATAAGAGCAGAGGCAACCCACAGAGAAAGCCATTTGATGGTTGATTGTAGCGAGTGAGAACTGGTGATAAAAGGCCAATTTACAAGCCGTGAGCGGGTTCACTGTAGCAGCTATCTGTGTGCCATGGTCAAATTGGCACCAGAGAAAAGATAAAAGATCTACATTCCCACTAAGACATCTGATTGTCAGCAGAAGACAACGAGAAGGTCACTCCCGACAGAGAGAGCACTCATTAAACCTTATAACAATGACATATGTTTGTATGAACCATACAGGCCATTTTTTTTTAAATCTGAAGAAAAGTATTTGCTAGCTTCATTGCTATGGGTGTACGGCCATGATAATTTTTAAATTCCTCCAGTGCGGGGATCGACTTTAGACGTCAGAATCTGACGTCTATGGACGTCAGATTCTGACGTCTAAAGTCGGTCTCCGCGCTGAAAGGGTCAACCTAGATACATCTGAAGAAACTGAAGTATATGCTCTGAATAAATAATAATCAAATTATAACAAAAATAAAATAATGATGCAGTTGGATAAGTATTCAAAAAGTGAAAAAGACTTCGACTTTTATTAAAGAACATTAAGAATATTGTTGTCTGAGGTGTGAGTAACAAATCATCATACATGTACAAAACGCTTATAGTCACAATGATCGAACGAACGCCGTACTAGTGAAAATAAAGGCTCCCATATCGTCAGCACGGCATTCGTACGGGTCATTGTGACCTATGTCTGGACCCAAACTAATCCTCAAAATCGTGGATTGTGGAGATTCAGTATCTGATCTGGGAGCCACATATGAACTGTCCACACAGCGAAAATTAAAAAATATTAACAGTGTGTTATTGTTACTGTTTGAAATTACACCGTCCGGATGCAATAACAATATTTTTTTTCATGTAAAATTGTTTTATTTGAAAATCGTTTGTTTTCTTATTCTTTTCATTGCATTGAATGTGAATAGATTATCTCAATTATTGACAAACTGTACAAATGTTACATAAAATATAATTTTATGAAAAATGTAAAATAATTATATATACATAGTGTATATAGGTCTATCCAAAATTCAGCTGTGAAATTGATCATGGTGAGATGACAATCACATGACACCGTCCTCCAGACACAAGATACGAATCCTGGCGGTCTGATACCAGGCGTGCAACCTCTCGTTCACGGGTGCTCAAGACAATACTTTTTTTTACGATTTTTACGACTAAGACAAATCATTTTAACTGCAATCTCTGGCGTGACAGGTGATTGTATTCTGACCTTACAATTGTTTTGTTAACACTACCCAGCAAACACAAAACATTTGTATAACATTTAAACAATGTTGGACCAACGTGAAGATCGCATTTTATCTTTCTGTTCATTTCCTGCCTTGAAAGATAAAAAATCAAGATCAATCATTGTAACCAAACAAACACGAGACATTGACCCGATGCTAGTTCGGCGTTGGGCCAGCGTCGAAGACGATGGGACAGCATTAAACCAGCATTGGTTCAAAGTCTCATGTTTGCTGGAAGAAGTCATGATATTTGATGGATGTATATTTTTTACTATTACACGTTGAAATACATCAAAGATGCTATGACTAGATTAAGATAAGAAACACATCGAAGAATGCAGAGCTGGGTGGGAGATAAGAGCGAGAGCGAGAGCGAGAGAGAGAGAGAGAGTTTGTGGTGTGAGGCGCCACACATGGTGTGAGAAGGTATCCTAGGATTATTTTCTTACTAGGCATATTTGTCTGTATGTGTAAGTGACCACATATATGGCTTCACGTATAGAATATCATTCACCTCACCATCCCCAGGAGGTTCTCCCGGCCAAGTTTAGCCTATATGTGCACAAAGTTGTCAGGGGGGGGAGGGGTGGTTTACGACAAGTGAGGGTGCCATAAGATATGCAAACGGTGTTCATTTGAGTGCGGTATTGGAAAATACAGCACTCGTCCAAGGAATAAGGTGTGAGCCTTTGGGCGAACACCTTTATCTTTGGACATGTGATGTATCTATCCATACCGCACGAAAATGAACACCGTTTGTATTTTCTCACACGATTGTAGAAAATTTTCAACGGCGCAAATAAGTGTACAGTTGACCGACATGACAAACGACCATGAGACCCGCCGCTCACCTGCTATACAGCATGCAATCCTGCATACAACTTGTATAGGACTACATGTAGTACAGCGGAGTGCGGTATCGGCTGAAACACCACCAGTGAGTGGGAGAATAGACGTTTCAGTCGTGTAATGTAAATACAATTTGAGCGTGTTGTAGCGTGCGAGTTCGATATGGTGCGAGAAATAACACTCGTCAGTTGAGGTACTAATATCGGCTCTTTCAGTCGGCATTTTACGCTTCTGGTGGCAAATTGAACCATAATTTTGAGGTGAAACTATATTAAATAATGTTGGTTGTAATTGACCATCCCCTACTTCAAATTAAAGTATACAAGTTTAATTTAACAACACCACGTTGTATATAATGTTTATGACTCTGATTAGTTTTTACAGTTAAATATGGACACTGAGGGTTCTACTATTCGTTTTCAATTGTTGTCAGCTCACTGACTGATCGAAACTACTGTTCCATTGTGTTGTGACGTGCACCAGTTGTGGTTTCTTCGTGCAGAAACAGGCCATTGTTTCGTTATCGACCTTTACTTCTCTCTGATGTAATGTTGCCTATCAGAACACAGTTAATCCAAGAGTGCGATACGAGTGGGTCGTCACGATGATGGACTTGAATAGCAGACTGATAGGGACAGAGGCCCAGCACCGGTTCATTTTCTGGGCCAACATCGGAGATGTTGGCCCAGCAATGGACCAGTGCTGGGCCAGATTCACTCACAGGCCGTAAAGATTCATCTTCATCTACGAGCTGAAAAAGGCGGGCTCGCTGAGAGCAGGACAGGTTAATAACTGAGGTTGTGTGATCCCGGCGGGTGTGGAATAACACGTCCCATTGATTCCCCAACCAATTAATCCTTGACAGGAAACAGCGAGCCGCTGAAGAGCGCGGCGCGAGCGCGGTTTCCGTCCACGTAAACTCAACCCGGCGCGATTGAAGACTTCATGGGAAGCGGTGGTAAGGAGAGAAGCCCCAGGAAGCGGGTTTTATTCATTGATACGGGCGTGTGGTGGCGAGAACGAGAGGGTACGTCAAGCGTCAATCAATGCAGCATGGTGGGGGGTGTATCTTCCCGTGAGATCAGACTGGGTGTTCCCTGTCTCAAATCTTGTATTATATTTCAAAACGGACGCCGAACACGTTTCAGAGCTAGTCCATGCATGGTTTGCATAACGATAAGAATTGTTCCACATTTCTTTGCTTAATAACATTATGACAAATGAATGCGTGTACAATATCTCATCGTCCACAACTCTTTTTATTAATCAAAACTAGTTCATAATGATAAAAAACATTAGACAAATCCGAACAAATTCGAATCTTGGAATTGGACGGTATTTTGTTACTTTTGAACTATGAATTCGAACAATTTTGAACTTTAAATTCGAGCATATCAATTTTGAACATATCACAAATTCGCACAATTAATGTCATTTGCATGCATGTAAATTCGAACGGTTGATATGATCATAGAGTTAGAAAATATGAACAGCGTTAGTCACTGACGGTACTACAGGTACTCAGGACGGTACTACGGGTACTCACGGACGGTACTACGGGTACTCACGGACGGTACTACAGGTACTCACGGACGGTACAACAGGTACCCACAGACAATACTTAAGGTACACACGGACGGTACTACAGGTACTCACGGACGCTACTACGGGTACTCACGGACGGTACTACATGTACTCACAGACAGTACTACAGGTACACACGGACAGTACTACGGGTACTCACAGACGGTTCTACAGGTACTCACGGACGGTACTACGGGTACTCACGGACGGTACTACAGGTACTCACGAACGGTACTACAGGTAGTCACGGACGGTACTACAGGTACACACCGACGGTTCTACAGGTACTCACGGACGATACTACAGGTACACACGGACGGTACTACGGGTACTCACGGACGGTACTATAGGTACTCACTGACGGTACTAAGGATACTCACGGACGGTACTATGGGTACACACGGACGGTTCTACAGGTACTCACGGACGGTATTAGGGGTACTCACGGACGGTACTACAGTACAGGTACTCAAGGACTGTACTACATGTACTCACGGACCGTACTACGGGTACTCACGGACGGTACTACAGGTACTCACGAACCGTACTACGGGTACTCACGTACGGTACCATGGGTACTCGCGGACTGTACTACGGGTACTCACGGACCGTACTACGGGTACTCACGGACGGCTCTACAGGTACTCCTGAACGGTACTACAGGTACTTTTGGAGGTACTACGGGTACTCGCGGACGATACTACAGGTACTCACGGAGGTACTACGGGTACTCACGGACTGTACCACGGGTACTCACGGACGGTACTACAGGTACTCACGGACCGTACTACGGGTACTCACGTACGGTACTAGGGGTACTCACGGACCGTACTATGGGTACTCACGGACGGTACTACGGGTACTCACGGACGGTTCTACAGGTACTCACTGAGGTACCACGGGTACTCACGGTCGGTTCTACAGGTACTCACGGACGGTACTACGGGTACTCACGGACGGTACTACAGGTACTCAGGGATGGTACTACGGGTACTCACGGACGGTACTACAGGTACACACGGACGGTACTACGGGTACTCACGGACGGTACTGCAGGTACTCACGAACCGTACTACGGGTACTCACGTACAGTACTATAAGTACTCACGGACTGTACTACGGGTACTCACGGACCGTACCACGAGTACTCATGTACGGTACTACGGGTACTCACAGACGGTACTACGGGTACTCAAGGTCGGTACTACGGGTACTCACGTACGGTACTACAGGTACTCACGGAGGTACTACGGGTACTCACTGACGGTACCACGGGTACTCACGGACAGTACTACAGGTACTCACGGACCGTACTATGGGTACTCACGTACGGTACTAGGGGTACTCACGAACGGTTCTACAGGTACTCACTGACGGTACTACGGGTACTCGCGGACGGTTCTACAGTTACTCACGGACGGTACTACGGGTACTCACGGACGGTACTACAGGTACACAGGGACGGTACTACGGGTACTCACGGACGGTACTACAGGTACACACGGACGGTACTACGGGTACTCACAGACGGTACTACATGTACTCACAGACGGTACTACAAGTACTCACGGACGGTACTACGGGTACTCACGGATGGTACTACGTGTACCCACTCATAGTTAAGTTTCCTTAAGGGAGGGGGGGGGGGTGTGAAGCCAGATAAAATAGCTTGTGGGGTCAGCAACGCAGCGTTGTTATACACGTTAGCAGTACTGCCTATCATCAGTATCACCTATCATGACGTGAGACATTGCGTGCTTGTATATTTTCTGGGAAATACGCGTTTAATGACAAAATTAATACATAACATCAGAATCACAAAAGTGACATAAAGTATTCTCAGCAGATCGTGTAATTGATAGACTGATCGCTTGTTGGCAATCACTTAAAAAACATAATAGTTTTCCTTAAAAAAATATGTATGTCAATAAAAAGTTCCAATGTTTAAGTGCTTATATATGGGATGGATAGCTAATACCTCTCTTGTTTTTTTTTACTAATATCACAGCATGACCAATATTAAGAAAACATCTAATTACATGATGTTTCACTGTGGCTGAATGAGCCTTGTGACAAGTACATACATTATAGATCTATTGATAACACTTTTAAGTATTAAATATCAGCATGATGTTTGCTGAGCAAGCTTATCATAATGTTGTATTTTTAGAATATTTTTATTATTTTTAAACTAGCACGACATAAAAATTTAATGAGTTGAGTTGCTAACTCGATCCCACAACTTGCCAACCAAATTGATTCCGGTGATTGATGGCAATTATTGTTTCCATGGCTAGTTAAATGGACAACCCCACCACCTGGTATCAATAATGGTTATCACAAAATATGTGGTTGTCACAAAATATGAATCAATGAACAAATATATCAACAGTTAAAATAAAAGCAATCTTTTTTATAATTAAAGTAATAAAATTCACCAGGTATTATTGTACCGGGACTTTATGGCAACAACGACTAAAACTAGGTGAGGTCCCAGAGCTAGGGGGGGGGGGGGGGTTATTTGTGTTGAAAGGTCCATACGATCCAAGAGTGATATAGTGAAATTTTCTCAGGAATTCGAATTCGCGCGTCTCACAAAAATCATCCTGTCCAAAAGTACTGTAAAAACCCTTTAAACACTAGTACCGTCAACATCGCAAACCGCAAATTGAAATATTGCGTATGAGGTGATTGTTTGCTAAAACTGTGGTAATATTCTATTTAAATAATTTTTAAACTATTTATTATCACTCACATATGACACAGGCTTTCTCGTGGATGTAAAATAGTTTGTGTCTGATCAATGACAAATGCACAATATAGCTTTATTTTAACAGGTAATTTTACCCATTTTTCATACTTTTTCAGTAAATAGACATAATACTTTTCTCTCAGCCGATTTTTGTCTAGCATGAATGATTAGTTTTGATTCAAACATGTTCTAGAACTATTGTTGACTTAACATTAACCCATTTGGAATAATAATAATGATTTATGTGAACATATTACTCGCTTTTTTGGTTAGACGTAAACTTAGCTCCCTTTTCTTCAGGTTCGGGAAAATTGACCATATCTCACAATATTGCCCACTGAGTAGTCATTTTGAGCTATATCAATATATTTGATATCAATAGAAAACTACTGGCACAGGCTTTCACATGTATGTAAAATATTTTGTGTCTGATCATTGACAAATGCACAAGAGAGCTTTAGGTTAGTGTTTATTACTTTTGCATTCTCTGGAGCCATTTTTCATCTTGACGACTGAAGAAGTGATCAAATCCATTTCTAAAGTTATCTCAGCCATCACACAAGTTATCTTAGCCACTGAAGAAGTGATCATAGCAACTTCAAACGTTATCTCAGCCGCTACAAAAGTGATCTTGGCCACTGAAGAAGTGATTACAACCACTTTAAAAGTTACCTCAACCACTACAAAAGTTATCTTGGCCACTGAAGAAGTGAACACAGCGACTTTGAAAGTTATCTCAGCCACTACAAAAATTATCTTTGCCACTGATGAAGTGATCACATTCACTTTAAAAGTTATCTCAGCCGATACAAAATTGATATTGGCCACTAATAATTCTTATGTCAGTCCCTAAAAAAGTGATCTCGGTCACTACAAAAGTGATTTTAACCACTTAAGAAGCCATCACATCCACTTTAAAAGTTATCTCAGCCACTACAAAAGTGATCTTGGCCACTGAAGAAGTAATCATAACCACTTTAAACGTTATCTCAGACACTACAAAAGTGATCGTGACCACTGAAGAAGTGATCACAGCCACTTTAAAGGTTATCTCAGCCATTGCAAAGGTGATCTTGGTCCCTAACAAGCTGTTGTCAGCCACTGACAAAGCCACTACAAAGTGATGTTGGCCACTGAAGAAATGATCACAGCCACTTAAATAGTTATCTCAACCACTACAAAGCTGCTGTGATCACTTCTTCAGTGGACAAGATCGGGTTGTTTGTGGCCAAGATCACCTTTGTGATGGCTGAGATGATTTTTAAGGTGGATGTGATGACTTCTTAAGTGATCATGCAGTGACCGAGATCACTTTTTTAGGTGAATTAACAGTATGGTAATGACCTTTAGAGCTTAACACAGACCCGCGATGCTCCCGGTGGACGCTGGGCGTTTGCCCGGTGCTGTTTTGGTGTTGGACTACCGTCTGCGACGCTAGCCCGGCTTTGAATCGGCTTTGGGTCGACGTCTCGTGTTTGCCGTGATGGTCCCACACCTGACAGCGTGTACACCAGGGTTGTGTACGGGGCGTGTGGGTTCACTCAGACATTGCCGTCCACTGTAGATTTTACACTGACTGTTTTAAAACTGACTATTTTAAAACTATATTATACAAAGCACATATAATGACTGAACAACATTCAGTGGACGGAGAGGATGGGGCCACAAAGAATGGCCAGCAAGACGTGGTAGAAGTTACGGGTGAAAGTGCACATTTTGTTTTTGATGATTGGTGTACAGTAAGTGGGACTAAACAAGAAATCTGTCACACTTCTAAAAAAGGAGTGTGTCTCAACTGTGCATATGTTGTCACTACTGACGGGTGAGGACATTGTGTCACTTGGATTGCCCCTGGGGCAGAGGAAGCTTAATATGCAGGAAGCCATTGATACTAGCTTCAGGTCCGACAGGAAAGAAGTTGTACAGCCGCCATTGACATCGGCACCACCGGAGGATGTACAGGTTGTACACACAGTCGCGGACGTACACACGACACCTCTAGCCACGAGAGGAGGTGAGCCACCAGCACGTGGGAACCTCTGTGACAACTTGAGCTGATGAAGCCGGAGGCGGTGTACACAGCCAAAACGTTGACATCCAAGCTGTCAGGCGGCTAATTTGAAAACATCAGGTAAAACGTTTGACGCTTTGTTTCAAAATGACCCCCTGCAGAGGTCTAATACATGCTCCACAGGGGCCATTTCTCAGCAGTCAGTTGGCCCACTCACCGATCACAACTTGAGCAGCGTGTTTGACCCGCGTATTGTGCTTACCATGAAAGCAGCACGGGTCAAAACTGTACATATCACACAATTTCTACCGCCATCAAGCAAATACCAAATAAATCGGGCATCAAGGAGAGAGTTGGTGCTATCGACTGGCGAATCAAGCGATCACGATGGCAAGCTGCTGATCACACTGCAAGACCCCCACCCCTATTCTGGAATCTCAGTGAATGGGGGGCAGCTAATAGCAGAATAATGAACTGCCTGTTGGTGACGGGAGCATTGAATCGAGCCAATATTGAGTATTACTTGGCATATACTACAACCTTATTCTCTTTTGTCGAAAAGTTTGGGTGGCACAGCATCTTAGACTTCGATTTTAAATACCGAGAGTTGCAGGCCGAACATAATTTTCAGTGGGGCACCCTTATGCCGTCGTTGGAGCTCAGCCTATTAGTGCCACGTCAACGTCAGCAGCATCCCCCCCGGTGAATAAACATCGTATCACCACTAAACAACAAAACTGCCCAAGCTATGCCAGCAGTGAAGTGTGTCGTCGATTTCTGTTGGGATCGTGCCTGTTTGGCAGTACCTGTAAATACAGGCATAGCCGACCCCACTTTCCCCCTCTTCTAGTAGCACATTTACTACTGAAGACGCTGGGATAAGCCTCAGCCTCCATCCCAGACGGCTTAAAAAACTGATAGACATTACCCCGTCCCCTCGCCCACATGACGGCGCCCTGCAATACAGAGCGTGGACCAGTGAACTACCAGCTGATGACCCTAAACGGGATATCATCCTGACTGGGATCCGTGAGGGTTTTCACATTGTGGATGTGTCACAGATTGTACCAGCGGAGATGGACAACTACAAGTCAGCTACCTGCGTAAAAGCACGTGACATTGTGGAGGCTCAAATACGGGAAGAAATTGACCATAATAGGTATGTTATTGCACCACTCGTGCCGATTTTTACTGTCTGCTATAGGAGCCGTCCCCAAAAAAGACTCAAATAAGCTCAGAATAATCCATGACTGTAGTCGCCCTTATGGATCAGCGCTTAATGATTTCGCATACAATTCCCATTTTAAGTATTCTACAATACAAGATGCAGTGACGGCTATAAAGCCCGGTAGTTTTATGGCGAAAGTGGATTTGTGCAGTGCCTACAGATCGGTCCGGATTCACCCCTCTAACTACGCGGCAACAGGCCTAAAGTGAACTTTTTCTGGTGATCGCGATCCTACCGTCCTGGTGGACACCCGTCTGCCCTTCGGCGCCAAGATATCGCCAGAAATTTTCAATGCTCTATCGCAGGCTGTTTGTCGCATTATGGCGAGTAAAGGGTTCAAGCATGTGGTGGCGTACCTGGATGACTTTATTGTCGTTGCAGATAGTTATGAAGAGTGTTTCACAGCTTTACATACGCTATTAGCTTTACTTTGTCTTCTGGGTTTTGCAATCAACTACAGGAGAGTGGTAGGCTCAGCCACGCGCCTTATGTTTCTGGGCATTGTGATAGACAGTGTGAAGTTGGTGTAAGAACTGCCTAAGGACAAGTTGACTCAGCTGTATAACAGTATTCTGGCTATGACTAATAAAATAAAGATTACAAAAGGGGAATTGCAGTCTTTAATCGGTAAACTCTCTTGGGCTACACAGTGCGTGTATGGCGGACGATCTCATCTGCGACGCTTAATCGATCGTCTTAGTGGTCTACATCGCCCGTGGCACAAGTCCAGGATTACGAGTGAGATGAGAGCCGATATTGCCTTGTGGTGCAACTTTATGGAAGTGTTTAATGGTACCACGGTACCACCCCTATGATTGATAACCGGCCAGGTACCGCCATCAGTACTGATGCTTGCAACATCGCGGCTGATTGTGTATATGGCAACTCATGGATTTATACACCTTGGACAAGCTGGTCAGGATCAAGTCAATTACACATATACCACAAGGAGGTGTTGGCGGTGGAGCCAGCTGCTGCTGCTTGGGCTCCTCTGTGGAGAGATAAACGGGTTTAGTGCATATAGACAACCAAGCTCCAGTGGCTCCAGTGGCCATCATTAATTATTTGCCTTGCATAGCCTTACTAAGTAACCTTAAACTACCACAGCATGTTACAAACAGTACATGTGGGTGTTTGTGCTCCTGCAGACATTCAAAATTATGCTGACTCAGCAGAATAGCTCCGCAAAAAGTCACAAACTACGTTATCATCATAACCGCTGATGTTTTCGAATGCATTACTGTATTGGAATTATATTGTTGGTGATAAGAAAGCTCACTCAGCCATATTATATTATGATGTTGCCAAATACAGATTGTTTTTAATGAAAAATGTTTGAATTTAAGGCGTGATGAAGGCGGAATGGAGGAAACATATGAAGATTTAGCATAAAAATGTTTAAAGGACATCTGTTGGATCCATGTGGTCATTTACATTTAGACAATATTTTTTAACACTAACGATCTTTCCAGGATTCATCTATTCTTTTAATATGGGGTGATGGTGGTTAAATAGTGGTGGTAGACGTAGATTTCTAGTAGTCATGCACAAAATGTATAAGATTGCCGATCCACAGCAGGCTGGTCCGTCTCATTCTCGGTAAATACAGCCTATAACTGACTGGACAATATGCTGTCTTTGTCAGACAGTAACTCTCGAATCAATGCAGTGCCCATCTGAAAGCAAGTGGACTGACGTCAATATTGGTCAAGGGTACTCAACTGATGCAACAAACCTCATATGCTTCAATGAGTTGCAGGCTATGCCCATGCCAATTGATATTAGGCGCCTCGATGAAGGCAAAGGCATTGAAGCCACTATATTTGAACACTTGGCCAAGTGGCACAAATCCTGCAAAGCAAAATTTAACAAGTCAAAGCTAGAACGTGCAGAAAAAAGATATTCTGTGAAAGACTGTGACCCCAGTTTAGAAATATACTAGACAAAGTTCTACACAGAAAGCATTGACAAAATATGTCTGATTTTTCTGTGGAGAAGATGCCACAGTAGACACACTCCACGAAGTAGCCACTTTTGGGCACTGCTGCTCTCGCAGAAATGCTGCGAGAGCTTGCAGACCTTGGCAAACAGTATTCTGCGCGGCTGCAGCAATTTGGCATTGAGCAAGACACTCGTCCACACAGCACTGACCTTAAAAATCGCATCATTGCTCACTTCCCACATCTGAAAGCTTACAAGGAAGGACGGGATGTACTCTTTGCCTCTGACAATGACATGGGAGCTGCTCTGTGTAAGCTCTGCAAGGAAGATTTTGATGATGAAGCCATCTGTCTCGCACGAGCCAAAATTGTGCAAAAAGACATGTTACAACTGCACGCTACTTTCACAGGCGCCTTTGATGAGGCATGTAAGGTCAACTCTGTATCCCAATCACTTCTGACAATCGTAGCCATGATCCTTGATGGTCCAAACATCCAGTCCCAATCACAGTCAAGCAGTGGTACACATCAAGCATCGCTCAGTGTTGCTCAGTTTCTGCAGTACAACAGACTGGCTAGAGGACACTGGTTGGGTGGAGGCTCTTGTCCAGGCCAAGGTGGCATCTGCAGGCACAGCAGACTCTTTTTTGAATGCCTCTCATATCACAAGAACTAGGCATGCACACCAAGTTACAGCAAGCAGACTGTACATCCTACCCAAACGGTCTTATTCCCACTACCAGGAGTCCCTGGAGCCAGAATGCCAAGCAGAAACGTTTGATGACAGGTGTGCCCGAAAAAAATCAGAAGATTCCACAGTTCTATTTCTGGTACACAGCTCTCCAACATGAGCTCCTCGTCTTTAGCTTCGTCAAATCTCTACGTGGGGCAAACTTTGCTCTGTATGTGGACTGCCTGACCAAGCTAACCCCATGGTTCTTCAGTTTGGACCACACCAACTACGCAAGATGGGTGCCAGTTCATATTTGTGACATGGTCAGTCTAAGCACAATCAACCCAGAAGCTGCCATGAAGTTCATGAATGGCAACTTCACTGTTCGCAAAACCAACAGTGTTCTCCTCCATGGCTCTGGACCAGGTACATGAGCAAAACAATGCCGCTGTAAAGAGTGACGGTGGTGCTGTTGGATTTACTCAATCCCCCGAGGTTTCAGACGCTGACGCAAGAGTTTCCAGATGATTTTGGAAAACAAGTCATATAACTGGTTGATGTCATAGAAGAGATGGGCAACCCATTCATTATGGAGACTACTGATTTCCTGAGACTTGACACCAGGGACATCGTTGACCCAACTGTGGCATCTTCTGTACGTCAGGCTGAAACGATGGGTCAGGAACAGTATCAGACTTTCATGACTGATCCATTGGTGGAGCAAACAGCTCCCATCAGTGAGCTCATAAAGAAAAACAAGTTGTCAATTTTGAGTCGACCCTCTCAAAGAGAGAAGTCCAAAACAAGCCTTCAAGTTTCATCTTTGAAGAGTGACTGCTCCCTATTTTCGCGGCCCTATTTTTTCGGCAACCAAGGCAGATATTTTGGGATGCCTAGAGAGCAACTGTGCTGCAGCCAGAGGTGAAGCCCCAAGAGCTGACGTCACAATCCTCGATGGAGCAGTGGTTGTCAACTTTTCAAACCAAATGCCACCAAGATTTTTGATGAATATGCAATAAAGATATTCCTACCCTACGTCCAGGGCCAACTACAACATACCAGTCGGGCTGACGTGGTCTGGGACCAGTACAGAGAAGGCAGCCTGAAATCTCAAACCAGAGAGAAAAGAGTGTCCGTAGAAGGGTAGAAGGCGCCACCAATCTTCCAGGAAACTGGCAACAGTTTTTTCGGATCGATGCCAGAAAAGCAGTTGTTTACCTTCTTGGAAGTACACCTCACCCACCTTGAAACAGAGAAGCAAGTAGTCACCAAGTAAGTAGGCAATGGTGAGGATGCCCTGATGAACCATGAAGAGGCTGACAGCTGAATGATTCTGCACTTACAAGATGCTGTCAATGTGGGCTACAAGGTGATTCTGCGAACAGTAGACACAGACGTGGTTATCTTGGCCGTGGCAGCAGTAGTGGAGATAGACATCCAGGAGCTCTGGGTGGCTTTTGGGACAGGTCGACACTTTAGGTACATCCCTAATTGGCCCTGACAAGTCTCGATCTCTTCCTACCATGTATATGGGGTGTGATATGGTATCATCCTTTGGCACAAGGGGAAATAAGTCAGCATCGGAAACTTGGAAAGTATTTGAAGACGCTACTCCAACTTTCCTGGCTATGTCCTCAGGCCCAGCAGAAATAACTGATGACAATGTTGCCGTGCTGGAGCGCTTCACCATTTAGCTGTATGACCGAACCAGCGACCTCACCAACATAGATGAGCTCGAAAGAAAAGAAGAAAAGGAGAGCGTTGGTGCACATCAAGAGGGAAGTCTTACAGGGGAACACTGCTGGGGTCAGGCAACTGCAGTTGTTCAAAAGCTACCATCTCCTACTGACTGGGGGTGGGCTGAACCACCCGAATGGAAACCGCTGTGGACCACTTTGCCAGAAGACAGTACGTCCTCAAGGGAACTAATTTCTTGTGGTTACAAAAAAAGGCTGCAGAGGACGATCCAAGTGCAATAAAGCAGCACTGAAGTGCACTGCCTTGTGTTAATGCAGTGGACAAGACTATGATGCGTAAAGCCCCCGCAGATAGCCCGAAGAACATTGACTGTTCGCAACACATTCAAGTACAGTATGGCTACCAAGCAGCCTCACTTTAGGCCAGTTTCCTTAAGTTTGTAATTGTGTTATATCAATAAAGGGTGCTATTTGGATAAGTTAAATCATCCAATCATCATTGATAGTGTTCATTATGCAAAATACGATGCGACCGCAGTATTTTTTGGGCGGCCATTTTGCAAAATGGCTGCCAAGGCCCACATAGACAGTATTTCGATTGGCCCCATAGCTATAAATTAGCCTAGGGATATTGTCTACTACTTGAATGAGTTGAATCATTCAATAATCATTGATTGCGCTTCATTATGCAAAATACTATGCGACTGCAGTGCTCTTTTGGCGGCCATTTTGAAAAAATGGCTGCCAAGACTCACATAGACAGTATTTCGACTGGCCCCATAGCTATAAATTTGCCTGAGCACATTGTCTACACATGCTGAAAATTGCATGCTTCTATGTATAAACCCACAATTGTTACACCAATCTGCTTGACTAATTACCCTGGCATTTATAATAAGATGGCTGATGCCGTGTCAAGGCTTCATGAACACAATGGTCTTGCTAGATTGTACTCACTAGGAGTTACTTAATCATGTCAGTCATGTCAGGTAGGCCCTACAGCGGTTTACTGTGTTTCCTTTATTTTAGATGATCGGGCTTTTCAACTAAATGCAAGCCTTGATGTTGAGGTATGCCTATTGCGTGGCCTCACTTTTGCAGAGTCAACAAAAAGGACTTACCACACACAGAGAGACTCTTATTTGGCCTTTTGCAATATCACTGGGAGCTGCCCAGTTCCTGCTTCTGTTGAAACAGTCTGCCGATATGCTGCCTTACTAGCACGTTCTTTAAAATTTTCTTCTGTTAGACAATACCTTAACATAATTCGTCTCTTGCATTTGGAAGCGGGGAAAATTAACCCTTTGGACTGTTATTTAGTGCAGAGTATGTTAAAAGGTTTGATTAGAAAGTTACCTATTTCTCCATCTCATCTCTCTTATTAAACATACTGTTTAGCTTAAATCTTGATAATGTTTTGCATAGTGCCTTGTGGGCCGCAGGTTTACTTATGTTTTTTTGCATGCTACACAGAGCCAATGTTTTGTTTTTTTCTCTTAGATGTAATATATCCTTTTTCCATTGGGGTGCCATGATTACAATTAGATGGACAGAAACCATTCAGTATCAGCAGCGAGTGTTGCGAATTCCCATCCCGAGGATTCATAACCATCCCCTATGCCCCGTACAAGCTATTTCTCACTATTTCAGTATATGCCCTCAAGCTCCCTCGGATGGCCCAATTTTTAGGTACCCAGGTTCCCGTGGCCTGGTTCCCCTGTCCCTTGATAATTTTAGCAAGCATGTACGCCAAGGATTAAGCAGAGCGGGAATGGATAATTTGGCTTTCGCAGGCCACAGTTTCAACAGGGGGGGGGGGGCTAGTTGGGCTTATCATGCTGGGCTTGGCGTTGACACTATTCGCCAAATTGGAGATTGACAGTCTAATTCTTATAACAAATATATCGTAGAAAACGAAAACTCGCTTCGTTTTGCCATGCTCAGTTGGGCAAATGAGATTAAAAAAGTTTTACGTGCTACTTTCTTATGACTGCTATTGTGATTTTACTGCACTTGACGCGCATGCGCGCTTTATCTTATTATGTAGTCGGAGTTTTAGTTTGAGTAGAATAAACTACCTTGTGCGCCACTCTGTGTTTGTGTTTTTGTTCTAAGGGACTGACATAAGATTATTAGTGTCCAATATCACTTTTGTATCGGCTGAGATAACTTTTAAAGTGAATTTGATCACTTCTTCAGTGGACAAGATCAGTTTTTTTGTGCCCAGTATCACTTTTACGGGTCGACATAAGATTGTTAGTGGTCAAGATCACTTTTGTAGTGGCTGAGATAACTTTTGAAAAGTGACTGAGATCACTTCTTCAGTGGCCAAGATCACTGTTGTAGATGCTGAGATCACTTTTAAAGTCGCTTTGAGCAATTCGTCAGTGTCCAAGTTATTGTAACCACTTCTTCAGTGGTTAAGATCACTTTTGTAGTCGTTTAGATATTTTAAAAAATGGCTGTGATCACTTCTTTAGTGGCCCAGATCACTTTTTAGTGGCTTAGATAACCTTTAACAGTTTAAAAATTGGCTGACACCAGTTTGTTAGTGGCCAAGAGCACTTTTGTCTGTTTGTAGTGCAAGTAATAACAAACATTTATACCATATAAAGTTACATGAGCGAGAAGTCTTGCTGGTATTCTCTAAGAAAACGTTGGAAATTGTTCAAATGGAGGGATAAAATACAAAGTTAGCGCCTAATTGTTGTACATTTCTTATTTAACAGAAAAAATATTATGTATCCACGTTAAAGCCCTTGATAGTTACTTTTAACTGATATCAAAGATGTTGGTACATTTTTTTTATTTTGGGTACGCGGTACTCATTGGACAAAAATGTGAAACATTTCCCCGGGCTGGAAGAAAAGTGCTAAAATTTTACATCCAAACCAAAAAGTGTGTAATATGTTCTAAAAGCTCATTATTTTTTATTCCAAATGGGTTTATTTTAAGTCAACAATAATTCTAGAATAATTTGAATCAAAACTAAATATTTATTATATACAAAAATCAGTTGAGAGAAAAGTGTTTTCACTATGTACTGAAAAAGTATGAAAAATAGGTAAAATTAAGGGTTAAAGTAGCAACTTCAAGCTCTCTTGTGTATTTGTTAAAGATTAGACACAAAGTATTTTACATAAGTGGCCTGTGCCAGTAGCTTTCAATTGATATCAAATATATTGATATAGCCCAAAATTTGACTACTCATTGGGCAAAACTGTGAGATACATACAATTTTCCTGAGCCCAAAGAAAAGCGCGCAAATTTTACGTCTAACCAAAAAAGCATGTAATATGTTCACATATGGGTCAATTTTTTTTTTTAGTCAACAACAGTTCTAGAGCAAGTTTGAATAAAAACTAAACATATATAGGCCTACTATACAAAAATCGGCTGAGAGAAAAGTATTTTGTCTATTCACAGAAAAAGTATAATAAATCGGTAAAATTACGTGTTAAAATACCAGCTTAAAGCTATATTGTGCATTTGTCATTGATCAGACACAAAAATTTAAATCCACGTGAAAGCCTGTGTCATATGTGAGTGATAATAAATAATTAAAAAAAAATTTAAATAGAAAATTACCACAGTTTTAGCAAACAATCACCTCATACGCAATATTTCAAATTGCGGTTTGCTATTTTGACGGTACTAGTGTTTAAAGGGTTTTTACGGTACTTTAGGACAGGATGATTTTTGTAAGACGCGCTGATTCGGATTCCTGAGAAAATTTCACTATAGGTGGAACTCTTGGATCATATGGACCTTTCAACACAAATAAACCCCTCCTAGGTCTGGGACTAGTGGTGTACGTGCCCATTTAACTTGCTCTCATCAATTGCTTACTCGTGTTATTCCGTTCCCATCATCTGTGAAAACTAATTTGCAATGTTTACTGGGTTAACCCGGTGCGGGGGCGGTGCCCCAGTGTAGGCCTACATTGTGCCCCAAACTCCCGTACTTTCAGGTTGCCCTCCGGAATGAGTGGAGATCATGGAGCAGTCATAGAGCTGTCAGCTCACATGCCAAATACAGCTCTATATGTCGGAGTTTTATCGGATGCATGGTCCACTTAAATTATCCGAGACGTCGTAAGAGTGGCCGGCCCACTTGTCCCAGATGACAGGAGAAGTGAACAAGGTTTTCGTACTAAAAAAAATTCTCCGATTGAAATTAAATTACTTTACCACGGATACTAATTTTGGTAATATAGGCAATGACTACTATTGAACCACACTATGGATCGTAAATGACTTAATTGTCTTAAGACTTCAGTATCGGCTAAAAAAAATAGAAAAAGACACACTTTCGCATGGTGTCTTGAACTTTAAATGTTTATGTTTTGGCAGAAATTTACGTTTTGGCTGTTATGTACTAGTATTCACTAAACTGACTGATATATATATATTTAGACGTGATAAAGCAATTTAAATAAGTCAGATACATTAACATCACTCGAAATAAAATAATACGATCTTATAGTGTAGATTATGTTACTCTTGATTCACTTTTCAAAATAGAAGTACTTAACAACTTTTTGTATGAACAACTTATTGTGGATAAACTAATTAATGATGAGCAGGTAAGACTTATTTAAAATGTACATTTTAGCTAAGTTTACTTGTACTCACTTCAGAGAAAGGTCAAATGGTAAGTGTTCTGGTCGCCAAGATTATGTAACATGCTCTGCCGAATACACAATTGTCAATTTGTGACCAAATGATATGAAAGGCTGCCTCAACGCCGAATCACCTTTGAGAACAGTGACCCAGCGGTGAGCAGATAATGTGGCACCATGTGATGCTATAGACCCCGTGGTAGATTAGATGACGCCTTTTGGCGGATGCTGGTAATTTAATGACAGGGTGACATCGTCTTTGTATTCACAGTAAAGTGAGGTAGACGGCAGATCGCCCTCAGCATTAAGTATGCATGTAACAGCTGATGCAGATGACAATAGACAGGTGACCTTCTCTTCCCACCCACATTATTCATGAATCATGCATTCTTCTTCATGGCATTCCAAATGAGGAGATTACTTTCAAAGGTAAGCGAGTTTACCATTGACTTTTGTGTTGTTAAGAAATGTGTTGTGCTGTGCTGTGCTGTGCTGTGCTGTGCTGTGCTGTGCAGTGCTGTGCTGTGCTATGTTATACTATAGTATAGTATGGTCTGGTCTGGTCTGGTCTGGTCTGATCTGGTCTGGTCTGGTCTGGTCTGGTATGGTATGGTATGGTATGGTATGGTATGGTATGGTATGGTATGGGATGGGATGGGATGGGATGGGATGGGATGGGATGGGATGGTATGGTATGGTATGGTATGCTATGCTATGCTATGCTATGCTATGCTATGCTATGCTATGCTATGCTATGCTATGATATGATATGATATGATATGATATGATATGATAAGACCAAGGTAAATAGATTCCTTGAGCCCCAAAACCCCAATCTAGAGACTAAGGTTGCTTTTATAATGATACATAGAAGCTGAGATATATCGATTTCAGGTTCGGCTAATTATGTCTCCCCTATACTGGGCTAAGGTTGTCATTATATGCCTAGTATTATTATGACCAGTACATGCGAGCAACTTGTGTTGTATTATAGTTGGTCCATCCTATACAATGACGGCCCAGCATAAAAGCAACATTGGATGTGCGTCTTTTACTTGTGTTGTAGTAGACTTGCTTTTGTGTAAGACCAAGATACCAGCAGAATGTCCAAAGTGATGTTAACAACCACTCTTTGTTTAATGTTGGGACAGCATCTCAGATTGTGAATTAACATAAGCCAGCGCTGGGTCATCGTTCTCACTGGTGTGCAATCTCAGTTATTACGACACACTGACCCAATATTGGTTTAATGTTGGTCCATCGTTTGCGACGCAGTCCCAACAGCCCTGGCGGTCTGAGGCCGAGCACGCTACCTCTCGGTCACGGAGGCTCCCCACAATACTGAGTTTCACACGTGGATGGGGAAGAAACATTTTCGTTTCTTTCAAACCGTTGAGACCGGGAACCGAACCCCGAACTCTAGCGTGAAAGGCAGCAGTGCTAGCCACCACCCTAGGGCCCCCGCCCCTGACGCTAGTGGAAGGATGGTATATCTGATGAATGAGAATGTGCTATGCTATGCTATGCTATGCTATGCTATGCTTTGCTATGCTATGCTATGCTATGCTATGCTATGCTATGCTATGCTATGCTATGCTATGCTATGCTATGCTATGCTATGCTATGCTATGATGTAAGTCTCCAAGGTTTTTAAGAAAATTATTTGTGTTAAATATTGGCATTCAGCAGCGAATATTCTGATCTTCAAAGTAGACAAAAAACAAGTTTTATGATCCATTACATTCAAGTTGATCAGGTTGGAAAGTACGATTTTTTGACCTGACCTGTCAAAATGCCATGTGTAACCATTTTTTTAAGTTACAAATTTTAATTACATTTTAATTTTAAGATCGCTTTTATAATGATACATAGAAGCTGAGATATATCGATTTGAGGTTCGGCTGGCAGCCATTTTAAATATGGCGGCCATCTTGAATTATTAAATATAGTCTTGTGTATGCGATGTATCTCTCTATATATAATAACATGTGTCAAATCATAATTTATCCAAAAAAGGTCAAGTTGTGCACTTTTTGCCAAAACGTATATGTGGCATTTGTATTTCAATTGTCAACAAGCCTTAAATTTAAGTATATAGCATGTTGTTGTAGTATATTACCGGATTTTTTCGCGTAATGATGCAAAATGTATATTTTTTTAAATTTCACAGGGTATATATATATATATATATATATCTATGATCCGTGTCAAAATAGTTACTGACAAAACTAATACACCTGGGCAGATACTTTTTTTCAAAACAGATATGCTTAAAATAAGATAGTCCTTACACTATCTACTTTTTGTGGTGTGCATGACATTTTCTATGATAGACTGTTTTTTGTTTAATGTTTCTGGCGAAATAGAACTCTATATACGTGGCCATCTGTGCAAACACTGCGATTTACTTTTAATTATCTAGGCGTTCTCTAATAACATTTTCTGAAATAGAAGGATGTATCTTGATACGAAAAGATATACACGGGTTTGTTATTGGAACAAATATCCTAAGCGTAAAAAAGTTTCTTGTTTAACACTTCTTTATATTATTATAGTCCTGATGATAACTTACAGTAAAGATTGCAAAGGCTAGGGCCAGATATCTAATTGGTTGAAAAATGGTATTCTTCTATGTTTCTGTATGATTATAATTTCTGTATGTAGCGACAAACATAAGCCAGCATTCAGGACACAATTGACAACAACTCTCCTACGTCTATGACAAACAGTTAATGCCCGTCTCTTGTTGCATAGACTAGATAACATCATCTGACAACAAGACCGCGCGAAACAAAACATATTCGAAGCCAAGATTTGTTTCCCGTTGCATAATTATGATAATGTTATTGTATTCAAGGGGGTAGTGATATAATAAGAGTCAGGAGTGGATAACATCTTTCGTTACCACTGGTGCGACCTTGATGCGACGAAATAAGTAGAAAGCACGGTAACATCGCAGAAAGAGCGCACAAGTGATCGCAGTGATCGTGGGTTATCGCTAAAACAAAACCTGATCGCAGCAGATTTTTTAACTATGCAAAATTTCTGACCTGCGATTTGAGGTCGCAAAAAGTCTCTTATAGATCGTGTCACTGGACGCTTTGGTAGACTAACTGGTCGTGCGACATGACAATCGCAGTACGATCACGCACGATCAGACTGGGTGCACGATCCACGATGCAATCATCCTGATTGGTGGCACCACCAGACATGCATGCAGATGATTTAGTATACTAGTATACTTGAGTGGGCTCAGTAGTTTCCTGCTGGACATTCAAAGAAGCTACTAGCTTAATAATATAATATTGCCACTGCAGATACAATTATACAGTTCTTAATGAACATGCTCTGGTCCTTCCTCAGTGTGCCTATGGCATAGTGCTGCTCCAGATTATCCTGTTATATGTTTTTAAACCCTTGTACAATGTCTGCGACTGGTAACAACTATCTGCGATCGATTGTATGACTAGTCGTCAATATACACGGTCAGTCAGTGGTATGATCACCTATGACCTATGACCACTAGCTCATTGCCACCACTGGTTGCACGTTTACCTGCGACTAATCTATCTTCGACGACGGTACGACTACACGCACAACTTATCGTAGGACGACATACTACCAATCCGATGGGCAATCTCTTGCAGTCGGACGCCCTTGAATTCCAGCGATTAGGTGTGACTTCACCCCGATTTTGCATCTGCGTGTACTTGTCTGCATTATTATTTGTAAGTTAGAAGGGGGAGATCAAAATAGCTGGCATGCCTTGCCTTGCAACTTTTGTCTTGGGATCTTCGCCACCTGACGAGAGTGTTTGTTTTAGAGTGTTTTAGGGAGCTGTAGTCAGATGGCGCGGCTGTTGGCAGGACAGTAATCTCTGTGGATGGTTCAGGGCTGTGCACTCAAATCATGTGCCTCAACGTTACCTAACCAACCTATACAAGGTGGTGGCTTAACTTCGGGCAACGTCTGCAACGTCGGCCAAAGTTAAACCGGCGCTTTATGTTAACGGTACATCCACTGCTCAAACGAATGTAGCTGCCCAAGAGTCTCACACCTTAACCTGCAAACAGTAACTGAGACTGACTTCTACTGGGAAGGTGATAAACAAATGCAGACACTTACAGTGTGTGTTTACCTTCTGATCCGGAGGTTGAATTATTTTCACTTTATAAAATATTTTGAGAATGTTACAATAAGATGTCCAACATGCAAGTTACTATAAACAGGACATATTTTCACCCCACTAAAGCGATCGACAACTTGGGGGGGGGGGGTATTAAAATAATCCAGCTGAGAGCTTTCAATGTTGTTTAATTTACAGTTTCCATCAATCATGTACTTCTACACAACAGAAAACGTATCTTACGCTAAAACCAAACCCTAAAGAGAATGGAAGTTAAGTTGATCACAGCTATCATGCACTGTCAAATTACCCCAGTTGTCATTACCGAAATGATTTGAAGGGCAATATTTACTTAACCCTTTAAGCCCCCACGATACATTAAAGCATCATTTTACATCCCTGAAAACATACTTAATTTTCCAACAACAAAGGGTTTTAGAACCAAAATTTCTATAAAACTGGTGTACCAATACGTGGTAATTTTCTTTAATTTTTAAACCAATTCAAGTCAAGTTGTAGATGACAATGGTAAATTCAGGCTCGAAAGGGTTAATGGATTCTCAAAAAACCTTCTTACTTTAAAAATGGATTTAGTTTAAAGACGTATTTTTTGCCTAATAACAGCTTATTTATTGTTCATTACAATTTAAATGTTGTAGAGAGATAAAACTCTTTATAACACTCTTAAATATTATAAAGTAGGCGAGACCCTGTTGCAGTAGTTAAAGCTGTCTGTCTGTGCAGGCGGAGATTGCAGGTTTGTCTCCGCGCTGCTCATCTCAAAGAAACAGAAGTTTCTTCCCCGCTCACTCGTAAATATTCAATATTGTTGGGAGCCTCCGTAACCGAGAGGACGCGCATGCTCGGTCTCAGACAGCCAGGATTCAAATTTCGAATCATGTATCTGGAGTGGCTGTGCAGTGTCATCTCATTTATCTCACCATCATTTTTGTCAATATATGGCCAAACCTGGAACTACGAGAGGGCAGCCGGATTTTTTCACCAAATTTCAAAAGTCTTAAGCTTAACTCGTTGGAGGGGGGGGGGGTGTATTTTTAGGGGTCTATATATATATAGTTTTATTTGGTGAATCAAATAAAAACATTTATGTGACCTTTCAAGGTCAATTTATAGGACAGAATCAAAGTCAAACACAAAACGTACGCTTTTTAGCTTTTTTAACTGTCTTGTTCTGCAGGACAAACGTTTCTAAAATAATAAAATATTGTATGTGTATTTCATAGTGGCTATTGACTAAATAACTTATAAATGATCTAATTAACATAAATCCACAATGGCCGCCACTGAGAATAAGCACAATTTATTAGTCATGCCTCTATCACGTCTTCCTCAATTGACCTATTGAGATTTTCAAAAAGCAGACAACAATACCTAGACATTTGCTAATCCATTTTTAGTCAGTAATGTATCTATGCTATAATCAGTTGTGTATCTAACTTACAATTAGCCTAATAAATTTGTATTGCATAATTTGGCATCAACAATTTTGTTAAATCCCATTTCATTGTATAGTCTTTAATCGTCTGTATATAAACTTGTATTACGTTGTATATCGCAAGTCAAATTTTAAAACATACTGTGCGTAATTTTATTACATAATTCTACCTCATCTGTACATAAACATTATTTTAATGTACCATGAGTTGCAAATACTTTACCAAAAATCGGTGATAACTCATAACTAGCTTATTAGGAAGTAATATATCTTAAACCTAGTGTCTCTCATAACTCAATGAGTGACCGGTATCAATAGTTTTAATATGCTATTTAATTTGAATGTGTGATTGTATAATCGTGTATATTGGGTGAGACAATAAAAAACATTTGTACATGTATATACGCAGCCCCCGCAGAGTCATTCCCCTGTAGTATTGCAGCTATTAGCTGCAGTCAGTGGGATATTTCAAAGCGCATGTCGTTAATGGCGAAAATATTTTCAAATCGCTGTTTTTTTATTATGATACATATCTGACAAATTCTACAAAACAGATAACGGCATACGTATTCAAAATGTTCGACAACAAGTAGACTGATATATGCAGCTTTACGTCTATCGAGCCTGCAATACGATACGATAATTACAGAAGAAACTTAATTTATGTCCACAAACACTGCATGGCCTCCACATAACGCCATCTCATATATGTCAAAGTGTTTAAACAGAAAGTTAATGCGGAATCTTCAGCTTTATATAATACATCTTCAAGGTCACAAACGCAATCCATTAGATTGGCTACGTACAGCAGAATTTAATAATTTAGTGTGGAAATCGTTTGATACGTTGACAAAGACTTTCTGCTATGTGTTACTTACATTAGTCATGTTTGTAATGTTATTATAGAGTAGAAAAGGGTTGTGAGTGTCATCTTTTTTTTTAATATGGAATTACCTAAACTGCTTATTTCGATTTCCCCGTTTCATCAGCTGTGCATAGAATGAATGTGACTTCATTATTACCTTCGGTGCAATTTCATGACAACGTGACTATGCCCTATAATTTGTATTATTAAAATACGTAAGGGGCATTTTATAATACACCGTAGCATATCTAGACAGCATTACACACTTTTTAAAACATATTAATATATTGAAGGGCTGTATGTTAAACCATATTTATCAGCATCTGGGACAGTTGACATTTCGAATCCGGTGGCAGCAAGTAGCATTACATAACCGAACCAGGTCGGCCTAATTCATCTTAAAAAAACTAACCATCCTAAAGACCACGTCGGCCTAATTCCTGTTATAAACTAATCATCCTAAAAACCAGATGAGCCTAATTCCTGTTATTTTAAACTTATCATCATAAAGATCAGGTAGGCATATTTCCTTCTATAATATAACCATCCTAAAGACCTGGTAGGCCTAATCCCTCTTATAAACTAACCATCCTAAAGACCGGTATCCCTGATTACGCTTATTTTAAACTAACCATCATGAAGACCATGTGGTCTAATTCCTCTTATTTTCACTCGCTTCGAAATGTTTCAGCAAAAGTAATCAAAATTGTGTTTATTCAGTTACAATATTGCGTCGTAATCGTGTTCCGGACTACACTGGTGCATCAGGCTTTGTTTGAGGTCTCTCTCCTCATACATACATTACAACCTATCGTATTCATTTTCTCTTTTCCTTGTTTTCTGTTTTCCCCTTTGAGTCCCTCAATTTCCTGGAGCAGGTTTTAGATTGATGTCCTTAAAGTTTTATACCTCTGATACAATGTAATGCCACAAATTCGTAAATCATATGCCTATAGAGCACCTTACTGATGCGTTCGTAGACGTCTTGGAAAAAACCAAGACCTGGCTACGAATTTGAAAGTTGTATTTTTATTGTCGTCTTGATGAAGTAACTTGCAATGTCGCGTCTGTACTCCTGTAGGCTCTAACTAATATCATTTCAGTTGGTAATAGCAGTTGGGGACCTGTCTAATGCCGTCATTTACCTCTTTATTCATTTGGTGGCCTTTCTAAGCTCATCATTAAAAGTGAGAATCATCAAAGCCTTCAGGTTTATAGACTTCAGCATGCCACACAGGCATCTCGGACTTCTTTGAAGACAAGGCTGTTACTTCTACAGCGACACCTCGGGTCACCTATGTCAATTAAAATATCATGGAATAAATTGTCAATACAAAACTGTTTTTAACGTAGCGCTTTATATAGATCTGAAGTATTTAAACATACCCCACTGAAACAGGGGGTAAGATCAAGTAATAATAATAATCATGATAATCATAACATGTATGTAGCGCCGATTCTCATTTAGATTCATAGGCTCTATAGTAGTAGCTGCATTAACACCACTCCTATATGAGTGGTCCTATATTTGACATCACTATCCTATTATTATAAGCGAATTATGTGAACCTAACTGAATGAAGTGTATGGGTAAGGTATTATTAAGTCTACTTTCTTTGATGGTGCTGGATTATGGTTCATCTCTGTCACATGTGGTTTATGAGATCTACCAAGGATGTGTGACCAATAAGCTCGTCATTTATAGCCCGACAAAAAGGACATAATGGCGATTCGCGTCCTGCTATCAACGGCTTCCCTGTCTGATCCTTTCTACAGCGGGCACGTCATACAGACACAAATATGGCACTTAATGTAGGTTCAGCGTTTGCCCAGCATCAATGACGTCAGGCAAACGCTAAACCAACGTTCCGATAGCGTCCCGTGAGATATGCCAGCATTAATGGGGCTGCGTGATCCCATAAGACAAGGTCAAGCCACCCCTCCCAGCCAATAACAGCCACGATTGATGTGCGCCTCATTTTAACCGTTTTTTCATGCCCATAGCTGCTAGATAGACCGTCACAGAACGACACCATTTGAAAGTGAAGTCGAATCCAATTTTCACAAATATGACCACCAGCAGACACACGACGTTGGATCAATGTTGGTTTAACGTTAGTCTATCGCCTGCGAGGTTGGACCAACGCTAAGCCAACATTTATTTAACGTCTTGTGTCTGCTGGGTAGCTTTAATGTGATAATGTAGCAGTGTGTAGACATATATATGTGGGGATGGCGTTGCCATTACTGTATTGACCGTGATAAATCAGAAAAGAATAATGGCATCTTCGCGACATATAGGCCTATACCATCTAAATTGATAGTTTAAAGTTTTGACAACAATCGATACATAATTTTAAAATGCTATATTTTGTTCTCAAATTTGCGTCAGCTCTTTTTAAAACAGTCCCGAAACCAAAATAATAAATAAGACTACGTTAAACGATTAATGAGAATTACATCAGCTAATTTTATTATCCGTATCTCCTCCAACATTTAAGTAAAAGTCGTATTGAGACTGTTGATTGGCTAGGGTTTAAGTATTGGCCGAGCACCGACCTGAAGACTGATTTACGTTTTGTCTTACTGAATGTTTCCCTTATCTCTCATCACTCTAAAATAATATATATCCTCAATACAAGCGACGATGTCTTAGCTGAGTGGCTTGCAATAATTATTAATGCTCGATATAGATACAACTAAAGCAATACCACAATACGATAATGTTTTCAATTAACGCTAAATTAGCGATATCGTGTTGAGAATAATACAATTGCTTGGTGTAATGAAACATTAGTGGTCAAAATGGTCAAATCCGAAAATACCAACTGCATGATCTCCCTCGTCCGGGGCGGGGGCCCTAGGGTAGTGGTTAGCACCGCTGCCTTTCACGCTAGAGTCCGGGGCTCGGTTCCCGGTCTCGGCGGTTTGAAAGAAACAAAATTGTTTCTTCCCCATCCACGTGTGAAAGTTAGTATTGTGGGGAGCCTCCGTGACCGAGAGGTAGCGTGCTCGGCCTCAGACCGCCAGGGCTCGAATTTCGAATCCTGTGTCTGGAGGACAGTGTCATCTCAATCATCTCACCATCCTCAGGAGGTTCTCCTGGCCCAGTTTAGCCTATATGTGCACAAAGGTGGCCTAAAGCCCGATTCATTTCATTTTTTTTTCTCTCGTCCGACCGACACCATGACACCGTTAATTGAACCAGTTTAGGGGCGTTCACACCTGTTACGAGTGTGTCATATTGCATGACTTGAAACTAAAACAGTGTCCCTTTTGGATGCGACGGGTACTGAATATGGAGAAGCGTCGAAATAATTATATGGGACGTTGGCCTAATGAGACCACCTAGTCCTCTTAACATACATTATTTGTAGGTATAAAACAGCTCGTCAGTAAAGTGCTAAAAGAAAAAGGCACACCACCACAGTTTATGATTCTCTTTATGGCCCCTAAAATCCAGCGTATTGAACAAAACACGTGGGCAACGCTTACCGGTATTGACCCAACGCTGGTTCAATGTTGACATGAACGTTGGGTGAGCATTGAGCCGGCGCTGTGTTGTTACGGGGTATTTTTAGCCGGTTCCCAGAAAATACGCTACATTGACCCTATGCTGGGTTAATGTTGGCCCGACGTCTCCGACGTCGGCCCAACATTAACCCAGCATTGGGTCGATGTATCGTATTTTTAGCTGGTTACGGCCACCTGTGGGGACATGATGGATGCCTGCTGACTACTCAGCAGGCGGGTGGATCGTCATGTGGTCGGGCGTGAGGGCAGTCGAAGAGAAAGCCTCCCAGACGCTACGCCAGATGGAAGAGCTCAGGATTCCTCAGGTGCAGGTCTTGAACCCGTGGCCGCACGTAGTGCAAAACGCTCACGGCTAATCCAATTTGTTGCCCGTTTACAGAGCGTGTTATTTCATATGTCATCTCTTTATGACAGAGCTTTATTTTCATTTAACAGTGTTCAAGTAACAACACAAGTGATCGATTGTGAAGTCGGACACAATCTATTATTATATCGATTAAATAACAACAAATCATAACTTGATAACTATACATGTATGTGATTATATATAGCTTTAATGAGTGCGATGTATAGTTATTAAATAATATCACTGTATAGTGTGGATTAAAATTATTGTGGGTAAATTTAGCAGTATGGTAAGTGATCATGACCATGTGCCATATTGCCACATTTCCCATATTAATTTTCATCCACATTGACTTTCATTCTATCCAGTGACTGGGATTGAACTGCTGGTTCCTACCAAGGATACTACAACAGATCCTTGTTCCTACAGAACCCGCAAATCCACTGTTGTAGTGTAAAACATATGCTTATCTAATATTGCTGCAAACTTTTGCTACACATGAAATGCGTATATGAGCTCATTCATTAGTATAATTTTTAGTTCTCTGAGATGACTGGGGGCTTTTGATTTGATACAGTGTCCGCCCGACTGCGTGCACATATGGTACCAATTAAAATATTACATTACAATGCATTACATGTATATATTTAAGAAGCGGCACACAATTGACAACATGCACATCTGTATTTAATTACATCTGAAATTGTCTGTCTGTATATTTAAACACTGTTCAAAAAGCTGATTGACGAAAAATAAGTATGAAAATAACAAAGAAAGTATGCTTCAGTTAGAGTTTAAATATTATGTTGAGCTGGTGCAAGAAGGAACATTAAACCATGTTCTCTGTTGTCACTAGCTCAATAAATCGAAGGGTCCAAAAAATAGTGTAAACTTGATTTCCGTCTCTGATTTTAGAAATACAACAACTTGTCCTGTGGCTTCTTGTGCCACAAACATAGCATTACACTGACCTATCAGTAAGTGTCACAGTACGTTAGTAGAGACATTGGTGAACGAGTGAAACATAGCATAGGCATGATCTTAGCAGTACATGGAGATGGTGGGCTGTTATAATTATCATGATGGCCAAATAAAGTGTAGGCCTTTGCAGATTGTACAGGCCAAACCGAATAAACCACCGCGGAAGTCCAAACAAACTATCTAACATATGCTGTAAATCGGGTCCCAATAACAATCTATCGCTATCATGCTGAGCTAGTTTTTATTGAAAGAGGTTCATTAAAATCCAGTACGGTGTTTTCTGTATTTAATAAAGACTTATAATATATATAAATAATGATAATAACTGTATGTTCTTCAGTTGAAATTTTACCAAATAAAAAGTATGTTTCTTAATCTCTTTGGCCCTGTGAACCGATGGTTACACGTTCTGTGTTGTGCCATAACTACGCTAATTCTATCTCAGAAATGTATTTGTTTTAGTTGGTTAATCGTATACAAACATAATTGCAATACGATTCTTTTTATCAAAGAATGAGCGATCAAGTATAGGCCTAGTGTTCTACTCTCGACTATTGAAGGAGTGATCAGCTTGTCACATGACGAGATCAGCTGATCAGATTTAAATTAGGGTGTAGAATATAAAACTTAAGCCGGACTAGCTAGATAATTTAGGATCCTGTACAATCACGATTGTACAGGCTATTTTAGAAGGTACATTATACAATAGTGGTCAACGGGTGAGAAATCATCCAGATACAGTGTAGATCAATAATGACGCATCAAGACAATTATTGTGTGAAGGACGAATGTAGCGCTACCTTTCCTCTGTGTGTTCAAAACATTATCACGCGGCACTAGATAAGCTTGTAAATCAGACATTATTGACCTAGACAATATCTGGAGTGACCAGTAGATCTACTTGTGTTAAATATTTAAGTGAATGTACTTTCTATTGGCAAATTGTCTGGAGGTTGGTTGGGACGACGGCGCCTTTGCTGTCAATGATTTCTGGTCTTGTCAGACAGTGTTTTGGCGAAATGCAACATTGTGCGATGAAAAAACACACATATACAAAAATGTTTAGATAAAGCCAATCGCTTTACAGATGATGTTATTCAATTTAATTTAAATATATACTAATTACTCCAAACCAATTTGTGACAAATTTACAATTTACAAATTATATCCGTAATATGCTGAATGAATGAATAAATAAATGAATGAATAAATGGGGTTTTAGGCTACATATAGACACATAATTATAGGAAAATGGACCAGGAGAACCTCCTGAGGATGGTGAGATGAATGAGACGACACTACCCTCCAGACACAGGATTCGAAATTCGAGCCCTGGCGGTCTGAGGCCGAGCACGCTACGTCTCGGTCACAGAGGCTCCGCACAATACTCGATCTTCACGAGTAAGCGGGGTAGAATCATTTGTTTCTTTAGTGTGAATATATTTTTACTGACAATTGAAGCAATATAAAAAGTAATGCATGGCTTCTCCTGCGATAGAAAAAATAAAAGATGTTGAAACAAGTGATGTGTGTGATATACTGCACAGAGTCAAATTACTTAAAGTCATCAATATATTATATACAGAATCCAGAAAGAGAGTGAGAGAGAGAAAATATGGCAATTACATATTTTTGTGTCGCCTGGTTAATTAACAGGTTGCTTTCTCCATTGTCGATACCATACTAAAGTACATGAAAAGTGAAGTCAAAATTGTGACGAAGAAATAATTCATATAAAATACCCCTGGGAACAATATATAGGGCGAAATCATAGAAAAAATGAGAAGCTGTCTCTGAGAGACCATAGTCACAGGTGTAATCAGCAGGTATGATATTCATATCAAATAGATGTTGTCCCAATTCGCTGTATCTCATCCGTAAACAAGCCATAATGATGTTAGTCCTAAACTTTCTGTCTCCAGGATAATAATAGCGATCACATATTAATTTGTGTTCTGTTAATTGGGTTTTTAGAGGCTATTTTTTACGATTTTTAATATTTTCGTCCATTTTTTCCAAAATAAAGTCATACAGAAAAAGAATAATTTTCTGTATGTTTTTGTCCTGAATGTGGTGTACAAGATAAATTTAGTCGCTTTCTCAAGTGATCACGGGCCTGAACCCTGCTTTCTACTGTTTCTGGAATATGGGAAAAAAGATAAGATTGTGCTCCATGGTGTATTACTATAGCTATTATTATTATTATAGCTCTTTGTAAATGACGTCGGATAAGGTGCAGCGAATAGCGTCACTAAAAATCTTCCCGGTTCGTTTTTGTAGTTTTCCGGGGAAGCATTACAGCATAACATGTCTGCGTATTCAAGAATTCTGCGAACATAGGAAAAGTACATGGTTTCCAGTGATGTCCCGTGTAATTATCTAGACATGCAGTTCTAGAAAATGTGTCCCTTTGAAACCTGAATGCCAGAGCGGGAGGCGGACCCGCGATCTTCGACTTTCCAAGACAGCTGTAACCACTGCACCAGGAGCCCCACCGTAATATGCTGGAAACTTTATACTCAAAACAAACAAATTACACCTTTTTGGTTTATCTTTATTTAAAAAAAAAATATATGTAAATTGTTGCAAACCAAGATTTAAATGAAATAGTTATATTCTTATAGAAGAATAGTCGGTGGACATTAAGATTATAATAGAATAAGTCGTTCTGATATCCAGTAAAAGCCTACGATGAGCAATATAAACATCTACAATAATGAAGATGCAATTCTCACTCACAACATAGGCCCTTTGTGGTTTTATATTGAGTCATTTTCAAACTTCTGATATTATCAGCTGTCACACATTTTAATATTCCCTGTCAACTTTCTGAAAGAATATTTGCTTTCATATTCGATGTCTTATGTAAACGTTTGTGCGATAATATTTCAATGAAAGTATATTCTTTCTCGCTTGTCGCTTCCTGAGCGTAGATATTTTGGGCATTTCGGACGAGCAAGTAAGTCAGCCAGATATGCAGGTTTGTTGTCTTTCAGGGTTCGGAAAGTTATTGTGCATATTTTAAAATGAATGCGAGACTTGACAGGAAGCCAATGTAATCGTCTTAGAATAGGAGTGGAACGACTAAAACGTGGGGCCTTGGTTACCACTCTTGCAAGGCGGTTCTGAACGCGCTGTAATTTAGCGATATTCTTTTCTAGTATATGTAAAAAAGTGAGATACAATAATCTAACTTGCTACTGACCAGTACCACTGCAATTTGCTTGGCAAGATCTAAGGACGGACTTTTTTCAAATTCGACGCAAATCACGGATATGATTGAAGCATGCCCTACATGTTTGGGATATATGTTTTCGAAAATTCAAGCTACTGCAGTATGTCGAATACTACACCAACATTTTTGGCTGATTCAGATGGATTTGTGTCTTGACCTAGAATTAGGCATGGGAAATTACTTAAGAATTTTTCTCGCTGAAGTTTGGTCCCAAACTAAGATTAAGCTTCAGCTTAGACCCTGTCATCCAGGCCGACACGGCCATTACACAATGTTGCAACTTCTCAAGAGATGCCTTACCGTTGCAAACTGATAGAGACATGTACATTTGTGTATTATCGGCATAAAGATGGAGGTTTATGTCAAAACTGGAGATGATAGCGCTGAGTGGGGTAGTGTATAGGGTAAAAAGCACTGGTCCCAGCACAGAGCCCTGTGGAACTCCATATGAGAGTGTGACTTTATCTGACAGAGTGTCTTTAATTTTTACGGATTGGTGCCTATTTTGCAAATAAGAAGAAAACAAATTTGAGCCTGGCCAGATATTCCATATCAATCTGAAAGTCTATTTGTTAATGCAGCATGGTCAATGGTTTCGAAAGCAGCCGACAAGCAAGCAAGGTCAGAGCTGTAACCTCACCCAGGTCCATGTTATTATATCGCTATGTAATTTCAGTAACGCTGATTCTGTAGAATGATGTTCCTGTAGGCTGATTGTAATGGATTAGATAGATGGTTATTTTTTATATGAGCTTGCAGCCGATTGGCTAAGATTTTGGACATGAATCTCAAGTTGGATACAGGCCTGTAATTTTTCAGTTCGTTTTTAGGAAGATATGTTTTTTTTAAGTTTTGTTTTTTGAAATTTTAAAGGAATGTACTAGTTTACATTGAAATGTTAATTATATCAGTGATGGGAGCTATTAATATATCAAGACATTTTTTCAGCACGCTTGTAGGAATGGGGTCCAGATCACATGATTTTGACGATGAGCTCAAAATAAGCTTTTTAATTTCATTTTCTGTCGCACGTTCAAAAACGTTCATTTTGGATCTAATTTCTGTTTTTTTGCACAGATGGAATACTGTGTACTTTATCCGGAAATTTGGAAGGGCAGTTTCAATTTTGTCAACAAAATATTTAGATAAATGGTCACAAAGTGATTTTACTGATGCGAATTCTGGCAGAGCCGGAGGTGGAATTCTATGCAGAATGTTCTTTATTGAGTTCCATAGACGACGGGGATTGTCCAAATTTTCTGAAATAACATCAGCTAAATATTTTGATTTGGCTTTTGTCATCATTCTGTTACACAGGTGGCACTGATGGTTGTAACGAGAACGATCCTTTTACTTACAGTAACACTATGTGACTAGACGTCATCACAGTCCGTTACATCAGGCGTTTGCGAGTCTAATGCATGCATTGTAATATTGACCAATCCATACATATATTATATGGATCATATGAAATATATTGTGCCTTATGTTTTTGTCAATACAATAACTCTATTGCTATATGCGAATGAACTATATGTTTTATATAAGGAAATCTGCATGCACATTTCTTTATCAGTCATGGGAACGGTGGAATATTTTATCATGCCATACAACAAAATTTAGTATACAATTTCTTTTCTAAACATTTTGTTTAGCATGCTCAGACATAAAACACTTTTATTTTCTGTTGATTTATTGTGGGTGAATAACATAACTAAACAAATTGACAATCTGAGCCACACGGCCGCCTCTTGTATGTAGTTATTTCGATCTTATTCCGTGAAAAAATCACATTTTTTGGTGCGGTAATGTAAATTGATGGGAATATTACCATAGAGAGCGGAGATAAGTGCAGAGAGTAGAATACTTTATCACAGTAAATATATGGCTAAGAGCCAACGTCGCCAGTCTCTGGTCAGTGGACTGCAGCAAGAAAGAAATCTCACATTATAATGGCGCTTACTTTGTTGTATGTTCAGTTTGGATCCATGGCGGCAGGGCTGTAGGATTCCCAGTGAACATGATGCGTGCACGCTTTCATCCGCTACTGGTCTGATGTCGGGCCAGCGTCGTAGATGGTGGACCAGCATTAGACAAGCATCAGGTCAAAGTATGGTGTCATCTGGGAAAGATGCTCTGTTCCACCTTTTGAACCCAGGAAGAGCGATAGGACTTATAGGGCATTACTATATCCGGTGATGTCGAATAATACCCGCGTTCGTCGCCAGAGGGCGTCAGTGACACCGGAAGGGGCCAAGGCTGGCTTCCGTTTTCTCTGTCGGGCGATCTGTAATCTGCTGGCCTTTGCATTATCCACTCATGTACAAATGGGAGACCATAGCAAGGCAGGGTGATATTTCTATGCACACAGAAATTAACTTTTGATCTCAATGAAATGTAACACGCGATGACATTACCGAGACAGATATTGTGTCTGAGACACTGATATATTATACCACGGTACAAGTCTCAGACAGTGATAACAACATACGTTGACATCTTGGTTTTATGTTGTCCCAACGCCGCTGACGGTGTCCAAACATAGAACCACCATAGGTCAACATCTTTTAGTAGAAACGTCATATTATTATCAACTCATTTCATGGTGAAGTTAATGTATTTAACTTCACTGTAAAGAATATTAGTATAATTGTATATTTATGAAAAAACTATGAATACCGAGCAACTAAACATAATAGTACATGTATTGTTGCAATTAAACACCTTGTGTACCTGTTTCCACTTTTAAAATGAACCTTTGCCCGTGTCTACTGTAGGCCTACGCTGCTGCTGAAGGGCAAAACAGGGCGCGGCCCTGGTGCAGTGGGCGAAACTGTCTGCTTGGAAAGTCGGAGATCGCGGGTTCGAGCCCCACTGGTTCCAACCCCACTCTGGCCTTCAATTTTCAAAAAACAAAATGTTTCTTCCGCGCTCTCTCGTAATGATTCAATATTGTGGGAGAGGTAGCGTGCGCGTGCCTCAGACCGCCAGGGCTCGAATTTCGAATCATGTGTCTGGAGGGCAGTGTCATATCATTCATCTCACCATTCTCAGGGTGTTCTCCTGGGCCAGTTTAGCCAATATGTGAACATAGGTGGCCTAAAACCCCTTTCATTACATTTAATTTCATTTGGAGGGCAAAACAGGCACAACTTGACACGACTGGGGCTGGACAACGACTGACTGGGATTTGCTCACCAGATCTGAACCTTGATGACTAGGACAGAAAACACGACGCTGCTGACTTGGACGCTTCTTCCTACAGTATAGCGATACTAAGCCTATGTAGATATAATTAATAACTAAAAACTTCAATCTTAGTTGATTTGAAGTGGAACTTGATGACATGCTCTCCTAATTTATTTTAAAGAGCAGCCTGTTAGTTTAAAAAAATGAGTCTGCCTCCAAGATTTAATAGATGCTCGCTGTCAATTGTCAATATAATTTGACAGCCAAAGTAAATGAACACACGTTCACTATTCTTTTAGCTGCATTTATCGTGGGAAAACTAGTTACCGGCCAACATGAGCATGATGCTCATGGACGCTTGAAAATTAATTTGACACGAGCTGTGCCAGCGATCGATGAATAATTAAACTCTTGCTTAACCCTTTAGCTGCTGGTCCCGATTATATTTATTTTTCAATGTTTTATCACCACATTGAATACTAGCTTTTAAACATGTTAAAGATAAAACGTGACATAAATCAGCACATTTCAAAATCGTTGACCTTCATTTTGTCAAATCTGAATAATTTTCACTCACAAGTGGGTGAAAATTACAATTAAATAGTTTGGCGGTTAACCCTTTATTGAGTGCTACCTTTGCTACCATACGTCTCTACATGTTTCCCTTCACTTTGCTATAATTCACAATATTAACCCGAAAATATATCTTTAATCGCCACGACTTGTATCTCGATGATAAAAGGGAGATATGTGGCCCATTCCCGAGCTAGAAAATAAACGGTCTTGTCACTATCCCATCAAATAAAATGCATTGTCTCAATGTCGGGTTAATGTTGGGCCACTGTCTAAGACGTTGGTTCAACACTAACTCAGCATCAGGACAACGTTTCATGTTTGCTGTGATATTTCTCTGCAAAGGCAATCGATAGTTACTGCTATTTACCCGATCGAGCCATCCGCCATGTCTCACTCCGCTCTGCTTTTAATTCTGGAGATCCCGAGTTCGATTCCGGTCGGGGTCGGATGTTGGTAATCGCGGCTGTCAAACTGTTCACATACCTGGTGTTGTTGGTAAATTGTTATCATCAAATTAGTAGGAAATATAGTCCATATATTAGGCGCCTTGCTGTTATTGCCATGAAGTCACGTCTCACTCACTCACTCACTCACTCACTCACTCACTCACTCACTCACTCACTCACTCACTCACTCACTCACTCACTCACTCACTCACTCACTCACTCACTCACTCACTCACTCACTCACTCACTCACTCACTCACTCACTCACTCACTCACTCACTCACTCACTCACTCACTCACTCACTCACTCACTCACTCACTCACTCACTCACTCACTCACTCACTCACTCACTCACTCACTCACAAACTCACTCACTCACTCACTCACTCACTCACTCACTCACTCACTCACTCACTCACTCACTCACTCACTCACTCACTCACTCACTCACTCACTCACTCACTCACTCACTCACTCACTCACTCACTCACTCACTCACTCACTCACTCACTCACTCACTCACTCACTCACTCACTCACTCACTCACTCACTCACTCACTCACTCACTCACTCACTCACTCACTCACTCACTCACTCACTCACTCACTCACTCACTCACTCACTCACTCACTCACTCACTCACTCACTCACTCACTCACTCACTCACTCACTCACTCACTCACTCACTCACTCACTCACTCACTCACTCACTCACTCACTCACTCACTCACTCACTCACTCACTCACTCACTCACTCACTCACTCACTCACTCACTCACTCACTCACTCACTCACTCACTCACTCACTCACTCACTCACTCACTCACTCACTCACTCACTCACTCACTCACTCACTCACTCACTCACTCACTCACTCACTCACTCACTCACTCACTCACTCACTCACTCACTCACTCACTCACTCACTCACTCACTCACTCACTCACTCACTCACTCACTCACTCACTCACTCACTCACTCACTCACTCACTCACTCACTCACTCACTCACTCACTCACTCACTCACTCACTCACTCACTCACTCGCTCGCTCGCTCGCTCGCTCGCTCGCTCGCTCGCTCGCTCGCTCGCTCGCTCGCTCGCTCGCTCACTCACTCACTCACTCACTCACTCACCTCACCTCACCTCACCTCACCTCACCTCACCTCTCACCTCACCTCACTCACTCACTCACTCACTCACTCACTCACTCACTCACTCACTCACTCACTCACTCACTCACTCACTCACTCACTCACTCACTCACTCACTCACTCACTCACTCACTCACTCACTCACTCACTCACTCACTCACTCACTCACTCACTCACTCACTCACTCACTCACTCACTCACTCACTCACTCACTCACTCACTCACTCACTCACTCACTCGCTCGCTCGCTCGCTCGCTCGCTCGCTCGCTCGCTCGCTCACTCACTCACTCACTCACTCACTCACTCACTCACTCACTCACTCACTCACTCACTCACTCACTCACTCACTTACGACAGCAGCATGTATAGCCGATTGACGCACTAAAACTATTAGTGCAAGAGCATTAGGGTTCAATCTGGAATAAAATTGCACAAAGCTGATTTTTTGCTGGAATGATACCCGGACATCTCCCCAGACGAATGCCGAAGAGTCCCCAAAAATCCCCCTTGTGCATTTTTTTAATTTAAGATGGCAGCCACCATGTAACACAATTTTCAAAAAAAACAGGGGTATACCCTAATTCCTCACTTTTGCAGTTGTAAAAACATATTTAGGTGTCTCTAATTATGTTTTAAGACACACATAGTTCATCCAGATGATCAGAAATGATATCAGTACTTTTCTCACTACCAAAAACCAAGATGGCCGCCATATTGTTCTGAGTATGTTAAGCGATCTCTTAAAAAAACGAAAATATGATGTAACTCGTTGTTGAACCTAAAATGTATTTTTTTGTCAAACCCATGGAATCTAGCACTTATTTAGATCACCAATACTTTATTATATTGAATTTATCCACATAAATCCCACATAGTAGTTAATTCTATGTAGCACCATGTAACGCCATTTTTTCGAAAAAAACCCAAGGGTATATCCCAATTCCTCACTTTTGCTCTTAAAACAATGATTTTGGTGTCTCTACCTATGTTTCAAAGAAAATGAGGTTATCCAGATGATCGGAAATAATATAAGTACTTTTCCTAATACCACAAATCCAAGATGGCCGCCATATTATTTTGTTAAGCGATCTCTTACAAAAAAGAAAATATGCGATAACTATCGCGTTAAATGTATTTTTCAGCCGAACCCATGGAGTCTAGAACTTATTTAGATAACTAATATTTTATTACATTGAGTTTATTGACATAATTGAGATTTGTGAAGCTAACAAATTAATCTCTGGTAAATAATTAATTAACAAGTCTAATTCAAAAGGTACTGGTATTTTTCAAAAATTTGAAGCAGAGATTTTACATCAGAATATCAGAATATGACATTAAATTAATTGATGTGAGAGTTTATAGTCAGGATATGATCTTTTTATGTCAGGATAATATCAGGATATGTTAATATGAGGACATGACACAATAACGTTATGTGGTATTATATTGTTCAAATATTGCTCTTTGATATAGCAAAATGACTATATGATGTCTCGATACAGCTTTATAAAGAGAGGATATGGTGGTTAAGCATCACGTTATGATATTAAAGTGACAAGATCTTTCAGTGTATCGTCACGATATTATTATAATATCATGATATAGGATATTAGCATCACAATATGACATATTAGTGTAAGAGGATATGAAAGTAAGAGAGGGCAAGGACACATGCTGCGCAAAGGGCGTGTTTCCTATCTCACTATCTTACTTTCCATTTTATTGAATCTTCCGAAGTGCTTTTGTTGTTGGCAGTTTTGGTGTATTTGATCAATGTAGAGGCCTTCCTGAATTATATTGCGATATTTTTGTTGAACTGACATGTGCCATCCTCATATTGGGATGTTCTATGTCGATTTTGTATTACCATATGGTAACGTGCGTCTGTCAATATAATGTTATGTTATACCTTGACATGACAATATTATCCTGACATTAAAATTCTATTTCCAGACTTTAAAGTGACATATCTTGACATTCTAAGGTCACACTAAAATATTATAGTGTCATATTCCGGCATTATAATATCACATTGGAATGCCGCCATATCTTGATTTGATAATGTCATATCCTATCATAAAAAATGGATTAGCTTGACATTCAAGTCTTATGTTGTGATATTAAAGGACAATATTTGGACATTATAATACTATATCATGACGTTAAAGTGTCGTATTCTGATATTACAATCCAATATCCTGGCATACAAATGCCAGATCCAGACTTCAAACTGTTACATCTCCTATTTTAATGTCATATTCCGACAATTCTATTATACAATATTCGATATTATGATAACATATTTGTCAATATAATGACACATCATCACATCACAATGCTATATTGTGACATCAATGTGTCATTTCATCAATGTATAAAGTCATATCATAATATTCAAGAACCATATCCTAATATTCAAATAGCATATCCTGACATTAAAATGTCATAGTAATGTTAAACTGCTATATATATCACGATATTGTAATGCATTTCGTGATGATATAATGCCATATATTGTCCTTTAAATACAACAACGTGATGTTTAGCCACTATATACTGCCTTTGTAAAGCCATCATAACGTGATTTTGCTATGTAAAACACCAGTGTTTCGACATTATATTACATATCATGATATTAAAGTTTCATATCCTGATATCATAATCAAATATCCTGACATAAAACTGTCACATCCTATAATTTTATGACATATTCTGACATGTTAATGTAATATCACATTATAATATCATACAATGCCATATATTTATTACATAATATACCAATATTCAAATAAAATATCTGAATATTCAAATAAAATATCTGAATATTCAAATGTTTAATCCAGGGTATTCAAATACAATATTGCCATTTCAACGAAATTGACAAAATTACGTAGGCCTAGAGATGACCAAACTCTGCCAGCAAAATGATGTGATTTAAAATATTTTTTTTATTTAGTAGTACATGTAAATAGCCAACAGTCTCGTAGGACACATGTTCAAGCTGGTGTAATATTATACTTAGCTCTGTTATTATCTACATTCACACAAAATTAGCTAATACTCATGTCCTAGAATAATCACAGCCAAAACTTAACCAAAATCGCTAAACATTTTATATACTATATAAAAGACCTACATTGGAATTAATCGCTGTGTTTTAAACGGGAATCTCTTCAAATGAATCTTAAATACCATTATCTTTAAAAATTAGACCTGTTACAATTTTTAATCTATGATTTCTGACATATGATATTTTGTAAATTTGATAAATCCATATCTATATTTCCATATATGAAGAAGCAGTTAGACATCGCTTAATCGCGGCATCTGCGCTAAAAGGATTAACCAATATGGCAGCCATGTTGGATTTTGTGTTGATAAGCACGCTATATGAAAAATTTCGGTGATGGAAATATATTCTAGTAGAATCCATGGCTCTGAAAAAAAAGTTTCAACAACATGATGATTAGGCCTATGGCATGTACGGTAAGTGATTTTCTGACATCATGGTCGCCATCTTGGATTTGTGGTGATAAGAAAAGGAATGATATAATTTCTGCTCATGTTGGTGAGCTCTTTGTGCCTTAAAACATGTGTAGACGCACCAAAAACTTTTTTTTTAACTGCAAAAGTGAGAAATTGGGGTATACCCCTGGGTTTTTTGCGAAAAAATGGCGTTACATGGTGCTACATGGAATTAACTACTGTGTGGGATTTATGTTGATAAATTTAATATAATAAAATAGTGGTGATCTAAATAAGTGCTAGATTCCATGGGTTTGGCCAAAGAATACATTTTAGGTTCAACAACGAGATAGTTACCTCATATTTTCGTTTTTTTAAGAGATCACTTAACATACTCAGAACAATATGGCGGCCATCTTGGATTTTTGGTATTGAAAAAAGTACCGATGTCATTTCTGATCATCTGGATGAACTTTTTGTGCCCTAAAACATAAGTAGAGACACTTAAATATTTTTTTCTAACTGCAAAAGTGAGGAATTAGGGTATAACCCTGTTTTTTCGAAAAAGGTGTTACATAGTGGCGGCCATCTTGAATTAAAAAAATGTACAAGGGGGATTTTTTTTCGGCATTCCTCTCGGGAGATGTCCAGGTATCATTCCTAAAAAAATCAGCTTTCTGCAATTTTATCCCAGGTTCTTCTGTTTTTTTCACTATATTTTTCACATATAAACCGTTAATAGAACATTTATATGTATAGGCCTATAACAGCTAGGGGCTGCAACGAGAGTGCAGATAATCACAATAATTAAGATTGACTTCACAGCTAGTCCAAGATTTACTAGCAACAAAGTGCAATTGCTCAGCGATTTAAATCAGGCAATTTCTCAAATATCACACTCGTATCGTGTAGAGTACGTAGCAGATGCCATGTCTGTGGGTGTCTGTTGACACAAATCAGCATGCAACCAGGTGACACTAAAATAATTAGAGTTCTCAGCAGGCCTGTCACGTTGAATCTGCGCACTCAGCGTGATGGCGACAGCTACCTGCTTTCCAGCGCTGCGTGAAGGTTGTGCCAAGGTCATTGACGTTGGCACAATCTTCACCCAGTGCTCGGTCAACGCAGTGCGTAAGCTGCACTTCTTCCAGACTGCGCGTGTCTGAAATGCCACTTGTTGCAGTGTGACCTACTCCGGACGTGCTACCTTTCACTGCGCATGTTCTGAAAATATAGGCAGATATATCAATAAAGAAGCTTTATAACATACAACTCGAGACTATTTTCAATAAATGTTTTAATTATCCTGCTTACTTCGCTGCTACAGTTATAGGGTAATGATGGGTACGTTATAATCCATTTTCCTTTTATATTACTAGCATCTGACTAGCAAATAAAATTAATTTGTCAGTATTAGTTAATTCATATGAAATTTATATGAGATAACACAATGTCGAGATAGTCTAAGCATAGACGTATTCTTCACATGGTAAAAAGGGTCCCTACAATGCTTAAAGTTCACATGTTATTGTGATAAAAAATGCATTCAACATTCAACATAAATTGTCTTGTATGATTTTTCTACAAAGAGAGTAAGGGAAAATAAATTGAATAAAAAAAAATGTTATGATGAAAGTTAAAGCTGCTCCTTTGGATGAGACATTTTCAATTTTGTCAACTTTGAAAAAATAATTTATATGAAGCTATGTCGCCTACTGATCCTAACTAAAAATACAAAAAAGTCAAAAAACAATTTTAAAGCACCGAAAAAGAGTGAAATAGTTATATTTCCAGGTCGTATATTGCCATGTAAACAAAACAAGTCAGCAATATACAGCACTTTAGAACACATTTTCCCACGCCTTGGACGGCGAGATCAGAGCAATCGCCGCTAATTGGTGTCTTGTAGTCAGGACATGGGGTGATACACTTGCAACACTGATTGTCTGCCCAGCGCTGGGCCGACGACATCAACATGTGGCCCAATGCTGTAGGAGCATTCAACCGTCCTTTAGCAAGTGTTTAGGTATACGAAAAGTTTGTTTGGGTTTTAAGCGGTTTCATAGAAATGTTGATATAAAACATTTTTAAAAATCTAAAAACTCTGAAGAAAATAAAATCATGATCTGGGGGACACACTACTTCATTACAAAACTAAAAACTAAAATCTATTTCATCCCAAAGAGCTGCTTTAATCATGTTAGACTATAGTTAAGGAAGAATAAAACCACATCAAGAAGTTAAATAAATGCCTACGTCAATTGACAGGGGTGTCAAAATTAAAGAGTAATTTTATGCAGTCAGTCATACTATTAATTTTAGTTTGAATTGTTTACCATCATGCGTAATTAAAACTTTTTTTTTCCGGAACTAATAATGCTATACTCCAAATTTGAATGTAGACGAGTCAACCCATCGGAATTGACAATAAACAGTGCACTTTCAAATTGTATCTGCTGATCTAAGATTAAAGCAGGTGGGTCGTCACGATTCGCTGAGTAAACATTGTGGGCGCACAATGTAATGACATACAACGTCCGCAGATCGAGTGGGGTCATATTTGAGGACATATGCTGATATCCTACACTGAACAAAATTAAACTCAACGTCATCATTTATACCTGACATACTAGGCCTACAGACGGTGGCACTCATTTAAGTGGCGCTTATCACACTTTGGTTCCTAGAGATAGGCATGAAATCGATTAAACTTATTTCATACTCTAGAAAAACATGATATATAAGTTTACATACACATAGCATACATAATAATTAATGGAAAGTGTAGCAATGTGCATTCTACCATATATTTAGACTGTTGTCATTGAATAGCTAAACAAATTAAATAATATAGTCGAGCACGTGTGTCGGATTAAAACTCATCATTCTTAACTCACCGCAAAGTAATCACAGTTTGCCTTTAAAGGGAACAACAAACCTAAAATACGCTATAACTCTCTTCCAAGCCATGTTACCCACTTCAGTGACAAGTAAACATGACATCAATTATCTACGGCTACCACTTTGTATAACAAACCCTCAGAATTAATTATTGGTTTGCACTTTTACCTTCTGATTCAAGCTAATGGTAAAAATGTAATGAATGAGATGTATTTTTACAAAGAGCTCTGTGATCTCAGGTACATACACTAACGTTACATAGCCTATAGGGCATCACAGTGACATGGTAGGCCCCGATGTATATTCTATAGGCTGACATATGCTTTACGAACAGGTACCATAGGAAATAAATGAATTCATATAGTAGTTGGGTATTTAGCCTACATGTAAGGTAGTTGCATGTAAACTGATGTTGGTGGACACACTGAGATCAGAAATAGGATTTTGACATTAATTTGTCACTGAGATCAGAAATAGGATTTTGACATTAATTTGAGTAACCTTATTTTTAATCTCAATGGTCTCAATGGGCAGCGACAATACAATGATAAACAGGCACACGAGGGTGAGATGTGTCATTGATTGGCGCTCTACACTGATTAAAATGGGCACCAGAAAAAAAATATTTTCAGCCTATGAGGACTTGGATCACTTTGCATCCATAGCATTCCATTATGTAGCCTGCCTATATGTATGTGGGCAATTTCTGGGGTCATTTCTTGTCGCGCAATTTAACCCTTTGGTGCGTTTTTACCTTGTCTGTCGCTCTGATGCGCGACATAGCGACAATTGGCCAGCCCTGCTGTGACCAAAGTAGTCTACTCTACCCTCTCCTCTCCATTCAGTTGTTTTGGAGCAAAATACAACACTATGGTGGTCGATTCCCACGAAAGTGATGCATATCGACGAAAAATACAACATTGTTGTACAGTTCTAATTTTTTAAATTTATATCACAGACAAGGGGAAGTTTCACAAAAATATATGTGCCATCTTAATGTATGATAGTGTCAGCATACGTGCAGCTCAAAGTTCATTACTGAACACCCGAGTAACCCTACCAATGTACATACTCAATATCTAAATGACACGATGTAATGAATACTTAATTCCGTTGTATAAGCACTACATGTCCTCCTCGTTTGATACTGCTCAATATCCAACACATTTACTATGCTATAATTAACATTACACATATTATTGAACAAAATACCTGGTTTCATGCACTTCCACAAGGGACGTCAAATGGTAATTGTGCCGATGTTATGTCATCCACTTTTTGAAAGACCACTTGTTTTTGCGTGCGTGTATATCTTGTTTGGCAAAAATTAGTTTTTTGAATAGAAAGATCTTCCGATGCAGAATAAAAACACATTATGTTTTACAATATAGAATATGATAACCCTACGACAATACACACAGTGGTGAAATGCTCCAGATGCTAGATAATATCCAGCATCTGAAGCATCTGGTATATGTTTTAACTAATATTTCCAAATAAATAAATAAAATGATATATATGTATTGTTTAATAGGATACATAACAAAGTTGCATTGGTCAGTTATCATATCTTTCGAAAGTTTTCAAAAGATATGTGTTTTTTTATAGAAAAATTTATAAGGTTGTTGAGTTTTCTATATCGGGACAAAAATAATAATAATACAGATAAGTTGAAGCATATTTTGTAAGAAGACGACGTTGGATGTATGTATACGTCAAAATTATTAAGAAATATCAGTACGAAAACAAGAAATGAAAAGAGTTGAATCCGTTTAAATTAGTCAGTTAATAGCATGTCGATTTTTGGATTTATATTGGGATGGGCTCAGGTATACTTCCAAAATTCAAGAGACATGGACACAGTCATTGTTATCCTCAAGAACATCATTATTAGCAATAAGGATCCATAGACCTATAGCAGATAATTGAGTAATTCAGTAATTAATTACGATCACAGTGTGATTGTTATTGATAATTTGTAAGGTGTGTAAATGTAATATAAAAAATATTGCACTGTAATTGTAATTGAAAATAACAAGAATCAATCACACTTCAATTATATCTTATCCCTTTACTTCTTATGGTGTTCTAAAGGCGATGGTGCGTCCGCCCAAAGATGAGGCTTTCTCGAGGCGTTCGTAAAGTTCTTAGATTTGTCGAATACCTGGCTACGAAACAGGATACGAATTATTTTTTTCTTCAGCCCGCTTGATAAGGCCGCAAGGAATGCTCCCGAAATCGTTGGTAGGGCGTTCGTACGGGTCATTTTGACCAGGTTTTTACAAGATATAATTCCACATCTCAATAATAGCACCATTATTCGTAAGGTGATAGTACGTATGTCGTGATGATTTATCAAGTTGTTATTACGGGCCTCTCCTGGCGCTTGCATGAACGCCGTACAAATGTTTACATCCCAACGGATCAACGTCAACGGTGAGTGTAAGGCGACACTCTGGTATGCTACGAATTAATCGGTAGCTTTGCCAATTTCATAAGGAGGTTTTGCCAACACAAACACTTTTTTTTTTTTGGAAATGAAGATTCCTACTAACCTACTGGTCAGAAAAAGAACATGATCTGAGGTCACCTGTGGCCACAGAGAGCAAATGTGTCTGAGACTTTAGTTAGATGGAAACACCCATAAAGATCTATATATTAATAAAATGAAATAAACATATATTATATCCATACTACATAAGAAGTTTGTTCGAAGATCGCGGGCTCGTTCGTCATTGATTGATTGATTGATTGATTGATTGATTGATTGATTGATTGATTGATTGATTGATTGATTGATTGATTGATTGATTGATTGATTGATTTTTTGATTTTTTAATTGATTGATTGATTGATTGATTGATTGATTGATTGATTGATTGATTGATTTATTGATTGATTGATTGATTGATTGATTGATTGATTGATTAATTGGTTGATTGGTTGGTTGGTTGGTTGGTTGGTTGGTTGGTTGGTTGGTTGGTTGGTTGGTTGGTTGGTTGGTTGGTTGGTTGGTTGGTTGGTTGGTTGGTTGGTTGATTTATTCATTCACACATTCATTCCTTCATTCATTCATTAATATAGTCATTCATTAATTCATTAATTCATTTATTCATTAATTAATTAATTAATTAATTAATTAATTAATTCATTCATTCATTCATTCATTCATTCATTCATTCAATCATTCATTATCATGTCCGTGTGACCAAACAGAAATGGGTGTAAAAGACTAGAAATAGGATTATGATTTACATTTTATCTGATGCTACATTCAGAATGTTTAACCTTACACATTTTGCAAGGTAATATAGTTGTATAAACATTAATGTATTCTATTTGAACAGCATATAGCTAATATGGAAAAATAATCTTCTTTTTTTAATTATAATATCTTAAGTGACGCAACAGAAAATACGTAGGCCTACTGAATCTTTAAAAAATATCTACCGGGACCTTATCAAATTAGCTTTAAGGGTGAAAGCGATAACCATACAACAGATAAATGGCGCATAACATAAAGATAAGCAGTATTATCCGGGCAAGATTTATTCCATAACGGTCCAAACTGATTAGCGTTGTCGTGGCCATTCCATATTTGCCAAGTTAGCCTATGACGTCATAAAACAGATCTTTAGGGAGATGCGGGTAACCTGGCGACCTTTCAGTCACACCCTATAATCCATGGCCCCACCCCTTGCTGACCTTTCTGTCTTTCCTCTCGCGTTTTCTCGTTGAGTTATGCCTAACTTGATGTCTCCCTATAACAATTCCGGTAAAGCCAGGCCGGCGGCCCTTGGCCTTTGGTCATCGCTGACTAGTGGCCATCGCTTGTGGTCGTTCACTGCCCACCGATGGCTTTGACATGATAAAGAGAAGCGGTAGGTGTGGTTCCGTTAAAAAGCCACCGGGGTACTACGTCCAGACGAGAGTGGGCCAAGGTTGTAACGTTTGCCCAGCATTGAACCGACTGTGGGAAAGACTTATTCACTGAGTTGTCTGAGGGAGGAGCAAAAAGATGGAAGTTTTGCTGTGTAAAGGTGAAATGAAGTAACTGCTTGGTCTACCAGTGAGCAGCTACTGCAGTTTGGCTTTGCAGAGCAGTGTGTGAGCTTCACTCACACCATCACTATGAAAGACAACCACAGCACAGCCACAAGCAGCAGCATCAGCAGCATCAGCTTTCTACCCATAGCAGCAGTTTCGGTCTTTATTTCTTCTCTGGAACGGTGAGAATCAGCGTGCGTCAACGCGCGGCTGATAACTGCGGGATTCGTTACGCCGCGCGGACATGAGGGCCTGGCCTGACGAGGTAACACGGCACAACCCCGGCGGCGCTGAAGACGCAGAACAAGACCTCGTAACTCAACGCAAGCCATCCGACTGCACTCTAAGCCGGAACACTAAATGACCTGACATCCAGCCAGCCTATCATGAAGGTGGAGCAAGGCCGTACTTAGAAACACATCACTTCCTACAGTGATATACATGCTGCGTAATGCCAGTCTCTTGTTTAGTGATAAAACAACATTAGATCGTTCTCACAGAGCTGTTACGCTTTCTCAACATTTACTATGGTCCTTATCTTTGACACGACTATAACAATATAGTAACGTTACACAATTGCAGAGGATCGGCATTAACAGGTGTCGCATTTTAGAGGATATATTGTACTGGTGATTGTATAAATGGGTACTAACAAGAGTTAAAACATCAAAATGTAAGCACTGCCCAAATATACACCTTGAATCACTGGCACAAAAAGATACATTGGTATTGTTCTACAGGTTTACAGACCAGCCATACTGTCATGAATTGTGTCTCATCAAACGTCACATACATGCAGAAGCAGCTGTTTTTGATGGAGGAACCGGAGAGTACCATGTCATCTGATGTGGATGTGCTGTACTCAGCAGAGACACAAGATGAAATAGAGATGATGGTGAATGTGTCATCTCTACATTATAACTACGAGGAGATCAGACATTATGTCTACTATGTACTGCTGCCTGTCATCATGGCTCTGGGAGTATTTGGTAACATCCTCAATTTGATTGTGTTCACCAGACGTCGCCTGCGAGAAGGAGTGAGTGAGGTAGAGAAGGCTTCCACGACAGGTCTTCTATTTCTGGCTGTGGCTGATCTATTATTCTGTCTCACAGGTCTCGTTGGACATCTCCTGTCGCCATTTAAAACCCGTCTTGCCGTGGCTTACTACTTTGTGACTTACCAGAAGGCCGTGGTGAATACTCTTTTGTTCATCAGTACGTGGTTAGTTGTGGTACTCAGTGTAGAGCGCTATGTAGCTGTCTCCTTTCCCTTCCGCACCAGACAGTTCGTCCGTGTCCGCAAGACGGTATTTATTAATCTGGGAGTGTACGTTTTCTCCATTCTTTTCAATGTGCCACTCTTTTTGGAATATAAGGTAGTGAGAACTTTGTGCCACCCCAATTACTACTATGAGGTGCGCCTGGGTCATTACGGTAGCAGTGAAGTGTTTCAGCGTGTGTACAGCATGGTCTGGGGAATCATGGGAACCTTTCTGCCCCTCGCCATACTAATCATGTGTAACATTAAATTCTTACTGGAGATTTACAGAAGCAAGATGGCGTTCTCGCCTGATAGAAACCAGAGCACCAACTCCTCCAGAGGAAGTCCACTGGGTGCAGCTAACAGTTCCAACAGTAGCAGTACCCACAGTGCCAGACTTACTAGAATCACAATCATCCTGATTGCCATCATATTCATGTTTTTCTTACTCGTCTGTCCATCTATGATTCTAGACTTTTTGAACACCCAGTCAGACATGAAGAAGTGGAGTAAGGACTCTCTTGATCGCTTTCGGACTGCAATGGTGTTTACCAATCTGACACAAGCCATCAATTTTTCATTGAACTTCCTGTTGTACTGCAGTCTGAGCAGGGAGTTTCGCCGTGCTCTGCGTACAATTGTGTGCCGATGGCGAGCCCCGCCAAATTCCCAAACACCGTCTCCGACATCCGGCGCAAGGACTGCCACACAAATTAACATGCAAGAGTCACGAGCTCCGGAGTACTCTCATTGGAGATCCTCATTTGCGAGGAGCTTCTCATTCTGGAAAAACAGCGACAAAAACGACAAAGCTGCAACTACACTGGTCTAACTACTCTACAAACAGTCCGGTCTGCTCAATTACGTCTTATTTAAGCTATTTTATCTATGTGTAGTTTGTGCTAAAATATAAAATATCAATATTGAAAATTTTTTTTTTTAGAGATTTGGGAGCCTCCAATTACTTTTCGTTTCTAATATTCAGACCAATTAATTTAATTTAATGCAGCTGTAGGGAAATGGGTAAATAAGCAGAATGAACAGGGATATGCTTCGATTCAGTTTTGGAAGTTTATGTTCAAGCAGCCAAGCCAACGGACCATTAACAGGGACATACTCTTGACTGACTGTCCACCCATTATGTTGTATTATGTAACACGATGCGTACGTCTTGTAATGTAGGTAAGTCCTCATTTTCGTGTCTATTTAATAAAGATTATTTATCTGCAGGAATAAATTCATGTTTTCTTATTATATCGTCCACAACATCGTATTCATTGATTAATTGGATATTTTCTTATTGTTCTATTTTCTTTCACTTGAAGCTGGAATTGCTTGCGCAGTTTTAAGTGAAAAGGACAATAATTGTATCAAATATGGAAATATTTTACAATTTGATCATTACTGGGAATTAACGACGATATCTGGTATGGATTTATGTGAGGTTTGTCACCCGTATGATCTAAGATAAACTCTCATCTTCACAAGACGTGAGTAGAGCTGGTTATGTATCGGGGTACTTTCTATTCACGGACATTAATATCCTGTCCTTCAGAAGGACTATTATCATGATTATGTACGACATTTGTGAGATGAGGTACTTGACAGTTACTGCTCTGTAAAGCTGAAAAACAGTATCTGCTCACTTGTAAAGTGAACAGATACTGCTTTTTGGCTTTGCACGGCACAGCACGTGCACTTAATACAAATGACACGCTCTTCGCGTGACAGTTATTCACGTCAAATATACTTATAACCGCTCTTCTACTAATCTGAAAATCATGCTGGTACAATTCCTACGCAGCTCATTATGTCGACTTAGCACAAATGTGATTACACAAACATGGTTAATCTTAATTTTGAAGTCTTCAGGCATACTGTGCACAAAGTAGCTCCTCATTCTATTTTAAATAATGTCAACCTGTCCGTTTTAACCCATCGAGAACGATGCCGGTTTGGTTATATTACATATGTTTACATGTACATGAAATGAAATCGGGCTCGGGCTTTAGGCCACCTTTGTGCACATATAGGCTAAACTGGGCCAGGAGAACCTCCTGAGGATGGTGAGATAATTGAGATGACACTGTCCTCCAGACACAGGATTCGAAATTCGAGCCCTGGCGGTCTGAGGCCGAGCACGCTACCTCTCGGTCACGGAGGCTCCCCACAATACTGACTTTCACACGTGGATGGGAGAGAAACAATTTTTGATTCTTTAAAACCGCCGAGACTGGGAACCGAACCCCGAACTCTGACGTGAAAGACAGCGGTGCTAACCACTACCCTAGGGCCCCTGCCCTACATGTACATGTAGCCAATTGTTCATTACTGACCAAATTCAACTCGAAGCGCCAAACCAAAGTTGCCCGTATGCAGAAAAAGCACTACAAATTATGGCCGTCATTCCGTTGTTTAGCTCCTTATGCGGGCACATATAACCTAGTATGTGTACAATCTATACGAGGAAGAAACGTTGACTCAATGCCGCTTCAATGTTAGGGCAGCGTCGTAGGCCTTGGGATCTTTGACAATATTTGATAGTCAAAGTGGGCTGAATGTGTGCTTGACGTTATGATTGTTCGATGCGCTCATCCAAGAAAAGTTACGTTCTCGAATTTTATTTTTGAAATTTTTGAAAAATAATGAATAGCGGGCTAAATTTTTTTTTCAAATTTAGAAAATACATATACTTTTATAATATTGCTGAATTGAAATAACGTCAATGGGCCTTTGAGAATTCGGCTTCTATTAAATCGAGTGCAGATTAAATTTTGCGGGATATCTTTATCAAGACAAGGCAAATAATTGTCTACAATATTTATACTAACAGAAATGTCACTGCTCTCCTTAATTCGAGAGTTTATTCAAAAGAAGATCGTTTCACTCAATTGTCATTAAAATTGTAATGTTGATGCATCAAACCATGTCACGATGTATAATGTTCACTCACATAGAGGCCGTTTGTTATATATACGCCTGCGATTTATACAATTGTGTGCCATGTGATGAATAATTCTAACGGCTTTATTTAATATTCTATTTTAAATAATCAATAAGATAAAATGGCCCAAACCTTTATCTATCTCTCTCCCAGTAAGTATTTTCGTCTGAATATTCGAATAACAAAAATTGTTTTACGTATCATGATGATACATGAAAAAACCGTCTGGGAGATAAATTGGACACAAATTGACTAAATGAGGCAGATAACGCTTCCAGCTCATACTTGTTTTTCTGGACAAAACAAAGCCCGGATAGAGCGTGTGTGTTTTACGGCTCCAGCTGAGCGGCTTGCGATCTATAAAAACAGCTCGACCAGAAAATCTTTTCAGTTTTCTCCTAACTTGAAAGGATTCCTGGTAAACTGGACTTAATTGATCGTCAGCACTCCAGGCAAATAACCCAGATCCTCTTTATATAATGCACATAAGCTACCTCAAACCTGACCCTGGTGATTTGGTCATAACTGTGAAACATTGTGGTTGCACATTATTCTCAATAATTATATAAGTATAACCTTATGTATGACATTTAATGACAATAATGATTAAAGTGTATTTCTGACGCAATTATCATCATGCAGCAAGTACATATTTAGTTAATTTTAACTGTTTACTCCCTATATTTTAGTATCACGCTTGTGGTCAATTGTCCAAAATGTGGGATAACATTTAAAATTAAAAAACTACATTGATCTCAAGTTAGCATCTTGTCAATGAAATAACATGTTAGTATCACGCTTGTGACAAATTGTCCAAAACATGGGATAATATTTAAAATATAACAAAAACTGCATTGATCATAGGTTAATATGGGATTACTGAAATAACAGTCGTCGGATTCAAGTATTGTACCCTACCCATACATAAATAACAACGGAATCACGTGTGCTGATTCCGTCTTGTGGGAGAGTTTTTCACTACATAATACTATACTTGGTGCTAAATGGGAATTATGTGGTAAGTGAAGGGGTAATTACAGTTTTATTAGCTACGGTGTGTAACAAAAAAACACAAAAATTGTGTTGGGGTGAAGTAGGGGCGTGTCTGCCAGTGTGTTATCGGCATTTCCATGTGTTCCGTGGATATATCAGTCGAATCATAGTTTCGATTCATCTGATCTGACTGCTTACATCTTGTTTACATCGTTTTATTCTTGTTCCCCTTTAGATACGTTTGGGAAACGTTCAGGATGTTGTGGAGTTTTTACCGGAGACTCTATTGGTAGTCTATGGTGCTTACATGAACATCTGTGAAGACACATAGATCTACCATTTTTCACAAGACTAGTTTCAAAAATATATTTAAAACATAGACAAATAAAAAACGTTCTTCAGCAGGTTCAATTAGTAATATTACCGTAACCTACGTGGTAATAATTCTTATTACATTACAGGACTAATCCTCGCCCCAAAACAAGCTCTGAGCGATGACATATCAAGCCTTTGGCAGAACAATCCTGTGAAGAGATTACATATGGCCATTTAATATTACGGATTTTATTGCATGTGATTCATTTTTTTTCTTTAACCTTTCTACACGTGTCCACTTACCCCAGTCACTCATACAGGCATTAGTTCCACTCTCTCTTTCTCTCCCAATATTGCGATAGCAATATATAATACAATACAAATTTACAACAATAATAACCTTTATTTTACATTCAAAGAGAACACGTCTGGCACATAATTTTTTTACAGTCATGGATGCTGTCGATACTAACTATTGCATTAATTTCGTGATTGTCGAACACACTGAAATATTTTCCATATACTAATATTATATTATCTTCTTTGACAGCTAAATTTCATGAAGCATATATCGCGAAATATTTTACTTTTGGCCGGAATCGTGCATGACCATTCACTCAATTATGTCACTGTGTTTAAAAAAGCCACCGCAGTATAATAAACATATAAAAAAAATCTAAGGAGACCGCCATTACTTGATTACTTGACCCATTTTATGTACCTATATTATCCAAATTACAATGTCCCGCTCTATTATTATGAGTTATAGTATATTATTATTTTATTATCACTTCAAGGTGTGTTGAAGGGTCAAGATTAGCCAGTGAGATGGACAGAACCGCAATATTATCTTCATGTTTATATTTACCGAGGAAAAAAGTAAGTTTAGTTTCGTTAAAAAAGGATAAAAAGGATAAAAGAACGAATAATGTTGCTTACGGAGGTTGACATTGATGGACAATTGTTCTGACATAGGATACTATATTCCAGAATAGATATGAGCTATTAAACTACCATTACAATGAATACTTACCCTGTTTTTGCATATGTTGTACTTATTAAATCGTTAACCACTTTTCAAAATTTTGCTATCACATTCCTTATATAAAATGCTAGAGGCCGAGTAAATAATATGCTTATGCATATGTTATACTTATGCATATGTTATATTTATTAAATGAAATCGTTAATCACTTTTTCAGAATTTTGGTATCATAATATTTATATATATGCAAATAGATAATAGATAGATAGAAGTAGCAATAACCCATGACATCGCATGACTGAAGGTGTTGTCCATGGGGAAGAGGGGCTTATCGTGCACCGCCCGAAGAGACCAAGTTGTTTTGCTCCTTAATAGACCCCCGCAACATCAAAAGCGGATGACATCTGTCTGCGGCCATTTTGAAAATGGTCGCCATCAAATATACGGGACCACGTATTTGGCCATAATTTGAGTCCCGATGTTGGTGTTTATACCCATGTTTTTGAGAATGAGGAATCTAATGATGCCCATAAAAAATTTGTATGTCTGGCATATATTTTGAAATGAACGATAAAACCTATTTTTCATACGTTTTCGGTTATTTTATTGTCGCAAATACATAAAAACCTCGAATAGGCCCTACAACAAATTATGTGCTGTGGTTTTATTTAGTCTGTATTATGATGAGCAGTACATTTCTGATGGTTTCTAAATGATGTATGTTTCGTTGATGGATCTTAAATTTTTTAGCGAAAAGCGATAGTGGAGAAACATAGAGATGTTGGATACATTTTGATTTGACAATAAAACGAACATCTCGCAGAATTCACACAGGATAGATTTTTTAAGGTGATATGTAATATAATCTGATATTTTGGTAGTGAGTAATACCATATTATAATCTGATTCAATTTGTGAAATTCCAATGAAATATTGATGCCTGGAAAGGGTCCTGGATGATTCGGAGTAGAAATAGCTCTGGCACATCCTTCAGCACAGTAGACAGTGCTGTCTCTGGCTCAAGATAAATACTGCAATTCTTACATTGAATATCCAAATAAGAATTGTGTTTCACTATGCTGTCATGTTGAGGCGTTCCGTCAGGATTGTGATATTTCTCAATTTCATGACACGGCTACTGGGCTTCCCACATAAACATATCATATCCACATATTATTGTTTCCAAAATCTTACGGCTTCGCAACTACATAACGTATTGTCTCCTCCTCAAAATTCAAATTCTCTTAATTTCATGCCCAGGCTACTGGGTTTCCCACATAAACATATCATATCCACACATCATTGTTTTCAAAATCATTCGACTTCGCAGCACCTCCTCAAAATTTAAATTTTCACGTTGATTGTATGGCAACTGTAACCATGCTTTACTTTTATCTTCTTTCCCACTGAATAAGCTACTCTGAATGAAACTAATATCCAACTGAACTTGTTTGTGGTTGTGAGCTGCTTGTTTATGTTACACCAGAATAAGAACCAAGCCGTTGAATGTTTGAAATTACTTAAATGTCATCTGTGGTAATGACCCTGTCCCTCTACTATATTATGACTGGAATAGGTACATGGATATCGCCTTTGCTTTGTGATACATCAACACCCCTGTTATTTGTTATTGTAAATCAATTGTAGGGATTTTAAAGAGAACAATCTGAAAATTTAATATTTTTTTGGATGGATAATATTTTTTTGGATTCTTGATCATTTCGCCACATAGGAAACATTACTGAAAGTGCGTGCATAATTTTGTATTATGGTCTAGTTCTAATTTTGAAAAAAATGGGACCACGCCTACCCACTTTTCAAAAATTCTCAGCTTCTTTGTTTAAGACACATTACCTTTAATAATTTTACTCTGTGGGTGTTGTAAATGTTCATTTGTAAATGAAGGAGATGTATTTAACATCGTTATTGAAATTTGTCATTTTCTCTGATATTGCTTTTACAATTTTGGTGGGATATTTAGGGTCCATCAACGAAACATCCATCATTCAAAAACCATCAACAATGTACTGTTTATCATAATACAGAGAACACTACACTACAATTCATATTATTCTAGACAAAAAAAATACTTAGAATATATGAAAATAAGTGTTATCGTTGATTTCAATATATCTACAAGACTTATACACTTTTTATGGGCACAATTGGATTCCTCATACCCAAAATCACCAAAATGGTGATGGCTCGAAGGGTTTATTGCATATTGCATCTTTTTTGATTCCACCTGTTCAAGTTGTGATAGGGACATGCATGTATTTGGGTCCGATATGTTTCCTCCTGTATTAGTGATGCTTATTGCTTGTCGCCATACTTCTGGGAAATATTCAGATTATTGCCCAGCAAACACGGGGCATTCACCCGAAGCTGTTTCAATGTTGGCACACCGTCTTCGACGCTGGCCCAACATTGAGACAGCATTGAGTAAATTCCCCGTGTTTGCTGGGTGGCTACACTCCAGTGAGATTTGATGAAGTCGAGCCAGAAAAAACTGTAGTTTGAGACGAGTCCCGGAAGCAGGCGTCTGGAACACTAACTGAAGATTGTTTGTGACAAGGCAAGCACATCTCCCCAAAGAGAAGAGAACGGGGTTAGGACAGCTGAGGGAAGGGAATAGAACGGAATTGCAAACTGGGAAACTACGCAAAAACGATAGCACAAAATAATGAAAGTGCGAAAATTCGAAACGGCAAAAATTTTAAATCACAAAATACGACAGAACGAAAGAACGAAAGTCAGAGACAATACAAATGCGAAACAACGGAAGTCTGAAACAGTGAAGCGCAGAATAATTTTGCTGATGTAAGTGAAGATTACGAGAAATGATTAAAAAATAAAGACATTGAAATAAAAGGCAGGGCTTTTGGGCCCGTATAAAATAATAACAGAAACTATCTCAAATGTCCTGTATAACATATCAAAAGTCTTAAGTGCTTAGAATGTTGGAAAGTATTGAAATCGATGATGGCAATTTCCCCCATTACCACCCGTGTTAAAAAGGCCATGTACAGATGTATGCATGTATTCTTATATTATGAGGCTCTGACAAATGTACCAGAAACTTTGAATTTGTATGTACGATTATTCTGGACGCAGTGCAGTGCATAATTGAAAGGGAGTGCACCACAAATTGAAATTGTTTAATCAGAATTTATTGAATATATAGAATAGAAACAAAAAACGTAGCAAATGTGTAATCAAAGAAAATCATTCAAATCCGGTTATTTGACACATTTATGTTACACTCTTTTTGTTCACTCTTAGTAATATTTTCTTCAAAATATTTTACCGTGATGCATTTTTATTCGTGTTTAATATCAGTGTGTGCACTATAACCCTTTGCCTCCGGTTATCATTATCTGATGCCTGCAGTGGATGACGATTTCTTTTCAAAACGTAGTGATGAAAGGAGAGACGGACGGACAGCCAAAATTGTTCCCACTTTTCGTTTTATGCACTAATTGAAATTATTATTCATTTCTTTACAAAATATGTGCAAAATTGATGCGCTTTGTGAAACACCGTTTGCCATACTATTTTATTATAAATTACGAGCTTTCTGCTGGAGCGCAAGCCTAATCCACGGTGTTCATTCAATTAGATTTTTATATGACATTTTTAAAAGAGCGAATTCATATTAGAATCGGTTTTAGAAAATATTTAAACTGCAGACTGCTGGGAAAATAACCATATGGCACCATTGGAATCCAAAACATACGCTTGCTATTTAATTTTACACAGAATATTTTAAGAAACATGCAAAGAAAAACAGGAGAGAACAGAAAGCGGCGTGACAGAAACACGTCAAATATATAGTAGAAGAAAGAATTTGTTGTGGCAGAAGAAGACGAAGAAAATGTCAACTAGAAGTCGAAAAATACAGTCGGTCAAGAAACAAATATATAGGGGCCTGGAGAGCGACATAATGCAGTTTCAGCATTAAAATAGTGCTTAATAGTCTAGTTGCCAGATTGAGTACCTTACGGTCATGAGAAGTGTATTGTTTTTTTGATGGTCTCTCAGTCACATAGATATGTATAACAAATTTAGCTTGGTTGTCAGATAGAAAACCTTGGGAGGGATTTTTAATTTGCATAAATCCGCTTTGTAACTAAAAACAACTTTCAAATCGACATAAAAAGATAAAATTTGTCACAGATATTCTTCAAATAATGAGTTTTTAGAAAAAAGTGCTGGGTATTCTAAATAAAAAAATGGCAGCAAAATCCAAGATGGCCGCCATTTTTGCAAGGTCAAACAATAAATTGATATAATTTTTCACAGAATAGTAACAGATTAGTGATTTTGTTGGTATCTACCATTGGGTTTTCTGGTACGCCCGACGTAGTGGTTTAGCCAGGAAGTACTTTATGACATTGCATTGTGAGTACATTCCAAGATGGCCGCCATATGTTCAAGGTCAAACAATAAATTGCTATCATTTTCTTCAGGATAGTAGCAGATTCGTGATTTTGGTGTCTACAATAGGGTTTTCTGGAACGCCCGGCATAGTGCTATGGCCGGAACGTACTGTAGGACATTGCATTGTGGGTAAAATCCTAGATGACCGCCATATTTTCAAGGTCAAACAGTAAATTGATATCATTTTCTTGAGAATAGTAACAGATTCGTGATTCATGTGTCTAGTATAGGGTTTTCGGGCATTCCCGACATAGTGGTGTGGTCAAAAAATACTTTGCACATTGCATTGTGGGTAAAATTCAAGATGGCTGCCATCTGTATAAGGTCAAACAATGAATGAATGTCATTTTTGGCAGAATAGAAGCAGATTCATCATTTTTGCTGTCAACGATAGGGTTTTCGGGCATGCTCGAATAGTTGGGATTTTTTTCAAATGGCAGATTCGCTATTTTCTTTGAAAGACAATCACCCAAACCCATAGGCCAAGAGCTGTCAGCAGCGGCGTAAAATATAAGATGGCCGCCATTTGTGCAAGTTCAAACGATAAATTAGTATCAGATTCGACAAAATAGAAGCATATTCACGATTTTGGTGTCTATCATATATTGACTTTTGGTTATGCCGGACATAGTGGTGTGACCATAATGTGACCATAATAAACATTGCATTGTGAGTAAAATCCAAGATGTCCCTATTTCTGCAGGGTCAAACAATAAATTGGATATAAATTTCGACAGACATAAAATTCCAGAAAATTTGAAAGACTAAACATGACCACAAGGCTTTCCGCCAATAATACCGAAAATGTAAGTTTGGAATTTCTGTATGCCCCTTTAACACATCCCCATCGTCATTTAGCGCATTACTGTCACTCTTTCACACCCCCTCGTTAGTTTTAAGGCCTTATCATCAGCCTTTATTGCATCTCCAGCAACTTTTAACATATCCCATCGCCCTTTAATACTTTTTTCTCGTTCTTTAACGCTTCTTCAACGCCATTTAACGCCTCTTAAAATGGCCTTTTTTCCACCTTTAACGTCGCTTCCCCAGTCACTCTTTAACGCCTCCTAATCGGCCTTTAACGCTTCCCTGTCGTCCTTTAACGACTCTCGGTCACCTTCAGCGCCTTCTAGTAACTTTTATACGCCTCCCCATCGCCGTTGAATGCCTTCCCATCGTCATTTTAAATTATTTAACATCTCTATGTTGCCCTTTAACTCTTCCTCATCACACTTTAGTGTATATTCCTCGTCCTTTATTGCTTCCTTGTCACCTTTTAGAGCACCCCGTCGCACTTAATGCCTTGCCATTGCCCTTTAACATCTCTCATAAATGCATCTTCGTCATCCTTAACGGGAACAATCCTTTTTCTGTAGCAATATGTGTCCCATCCAGATAAAACACACAGGAAAATCTTCATTTTGAAATTATGTAGAATTGTAGATATATTAGAACACTAGTATTCCCATTGCTCTGCAACTCCTCTCCATCACCATTTATTGCCTCTCCATTGCCCTTTGAAGGCTCATCGTCGCATTTTAACTGCTCTCTGTTGCCTTTAAAATTTTTCTGTTACTCTTCAACGCCTCTCCATCACCCTTTAACACCTTCCCATCACCCTTGTATATCTCTCCATCGCTCTTTAGCACCTCCCATGTATCGCTTCTTCGTTGTCCTTTAATGCATCTCATAGCATTTGAAAACCTCTCCATCACCCTTTTTAACACCTTTCCGTCGCCCTTTAACGCCACTCAGTCGCCCTTTAACGTCAATTTGTCGCTCTTTAATGCCCCCTTGTTACACTTTAATGCATCCCCGTAGCCCTTTAGAGCCTCTCAGTCACCCTATAACGCATTCTCGTGACCTTTAAACACCCTCTCATCCCCATGGAACAGTTTCTAATCCCCATTTAACGCCTATCCATCGCCATTTATTGCCTATCCGTCATCTTTTAACGCACCCCGTCGCATTTTGAAGCATTTCCGTCTTTCTTTAACCACTCTCCATTTCCCACAACGCCTTTAGCGCATTTCTGTCGTCCTTTAACACCTCTCCGTCGCCTTTTAACACCTTCAATCGATATATAAAGGCCTTTTTTCGCCCTTTAGCGATTCTCTGTGGCCTTTTAACGCCTTTTTATCGGCTTTTAACGCCTGCTCGTCGCCCTTTAACGTATCTCCACTGCCATCTCCTTCGCCTTTTAAAGCCCCTCGTTCACCCCGTCACACCTGCCTATGCCTCCACGTTGCCTTCTAATGCACCTGTCACACTTTACATGCTTGAAATCATCTTCTTCACCTTTAACACCTTCTTACCGCCCTTGTTGCCTTTTTGCTCTTTAACACTTTCTCATTGCACTTGCACATCTCCCTTTAACGCCTCTCGGTCGCCCTTTTTCGTCACCCTTAAACATACCCATCAGTGAATGATGTTGGCCAGGGTAGCCCTAAACAACTGGCAATACAGTGTTTGACATTAGGTATCCCACGTGGGATGAATGTAGTTACCCTCAGATGTTGCTACTCTGCAACTAACTGACCCGCGAATTGGGCTATGTTTTGAACCCCCCAAAAAAGTCTATGGACGTCTGGGCATGCCTGGGGGTAAATCCTGTAGACATACCGGAACCCTTTACAACCCACCATGCCCTAGCACCCCACCCTCACGTCATCATTTTTTCATCATTCATCTCAACAATGCACTGCACTGTTTTTATCATATTACAATATCACTTAAATGACCTTTAATGCCGAAAAGTGACGCAAAGCAATAATTTACTACTACTTAAACATACCCCATCACCTCTTAACGCCCTCCCATTTACTCCCTCTGTGTCATCCTTCAGCGCCTTTCCATCCCCTGTCACCTTTTAACGCACCATGTCGCACTTGTACAATCGCCCTTTAACACCTCTGCATCTTTTTTGCATTTTTTTGCATACCTGCAAACCTTATCGTAGACACCAAACTCATGAATCTACTTCTATTTTGTGGAAAATTATATAAATTTAGTGTTTGAGATTGAAAAAATGGCCTTGTATTTTATGCACAATACAATATCTAATTTGCTTTCTGGCCACACTACTATGTTGGGCGTTCCAGAGAACCCTATGGTAGACACTAAAATCACGAATCTGCTTCTTTTCTGAAGAAAATTTCTGCACATACAATTATGTTGGGTGTACCAGAAAAACCCATGGTAGACACCGAAATCACGAATTTGCTATTATTCTGAAAAAAATGACATCAATTTATTGTTTGACCTTGAACATATGGCAGCCATCTTGGATTTTACCTACAATGCAATGTCATAAAGGATTTTCTGGCCATACCACTATGTCGGGCGTACCAGGAAACCCCATTGTAGATACAAAAATCACGAATCTGCTACTAATCTGTAGAAAATTATATCAATTTATAGTTTGACCTTACACAAATGGCGGCCATCTTGGATTTCGCCGCTATTTTTTAAATTTAGAATATCCAACAGATTTTCTTGAAAAGTGATTGTTTGAAGAATATCTGTGCCAAATTTCATCTTTCTATGTCAATTTGAAAGTTGTTTTAGGTACAAAGTCCACTAATACATGTACATGTGTCTATATGTCGTCTGGATTGTAATTTACGCCCAAACCACGGCCATGGCGGCCATTTTGAATTAATGCAAATAAAAAATCCCTCCGAAGGTTTTCTCTCCACCAACCAAGCTAAATTTGCTCTACTCATTCATGTGACTGCGAAACCACCAAAAAACAATACACATCTCACAACAACATGGTTAACTACATAACTGATAGGGGTGGCAACTGGACTATAAAGTTATATTTTGGCAGGAACAGTCCCTATTTTAGCACCTGGTTATTTTTCCGATTTTTAATCCTCTCGATTTTTTAATTTCTCCCGCAAATCCGACTTCATGGTGAAAAATATATTTTAAAAACATATCAATACTGTAAATCAGTATCCATAATATCCAAAGATTCAGTGATTATTGGCTTTAAATTAGTCATAAGAGTAGATAAAAGCATGGAATGAGTGTTGTAACTATAGTCATCCATAGGCATATTCATGTATATGTATCATATTTTTCGCCTTTTTTTTAGGTTTTTATTTGCAAATACATTTCAGTTAAACCTTTTTGGATCCAATCCGGAACTGTACAAATGCTGTTATTGTTAGTATGATAGGCCTATAATACACACTGTCTCTAAAAGTGTATGTATGCCTGGACAAGGGGTAGTCGAGGTATATTGTATACGGGGATATTTTGACTTAAATCTTCGATGATAAGGGGAGGGTTGAATGGTTTTGATGTTATTAGAATACAAAATCTCTATCGCAATTGTTAGGCTTGAAATTGTCGGGTCAATGCAGGACTCTAGTGCCAGATAATCACATTTGTGACGGCTGAAGTGTTAGATATTTTTTTATACATAGGCTACGTCAGAACATTATAAATGAAAATAAACTAGAGGGAATTGTGACCTATCGAAAAAAAATAAGTTGGACTAGGTTTTAGGAGTTTTGTGGCGGTCAATTTGAACATTGTGGGGTCTATTTTTATTATGACCGAATTTTTTTAATGTTTTTTTTACGCCATTTTGAATTGGAATTTTAGACTTCAGAATTTAGACTCCAACTTTTTAGAGATGAGGAGTCCCCACTGAGCTTTTGTACTTTTCAATACACTTATATTTGTCTGTCAAATGGAAACACATACAGAAGGCCCCAGTCAACATTGATGTGTCTCTCTGTTAGCTGAATGTTGTATCACTGTATACGACGCTGGACCAACATTAAAACAACATTGGTTCAACGTTTTGCATTTGCTGGCATTACAACTATTTTAATTGTCAAATCTAGCACATAAAAGGTTACTACTGACCATTGTGAAAATGCAAGGTTGGTTCAATGGTGGGTATACGTCTGCAAGACTGGCCCTGCATAGAAACACCATTAGGCAAATGTCATTTAATTATCAAATCTAGCATTTGAAGGATTAATAGGGCAACCCGGCATGGACACACTGCCCGTATTTCAGCCTGCATCTATATTGATGCAATGAATGGATATCAGCCACATGCAATGCTTTCACCAGCCTTTCATATGACATAAAAATTAAAAAACCCTTCCCTTCAAATGAAGTACAGTAGTACAGAATTTATAATAGGTGAACATATCATACAAACATGTGGTTAACGTGCTTGTGTGTGTGATTATGGTACAAAAAAACCCCAGATTTTCAAATTATTGAAAACTTGAGGAGCGATCAGCCTCCGAAAATGGAGGTAAAACCAAAAAGCTAAAATGACAATCCCACATTCAATAGAGAGACCTCTTTTTGGATTTATACCTCTTTTTTGGAGACATCAAAATTCGGATTTATTCCAGTTAAACTAGCCCTATCTTTAAAAAAAGACACAACGTGAAACATCAATACATAAGGATCATTGTGCTAAGGTTTGAAGTAGATTGGATAAAAACTCGGGGACAAATAGCACTATAAAATTTGATCCAGTAGTAGCAAAAATTGTTGCAAACTCGATATGTTTGGGCCTAGCCCAAAAATATTACTAGAACAGAAGTCCGAACTCCGAAGCCCGGCTTTAGTCTGTTTGAGTGCTATAGCCAAAAAACCGGCTTTATATTTTCTAAACATAACAGTGTATTGGTCTTCTTCATGGGCCATAATCCCAAATGTCAAGGATATAATTAAGGAAAGAACCAAGGAGACAAGGTAAAATATATCTTCAACGTGTATTCCTTCCACCACCATCGCCGGTGCTGGCTAACATTTATTCAATACTTGCCTACGATGTACCTCGTACAGAGGATCTAAGCCTACCCACCAAATTCCGGTTTAATGTCAGGTCAGCGTCGCAGCCCATTGCTGGTTCAATGCCGGTCAATCGTCTACGACGCTGGCCCAACACCAATCCATCCTGGGTCTGTTATACTCTGCGCAAACACGTGGCATTCACCCAATGTTGTTTCAATGTTGACCCACAGTCTTGGACGCTGGTCCGACATTGAAACAGCATTGGGTGATTGTACTATGTTTTCTGACTGCTGCATTGTCATGGGGGTGACGCTTGCTATCCTGGCGCCAGAAACACCAGATAACTCGATATATCGGCCCAAGGCTGATGTGATGCTGGGCCACCGTCTGCGACGCCGGGCCAACATTAATCCTACTAAAATCCTTTAATCTCTAATCACTATATTTAATCGTAAACGTATTTTTCTGAACACTTTTTAAAGACGAAAGTACTCAACCTAGGGACCTTAAACGAATATAATCGTTGATGTATTTTTTCTAAAGACTTTTTAAGCATGAAAATACTTAACCTAGGTACCTCAAACGCTATATTGCACATGTTCATAAGAACTGGTGTATAGAAATGTCCACCGTTTCCCACACACAACACCCCTCTTTCCCCCAAATAGGACACAAACGCAGGTAAAATAAACTTAATAGGCTCCTGGCCTACGGCCTTGCCCAAATATAGAGGTCTTTTAGGAAGGCACTGGTAACCTCAATAATAAACGAGATTAGAATAATAAACGAGATTAGAAGTTTCTAGTTTTTGTGTAAACAAAAAACTGGAGATGTCTCCCCTCCAGCAGCTTAAAGGGTGATAGCTAATATCCCAGCAAACACGGGTCATTCACCCGATGCTGTTTCAATGTTGGGCCAGCGTCGATGACGGTGGGCCAACATTGAAACAGCATTGTGTGAATACCCCGTGTTTGCTGGATAGCTAAGTGGACCCATATCATGCAGGACCAAGTGCCTACCTCACTATATGCCCAGCAAACACGACAGGTCAACCCAATGCCGGTTCAACGCCGGTCCACCGGCGCCGGCTCTGGCCATCTACCATTCAACACTGGACAGTGCTTTCTGTTGGCGGTGGTGTGTCAGCAGACTACAAGCTGACACCGATGCAATGTCTGTTAAAGGTTGGGCCAGCGTCGCCGGTGATGGGCAGTATAATTTAATTGAATCACAAAAATAAAACTATAAATGGATTTTTCCACTCAAAATCCCACGAGAAAGAGGTATTACACATGCTCCTAGCTTTATTTGTTCAAAAATGATATTTTCACTCACTTGACCCTAAAATTGACCTTTTGACCTTGAAGATGACCTTGCATAATCCAATTAATTTCAGAAATGGGAGGTCGTTTTTCGTGATATTTGTACATTAGAAATAGTCCTATTAAAGATAAGGTCCAAATTGAACTAATCAGAAAGATATACTACATAACAATCTGGTCGTACGATTTCAGAACGCAGAGATTTATGATATTTCACTGATTCCGGATGCAGTATTTTTTTTTATTTAACCTTGGACGACCTTGAAAATTAAAATTACATTTAACTACCTTTTGTGAGGTATTCAATCAAGTGATATACGGCAGTGTACATTGTGATATTTAACTCAGTATTATTTAAAGGGACTGGCCCAGGCTAAAATCATAAAAAAATCGGTGATTTTATTTCGGGTTCTTAATATGACCATATGATGTAAGCATGTACATAGACTAGAACTGCAAATTTTTAATATTTTTGTGCTGCGCATTCACCAGTTAGGCTAGATATAGAGACGAGATTGCGGCATTTCCTATTTTTGACATGGTTGTCAATAATTAGAAATCAGGAAGTTCGTCTCTATATCTAGCCTAACTGGTGAATTCGCAGCACAAAAATTATAAAAATTTGCAGTTCTAGTCTATGTACATGCTTACATCATATGGTCATATTAAGAACCCGAAATAAAATAACCGATTTTTTGATGATTTTAGCCTGGGCTAGTCCCTTTAACCTATATTCTAAATATTGGTCAGTATATTCTTGAATTTCCACGAGTTTTAGATATAATTTTTCAGCGAAAACAGACTGTATATTCCACATATTGTGTGAAATTAGAGTGCAATAAATTACAATCATTCTTAGGTAAAATATATTTTTCAATGCAGAAATGTATTAATGATCATAAGTGCTACATATTTAGCTCGCCCCATATCGCTGATGCCACTTACATGGTTTTTATCACGTCAGCTTCATTCATAGCCTTGGAAAATATGTGCGCAAAATGGTGTCAATGTCGCAAAAGAGACTGTGTTGGAATAACGCCGTAACCATGGCAACGCCTCAAATATTTTTTTCACAACCATCCATTTTGTACCCCCGACATATCACTGAATCAAAAAAATATGGTTTTGCTTTGTTCTACCGTGGGGAGGGGTTCACTTTTTTTTCACCCTCCTGGCCGCTGCACTATTAGCCCTAGTCAGTACTTCATGCTGGCAGTCCCAGCACGATGCTTTGAACCAAAGCTGGGTTAATGTTGGCCCGCCGTTTGTGACGCTGGCACACATTTAGCGTGTCGTCAAACACGACACGGTTACTGATGTCGGGTCAACGTCGTAGACGGTGGGCCGACATTAGCCCAACATCGGGCCAACATCTCGTGTTTGACCGCCTGCACGATAGAAAGTGTTGGAGAGAAATGAATGGGAGACAGACACAGACTGAGCGGACAGAGGTAAAGAAATATGTCCCCACCTCTGTGTGCAGAGGGGAGACATAAAAAGAAATTACCGAGCTCCGAGGCCAGGCTTTAGGCTGTATGAGTGTTATAGACAAAAAATTGGCTTAATATTTTGTAAACATAACTGTATTGGTCTACCTCTTGCGCCAGAATCCTAAGTATCCAGGATATAATTAAGGAAAGAACCAAGGAGACAAGTTTAAATAGATATCTTCGACAGGTTTAGTCATTCCGCGTGTCTCTGCCGCGTGACACTGCCGTGTGTCTCTACGATACACACGATGTAGGCCTACCCACCCAATTCAGGCTCGATGTTGGGCTAGAGTCGCAGCCCATTGCTGGTTCAATGCCGACAAAATTATTGTCTACAACGCTGGCCTAACACTACTCCACCACTGGGTCATCAGTATACTTAGCAGCAGCACGTCTAAGCAAACACTGTCAATCATCCAATAATGTTTAAATGTTGGCCCAAGAATTTAGAAATGAAAATTCGAATGCTGAGGTACTGGAATAAATTGCTAGATCCTTTAAGTTCCAAAATTAATTGTAAATTGTATAAGTTTTTGTATCACCTTCATCACGAAAGACACTTTTCTTCACTTTGGTTGTTGTATATAGAGAAGCTTTTGAATGATACTGGGTTCTGTAAGAGATGAGTGAAAGTACCTGGCTAAATATAAATATAAATATAAAGCAAAGACTACTAGACCAGTATATACAAAAAGGGATAAGTGATGTTGAGATAGGTGTCAAATGTTATAATTATAGATTGTTTAAGTCCGATTTTATGTTTGAAAAGTATTTAATAGATTTGTCTGATGCACTGTAATATATTGTATGTAAATTTCGCACTGTAAACCATAAATTACCCATAGAAACAGGTCGTTATAAAAGGATTCAAATAGATGAAAGGGTATGTAAAATATGTAATAGTGGTCAGCCGAATTCCACTTTTGTTAACCATAAATTACCCATAGAAACAGGTCGTTATAAAAGGATTCAAATAGATGAAAGGGTATGTAAAATATGTAATAGTGGTCAGCCGAATTCCACTTTTGTCCTGCCTTAAAAGAATAAGGAAATAAGTTTTTACCCGCAAATATTTATAAGAGACCAAATGGTATCCATTTCGGACGCATAATTAGCATAAAGAATAAAATTACGCTTGTTAATGTAGCTAAATTTATTAAATTTGGACTTGATATGTGTACTCATTAGATATTTTTATTTGTAACTATTATTTGCTATTTGTTCGGCACTCTGTACTGTACATACGGTTTGGAGAAATAAATAGCTTGTATCTTGTATCTTGTCTTCGACGCTGGCCCGATATTGACACAGCATTGCGTGATTGTCCCGTGTTCGCTGACTGCCGCATTGCAATGCGAGTGACGCTTACTTACCCCGACGCCAGAAAGACCACTTCCCAGACAAATGATACATTGGCCCAATGCTGGTGTATTGATGGAACACCGTGTGCGACGCTGGGCCAACATTATCTCAACCAAAACCTTTTGAGATCCAATCATATATATAATCGTGAATATTTTTTCTTAACACTTTTTAAAAATGCAACTCTCTGACCTAGTGATCTCAAACGTTATATTCGACATGTTCATAAGGACTGGTGTACAGAAATGTCAAGAGTTTCCCACAGACAGCACCCCTCTTTCCTTCTTTCCCTCTTCCCCATCCACGTGTGAAAGTCAGTATTGTGGGGAGCCTCCGTGACCGAGAGGTAGCGTGCTCGGCCTCAGACCGCCAGGGCTCGAATTTCGAGTCCCGTGTCTGGAGGACAGTGTCATCTCAATCATCTCACCATCCGCAGGAGGTTCTCCTGGCCCAGTTTAGCCTATATGTGCACAAATGTGGCCTAAAGCCCGATTCATTTCATTTCATTTCTTTCCCTAAATAGGACACAAACTCAGCAAAATAAACTTAATAGGCTCCTGGCCTACGGCCGGGCCTAAAAACGTATATAACACTGCTAGAATGCATGTGGCTCGTTATCTTACCGTAAAATAGTCAAATGTGTTGAAAAGGTATGGTTGAGAAACAGTGCTTTAAAATACTTTACACCACTCGAATCTCTTAAGATTATTTTGAGGTCATAGAAGATATATTTATGAGTATAAAGCAACAGTCAGAAAATCTGTTGCAATTTGTGTGAGGTTTGACCTTTATTTGAAACACATCGACCATCCTATATATGGTGCGGCGTGTGCAGTTTTCTCTGACGTAATGAAGTATATACCTGAGTGGGGTAAGCCTATGCACACAAAATGTCATGATAAACCCTTGCATGTTCACTAGTATCAATATGTTTCGCAATGATCTTTGATAGGTTTGCCAAGCTGATGTAGTTCTAAAAGTGTGTTAATATTAATTGACATGCCCATAGCCACAACAGTTATTGAACTCATTGGTGGTTATTTGTACAGGAGGCTATGCTTCGTTAGACATCTTACAATTGCATAAATGTGTTTACATAATTATATTATAGTAATTTGACCTCATGTAGCATGTATATATACATGTATAGGCCTATATTGTACTGTTGCCATGAAAACCGTTTCTAGGGAGTAAAGGGATGTTTTCAAGGGGTATAATAACAACTGTATATTGATCCCCAAAGTGTTACCCATACTCATACCATGTGCGTGAAAAGTTTCATGTGCATTAGAATAAAAGTTTAACATATATCAGAATTTTTGGATTGAGTTTTCCTTTTTACTTTAAAATCACGAAAAACCTTGGGCTGGAAATGGTGAAGGCGATCTTTATGGTGGTGATAATTGATAGAGCCGCACCTCTTCTGTGGCAACTCAGCTATAATATTATATCATAATCACAGCACCGCGCTTAGTGTAGCCTAATACCGGCATCACATGAGCGGATTCTGTTCGGATTCTGGAAAACCGTCGCACCTATGGCTTGCCGATGAGTTCACTTGTCGAGCTAACATTGAACGTTCCATTTTAGCTTTCATTTGTTGTTTCTAAAATTGAACGTTCTATTTTTAGCTTGATAAATCGACATGTAACCGAATATATATATTAAATATATACATCAGCAATATAGTGAAGAAATGTACAGCTATTCTTAGGTCAATGACATAAATAATGTTAATTTATCTCAATCATACGCACGCTAAGTGACTGTACGTGTTCTAATGTAACAAGTTATTAGTAGATCCCGGTTCATAATCTTGCTGCTGCAAATTCTCCATCCGACGGAATCCGCTCAGTGTGCCACCGACCCATTAAAAATATGACTACTGTGGACCAAATAAAAAAATCTAACGAAAATGAAATTGGATTTGTGAGCGGTATATTTGCCACCGGTTGATGTCGTATTTTACATATCACGTGTAGGCCTACTATAAAGTGGATCGCCACTGCGACACTCAACTTCAAGTGAGTGTAAATTCCAATTGTCTAAATCGGCAGTTGAAACGTTGGTAAAGAACTTAGGTGGCTGTTAGAATAATGGCTCTGGGGCCGGTATACACGAAACGACTGATACAGATCTTAGGCACGTGATTGGTCGAGATGGCCATCTCGACCAATCACGTGCTTCAGATCTAGGTCAGTCGCTTTGAGGAAATCGACCCAGACACATATCAAGGCAGACGGCAGCTCTGACACTGGCACTTTCACTCTCCTGATTGAAGTTTTATCAATCATTCTTAGTTTTTCCAATTGCCAAGTTTCTCACCCAGAATCTGACGGTGACCCCGAGGTGGATTAAGTGCGGGGGGGGGGGGCAGTGTCTCCGACATTGGGTTTAAATTCAGGGCTCATAAGGCCACCATCTGCTTATATTCGACACGTTAAGCTTTTAACCATTAGAGCTCTGAAATTCAATTTTTATCCACTTGAAGTTGTGTCTCGCTACCGCGATCCACAGCTTCAAGTGGGCTAAAACTACTTGAAATTTTAAAATTTATGTTACGAAAAATATTTGTAAGACAGACTTGAGATATATTTTACTTCTCAAAACCAGGTACACAAGTGATGAAGAAAACACTGAAATATCATTGTAGTCGACATCAGTGCTCTAAGGGTTAAATTTGGAAAGAAAACGTCCCCTGTGAAAAGTGACGAATAAATTTAAAGCGACGTTTCGCGTCAATTAGATTTGTTCGGTTTTAATTTATTTCTTAAGGATAAATTCTACTCATGGTATGCATTAAATAGGAAGAAGTGGTGTTTGTTTTTCAGAGTTCCAAGACGTGTAGGTTTCAAGTGTGTTTGTCTTTCTTGATTTAGCTGGGAGAGCGGAGGCAAAGGAATGACTCCAATCAGGGACTGCTCCGCGAAGAAACGGATTTCCAGCCCACGCCCGGTGTTGGCCCAACGCTGGCCCAACGTCTGATGTAATCTGCTTGGTAATCTCATGTGATGCTTAGTGTAATCTGTCTGAGAGGTAAAGATTCTCTCACAATCTACTAGTCATTACAATGCAGCACCGAACGCCGGCGCGATGTTGATTTAATGCTGGGCGCTGGGCCAGCATTAAAACAACACCCCGTGAACGTCTGGTGTGTGCTGCGCCATTCTCTCAAGAAGACGGTTTCATATTTGATCAGCGCCAGCCGACGCAAATGTTATACAAACATTGATTCAATTTCAGATTACCGTCGATCTCAAGTATATATAGGGCCTAATACTGCCATATTTAAAAAATCCCGGTTTTTGTCCATAATCGAGTGACACGTTTTTAAAGATAATGGGGTAATGGGTTCAGGCCAACTACATGTATGCTGCCCATAATTGCATAAACGTATTTAATCAATAATGGAGTAAATATACTAAACTACATCCACTATTCACTCAATAACTTACTGAGAATCATTCAAAACAACAGACGGGTTTGGTTGGCAATAAACTCTATTATGTAATCACATATTCAAGCATTACATAACAAGAGATAACATAAGTGGTTTACACTTTGCATGACTATACCATCTTAACCCGTTGAACACGAGCTTATTATGCTACTGCGCTGTTTCTGAAACGAGATTATTTTATGACGTCACAGTTATCTCATGCAATCAGACCCGGAGATCTCGTATCTGAACAGTCTCCCTAAATCACGGAGATCTCCGGGGCTCGTCACGAACGGGTTAAGAAGCCGAAGGCGGCCATTTTATAAAACATTCTCTAATAACGAAGCATCATCATATTAAATTGTATTGTGATATATCAAAGTCAACACTTGATCCATAAAATATTAATACAATTAAAAGAGGGAGAGGAGGGTGGGTGTATTTTCTGATGTAGACACCTAGGATCACGGCAGCCAATCAACAGGCGGGGCAGGTCATATCAGCCGCCGCCTCCGACTATAGCAGCGTCCAAGCTACATGTACAATGGGGAGTTCACCGGGATTTAACTACTGATAATTACTAGCAGTAATTCCCAAACACTTAAATCGCTATTTACTTATTTTCCTTACTGATAATCATTAAAAAAAAACAGACGGCTTTGGTTGGCAATAAACTTTATTATGTATCACATAGCCAAGCATTACATAACAAGCGAGAACATAGCAATGTTAGTGGGTCACACTATACATGACTATGCCTTCTTGAGAAGACGAAGGCGGCCAAGGAGAAGACGTGATATGGAACGTAGGAAACGTCTACTGCCAGCCAAACCCGTAGGGAATAAGAAAAAAATAGTTTAATATAAATAAATTAAGAACACGAGACTTAAGCTATGCTACCTGAACACGATAATTGATCAGAATCGTTAAGTATTTTGAGTAAGCAGGTGGATACCAGTCTCCATGAACCTGTAAAAGCTGCGTGGGAACCTGAGCTAAAAGGGGATAAGTGTAACCACCCCTACAAAAAGAAGATCAGCGTATATATCTAGAAAGTTTGAATCCAAGGAATCTTAGACCAAGGAATATATATATCCCTTGGCTGGACAGTCCAGATGCTGCATCTGCACCAGTCCAGTCTTAATACACGCAGAGCATGGCCGCAAATCACATGGCAGAGTGAAGATGAGATGCTGAGGAATACGAGAAAGCAAGCGTGGTAGCTGGGGCGGGTATAAGCTGACGCTTGTGATCATAAGTCGCCATTGGATCAAGTGGAGACCCAGGAATATATGTGAGAGGATGTGAATCAAGCGAGGGTGAAATGGGCAACTTAGCATGATCAATAATGCCAAGAACTTCTGTGATTTTACATTTCTTGATATAGGCCTACCCATTTGCTTACGAGCACATTGCCTTGCAAGTGTGAGTGATACCTGGACATTTCCAGTCGATAGCCGCAGAGGTGGGCAAGTGGTCGCCACATCGCCACACGTGGCAACAATAGCAAAATATCTGTAATGTAAATATTTGAAAACGACCATTCAAAGCACCTAAAAGTAGTCTTTTGTGGCGACAGGATTCATTTCACCTGCCCACCCCTGTCTAAGCCCAAGTGATTTAATTTTATTTCAAAATAAAGCGACTGAGAACGTTCAGATTTCACATCACACATTTAATAGCTCTCTCACAGTGAGTCATGCTGTAGAAACTGTTTTTACACATACAAATGTATGGGATGATACCTCTGACAAATTTATCTCAGTACCGACTGGAGTCATCTGCAGAATAAGATGGCCACCGTGACAGACGAGTGGGTCCGGAAAAAGCCATGAAACTTGCTTTCAAAAAGGATATTACATCGTCATTTAACTGCTAAGAGTGTACAAATATTGTGATTTGAATAACGCTGATTATAATGGTTTATGTTATATAAGGTGTTTTTTGGTCAATCGTCCACACCTATCTTATTGATAAATACAACTGCAGCGCTCCGAACGGCATTGTACCAAGTCACCGTGATTTTAATCAGCCATAAATGTATCCCACCACAACAGGTCAAGCTTGAAGAGGTGATCCAACACGATCTAGCGTTGCTCCGTCTTAATGATTTTATTATCCTGGCCATAAATCTGCGTCCAGGAAGCACAACAGCAGACATGTGTATAAGACTATGGAAAGTTCAACTATCAGAGTATTACGTAACAGGTTGATCAGGTCACTGTAAGCTGCATCCATAAAGTCATCAACATATCCTATCAGCGTGATCAGTAGTCTGTTGTAAATCCGCTAACAGATGCGACATATAGCGTCCGCCACCCTTTAACAGTTGAGGCAGTCCAAACATGTCCGAGTATATGATTGTAACCTCTCCATGCAAATCGCAGCTCCAATATCACCAAGACACATACACATTCCACTATTTTCACTAAGCAAGAAATAACCTGTGCTAGATCAAAATATGTGCTAAATTGTAAAAACGTCCAAACGTTGATGCAAATATCAGTAGGGATACAGAATGCAATGAATCACCCAGACACTTGAACTTTTTGAAGCAGCTGAAGAAAGGTACGGACATGAATAATAATAATATTTTTTCTTTTCAGATACTTCAGGGCACCCAATGAGTGCCCCGCAATACAGTAATATTATCAAATATACCACATATGCACAAAACAACTTTTCCCCTTGAAGAACCCCATATTGTTCTGTCCAAGCTTCTGTCCAAATTTTCGTAATTGTGAGAAATCTAATGATTGGAACCCCCAAAAAAGGTGATAACGTGCCATTCAATGCAAATAACGCTTTTAATGCTAAAATGATGGTTTTATTTCTACTAGTAATAGTGAGAGAAAGGAACACAAACAGAGAAAAATATGCCTTTTATTGCAGTGTCTCACAAATTCACATCATTACATCCTGAAAAAAAACACGAAGAAACATAAAAATGCCTTTTTGCGATGTTCCCATCTGTGTACGTGCCAGCGTCAGCACAATTGGCGCAGATATGGCGATACTGACAAGTGCTCTTACGAGGACAGCCGTTCTTGCCAAAGCTACACTGTCGGCAGGTCTGCTGTTTCTCAGTGAATCCTCTGGCTGCTATGGGACTGACTTGTGTGACTAGCTGGTCTGTGGGTCGTAGCATCTCATCTTTCAAGTCCTTGCTGGATGTCGACCATGGGCGACGCCCTTGCTGTATCTTGTCAGCACCACATGCCATAGAGTACGAACTTTCTCTCATTGAAATTGCTCCGTCAATATCATCAGGTCAATCATATGATTATTGCGAGCAGATATCTCGTCCTGGTCAATATCTGTCGTCTCTATGATCCGCAGAGTACCACAGAAGTCCTTGGGCAAGGTCAACTTGGTTGGTGACGGTTACTGTCGCTTCATCTACGTTACTCCTGGTGATGCCTGATGTTACGGCGACATCGTGACCGTCCCGTGACTAGTATGGTTATCCCTGGTGTCTGTAGCTGTTGTATATCTACTAGACCATAGATAAGGTAAGAGTTCCTGTTGTTGTAGTTGCCATCGCACACCTTTTACCCCACGGCAATTTATGTCCTTCAATAGGAAATTTACAAATAGTACAGCAATGCTCTTTGCGCTGAGATTTGCCGTATTTTCTGACGTAGACACCTTGCTGGGCAGAGACACACTGTCCAGTAAGGAGTGTGTGACGGGTTGTCACCCCATGGGTGGAGTGATCCCGACTAGGCCACGACCACGGCAGCCATTTAACAGGTGGGGCAGGAGATATCAGCCGTCGCCTCCGACTAGCAGCGTCCAAGCTGCATGTACAATAGGCAGTTCACCCGGATTTGATTACTGCAAATTACTAGCAGTAATTCCCACACAATTATCGCATAATAAATTGACTACATGAAAAATAATATACGGATATGAAGATTAACTCAACCATTTCAAGATATTGCAGTCATCATCCTAAGTTACCAGATAATTAATCCACTATAAATAATTAACTAAGCTTTCAATTCAATCTTCATTTAAGGTTATTGAAGTTTTCTTTTTGACTAATGATTATTATATTATCCTTACTATCAGTTTTACTTATTTCCAGTATTTTAATCTTTTTGACCATGGATATTACTGATGTATATATTACTGATGTATATATCACAGGGCTGAGATTGCTCTGGCTGTCAATAATAATGAACAATGACATGGCGGCGTGATGTATGGTGACCCCCCCCCCCCGTTTCAGGTTAAACAAAAAAGTAAATTAATTGATACAAAATATGGTCGCTTGATGAATTCATTTTTGGACTGATGTGTTTTTGCCTCACGATCGATTGCCCTGTGTTCACCTGCTCACCTACAGCTGTCACCCACAGCAAATAACTTGCGTGTCTTGGCACAATGCCGTGAGAAATAAAAAAAAATATAAACATACACTGAATTAATGCTGGGTTATTGCTGTGCCAGCGTCGCAGATAATGGCTTGAGATTAAACTAACATTGGCTCAGTAGTGGCCGGGTACCTACCCATGTCTTTCTTTGGTTGATTCACTTAGCATCCCAGAATGATTGGATTTGAATACACGACGCACTTACAACATGATTTGTTGTTTCGGCAACTGTGTTTTTTGTATATCGGCTGATAGGGAGGGGGTGATATACAATAAAAAAAGAACCCTAACATCTCATCCCAAAATGTTAGAATCTTTCCTGACGAATGATGTTCTCCCCTGAACATGCTGAAAGAGAAACTAGTACTTTATTTTTGGATGGACATCATACCCATGTCGAGCCATCAAATCCCACTAATCGTCAAGTTCTTGATCTCCATCCGTTTAAATGTAGGTGGCATTTCATCCTATATAATTATATTCATTTTGGAAATAAATAAATAAATCTATTGTATTCGTATCCAGACATAACCAATCCTTGAAACAGTCTTCAAATAGCGCTAGAAATAACGTGAATCACACCATAAATTAGTTGGATTTGGTTTAACATGATTTGTCTTATAATGTTATATCAGTGTAGTACCCGGTGATTAGTTTCTAGGTGCTCAATTTCAGGGTTCGAGTCTTGTTGCGATTGCCATGATTTATTTTTCGGTGCGCGGGTATCTCTGAAGTGTTCATCTCTTCATAGCTGAAAAAGAAAGCGGTATGAAAATTGAAAAAGATAATATCATTATATGTTAAATAGTAGTGAAGTACATGTATTCGGGAAACACTAGTCTCCCCTGCTTTGACACTGACATCAATCAGTATGCGGTGCCAGCAGATAGTAGACCTACGTAGTAGCGAGTACACCCCTCAGGGGCATCAAACCGCCATGAAGTAGCACTTGGTAGCAAATTTCATCGTTGCTGATATTTCAGTGACATGTGAATAATTCTCCTTGATATTGACTGTCTGGAGGTTGTAACATGTGATCGTAAACGAAAAGTTCCCTGCCTTTTCCTGGTGAGGTAATCGTATAGAAAAATAAAAAACTATGCTTTAAAATGAATTCCCGTGATAGTTTACACTGGGGAGACTCAATGAAATCGTACAATTCATCGCATCTGGTCCAGTTTAGCTTATACAATATGCAGGAAACTGTACATGTATTTTATATATTACGAACCCGGCCCTTCCAAGTGATTATAGTTTTTATGGCTTATAGACAAAAAACAAGACAAAAGTGATAATATCACCATGACGCGCCAAACAATAAGTCTGTGACAAGTCTTAGATAAATATACTCCATCCATCTTAACTGTCATGTTTAGAATAAGTAGGCGACAAAGAAACTCCCTAGCTACTTAGAAAAAACACCGAATCGATAATAGTGTTCTCGAGTGAAATTGTTTTGTCAGATAGAAGGCTCATAATAATTATACGGACTGAAAATATATCTCAGCTACCCTGTGGAGCTATGTAGTTATTAGAGCTCACGTGTCAAATTGTACCTGAATTTTAAAAGCAACAGAATGACGGGTGGCTGATTTTGTCATGTGGCTGTACTGTGAACTCACTAATTGGTTACAGGTGAATGCCGACACATGGACTGTTCTTTGAATGAAGGAGCAATCAATAGCAGACCTGCACATCTATAGAGTCCGGCTTCCTTAGATATGGAAGGCAATCGCTTCATTTATTCAGACCGTTTGAAAATACCCACAGTGTACGTGGCGTTTGTCAACGTCTTGTGATCTCTGAACGTTAAAACAATGCATTGCAGACCACCCAAGCCAAGCATCACAGTGGCAACATGGCAAACTGCCTGTGGAAATCACCCCAGGGGAATAGATGACCGAATGTAAGCAGGTGGCGTTCAGATATTTTATTGACAAAAAAGTCATTACAGACTTATTTGTCATAGAAATGAAAGAGATATATGTACATGTATGTACAAGATTGTTAATTTGTTAATATCACAAGACAATATACATGGTATGACAAACATAACTAAAATCATGTTAAGTGGCATTGCCATAATAAAAACTGGGTATTTCAATAATATAAATGGCTACTACTTAAAATAAAATTAAAAGGCATTGCCAAGATAACATTAGGGGTCTATCTTTTTGTCTATATACAGTGATCACATTCAGGGCGAATGCACTCTTTTAAAATTAATTTTAGCACCATATCTAGGGAAAATACAAAATGCTCGCCATTTTATCCAGATTCTGACTTTGGAGCCCATATCATTGCAGAGGCTAATCCAATTGAGTGGAATGCATGTGTTAAATTTTGCAACAACCAAAAATATACCCATTAGGCCCCTGAGTGTGCAAAAATTTTGCTGTCATTTGTGTAGACAAAAGTTATGACTTTTTCAATGTCATTAAAAGGTCAAGTTCATATTATTTACTTTTTTACGTTATTAGGACATAAACTTTGAATTTGAAATCATTTATGTGTATTCTTGCTCATCCCACTTCTAATCACTATTCACATGATACATTGACCCTTTAAACTAAGAAATTATGTCAATATTTTAACAATATATAATTATACACTGAGCATTCACAGCACATAGTACAGCAGCTATGCGACCAACCTAACTAAAATACCCCAAATCAAGTTGCTAATTCTAGACCAAGTCCAGGCAATTTGAGAAATATTTAACCCTTTCAGCCCGAGAGGATATTTTAACGAAAATCAAAAGAACATTGTATAATATCACTTGGGGCTCATAGAGTTTTTTTAGAGCACACCACTGTACACATAGTCCTGTAATTATGTCTGTAATATTTTTGAAAAATACAATTTCACAAGTCGCTGTCCATCTTCTAATGCTATCACTGCTCAGAAAACAAGTAACACCGATCTAACGTTGACTTACGCTCAGACCACCGTCTGCAACACTGGCCTAGCATTAACTCAACGTATCGTGCTCGTGGTATTATTCTGGTCGGGCGGGGGCCCTAGGGTAGTGGTTAGCACCGCTGCCTTTCACGCCAGAGTCCGGGGTTCGGTTCCCGGTCTCGGCGGTTTGAAAGAAACAAAATTGTTTCTTCCCCATCCACGTGTGAAAGTTAGTATTGTGGGGAGCCTCCGTGACCGAGAGGTAGCGTGCTCGGCCTCAGACCGCCAGGGCTCGAATTTCGAATCCTGTGTCTGGAGGACAGTGTCATCTCAATCATCTCACCATCCTCAGGAGGTTCTCCTGGCCCAGTTTAGCCTATATGTGCACAAAGGTGGCCTAAAGCCCGATTCATTTCATTTTTCATTATTCTGGTCATTTTAACAACAACAACAAAACTTTACACTAACACCACTTTTAAATGCATTTAAGCTCTTTGGTATGACCCACCGACGGCGGGGGTGAATCTATCAGAGTGTCCGACGATAAAAAGGGATTGGAGCTCACCATGACAGGGGATAGCTCACATCTGTGCAGTGTCTGCTGACGACCCTATCTGCGTAGTACCATCCCAGTAAACATAAAACATTAGTATAACATTTGTACAACGTTGGACCAACGTCGAAGACGTTGGGCCGACGTTGTATAAATGTTCTACAAATGTTTCGTGTTTGCTGGGCTGTGGATATAATAATAAATGCACAAATAAAACAAGAACAGGAATGCAATTTTAGTAGATCAGTTTTTGTTGCTATCGCTCGGCAGATACATTTCGTATGTTAGGTCATCATGGTCATGTGTGTTACGACATGGCCCTGTCACATTTGACCAGACGGACCAACAAACATCACCGCACATCGCCACCGAATATCTATACCACATACAGGTCAAAACAAATTTCTGACTGATGTAATGACCATCACCAAACATAAAACGAACATTTGTCCGGTGATGGTTGTTTCACAGTCCGGCCTAGTGTGACAGGGTTATAAGACACAATGTACGCGTGTAGGCCTACCAATTATACATGTGATTACTGGCGAACATGGGGCGGATGATGAACTAATTCATATCGCACACACATCACATGCATACAGGGTCATTCCCGAACACATCCCATATAGATAAACTGATAAACGAGCAGAAATTGGACGGAAAAGCCAAAACTGATGAATACAGAATGGTGCTACAGAATAGATGCGTGATACTTACTGTAATAAGGCGAGTATTGATAAATGGTGAGACTCTGACATGGATTAACCCTCCTCACATCCACATAATCCCTCAGACTCTAACAGGGAATAACCCTCCTAACACCTACATAATCCCTCAGACTCTAACATGGATTAACCCTCCTAACACCTACATAATTCCTCAGACTCTAACATGGATTAACCCTCCTAACACCTACATAATCCCTCAGACTCTAACAGGGAATAACACTCCTAACACCGACATAATCCCTTAGACGCTGACATGGATTAACGTACCCTCCTAACACCGACACAATCCACTCTGACATGGAATAACCCTCCTTACATCCACATAATCCCCTCAAACCCTGACTTGGATTAGCTTTTCTATCATTGACATAATCCCCTCAGACTCTGACATGGATTAACTCTTCTAACACCCACACAATCCCCTCAGACTCTGACATGGATTAACCCTCCTAACACCGACATAATCCCCTCAGACTCTGACATGGATTAACCCTCCTAACACCGACATAATCCCCTCAGACTCTGACATGAATTTACCCTCCTAACACCGACATAATCCCCTCAGACTCTGACATGGATTTACCCTCCTAACACCGACACAATCCACTCTGACATGGATTAACCTTCCTAACATCCACATAATCCCCTCAAACCCTGACTTGGATTAGCTTTCCTAACACCGACATCATCCCCTCAGACTCTGACATGGAATAACCCTCCTATCACCGACATCATCCCCTCAGACTCTGACATAGATTGACCCTCCTAACATCCACATAATCCCCTCAGACTCTGACATGGAATAACCCTTCTAACACCCACACAATCCCCTCAGACTCTGACATGGATTAACCCTCCTAACACCGACATCATCCCCTCAGACTCTGACATGGATTACCCTCCTAACATTCACATAATCCCCTCAGACTCTGACATGGATTAACCGTCCTAACACCGACATAATCCCCTCAGACTCTGACATGGATTAACCCTCCTAACACCCACATAATCCTCTCAGACACTGACATGGATTAACCCTCCTAACACCCACATAATCCCCCCAGACTCTGACATGGATTAGCCCTCCTAACCCCGACATAATCTCTCAGACTCTGACATGGATTAACCCTCCTAAAACCCACATAATTCCCTCAGACTATGACATGGATTAACCCTCCTAACACCCACAAAATCCCCCCCAGACTCTGACATGAATTAGCCCTCCTAACCCCGACATAATCTCTCAGACTCTGACATGGATTAACCCTCCTAACACCCACATAATTCCCTCAGACTCTGACATGGATTAACCCTCCTAACACCCACAAAATTCCCTCAGACTCTGACATAGATTAACCCTCCTAATACGTACATAATCAATTCAGACTGTGACATGGCTTAACCCTCCTAAAACGTACATAAGCAATTCAGACTCTGACATGGATTAGGCCTCCTGACACCTACATAATCCCCTCAGACTCTAACAGGGAATAACCCTCCTAACACCTACATAATCCCTCAGACTATAACAGGGAATAACCCTCCTAACACCTACATAATTCCCTCAAACTTTGACATGGATTAACCCTACTAGCACCCACACAATCCCCTCAGACTTTGACATGGATTAACCCTCCTAACACCCATATAATCCCCTCAGACTCTGACATGGATTAACCCTCCTAATATCCACATAATCTCCTCAGACTCTGTCGTGGATTAGCTTTTCTATCACTGACATAATCCTCTCAGACTCTGACATGGATTAACCCTTCTAACACCGACATAGTCCCACAGACTCCCACATGGATGAACCCTCATAAGACCCACATAATCCCCCCAGACTCTAACAGGGAATAACCCTCATAACACCTAAATAATCCCCTCAGACTATGACATGGATTCACCCTCCCAACACCTACATACTCGGTCATCCTCTCAGACTCTGACATGAATTAACCTTCCTAACACCTACATAATCTTCTCAGACTCTGACATGGATTAACTCTCTTAACACCTACATAATCGCCTCAGACTCTGACGGGGATTAACCCTCCCAACACCGACATAATCCCCCCAGACTTTGACATGGATTAAGCCTCCTAACAAGGACATAATACCTCAGACTCTGACATGGATTAACCCTCCCAACACCGACATAATCCCCTCAGACTTTGACATGGATTAAGCCTCCTAACAAGGACATAATACCTCAGACTCTGACATGGATTAACCCTCCTAACACCGACAAAATCCCTCAGACTCTAAAATGGATTAACCCTCCTGACACCGACAAAATCCCTCAGACTCTGACATGAATTAACCCTCCTAACACCTACATAATCCCCTCAGACTCTGACATGGATTAACCCTCCTAACACCGACACAATCCCCTCAGACTCTGACATGGATTAACCCTCCTAACACCCACATAATCCCTCAGACTCTAAAATGGATCAACCCTCATAACACCGACATAATCCCTCAGATTCTGACATGGATTAACCCTCCTAACACCTACATAATCCCCTCAGACTCTGACATGGATTAACCCTCCTAAAACCTACATAATCCCTCAGACTCTGACATGGATCAACCATCCTAGCACCGACATAATCCCCTCAGACTCTGACATGGAATAACCCTCCTAACACCGACATAATCCCCTCAGACTCTGACATGGATTAACCCTCCTAACACCCACATAATCCCTCAGACTCTAAAATGGATCAACCCTCCTAACACCGACATAATCCCTCAGACTCTGACATGGATTAACCCTCCTAACACCCACATAATCCCCTCAGACTCTGACATGCATTAGCCCTCCTAACACCCATATAATCCCCTCAGACTCTGACATGCATTAGCCCTCCTAATACGTAGGCCTACATAATCATTTAAGATTCTGACATGAATTAACCCTTGTAACACCCACATAATCCAATGGGAAAAATGTAAGTTTTGAATGTTCCTAATGTGATGCATTAGGCCAATTTTTATTCAACGAATTTTATTTAAAATATTTCATGCGGTGCATAAATGTTACGAGGGTGCTAAAGGGTTAAACACACCTTCATTTTAAAACAAGAATAGAAGTGAGTGTTTATAAGTGGATGGCATCATGCACAAGTGGGCTAACCCACATTAAAAAAACGATGAAAATGTATGTCATTGAGAGCAACAACTTGATCAATATACGAGTTTCACATTCAGGGTTAGACTATTTGGTCACTGATTTTGTTACCTTATTGTGTTAATTTGTATTTATTCGTTTTATCATGTACTCCATGTTGCAGCGCGATTTTGTCTCAAAATCGTCGAAATGTGGGCTAGCCCACTTGTGCATGATGTCATCCAAATAGAAGTAAAGAATTAACAAGGGAGCAAGACTTCAGTCAGGTTCTGAATATCAGGCGATGCATTTATCTCTTGTGACCTAAGGATGAAATCAAAGAAGACCATCATTTCTAAATCAGGCTAATTTTTAGCGGGTGGGGTAGGTGCATTATGCCGATATTTTTTGGAGACATTTATCACAAATAATTATTTCAAGTGATAAAGTTGAAGTAGATGGATTTTACTATTTATTTCACTAAACTAGTTATCATATATTCTCTTTTTAAGATTTGTTGACCCCGAAGCATATATTTTAAATCTTTCTTAAATCGTGGTAGTTGTTACTGAGTCTGCAAGTATATGGTATTGATTGGTGAAGTGCTGAGATGGACTTGATAGACCATCTTTATTTATGACCACTTGGTGCTTCGTTTTCGTTGTTCAACTCTAGAGCTGTGAGTGGTGACTGGGAGCGATCCTACACTAAGGCCAATTAACATCACGCTATGTTATACTGACTGCATGATGCTGTAATACATACAGGGACACACTATATTATATTAGAAACATTTTGATATTGCACAATGCGATATAGTGCAATACATTGTAATGTGCTTTGAAGTTTACTAGGCTATAAACGTATTTATTGAGCAATTGAAACAAATACGATAATAATAAGAAGTTTGGTTTGCTGTTTAATAACCTGGTGACTGGTTTCTCACAGACTGTTATAGTTTAATGTTTATAATAAAAACAAATATTTAAAATAAATAATGAAAAAAATTATACTACATTTTGCTTTTTAATATATATCGTATGCATTTACGTATCACACCTCCTAATAATCACGTCTCTTAATTACCATTATCTAACATTATCTAAGATAATCTAACATTATCCAACATTATCTTACACCAACTTGCACGATCTTTACACTGTCTTACACTATCTTACACTATCTTACACTGACTTAAACTATCTTGCACCATCTTACACTATCTTACACAATTATACACTAACTTACACTATATATAAAGCTACACTATCTTACACTACACTATCCTACACTACACTATCTTATCAAACACTATCTTACACCACACCATATCCCACCCCACCTCACCTGACCTCACCCCACCCCACCCTGCTGAACTGCACTGCACTACATTACATAATTTATACTAACTGCTTAACACTCTATGAAGCTATATGAGCTTGGGTGGATATGTCATATCTGATCTCAATAACTTATGTAATACAATGAGGACACCTGTAAAGAGCTCACTGACTGACTCGTACTTGACCTCACAGAAAATGTTGTCAAATAATTATTGTCACCTCTAGATACAGAAAGCTATACTAGCAGCAGCTTATAATGATGTGTATATCTTAGTAAATCACCATTAGATCATGGACAGTAAAACTTGGCAGCAGATGGTTTTGATTTGATTTTTCCATGATTTTTGTTCACTACTATTTGTCAGTGTGTGGCATATGCCCATGGGGGAGGCAAATACTCCACAAACAACTCAACAGCTTACAAAAAACGTTAAGTT